>JAPQVY010000144.1:5432500-6632500 GCA_028535165.1 Quercus tomentella
GGAGATTTTCTCTGACTCAAGGCTGGTTGTAGGCTACGTCCAAGGGGAGTTGGAGGCAAGAGATCCCAGAATGCAGGAATATTTGTGTCAGGTTAGACATTTACAGTCTACTTTTGAGTCCTTTGTTTTATCACAAGTTCTTAGAAGTAGGAATGCCCATGCGGATTCTCTCGCCACATTAGCAACATCCTCGGCACAAGGCTTGCCTTGGGTAATCCTTGTGGAAGACTTATGAAAACCCTATGAGGAAGGAAGGCATGTGGTCCATGTTCACCAAATAAGGGCGGGGCCTAGCTAGATGGACCCTATTATGCTATTCCTTAAGGAAGATGTCCTGCCTGAAAACAAATTTGAAGCTGACAAGATACGAAGAAAAGCTCCTCGGTTCTGGCTGTCTGTGGACCAAAAGTTGTATAAAAGATCCTTCTCTGGCCCATACCTATTATGCATACACCCTGAAGCAGTTGAATTGCTCCTAGAAGAATTGCATGAGGGGATTTGTGGAAGTCACACGGGGGGCAGATCTTTATCTCATAGAGCTCTCACACAAGGTTATTGGTGGCCGAGCATGTAGAAAGAAGCACAGGAATATGTGAAGAGGTGTGACCAATGCCAAAGGTTTGCGCCAAACATTCATCAACCAGGAAGAGTCCTTAATCCCTTGACCAGCCCTTGGCCTTTTGCTCAGTGGGGCTTGAACATTGTGGGGCCTTTCCCTAAAGCAGCAGGGAATAAGAGGTATTTGTTGGTCTACACGGATTATTTCACTAAGTGGGTTAAAGCTGAGCCTCTGGCGAATATCAGGGATGTGGATGTCAAAAAAGTCCTTTGGAAAAATATTGTCACTAGGTTTGGAGTCCCCCAAACCCTCATCTCGGACAATGGACTTCAATTTGATAGTAAAGCCTTCAGAAGATAGTGTTGGGACCTGGGCATAACGAATAGATACTCTACCCCGGCGTATCCGCAGGAAAATGGGCAGGCCGAGGCTGTCAACAAAGTCATAGTAAGTGGACTTAAAAAGAGACAGGATGATGCAAAGGGGAAATGGGTAGAAAGCTATCCCATGTCCTATGGGCCTACTGGACTACACCTCGAAGGTCCACAGGGGAGACGCCTTTCTCTATGACTTATAGGGCCGAGGCTTTTATCCTTCTAGAAACCGAATTCCCCACGTTGAGATCAAATTCTTTCATTCCAAGCAAAAACGATGAGTTGTTAGGGAGGAGCTTGGACTTAATTGAAGAACGAAGAGAAAGCGTCATGGTCCAATTGGCCTACTACCAAAACAAGCTCAAGTAGAGGTATGATGCCAACGTAAAGTTAAGGCCACTAACAGTTGGCGACCTGGTCTTAAGAAAGGTCCTAGGAACGACAAAGAATCCAGCATGGGGAAAGTTGGGACCCAACTAGGAAGGGCCATATCGTATCACATCGGCAGCCGGGATAGGTGCCTATTATCTGGAGGATCTGGAGGAAAAAGCTGTACCACGTCCCTAGAATGTAAACAACCTTAAGAGGTATTATTATTAACAAAGGCTTCCTTCACCCTATTTGGGTTTGTTATATTATGTGTCATGCGTTATTAACATCTATCTAAGAATCAAACGTAACCTTGGTCATGCCTAACTCCTCGGACTACATACCTTGGGAAAATTGATATCTTTCAATTATATTTCTAAGTGTTAAACAGAACCTTAGTTATGCCTGGTTCCTCGGACCATCTGCTTTGGGAAAATTAACATATTATGACAACTATCTAAGAATCAAACAAAACCTAGGTCATGCCTGGCTCCTCGAACCACATACCTTGGAAAAATTGATATCTTTCAATTATATTTCTAAGTGTTAAACAGAACCTTAGCTATGCCTGGTTCCTCAGACCATTTGCTTTGGGGAAATTAACACATTATGGCAACTATCTAAGAATCAAACAGAACCTAGGTCATGTCTGGCTCCTCGGACCACATAACTTAGGAAATTGATACCTTTCAATTATATTTCTAAGTGTTAAACAGAATCTTAGCTATGCCTGGTTCCTCGAACTATCTGCTTTAGGGAAATTAACACATTATGATAACTATCTAAGAATCAAACAGAACTTAGATCATGCCTGGCTCATCGGACCACATACCTTGGGAAACTTGATGTCTTTCAATTATATTTCTAAGTGTTAAACAGAACCTTAGCTATGTCTGGTTCCTTGGACCATCTGCTTTGGGGAAATTAACACATTATGGCAACTATCTTAGAATCAAACAGAACCTAGGTCATGCCTGGCTCCTCGGGCCACATACCTTGGGAAAATTAATATCTTTCAATTATATTTCTAAGTGTTAAACAGAACCTTAGCTATGCCTGGTTCCTCGGACCATCTGCTTTGGGAAAATTAACACATTATGACAACTATCTAAGAATCAAACAGAACCTAGGTCATGCCTGGCTCCTCGGATCACCTACCTTAGGAAAATTGATATCTTTCAATTATATTTCTAAGTGTTAAACAGAACCTTAGCTATGCCTGGTTCCTTGAACCATCTGCTTTGGGGAAATTAACACATTATAGCAACTATCTAAGAATCAAACAAAACCTAGGTCATGCCTGGCTCCTCGGACCACATACCTTGGGAAAATTGATATCTTTCAATTATATTTCTAAGTGTTAAACAGAACCTTAGCTATGTCTGGTTCCTCGGACCATCTGCTTTGGGGAAATTAACACATTATGACAACTATCTAAGAATCAAACAGAACCTAGGTCATGCCTGGCTCCTCGGACCACATACCTTGGGAAAATTAATGTCTTTCAATTATATTTCTAAGTGTTAAACAGAACCTTAGCTATGCCTGGTTCCTCAGACCATCTGCTTTGGGGAAATTAACACATTATGACAACTATCTAAGAATCAAACAAAACCTAGGTCATGCCTAGCTCCTCGAACCACATACCTTGGGAAAATTTATGTCTTTCAATTATATTTCTAAGTGTTAAATAGAACCTTAGCTATGCCTAGTTCCTCGAATCATCTGCTTTGGGGAAATTAACACATTATGACAACCACCTAAGTATCAAACAGAAACTTGGTCATGCCCGACTCCTCGGACTGCATACCTTGGACGGATTGACACTTCCCTTCAAATGGCTAAATGTCAGGGCAAAACCTTGGACATAGCGGACTTTGTGAAAGGTTTGTTTACGGTAAGTTAGTAAGCTTTATTAACTATTTTGGCGTTAGGTGTAATTACTCCCAAACAACAATGGTTTTCATTGCAACAAAAGGTCCCACATGGATGCTCATGAGCATCACTTAAAGCATTTGTAGGCATGTCCATGTCTGTACGAAAGTGGCTTGCCCCTCAGGTCTTATAAAGCTATTTTTAAGTAAGGCAGATTATAACTTTGAAACCTATGTTCACGTCGCAATGTTGTGCAAGTTTTTCAAGTTAGAATTAGGCATGGCCGAGGTGATTAACTTGGGAAATTTAATCTGTTTTAATACTGATCATATTTTTGCATAAGATATGTGTTGTTACTTAGATGGATTGGTCACTCAAGATATATCCCATCACAACAAGCAAAGTTTAAAGTAGGGGCAACATAAAAACCAAAATCATATGAAGAAAATCTGCAACTTCCATTAAGTTTAGGCCTCTAACAAAGGTAGCTAAATAACAAGAAAAAGATACAGCTACTTTTTCATCTTTATTACAAGTTTTTCCTTTGCATCTTTGGGATGCTGGGTATCCACTGCTGTGGGGGGTACTTGGGCCTTATCCTTTGGGTCCACTTTTGGGGGTATGGCAAGAGTTGCCAATACCAACTCCATGCTCTGGGAAGTTTCTTTTTCTTTGAGGAGATCCCCTGGAATAGTTGGAGCTAAGTCAGCGCCTTGAACTGTGCCTTCGTTGACATCCCCAGCTCTGGTAGTGTCCTCGGCCTGCTCCCCACCCTCAGAAGAAGTATTAGCTGCAGGAGGGGCTTTGGGTGGACTTCCTTGGGCTTCACCTGCTTCTGAGGTTGCTGGGTTGGCCTTGGAATCCGAAGAGCTCGCAAGGCGTATGGCTGGCGGGTAGTAGACACTTCCTGCCTTCCTGAGCACGAAAGAGGCCTCAACCCCAGCCTGGTTGAGGGCTTCGTCCCATGTCAGGGCGCAGTAAGTTCTGTATACAGCAAGGACCTTAGCCCTAAGGGCGTCTTCAGTCTCGGCCACACCAACATTATAGCCGTGCTGCTCTATTTCATCTTTGGTTTTCTCTGCCTCCTCTTGGGCCTTCTCAGCGAGAACTCTGGCCTTCTCGACCTCCTCCAATTTCTTTTTTAGTGCAGCAATCTGAGTCCTGGAGGTGGCCAAGTTGTCCTCAGCAGTACGCAGCAGCAGCCTTTAGTTTTCAACTTACTTTTCAACATTCTCCAGAACTGCCACTGGATACTTCCTTTCTTTCTCCTCCTCTTACAGCTTCTTCTTAAGCTCTTGGTTGCCCTTCTCGGCCACGCTAGAGGCCTCCACAGCAGCGTTATGCCTCCCTTCCTCCTCTTTCATCTGTCGATGGCAGGAGTTAGCTATCTCCTCGGCCCGGAAAGAGGCTTGAACAACTTGCCAAAGAAAGAAACAAGAGTTAGAAGGGGAAAGTGAAGAGAATAAGTTAGAAAGAAGGAAAGGGGACATACCATAGCAAGATATCTTTTGAGATTGAGGAAAACCTCATGTCTCCTCATATCACGTAGCTCGGCCATATCCTCAGGGAGCACCAAGGCTTGCTCCACTGCGTCGACCACATAACCGGCTACTCTTCCTTGAAAGTCGTGAATGGAGGTGTTAGCGAGAAGAGGTTCCCCATTCAGCATTGGGGCAGGGAGCCAAGCTAGAGGCCCAACCTGGGGATCGCTCCTCTTCTCGGCACCCCTCTTGGAGCCCCTCGGCCCTGTTCTGGCTTGTTTTGATGCCTTTTGAACATTTTCCTCACGAGGGGGAAGAGTTTGCCCTGCTCCCATCACCTCTTTCCCTTTCGCTCCCTCTTCCTCTTTAAGTCGGCCACTTGGGAGGGCAAAGTAGGTGGAGGGGTGGGAGGCTTGGTGCGTGCTGCCTTCCCAGGTGCATCCTTCTCGGGTTGGGACTCTATCAAGTCCAGCAAACTGGACTTAGGTTTGCGTTGTATCCCCATTTCATCAATTATTGGTGAAAATGAAGGATCGAGATCAGGGTGTGAGATCTCCGGGGACAAGGCTTGGCTGAAAACTTCGAACTCGTCCTCGGAGTTAGCTACTTCTAACACTTCTCCTTCTTCTATGTCGGCAAGGCGAGATGAAGTGGTTGCTCCGACCATTCGTTGTTGTGACGAGACTCCTGCCTTAGGAATACCTTCAGGGATAGGAGTTGTGATCTCTACACCCTCTACTTTTGGACCAGGAAGAAGGAAACCTAGCGTAGCTATGCTTATCCGGTGAAAGCGGGGGTCTCTAACCCTGATGACACACTTAGGAGCTTGGAAGCTTGACGAGATCGGCACGTATCCTAGGATCAAGTGAGCCACTCGTAACTGGCCGTCCGAATTCACAAACACCTCAGCCTTAAGGATTTTCTATAAGCTATCCTTGTTGACCAGGTTGAAATTCGGTTCAGCAACGCGTCTGTCTACAAATCCATCAGGGAAATAAAATTTTATCAGATATGAAAATACAGTAAATCAAAGAAAGAACTTATAAATGAGTACCCTAGACCTAGTACCCCACCTGGTTCTCCCTCTCTCGTCGGGCAAGGGAGACCATCACTCCACTCTCCTGACAAGATCAGGAAGTCTTTGTTCAGCCCCTTGTTGGATTCGGGGAGGCATTGAATGAGCCTAACCTCGGGATACCTTGATTTCAAGTAGTATCCCTGCCCCTTTAGACGGTGAAGGTTATAGACCCAATTGACATTGTGGTGGGTTAGACCTAAACCCATTTTTTCGTTGAAGGCATCCACGGAGCCTAAGATCCTAAACATATTAGGGGCACAATAAGTGGGAGCCAACCTATGAGCTCTTAGGTAGTCTTTAGTGACTCCACCCATGGGGATTTTCATCCCTCTTTCTATGAAGGCAATCATCGGGATTACTACCTCCTCGACTTGCCTATCCTTGTGCCATTGACCCTCATCACAGTACCTAATTCCTACTTCTGGAGGGATCCTATAACGAGCCCTAAAGCTTTCTATCCCCTCCTCGGAATCTACTAAGCTCTTAAATCTACCCATTTCTAGAAAAGGCTGGAAAAACTAAAGAGATTGAGAAAGGAAATTAGAACCGAGGAGAAAAAGAAAGAACGTGAAGAAAAGAGGAATGTGTAGAAAATTAAAGAGTAAAAGTTCAAGAAGACTTACGGAAAGAATAAAGGTGTCCTCAGACGGGTCTTTAGTATTTGTAAGGGCTCAGGTGAGTTGAAAAGGTGTGCAGGTTCAAGGCATGAGCGCTAGAACGAAATGAATGCTAAAGTGAGAAAAAAAAATTGATTTAATAGATATTTATACCAAGGAGAGAGCAGAGAGCGGGAAAGTTCCCGCTCAATTCCCAATGAAGCCCTCAACCTTATGATTCGCATCATGCCGTAGAACGTGGGGGACAAAAAGCCGCTAGAATTTAATAAGGACGTGCCTCGAATGCTGCAGCGCCAGGAGCGTGTCTTGTGCAGACAAAAGGGCGTCTTCATAAGCAGAGGAAGGGCGAATTAGGCACAGAGCTAATTTAGAGACATCGAAATCCTCCTTTCTTCCTGAGGAGCCAGAAAGGGGAATCTTGAGGGGCTATTGTAGGGCCCCTGAGGGCCAGAAGTTCATTATTTATCCATATATTGGGCCTATGGCCCAAGCCAAGAACAAGGATCTGCCCGAGGAGGAGAAGTCTTCGTCAGAGGAGATTGCACTGATAAATAAAAGGTGGGGTTTGGTCATAATAGCTCCGGAGAGTGTGCCGAGGATGAAAACTTCCTCGGCTAGACTTGGCCGAGGTCCTGGAAGATGGTTTGACAGCAAGGATGACAACCTCGGAAATTCAGTTAGGGTCGACAAGCATTGCAGAGATATAAGATAAGGAAGAGCCCCAAAATATCTGGAGAGAAAGCTGCTACCTCCGCATTAAATGCACTGCAGCTAACTCTCTGGCCACATTAATGTAGAAGTGATACCTGAATAGTGTATTTCAGCCTTACAGCTACTACATGAGGACTTATGGGAAGTGCTGATGGGACAAATATCAGCCCTAACCAACTAGCATATAGGTGGAAGGTGGAGATGAAAATGAGGGGGAGTATAAAAGAAGAAGGAGGAAACAAGATTTGTGAGTAATATAAAAGAACAGACCTCCTCGGACTTTGCCAAGGACGATTTTTTCAACACGACCCTTTTTCTTTTCATTCTCTTATCATCTGAATCCTTCTCAGTATTCGTTTGATTAACTAAAGCCCAATTTTCCTACCCACTCTTTACAAATTCATTGTTTTGGGCTTTTTGGGCCTAAGTCCATCCATATAGTGGGCTGGAAACTCAAATCTGGTCCTTACAGCTTGTATCTAATATATATATTGAAAAACAATTATTCAAAAACATTTTATTTAATCTAATATATTGATTAATGTACTTAAGCTAATATGTAGGCTTATAAAATATGTTGATTTTAAAATTTATGTTGATAAACATAAAATTTCATAAATTCATAATTACATAAATAATACAAATATATATTTAAGTATAGAAATATATAAATAGTAGTAATCTCGAAACGGTACACCGGTATTAATTAGTACTGACATATTTCATTCCCCTGGCCAAACTAAAACAGCCTTAGGTACAAAATTGACTCCCTTGGTTCATGTTCATCTACAATTTAATTATAATAGAGTTGCTCACAAATTATATGAGCCAACTAGGGATGGCCAAAGCTTCAGGAGCATCCTAAATAAAAATTTGCCCATTATAAATAAAATTTCACTTCTCCAAAATTTTGGTCCATTGAAGATTGAACCAAAAAATTGCAAGAAATGTTATGTTCACAACATGTCCTCAACGCTTTCATAACAAATTTTAAGTGGCAGGTTGTTACTGGTGGACAAATTTATTTTTAATGATATGTAAATTTAAACTAGTAACAATTGCCAACTAGGATTTGTTGTGAAAATATTGTGGACGTAGCAATTCTCAAAAATTGTCTAAACAAAAAAATTAGCCTAAAAGCCCAAATCAAATGTTTAATTGTGATATTTTAAATTGTGTTTTCAAAAGACATATTTTAAAATTGCAATTTTTTTAATAAAAAAATGCATATTTTCCAATAATGAGTTAGTTAGTGCTTGCTTTAGTCTTTAACTAAATTTATTGGATTTATGTGATACATCTTGTACATACACATATGCACTAAGATAATACATCAATACCTTGTTGAACATGATTAATGTAACGGTTTAATGCCTAAGTTGAATATGATGAATGAACTTGTAGCTTACCCTTTATTTTTTTGTTTGCACTATGGACAAATTTTTTATAAGGAAATCACTTTTATCGTAAAATTTATCTTCTAAGCAAATTCGTATTCACTTGAATAATCTTCTTTTAGATCTTAGGCTATGAGAAAAAGTCTCATCTTTTCATCCTAATGATCGAGAGAAAATAAAAAGAGCATATTTACAATAAGATGTTCTTGTCAAACTCTTAGCCATGATTTCCCTAAAAAAGAAATTAGTGGAGCATTGCGTTGATTTAGGGTTTGTTTGGATTGAACTTATTTTTGCTGAAACTGAAAACTGAAAACTGAAAACACTGTAGCAAAATAATTTTAAATGTGTGAATAGTGCTGTGGGACCCATTTTTAATATTTTTTTTAATAAAGTAGTTGTGGGTCCCATGTGAACAATACTACTACAGTGCGTGAACAGTGCGCGTACTGTTCATGAACAGTGGATTTTATCTCTAAAAGCGAAAACAAGTGCAGGAAAAAAAAAAAAAAAAAGGCCAAAAAACGCAAACTTGTAAACGCAGACGCCCAATCCAAACCGCACCTTAATCCAGATTAGTTTAAAGAATACAAAATATTGGTTGGAACATATCATAAAAAAGGATGATGCATTTTGTTTATATTGTTACTTATTTAGCAAGATGTTGGTAATTGAAAGGGAAATCAGTAGTTTAATGATTACTTGGTTCTTTATATTGAAAAAGATGTGGCTAATAGCATTAATAATGAAGCTATCATACAACAATTTCAAAATATGAAAAACTTGTAGGAGGAAATTTTAAAACTTTATATATATGCGACAATTTTTTTATGTCAATATATTCAAGTTTTATTTTATTTAAATTTTGTGTAATTTAAATTTATTAATGACCGCCCTGAAAAAAATTTCTGGAGCCACCATTGCAAAGCTAGCTTGGGATACAGCGTATGAGCTGAAAATGGATGTATTCAATTTATGTAATTGTGCCTGTTTTTTTGGTAGCCTTTTTTCATTTATCTATAGTTGAGCTTCAGTCTAACTTAAATAAACTATAGCTTAATACATTATGCAATTTTTTTTTTCCATTTTTTAAATTTAGTAAATAATGGTTTTACTGCATAAATTAATAGAAAAATAGACAAATGAGGAAGAGTTACTTAACCCAAAATTCTTTTATTATATCCCAGACCCTCTAAATTTAAAATGAGTTACATAAGTAATCGTTTTATTTTATTCTAGTTATGATTGCAAGGAGATAACAATAGCAAAATGACTAGTGCTTCAAGGCACTTGCAAACAATTTTTTTCTACTTTTCAACTCCAAATTCTTTCTGAAGCTCTTCAACCACATTTTTGTCGAGTTGGAAGGCCTTGGTGAGAACATTAGGATTAATGGGAGGATTGGATCCAAAAACAGCATCTGCTATTGTGATTACGCCTGCATTTTGGCTGCTTAAACCCGAAATGGCAATTGCATTAGTTTTTCCCACATTGAATTGGAAGTGAATGAGACCGACTGGAAAGACAAACACATCCCCCTTTTTTAGAGTTTTGGTGAAGAGACGATTATCTGGGTTGGATGTTACAAAACCAACGAAGAGAGTACCCTCCAAGACTACTAGAATTTCAGTGCCGCGAGGGTGAGTATGGGGAGGATTTTCTCCATATGGTGCAAAGTCGATTCGAGCCAGGGATATGCCAAGAGTATTGAGGCCTGGTAATGTGTCTACATTCACGGTAGTGACGTTTGACCCAACTTTATTATCAGTGTTCCCAGCAATGTTCAATCCCTTGAAGAAGAAATCTTCAGGTTTGACAAGCTTTGGATCCTTGCAAAACTTTCCATTAACGAATACTGCAAAAACGAATTTTTGTTATGGACAATTTAAAAAGAATGCTTAAGACTTCGATGCAGAAAATAGTAAGGCCAGGTAGCTAATAATATTTCTTCCATTAATATTCTGGTTAGTGTAGATTCTTCACATGAGAAAAATAATGCAGAAACTTGAAAAAAGAAAAAGAAAAGTTTGTACCAGCTGATTTGTAGTCCGAGTAGTCCTTAAGTGCAACACAGAAGTCCTGCAGGGGATCGGGGTCAGAGGCAGAGGCAAGAGAGAATGCCAAAGCGAAGAGGGCAACAGTTACAATGTAAGCTTTCCTCATATTTCAGGCTTACTCTATCTTCTTTTCTATATATTTTTGTTTCGGATGAGGGATGAGAAATGTTGCATGGAAGGCATGTCTATTTATAGATAAGACACATTGAATAGGTCTATGGTTTTCCGTACGTGAATAATATATAGACCTGTTCAGTCTTCGATTATTACCAATTCTCTTTTGATTGCCAAATTATTCTTTAACTACTACCCTGTGCCTTAAAGTTTCAACAAATAAGACCAGTTCAATGAGAAAATATTACAATTCTATGTTACTACGGCACAACCAATAGATTGAATTAGTATGTGTACTAAACCTGTACTTTGTTCTTACAATGTACTTCATCGCTCATCTCTGTTCACAATTGATCAAGCTCTGAACTAATTGAACACACCATGTCTTGTATACAACTGATTGGATGTGTTGGTATTTCAAGGAGTTGTTAATAACTTAATCCTTTGGTGGAAAGTTTCTGTGTGGCTTTTGTTTGCCAAAATTAATCAGAATGGTTGATAATTACTATTGTAGAAGCAATAATTAGATGGATTCAAAGCTTCTAGTGTATTAGGTAACTGCTACAATCAACGTCCATATGAAAATAGTCTTTGTCCATGGGAAGATACTTAACCTTTCAAATGTGTTAGGTCCATGTTTTTAGGTTGAAAAATATGAACAACAGTAACAAATTAGAACCCAGTTTTTCTAGTTTAGTGTATAAAGATTGGTATTGTAACAATAAGACAACTAAACTTTTTATGTTGTTGCAACTAGACCTCTTCTTTGCAAATTTTTAATGATATGGAGCAAAAAGAGGTTAAATTGCAGATGGAGTTATGGGGGTCATGCTAGTACAGTGTCAAAGTCTATTCACCACATTGGCAAAGAAAAAATAAGGGGTACTATTTGGTACTTTGGCAGTTTATGTTCTAAAATAAAAGCACAAGGGCATAAGGGCATTTAACACAAAATGTTTAGTGATTTATCATTACTAATAGTTAAGACAAACATACTGTAGGGACGATTTTTGGAACCCAAGCCTACACCGAATGGAGTCCTGGTCCAAAAAAGCCCAATACAATGAATTTTGTAGAGTATGGGTCAAAGAACTAGGGTTAGATGAGTTGAGAAGTGGCTTGCATGGGATTAAGGAACACACAGGTAAGCAAAAACTACTATGAACAAAGGACCTTTTGTCCAAGGAGACTTAGAATTTTATTTATGAATACAGATCACTACATTTGGGTTATTTTGCATGCTACAGTGTTCTCCCCTTTTTTTTTCGTCCCCCCCTTAATAAGGGTTTCTATACATTATATAGGCTCCTTCTGATCATCTGAGCTTTACACTTGTTGATCATCTAAATCCCCACTTGAGCACCTATCCCATCAGACACCCTTTCAGTCCTTTGTGAGTTGCGGTAGCCAAGGTAACACTGTTCAGGGGTCTTCTCCAAATTAATGCAGCCAGGAAAGTAGCTGCAGTGCATTTAATGTGGTGGTGGCAGCTTTTGGTTAGATATTTTGGGTCCTCTTCCTTTTCACGTGTTTAGGGGATGCGCTTCAGTGGTTTGAGCATGCTTCTGCTCCGGATTTTAAGTGTCTGAGGAGGAGTTCCTCCTCAGAACATCTTTCTTTGTCTCCTGTGATAAGCCTTATAACGTAGATCTTCTAAGCCATGTTGCCTCCTCGGACTCGCTAGTGTCCTCGGACAAGCCCAAGGTCCAACCCGTTACTTTGGGCCATAGCCCCCACACATACCTATATATATAAATGTTTTTCTTTTATAAATCTATATATGCATATATAAAAACTTATAAAGGTTCAAAATGGAAGTTCTCTGCGAAACTTGTTTCACTAGTGCCACCATTATGAAAATTTTGTAAATGACTAACAGCACTACCTTGCGACCAGATTGTTTAGGAACGACTTACAGTGGTTGAACTGAGAAGTCAAAGCTTTAATGGGCTAGGCCTCACCACAGAAAAATTACAGTCACATAATAGAAACAGGGGGAACAAAAAACAATTTACCAATGGCACAATCAAATTCTCCCGAAGGCACATTGAAATCAACTTAAGAAAAGTGAGTCATATCACACCAAAAATGGAGCCACTCCCTGCAAGGGAGAATCCAATGGAGAAGGCAAGAAAAAAAAAAGCCAAATATCTTCAAACATGAAAGAATTGTGGAACCATCAACTGAATGCCCTTCATGCATCACACATGGGCCTTGCTTAGGCTAAGATTCATACATTACTGTACCATTGCTCATGTAAATCGACACAAGTCTTGAGTAGAAAACCTTTGTCCACAGAAGCACAGCATAACCATTCAAAACAAAAATTATTGTCCAACTATCAGACTCAAAAAATACTTAGGACAAGTTAACAACAAAACCTACATAATTCAAACCTAAGCATTTTAAAGATAACTATGACAACAACAGTTCTTTTTTGTTCTCCCTAAAAATTAAACAATTTTTATTCGGTCCAATTAGGTCCACTTGGTCAATTTCAATCCTTCAGTCCATTTTAGACTAATTGGGCCTTAAACTGATTCTTTTTTAGGTTTTCTTTTCAAGTTTAGCTAAAAATTCATTTTTATTTTCTTAATTTTTGGGTTGAAAAGTATGAAATTTTATTATATTTGGTCTAAACTCTTTAGTTTTGAGTTAAAAAAATACTATAAAATACTAGAATAGAAATTAGAAATATGAGCCCAAAAAATGCAATAAAAATGATAAATATTCAAAAGTCTTATTCGGTCCACATTGTATCTATTTGGTCCAATCAGTCCTCTTCGGTCCAATTTGGTCCTATTGGATCCTATTTAGTCCATTCTGTCCACTATAGTTCTATTTGGTCCAATTCGATCCATTCAGTCCACATTGGCTCTATTCGGTCCACATTAGTCCTATTCTGTCCACTTTGGTTCTATTCAGTCCATCTATCCATTTTGGTTCAATTCGGTCCATTTCGCCTACTTTGGTTTTATTTGGTCCTATTCGGTCCACATTGATCCTATTCAGTCCATTTTGTCCCCTTTGATCCACTTCAGTCCTATTCATGCTATTCGGTCTACTTTGGTTCTATTCGGTCCATTCGGTCCACTTTGGTTTTATTCAGTTTAAGCGGTCCTATTCAGTCTACATTGGTCCTATTCAGTCCACTTCGGTCTGATTTGGTCCCGTTCAGTCCATTATGTCTACTTCAGTCCTATTTGGTCCATCTTGTTCCTATACGGTCCATTCGGTTCTATTAAGTCCATTTGAACCACTTTGTTCCATTTGGTCCAATTCGGTCCATTATGTTCATTTTGGTCTATTTCGATCTACTTTTGTGCACTTACATAATGGTAAAAGACATATTTAGGTTGAAAGAACCTAATCTAAATCCAAATTTATTAAAAATATATATAATCTCAAACTCGTAATATCTAAAATCCTAAACATAACATTTATTGTTACTACACTTTTGTTGATCCACATTAATGTAGCATTTCTGTCCACTTTGGTACGGCTAATTTAAGTGAAAGTCTATCTAAACACAATGGCTATGAATATACAAATGTAATCTTTAGGGAAATTATTAATTTGTTTTAACATCGTTACTTTTAAATGAACTAACTTGTAACCCCATGCATATGCATGGATACACTTAAAAATATACAATAAGATGCATAATATAATTCCTATATATATAATTTAAATACTATTGATAGTCATTTTTATATTTTGTTAACTCTTTAAAAAAATTTGTAAGGATATTATTAGGTAAAAAATGTAAATTGTCCATGTTTTAAAAAATATATATATATATTGTGAAGAACTTTTTTTCTTTTTTTTTTTTTACGATTCATTTATTCTAGACTCTTTGGTTTTTGTACTTAATAACTCACTTGAATGAATATTTATGATGTGGTCTCACATTTAATTCTAAAAGTAAGAAATAAAACTCTTTAAGAATAAATAATTTAGGACACATGGCGCAAAATTGAAACTTTAATTTAGGGGCTGTTTGGATTTTTTTTTTTGTCATCACTCATCACTCCTCACTCAATTTTTGTCACTCATCACTCATCACTTAAAATACCCAATTTCCCCAACCCCACCCATTTGGCACTCATCACTCAGTTCTGCAGTTAACTTTTGTTTCAAAAAAAATAAAAATAAAATAAAAAACTGAAAAGTCAAGATATGCGGCTGGGCTTTGTTAAAAAAAAAAAAAAAAAAAAAAACCAAAACAAAACAAAACAAACCCAAAAGTCAAACATTGCGATTGAACAGTGAGAGAGTTGTGAGTTTAATTATGAAAATGCTATTGAAAACTGAGTTATGGAAATTGAAAACACCTAAAATGTGTTTTCATATCAAGCTTATACTGAATATGTATAATTTATTCTCTAAATTTTATTGTAGAGAGAGAAAGATTACTTGTGATTGGGAACTAAAAAATACAACACCAAAAAGTATGAACCCAAAATAGAGTTTTAAAAATCACAATGATTCATCAATATAAAATAGAGTTGCAAAAAAGAATAAAAAATCAAGAGAAAGAAAATAACCACTTTTCAAGAGAGAATGTGAGAGAGAATAATAAGAAATTTATAGAAAATAATATGGGAATAAAAATAGTATATATATATATAGTAATAAACACCAAATTATTCAAGTCATCCAAGTCATGTTATGTAATTATATTCTTATATACTATCATTATAATGCATTTTGATAACATCTATGAAATCAAAAAAATATAAAAAAGATAACAATTTAAAAACACAAAACTTAATCACATCAATTCAATGTAGAGTTTCAAATAATACAAAAATTCATCCAATCTAAAGTAGAGATGCAATAAAAATATTTGAAAAATCTGCCAAAAATGAGAGAGAGAAAGATAGAGAAATGACCTTTTGTGTGTGGGAAAACTATGTATAAGATGTGAAAGAATTGTAAATTTATAATAAGAGGAGGGGAATAAGAAAAGCAAAAACTAAAGGAAGATATAGGGATAGGGGAAAAGTGAAATTAAGATAGATGGTAATGAGGAGATGAAAAAGGTAAAAGGGAGAGGAAAAGTTAGAAAAGTATAACAATAAGTTGGGAAATTAAAAAGAAAGAAAGAGAGTTAAAAATAAGAGGTAGAATGTTGAAAATTGGTGAATGATGTGGCCGTTAAAGTGGCTCAATAAGAGCGTAGCAATAATAAATATTACGCTTCAGCTTTTAAATATATATAGATATAGATTGACATTATCTTATGTTATTCTAATCATATTATGTATTTATGGGTTCCAAACAGTTAAATTGATAAAGTCTTTAATGGTTAAATAGAGATCTGGGGGTTCAATCTCCGCCTACACCAAAAACCAATTGGCGTCTTGATCTGATGATAAAGAGCTTTCATCAAAAGCGGCCGTCATAGGTTGAAACTCTCTCTCAAAAATAAATCTGTATTTAAGCTGATGAATTTTCCTGTGCATTACACAGGTTAACGACTAGTAGTAAAAATTTTCCTGTGCATCAAACGGGTTCACGACTAGTTGTAAAAATATAATTGACATTAAGTTTTTCTATCATAATATTTAGCTAGAAGGCTGTCCAAATAATTTATCCCAATTTTAGTTTTTACCAATTATTTTCAAGGAAAGTACCGAAGTAAAATGGATTTTAAAGTGAAAACAAACGGACGCCATTTTGAACCACAAAAAGTTATCGTCCTCCTATTCACAACTTTTTTTGCAACCATTGGGAAAACATCATTAAAAAGAATCCTTTATTTATTTATTTTTATAATAAAAGAATTTGGCTTATCAAAAAAAAGAATGCACTTTGTTGTAGTGATATAACATGTTAGACATTCAATTTTGGTTTTCTTTTTTTAAAGAAAAAAAAAGGTGGTGCTTGGTGCGTATGTGATTGTTGTGACTGCATTTCAACTTTCAACAATATGCTGGGTCGTATATGCCTGGTTTCAAAATTCAAATGTTTACCTTAACTTCAAAGTGTAATCCATTGAGTTTTGGATAAACATCAATCAACATATGAAGTTGACAACATCAAGCTCTCCAGTCTTCACCTGCATCATGGAAAATAGGTTTCAATAGACTTCAGTTCAGCCTGAGCTTATGGTCAGCTTTGTTTATATTGCAAATCTGATTTAATGAAATTAAATCTGATTGTCAATGCATTGATTACTCTCAAGTTACACTATTTTTAATTCATTTTATGCCAAAAAGGATAGAAGAAAAAAAAAAGATAAAGAAAGTGATAAGTTTGGTTGGTCTTCCTAGCTTATTATTCATGGACAAAACTTAAATACAGTTTTTCAATGTGCCTAAATTGAAACACATGTCAATAATCTATATTGACATTATAGTATAAAATGTATTATATTTTTTAAGATATGTTAAATTAGATTCACTTATATATTTGAATTTAATTAAGAAAATGTATTGCATCTAACTAAGAAATTATATCTAAGTTTTATCGATTATTTATTTTTAACGACTTTTTTTTTTCTTCTTCTTAATATTCTTTAACCAATTCTATCTTTACTACTTTTCAACTCACATGATAACCAAGACAAATTTGGAGTAGGCGATCTCATCACCAAAACTCAAACAAGGAGCCTGCCGCCTGCATTATACGTAAGCTATCCTTAATGCTAAATCCACTCTAAATTTTATTACAACAAGTTAACAAATTGACATAACAATCAATGTAATTGCTGGATTTCAATAACATAATAAACAATATCATTTTATTTTGTTGTTTTGTGAGACATGAATTTATAAAAGTTATTTTGTATTAATCGCTTTGAAAAAATCCATTGATTTCCATTTTCTTTTTCTTTTTTCCTTTTTTTAGCAATAAAGAAATAGCTAAAACTTTCAAGTTCAAAACTCCTATATTCTCAAAGGGGCTACAATCTCCAATTTATGCCAATAATTAAATCACTTGAACTTGATTTATTTTATTATTAAAAAAAATGTGCAGTATGAACCATGTCATTTTCAGGATCAAATATTTAGTTCACAATTTGGTATTCAAGATGGAAATTAGGTCATATATAAAGAAATTTAATGCGGCACTATGTGTCGTACGACAGCATGGAAAATTGAAGCACATGATAAAGATTAGGCTACTGATGAGAATTCCAAATCCTTGGACATGCAGACAATTTTATTCTTCTTCTCATGATGAAAACACATAAGTGGGCGGAGCCAGAAATTTTTGTTTGAGGGGCCGATTTGTGTTGTTAATTTATTAGTCTATACAAACTTTTATACACATACACAAACACATGTATCTATACACACACAAAAAATTAGTATCTTTCATAATGAATCCTTAAAATTAAATGTTTCATAGAATTAAATTAATCTTTCACCATCTTCCATAGTGAAATACTTACAATTTTCATTTTCAATATAAGTTACCAAATTGTTTACCGTTGTGAGTAAAAAAATTTCAATTAAATTAATGAAGTGTTCAAAGACATAAATAATCCAAAACTTTAAAAAATACGAGAACACATTTTACCATAAAAAATGAATTTGAGAAACAATACATTCTCTATAACTACTAGACAAATTGGACAATTTTTTTTAATAACATTATTGGACCAACTCAAATAGTTGGGGGGGCCAAGTCCCATTTTTGAGGGCTAATTATTAAAATATTAAATATTTCTATATAGTAAAAAAAAAAATTCAAAAATTTTGGGGGGGCCATGGCCCCCCACCTTAACATGTAGCTCCGCCGACATAACATCTCATAATAAATTTCTTGAGCACAATTTCCACGTATTTCTTCTAATCCAGGAACAACAAATTCTAATCTCATTTCTATTTTAGAGACTTTTATCACCAAGACAAAAGTTGTTAAACTCGTGTCTTTATCTTCAAACTTGAATTCCAAGAAATTATGACTTAGTCTTCTCAATATGTTTTTATCCATGCATAATCTTTCTAATCACGTAAACAAGCTGGTCTACAATTTAATTATTATACAACACTATTATAATTAAATTGTACATGAACATGTTCATCTACGATTTAATTATAATAGTGTTGCTCACAAATTACGTGAGCCAGCTAGGGATGGCCAAAGCTAGCTTGGGATACAGCGTGTCAGCTGAAAATGGATATATTCAATTTATGTAACTATGCCTATTTTTTTGGTAGGCTTTTTTCATTTAACTGTAGTTGAGCTTCAGTCTTCCTTAAATAAAATGTATCTTAAAATATTATGCATATTTTTTCCTTTTTTTTAAATTTAGTAAATAATGGTTTTACTGCATAAATTAATAGACAAATTGACAAATGAGGAAGAGGTACTAAACCCAATATTATTTTTATATCTCAAATCCTCCAAATTAAAAAAGAATTACATATATAAGCAATCGTTTTATTTTATTGTAGTTATGATTGCAAGGGGATAAACATAGCAAAATGACTAGTGCTTCAAGGCACTTACAAACCTTTTTTTTCTAATAATTGTCAACTTCAAATTTTTTCTGAAGCTTTTCAACCACATTTTTGTCGAGTTGGAAGGCCTTGGTGAGAACATCAGGATTAATGAGAGGATTGGATCCAAAGACAGCATTTGCTATTGTGATTACGCCTGCATTTTGGCTACTTAAACCAGAAATGGCAACTGCATTGGTTTTTCCCACGTTTAATTGGAAGTGAATGAGACCAACTGGAAAGACAAACACATCCCCCTTATTTAGAGTTTTGGTGAAGAGGCGATTCTCTGTGTTGGATGTTACAAAACCAACGAAGAGAGTACCCTCCACGACTACTAGAATTTCAGTGCCGCGAGGGTGAGTATGGGGAGGATTTTCTCCATATGGTGCAAAGTCAATTCGAGCCAGGGATATGCCAAGAGTATTGAGGCCTGGTAATGTGTCTACATTCACGGTAGTGACATTTGACCCAACTTTACTATCTATGTTCCCAGCAATGTTCAATCCCTTGAAGAAGAAATCTTCAGGTGTGACAAGCTTTGGATCCTTGCAAAACTTTCCATTAACGAATACTGCATAAAGGAATTTTTGTTATGGACACTTTAAATAGAATGCTTAAGAATTAAATGCAGAAAATAGCAAGGACAGGTAGCTAATAATATTTCTTCCATTAATATTCTGGTTAGTGTAGATCCTTCACAAGACAAAAATAATGCAAAAACTTGAAAAAGAAAAAGAAAAGTATGTACCGGCTGATTTGGAGTCCGAGTAGTCCTTAAGTGCAACACAAAAGTCCTGCAGGGGATCGGGGTCAGCAGGGGCGGCCCAACATAATTTGGGGCCTAAGGCGAAAAACTTATGCGAGGCCTTTAATATGTAAATATTAATTAAACAAAATTATTTAATACTAATCAAATTAAGGTTAATTTAATACATTAAATACACAAATAATACCAACTAGACTAATGTTAATTTCATATAGAGAATTAAATATCATAGTTGAATTATAAACATTAATAAAAAGGAATAAAAATATATTGCGATTGAAAAAGATACTTTATTTTGAATATAAGATGATGCATAGTTAAATAAAGTTGTAATCTAACTTTTAATTTTATATTTTGATTTTAAGAGAGAGAGAGAGATGGATATTATTTGGTGTATGGTTTTGTAGGATATTAGTTTACAAAAATCAAAATCTCAAACTATTAGGGGAGATTAATCTATAATTGATGATTAAACACATTTGCAACATCTTTTTGAAATATTTTAGGGTTTCAATTGAGTTAAGGTTCTATTGGTCTTTTACTTTGAGAGTCTTAATAGAAATGAAAAAGAAAAATGCGCTAATTAAAAGCACTATAAAATGTTCAAAATATAATGTGATATTGTCTCTCATTGATGAACTTTATCAATTTAACTAATGAGTGTTTATATCACGTTTTTTGTGATTAATAACATGACAATTTGTAAGCCAATGGTAAAATTTGTATATCACTAATAAAAAAAAAATACAACCTTTAGAAAATATATATAATTTTATAAAAATTTGAGCCTTTAACTATGAAAAATGGGGCCTTTTTTTCCAAGAAAAATTTTGTTTTTTGGTGGGGCCTTAGGCCTAGGCCTAACTTGCCTAGGCCTTGAGCCGGTCCTGGGGGTCAGAGGCAGAGGCAAGAGAGAATGCCAAAGCGAAGAGGGCAACAGTCACAATCCTCATATTTCAGGCTAACTCTATCTTCTGTTCTATATATTTTTACTTCGGGTGAGACTGAGGGATGAGAAATGTTGCATGGAAAGCATGTCTATTTATAGATAAGACACATTGAATAGGTCTATGGTTTTCCTTACGTGAATGATATGTAGACTTGTTCAGTCTTCCATTATTACCAATTCTCTTTTTGATTGCCAAATTATTCTTTAACTACTACCCCATGCCTTAAACTTTCAACAAATAAGACCAGTTCAATGAAAAAATATTACAATTCTATGTTACTACGGCATAACCAATCTTAACAACCGATAGATTGAATTAGTAGGTGTACTAAACCTGTATTTTGTTCTAACACTGTACATCATCTCTCATCTCTGTCCAGAATTGATCAAGCTCTGAACTAATTGAACACATCGTGTGTATTCAACTGATTGGATGTGTCTGTATTTCTTCTAGGGGTTGTTAATAACTTAATATTTTGGTGGAAAGTTTCTCTGTGACTTTTGTCTGCCTAAATTAAATAGAATGGTTGATAATTACTGATAGGGTGTTTTTGCATAGTAAATTCGTAAGGAAGCCGACGGTTCCTATGGGTCCATCAACTTCATGTGTATGCACGAAATGAAGAAAGCGACGGCATCATAAACCGACGACCTCACCAATACCTGACAGGCGTCTCCATAGGCCGACAGTAATTCTCGAACGGAGCAGGTGACTGACGGTCCACATTGTATCTATTTGGTCCAATCAGTCCTCTTCGGTCCAATTTGGTCCTATTGGATCCTATTTAGTCCATTTTGTCCGCTATAGTTGTATTCAGTCCAATGCGATCCATTCGGTCTTATTCAGTCCACGTCGATCCATTCAGTTCATATTGGCTCTATTCGGTCCACCTTCGTCCTATTCTTTCCACTTTGGTCCTATTCGGTACATTCTGTCCACTTTGGTCCTATTCGGTCCATTCTGCCTACCTTGGTTCTGTTTGTTCCCATTCGGTCCACATTGGTCCTATTCGGTCCATTCGGTCCACATTGGTCCTATTCGGTCCATTCTGTCCACTTTGATCCACTTCAGTCCTATTCAGGCCATTTGGTCCACTTTGGTTATATTCGGTCTACTGAGTCCACTTCAGTCCTATTTAGTGCACTTTGCTTTGATTTGATCCCGTTCAGTCCATTATGTCTACTTCGGTCCTATTTGATCCATCTTGTTCCTATTCGGTCCATTTGGTTCTATTAAGTCCATTTGATCCACTTTGTTCTATTTGGTCCAATTCAGTTCATTTTGGTCTATTTCGATCTATTTTTGTGCACTTACATAATGGTAAAAGACATATTTGGATTGAAAACACCTACTCTAAATCCAAATTTATTAAAAATATATACAATCTCAAACTCGTAATATTTAAAATCTTAAGCATAGCATATGTTGTTGCTACGCTTTTGTTGATCCACATTAATGTAGCATTTCCGTCCACTTCAGTACGGCTAAATTTAAGTGAAAGTCTATCTAAACACAATGGCTATGAATAGACAAATGTAATCTTTAGTGCAATTATTCATTTGTTTTAACGTCGTTACTTTTAAATGAATTGCATGAGGTTGATTATACATTTAAGCAATATATAGATATCTATATATATATATGTGTGTGTGTGTGTGTGTGTGTGTGTGTGTGTGTGTGTGTGTGTGTGTGTGTGTGTGTGTTTATATATGTATGTATGTATGTATGTATGTATGTATGTATGTGTAAGGACACGTTTTGCAGCTCACGCCCAAGATGTATGAGATATTGGCCCAGTGAGCCCAATACAATAAATTTGTAGAGAGTGGGTCAAAGAACTAGGCCCTAATAAATTTGACAACGGCTAGTATGGGTTTAGGGGATGATCAAGCAAAAACAAGGAACATAAAGCTGAATGAATTCCCTGACCGAGGAGGGAAGTTTGCCATATAAATCAATAATGGTTGAGTACAAATACAATTTTGATTACTACAGTATTCTTTCTCTATTTTTCCGATCCCTTCCTCATGGAGGGTCTCTTACATTATATAGCTCCCTTTGGACCATCTTGATCCTACACTTATTGATCATTTGAGCCCTTACTTGAGTACCTGTCTCATCAGACACCCTCTTTGTCTTTCTGTGAGTTGTGGTAGCCAAGGCAGCACTATTCAGGGGTCTTGTCCACATAAATGCGGCCAGAAAAGCAGTTGCAGTGCATTCAATGCAGTGGTAACAGCTTTCCTTTAGATATTTTTGGGTTCCCCTCCTTCTCGTATGTTCATGATGCACGTCCCGATCACTGGAGCTTCTTGGAAGGTTACCCTGATTGTAAGGATACATATTTGAGCTGTATTTATTATATTCGAGGAGGAATCCCTCCTCGGACCACCTTCCATTCCTTCCTTACTTATGAGACTTCGAACTAGAATCACCCATAACTATTTATTCATCCTCGGACCATTCATGTTCTGGACCAACGCCTAAGGCCCACTATACAATTTGGGCCCTTAACCCTACAGTATGTATGTATGTATAATTTTTATTTAAATAAATTATTCAAATTATATATTCATTCTCTTAAAAGAGATTATCATGATAATCAAAATTCATATCAAAGCTTATACTGAATATTTATAATTTATTTCCTAAATTTTATTGTAGAGAGAGAAAGATTACTTGTGATTGGGAACTAAAAAATACAACACCAAAACATATAAACCCAAAATAGAGTTTTAAAAATCACAATAATTCATCAATATAAAATAGAGTTGCAAGAAAGAATAAAAAATCAAGAGAAAGAAAATAACCTTTTTTCAAGAGAGAATGTGAGAGAAAATAATAAGAAATTTATAGAAAATAATATGGGAATAAAAATAGTATATATATATATATAGTAGTAAACACCAAATTATCCAAGTCATCTAAGTCATGTTATGTAATAAAATAACATTATATTCTTATATACTATCTTTATAATGCATTATGATAACATCTATGAAATCAAAGAAAATAAAAAAGATAACAATTTAAAAACACAAAACTTAATCACATCAACTCAATGTAGAGTTTCAAGTAATACAAAAATTCATCCAACCTAAAGTAGAGATGCAATAAAAATATTTTTAAAAAATCTTCCAAAAATGAGAAAGAGAAAGATAGAGAAATGAACTTTTGTGTGTGGGAAAACTATGTATAAGATGTGAAAGAATTGTAAATTTATAATAAGAGGAAGGGAATAAGAAAAGCAAAAAATAAAGGAAGATACAGGGATTTGGGAAAAGTGATATTAAGGTAGATAGTAATGAGGATATGAAAAAGGTAAAAGGGAAAGGAAAAGTTAGAGAAAGTATATAAAACAATAAGTTGGGAAATTAATAAGAAAGAAAGAGAGTTAAAAATAAGAGGGAGAATGTTGAAAATTGGTAAATGATGTGGCTGTTGAAGTGGCTCAATAGATATAGATATAGATTGACATTATCTTATATTATTCTAATCATATTATGTATTTGTGGGTTCCAGTTAGTTAAATTGATAAAGTATTTGATAGTTGAATAAGAGATCTGGAGGTTTAATCCCCACCTACATTAAAAACCGATTGATGTTTTGGTCTAATGATAAAGAGCGTTCATCAGGAATGGACATCATAGGTTGAAACTCTCTCTCAAAAAAATAATTTGTATTTAAGCTAATGAATTTTCCTGTGCATTATACAGATTAACGACTAGTTGTAAAAATTTTCCTGTGCATCAAACGGGTTAACGACTAGTTGTAAAAATATAACTGACATTAAGTTTTTCTATCATAATGTTTAGCTAGAAGGCTGTCCAAATAATTTATCCCAATTTTAGTTTTTACCAATTATTTTCAAGGAAAGTACCGAAGTAAAATGGATTTTAAAGTGAAAACAAACAGACGCCATTTTGAACCACAAAAAAGTTATCTTCCTCCTATCCATAACTTTTTTTGCAACCATTGGGAAAACATCATTAAAAAGAATCCTTTATTTATTTATTTTGATAATAAATAGAATTTGGCTTATCAAAAAAAAGAATGCACTTTGTTCTAGTGATATAACAAATTAGACATTCAATTTTGGTTTTCTTTTTTTAAAGAAAAAAAGGGGGGTGTTTAAGCTCGGTACGTACGTATGTGATTGTTGTGACTGCATTTCAACTTTCAAGAATATGGTGGGTCGTATATGCCTGGATTTCAAAATTCAAATGTTTATCTTAACTCCAGACTGTAATCCATTGAGTTTTGGATAACATCAATCAACATGAAGTTGACAACATCAAGCTCTCCAGTCTTCACTCTTCACCTGCACCATGGAAAATAGGTTTCAATAGACTTCAGTTCAGCTTGAGCTTATGGTCAGCTTTGTTTATATATTGCAAATCTGATTTAATGAAATTAAATCTGATTGTTAATGCATTGATAACTCTCAACTTACACTATTTTTGATTCATTTTATGCTAAAAAGGATAAAAGAAAAAAAAAAGTGATAGATTTGGTTGGTCTTCCTAGCTTGCTTATTATTAAAGGACAAAACTTATATACAGTTTTTCAATGTGCTTATATTGAAACACATGTCAATAATCTATATTGACCAACATAGTATAAAACGTGTTGTCTTTTTTAAGGAAAAATAAATTAAATTCACTTATATATTTGAATTAAATTAAGAAAATGTATTGCATCTAACTAAGAAATTATATCCAAATTTTATCGATTATTTAGTCTTTAACGACTTTTTTTCTTCTTCTTAATATTCTTTAACTACTTCTTTTTTCTTTTCTTTTTTGATAAGATCTTTAACCACTTCTATCTTTCCTACTTTTCTTCTTCTTAATATTCTTTAACCACTTCTATCTTTACTACTTTTCAACTCACATCACCAAGACAAATTTGGGTAGGCGATCTCATCATCTTTTTTTTTTTTTTTTTTAAATGAAAAGGCGATCTCATCATCGAAACTCAAATAAGGTGCCTACATTATACATAAGCTACTTTTAATGCTAAAGCCACTCTAAATTTTATTACAACAAGTTAACAAATTGACATAACAATGAATGTAATTGATGGATTTCAATTACAAAATAAACGATAACAATTTTTTTTTGGTTTTGTGAGACATGAATGTATAAAGGTTATATAATAAAATTTGTATTATCCCTACTCTCTAGCATCAAGGTTTCTAGACCCGAACCGTTCATTGAACCATAAAAGGGAAAGATTCAAGGTTTTTTAGGTCGAACCGAGATCGAACCATGATGACGTCATAATAAATTTAATAATTATTTAAAATATAAATATATATACATATTAAATTAGTACAAATATAAAAATTGATTAAAATAGTCCAAATAAATATAAAGATCTATCTTTCAAATATATTTTTCATATCATAACTTTCATAAGCCAAATAAGAAATAATAATTCATAAGCAAACATAAATTGCTTTTGAGTTTTTTTAATGAGAGATATAAAATATTTCGATATAAATCAATATTGAAGTACCACTTAAAAAAAAATATATATATATATATATCTATTTAATTAGAGTTCAATATATATATATAGGAGTTTAAGGGCACACATTAATTTCTATTTTTTGAAAAAAATTTCTCGAGAATTGAAAAAGTAATAACAACTTTTTCAATTTTCGAGAAAATATTTTCAAAAATAAAAAACTTAATTATGGCACACATTAACCGGACCCATATATATATATATATATATATATTTATTTATTTTTTTATGCAAGCTTGTCTAAATTATGTTAAGCCATACCTAAGCTCATTTGATAAACTCGTAATCTATTTTTATGAGACCCAATAAAAAGGTTAATAGAGACAACAAATAGTCAAGTATTTTCTGAAAAAAATAAAAAATAAAAAAAATAACTCCAAGCCTTCAACAGTGGCGGACATCGGTTTGTCCGCCCACTCAACTTTTTTGTGAGCCCCAATAAAACTTCAAGAGAGATCCTGACAATTCCACATTTCCCATTATTTTTTAAAAATAAAAAATAGCAAAAACTAGAAGAGTGGAGGCAGCTGGAAGCATTGGTGACCGCTCATTTGAATTTAATAGTACAAAATCAAAACTCAAGAAAATGTTAACTGTTTGACAGTAGACATTGATCAGCAAACCAGAGAGAGAAGAAAAATACGAAGAAAGTAAGAAACAACAGAAAGCAGAAATAACGAGAGAGAGAGAGAAGAAGAAGAAGAAGAAGAAGAAGATTAAGAAGAAACAGCAGAAATAACGACAAAGAGGGAGACAAAGAAGAAGAAGTGGTTGAAGTTTCAACAATGGCCATAAGGTGCTGTAACTGTAAGCCTGTACTTTTTTTTTTTAAGCTCTGATCTGAACCGTTAGAACCGACTAGCATTACTCGCTTCAAAAAAAAATCCTATGCACTTGCGCATACCATTGATTTCCTTTTCCTTTTTCTTTTTTCTTTTTTCTTTTTTCTTTTTTCAACAATAAAAAAATAGTTAAAACTCTCAAGTTCAAAGCTCCTATAGTCTCAACGGGGCTACACTCTCCAATTTATGCCAGTAATTAAATCACTTGAACTTGATTTAATTAATAATTAAAAAAAATTGCGCAGTATGAACCATGTAACGTATTATATAAAGTGTCTTAAAAAATTTTCATCCTTTTGAATAGAATTAGGTACTGCTGCTGTAGTCTAAATGATGGTAACTTATGGTCAATTATATATATATATATATATATATATATATATGGACCAATTCATTAGAAATTAAATTCTAGGGTAATTATCTGTTAATTTGTTTTACGTGTCTGAGTGTATGATAGCCTGTAGATTTTATGTCTTACTTTGAATATATAAAGTTTTCAGTTTTAAATTTGAAGATTTATTTTGTGAATTTCTGTAACTGTGGCTGTCGATCGAAGCTAGAACAGTTTCATGTTCATCTACAGTTTAATTATAATAGTGTTGCTCACAAATTACGTGAGTCAGCTAGGGATGGCCAAAGCTAGCTTGGGATACAGCATGTGAGCTGAAAATGGATGTATTCAATTTACATAACTGTGACTATTTTTTTAGTAGGCTTTTTTCATTTAATTGTAGTTGAGCTTCAGTCTATCTTAAACAAACTGAAGCTTAATATATTATGCAATTTTTTTTTTCCTTTTTTTAAATTTAGTAAATAGTGGTTTTACTGCATAAATTAATTGACAAATGAGGAAGAGATACTAAACCCAACATTTTTTTTATATCCCAATTTCTCCAAATTAAAAAAGAGTTACATAAGCAATCATTTTATTTTATTCTAGTGATGATTGCAAGGAGATAAACATAGCAAAATGACTAGTGCTTCAAGGCACATACAAACATTTTTTTTTTCTAATTGTGACCTCCAAATTTTTTCTGAAGCTCTTCAACCACATTTTTGTCAAGTTGGAAGGCCTTAGTGAGAACATCAGGATTAATGGGAGGATTGGATCCAAAGACAGCATCTGCTATTGTGATTACGCCTGGATTTTGACTGCTTAAACCAGAAATAGCAAGTGCATTAGTTTTTCCCACGTTTAATTGGAAGTGAATGAGACCAACTGGAAAGACAAACACATCCCCCTTATTTAGAGTTTTGGTGAAGAGGCGATTCTCTGTGTTGGATGTTACAAAACCAACGAAGAGAGTACCCTCCAAGACTACTAGAACTTCAGTGCCGCGAGGGTGAGTATGGGGAGGATTTTCTCCATATGGTGCAAAGTCGATTCGAACTAGGGATATGCCAAGTGTATTGAGGCCTGGTAATGTATCTACGTTCACTGTAGTAACGTTTGACCCAACTTTATTATCTGTGTTCCCAGGAATGTTCAATCCCTCGAAGAAGAAATCTTCAGCTTTGACCAGCTTTGGATCCTTGCAGAACTTTCCATTAACGAATACTGCATAAAGAAATTTTTGTTATGGACACTTTAAAAAGAATGCTTAAGACTTCAATGCAGAAAATAGTAAGACCAAGTAGCTAATAATACTTCTTCCATTAATATTCCGGTTAGTGTAGATTCTTCACATGACAAAAATAATGAAAAAACTTGAAAAAAGAAAAATAAAAGTTTGTACTGGCTGATTTGGAGAATTCCGAGTAGTCCTTAAGTGCAACACAGAAGTCTTGCAGGGGATCGGGGTCGGAGGCAGAGGCAAGAGAGAATGCCAAAGCGAAGAGGGCAACAGTTACAATGTAAGCTTTCATCATATTTCAGGCTTACTCTATCTTCAGTTCTATATATGTTTGCTTCGGGTGAGGGATGAGAAATGTTGCATAGAAAGCATGTCTATTTATAGATAAGACACATTGAATAGGTCTAAAGTTTTCCACAAGTTAATGATATATAGGCTTGTTCAGTCTTCCATTATTACCAATTTTCTTTTTGATTGCCAAACTTTTCTTTAACTACTACCCCATGCCTTAAATTTTCAACAAATAAGACCAGTTCAATAAGATAATATTTTTATTCTATGCTACTACGGCACAACCAATCTTAACAACTATGTGTACTAAACCTGTTTTTTGTTCTTGCAATGTACTTTGTCGCTCATCTTTGTCCATAATTGATCAAGCTCTGAACTAATTGAACACACCATTAAGGGACGGACTCAGGATTTTAAGCTAGCGGGGGGCGGAGTATAAAAAATAAAAATAAAAACTCTAAATAGGAATTTATATAGTATTAAAAAATTATAAATATTCAAAATCGTTGTTTCTAAATACATTAAGATGCAATCATTTATCTACAAAGACAAACAAAAACAAAATAATGTCTTTTTTTAATACTAGATTAGTTAGGATTTTTTTTTTTTTTTTTGTTTTTGTTGAAATTAGAGCATTCACATTGGTGGTGTTAAAAATTTTAGCTTTTAGCACCTCAAAAAGTTACTTTATCTATTATACCACATCATCATATGCTTTACTGAAATAGATTTCACGAAAAACTAGCTATATTCGATCTTGGTTGGCCTTTCACCCCTAGCCACAAGTCATCATGATAATTCAAATAGTCAAAGACGCTATTAGTCACAGAGCCTTAGACCCGATCTGCAATAACTAACAACGCTGTTTCTGGAAGACGGAACTCCGTCCCTAGGGGGTCCTAATTCGATCCAAATTGGCTTACTTTAAATACTCCCTAATCATGAAAGGCATTTTCCTAAAGAAATTCCTACACTCAATATCAAATGTTCTATTTTTTTATTTATAATTTCATTTAAAATAATATAAACAATTCATTAAAATAATAAAGGAAGTAAGAGAATTTGAGTTTTTTTAATTGAAGGAAGAGATATAATCTTAACAAAATATTGTATTTTATTTTTAACAACTTGCTATAGTCAACTAGTATTTATACCAGTTTATTGTAATTGCAAAAAATTTAACTTTAGCTTCTCCAATAATACATGATTTTTTGGTGGTAAAATAGTTTTTTTTGTTGCTAAAATAGAATCACCGTTGTGAATATTTTTATTGTTTTTGTTAAGTTTTTTGGTTGAATAATTGCTATTTGAGTGAATCTAATTAGGCTTATTATGAAGAAAAGGGACCTAACTACAAAAATGAAAAATATTATAAATAATATAATAAAAAAATTGGACCCAAGGGCTCCCTTGGGCCCCCACCTGGGTCCGTCCCTTTTTCTCATATTCAATGTGTCTGTATTCCATGGGGTTGTTAATAACTTAATACTTTGGTGGAAAGTTTGTGCGACTTTTGTTTGCCTAAATTAAATAGAATGGTTTTTTTTTTTTTGATAAGTAATTAAATAGAATGGTTGATAATTACTATTGCAGAACATGAATTCAAAGCTTCTAGTGTATTAGGTAACTAATCAACGTCCATATGAAGATAGTCTTTGTCAATGGGAAGCACCTTAACCTTTCAAATGTGTTAGGTACATATTTTTATGTTGGAAAAACATGAACTATAACAACTTAGAACCCAATTCCGTTTATTTTGTTGAAATTGAAAATTTTTTGCTGAAAATACTGTAGATAAAAAGTAAAAGTTAGCTGAAATAATACCGTGAAATCTATGAATAGTACCAAAAAGTGCAGTGGGGCCCATGAATAGTAGGAAAAATAAGTTGAATAGTAAAATAAGTTGGCAAAAATAATAAATGCCAACTTATTTTACTATTCAACTTATTTTTACTACTATTCATAGGTACCACTGCATTTTTTGGTACTATTTATAAGTCTTACAATACTATTTCAGCTAACTTTTACCTTTATGTACAGTACTTTCAGCAAAAAAATTTCAGTTTCAGTAAAATAAACGGATCCCAAACAGACTCTTAGCGTATAAAGATTGGTTTTGCAACAAAAAGACAACTAAACTTTTTATGTTGTTGCAACTAGACCTCTTCTTTACAAATTTTTAATGATTTGGAGCAAAAAGAGGTTACATTGCAGATGAAGTTAAGGGGTGCTATTTGCTACATCAGCAGAGTTCATGTTCTGAAATAAAAGCACAAGGGCATTTAACACAAAATGTTTAGTGATTGATCATTACCGATCATTAAGACAAACATACCTATATATATATATATATATATATATATATATATATATATATATAAATGTTTTTCTTTTATAAATCTATATTTACATATATAAAAACTTATAAAGGTTCAAAATGCAAGTTCTCTGCGAAACTTGTTTCACTAGTACAGTGGTTGAACTGAGAAGTCATTGCTTTAATAGGCTAGGCCTCACCACAGGAAAATTACAGTCACATAACAGAAACAGGGGGAACAAAAAATAATTTACCAATGGCACAATCAAATTCTCCCTACGGCACAATGAAATCAACTTAAGAAAAGTGAGTCATATCACCCCAAAAATGGAGTCACTCCCTGCAAGGGAGAATCCAATGGAGAGGGCAAAAAAAAAAAAAAAATTATAATGCCAAATATCTACGAACATAAAAGAATTCAAACATAAGCCAAGTATCTTCGGTATGTTTGTGGAACCATCCACTGAATGCCCTTCGTGCATCACACATGGACAAGTTAACAAGAAAACCTACATAATTCAAACCTAGGCATTTTAAAGATAACTTTGACAACAACCGTTCTTTTTTGAAGATGATGGAAGAAGCAGAAAGATGGGGGAAGGGCCGTGGGAGAAATGTTAGATGTAGTTATTGAATTTGCATAGGAGGTAATATTGGAGAGACATGTAAGTTATAGTTATTGACACTACTCGTAGACCCACTTATTGCGTGGGAAATAATAATTATTTTATATTGTAATACAATGTATAAATTTTTCTCTAGAAGTTTTTGAAGATAATTTGTTCTCCTTTAAAATTAAACAATTTCTATTCGGTCTAATTAGGTCTATTTCGGTCCAATTTGGTCCACTTGGTCAATTTTGGTCCTTCTTCAATCCATTTTAGACTAATTGGGCCTTAAATTGGTTCTTTTTGTAGGTTTTCTTTTCAAGTTTAGCTCAAAAATTCTTTTTTTTTCCCTTAATTTTTGGGTTGAGAAGTATGAAATTTTATCATATTTGGGCTAAACTCTTTAGTTTTGAGTTAAAAAATACAAATAAAATACTAAAATTGACATTAGAAATTAGAAATATGCGTCCTAAAAATGCAATAAAAATTATAAATATTCAAAATTCTTAGTCGGTCCACATTGGTTCAATTTGATCCAATCTGTCACCTTCTGTCCACTTTAGTCATATTCGGTCCTTTTTAGTCCATTCTGTCCACCACAGTTCTGTTCAGTCCAATTCGGTCTATTTAGTCTTATTCAGTCCATATTGGCTCTATTCGGTCCATATTGGTCCTATTCTGTCCACTTCTGTCCTATTCAATCCATTCTACCTACTTTGGTTCTATTTGGTCCTATACGGTCCACATTGGTCCTATTCGGTCCATTCTGTCCACTTTGATCCACTTCAGTCCGATTCGGGCCATTTTATACACTTTGGTACTATTCGGTCCATTTCGTCCACTTTAGTTCTATTTAGTCCTATTCAAACCACATGGATTCTATTCAGTCCACTTCGGTTTTATTGGTCTTATTCAGTCTATAATTTCAATTTCGGTCTTATTTGGTCCTATTCGGTCCATCTTGTATCTATTCCATCCTATCATGTCTATTTGGTCCAATTTGGTCTTTCAAATCACTTCGGTTCATTTTGGTCTACTTTGACCTATTTTTGTGCACTTACATAATGGGAAAAGACATATTTGGATTGAAAGCACTTAATCTAAATCCAAATTTATTAAAAAAACATAAGTTGAAAAATTAATAAGAAAAAAAAAAGATTTAAAATAAGAGAGAATGTTGAAAATAGATAGATGATGCGGCTGTTGATGTGACTCAACATAATTGTAGCAATAATAAATGTTAGCTTTTAGATATAGATATAGATTGTATTTGGCTAGAAGTAGGTGGCAATGTTAGTGGGAAGTTTTTGTTTTTTTAACGTGGGTTGCCAATATGGATAATAGTGTGTTTTGAATTTTACAGTTTTTTTTTTAATTTTACAGTTGTGTGGCCTCTTTTCTTTTTTTTTCTTTTTTTTTTTTTTTTAAGTTGCGTGGCCAATTTTTAAGGACAAGGAACGTGAGCAAGAAAAATTAACTGGGAGCAGTTTTTATAAAATTGAATTATTAAATTTAAATTAATTATACTAGCCTCTGAGCACGCACTCACGCGCGTGCTCAGAGGCTCTTCTATTTTTTGGGTAAAGATTAATAATTTGCATTTATTATAATTTGGGATTTCTAATTTTTCTAATCACAAAAAAAAAAAAAAAAAAAAAAATCTAAGGGTGTAATGAAATTTTAAAAAAAAAATTGAAAAAAAAGGAGGATAGCAGAAACAAATATATCGTGATGAAGTAAAAAATATATATATATATATATATATATATATATATATATATATATATATATGAATATGTGAGTTGAGTTTTGTAGATTGGAAGAGTTTTAAAATTAACAAAAGAGTGATTTTATTTTGTAGGGAGTTAATGAGTAAAAGTAGGAATTTAAATCAACGTAAAAGTAAGAGTTTATTAGAAGCAGGAAGGTATTTAAACGTAGAAGTAAGAATTTATTATTTTTATCAATTTACTATTTTAACCTCATTTTTAAGTTTTAGGTAGGGGTATTTTTGAAAGTAAAAAAAACAATAACTAACTTTCTTTTGCCAATTTACTATTTTAACTCCATTTTTAAGTTGTTGGTTAATTAATTTAGGGGTATTTTTGACAAAAAAAAACCAATAACTAACTTTCTGAATCCTCTTAATATATACAGATAACCTAAGTTATTTATTTTTCTGAAGTAATTTTTTGTAAAGATTATGGGTTATCTAGAGAATTTAGTCCTTAGATTACTGACATGCAATTAACTTTCGAAATTCGCTTAATATATAGAGATAATAACTAGCCTCTTTCGCATGTGTGCTCAAAGCTTCTTTCTCATTTGGGGTTTATGTTAAAAAATTTCGTTCATCTAAATTAGAGGATTTAGACGAATGAAAAGAAAAAGGAAAAAAAGCGAAAGCTTAAAACTCATTAAAAGAGTCCTATTAAGAATAGGACTTCTTTTATAACAGTTTTTTTTTATGGTTTTTTTTTCTCATCACGTTGAAATATTAGCACTCCATTTGTCAATTATATTTTGTACATCCTCTTGCACTGTTCATTATCCATGAACAGTGAATTTAGGCATGTGAACAATAAAAATTTTGTAAACAGTAATTTTTTAATTATTTTTTTATTGTTTTCAATTTTCAGTTTTCAATTTTCAGCAAAATAAACAGTATCCAAACAGACCCTAAATCATTTTTCACTTGAAAATTACTACTATTTTAAAGAGTCCTATTAAGAATAGGACTTCTTTTACAACAGTTCTTTTGACAGTTTTCTTTTCTCATCATGTTGAAATATTAGCACTCCATTTGTCAATTATATTTTGTACATTAAATCATTTTTCACTTAAAATTACTACTATTTTATTTTCCTCTCTCTCTCCAATTTACACTATTATTTTTGTCTTTAAACTATACCAAAACTTTCCTATTCCTCTATCATTTTATTGCAAACTATGTTAATAAAATGATAATGCAAAATATCAACTAAAATAATGTAAAATAATGAATCGGTCCACTTCAGTCTAATTCGTTCATGCTAAAAGTTTTTCAATTTTTGGGAAGAATTTGGAAGGGATGGGAGAGAGTTTCTAATTTTTATAATAATAATAATAAAATTAAATTATCAATTTTGTCTTTATGATGTCAATCTACATATTTCTTTAAATTGAACCCAAATTTATATTTGAAACTTTCAATTAAACCCAAATTTATATTTCATATAAGTAGTTTGTGTGAGCGTCTAGTACCAACTATCATCACACTCCTAAATATATCGGTGACTGAAAAATGTATAAATATCGTTAGACAAACAAAGAAACCGTGAATTAGGATGAAGAGAAAGTTTTGACATTAAACCAAAAAAAATAGAGCCTTAAATCACATGGAGAAGGCTAGTATAATTTTTCAGAAATTACTCTTGCCGTGTTGTACCGTACCTATATCCTTACTTCCTAGTTTGCAAGAGAAATTGGAATGACCGAAACTCTCAATATCTTTGAATCAGACTCAATGAACACAGGTGAAATCTTTGATTAACAAAATGGCACTTCCTATTTTTTTTTTTTTAAAAAATTTTAAATGAATTATTTGTTCATTTATCAAGCCTACAGTTTTTTTTTTTTTCGAGAAAGATGTAGACCGTAAGGGAACATTGTTAGGAAGGACCAAGGACAAGACTAACCACACAATACTATATCACATATGGCAACTCAGGAAAATTATTTTACATTAGGTGAAAAACTCACCAATGATAAGGTTTTTTTTTTTTTTTTTTGATTGCAAGAACTAAATTAATATATATATTCTCCCGACTTATATAGGTTCAAAATGTAAGTTCTCTGCGAAACTTGTTTCACTAGTGTCAACACCAATATGAAAACTTTGTGACTAACAGCACTAGCTTACGACAAGATTGCTTGGGAACGAGTTACAGTGGTTGAACTGAGAAGTCAAAGCTTTAATGGGGTTGGCCTCACCACAGAAAAAAATTAGTCACATAACAGAAACAGGGGGAACAAAAAACCTTTTAACAATGGCAGAATCAAATTCTCCCTATGGTCCAATGAAATCAACTTAAGAAAAGTGAGTCATATCACCCCAGAAAACCTTTGTCCACAAAAGCTGGGCATAACCATTCAAAACAAAAATTATGGTCCAACTATCAAAAGCTACATAATTCAAACCTCGGCATTTTAAAGATAACTTTTCAAAATTTTTGATCAATTACAATTACAATTACTCCTCTACGATGGTCCCCCTCTCACTGACATATATGCCGTCAAGGAATTTCCGGATATCCTTGTTCTTTACGTGGCACTTCTGCAAAACCAGCAAGAGATTAGGTCAGCAAGTGCAGATAACATATAACTGAAATGATTGTACATTTTTTTTTTTTATGTGTTTGGACAAAGAAATGGACCTGGTTTATCAAGGCAGCAGAACGAGAGACCAGTTCAATGTCGTTCCCATTCAGTACAAGCTCATCCTTGACCTTCTCAGATCGGAGAATAGTGACCCCATCAAGCATATCCACCTTCCTTACCTAAAACCCAACAAACACAAAAAAACCAACCAAGTCAATTAACTTGTCAAAGTTTAGTATCAACGAATCCAGGCCTTAGCCTTTCGCAACATTGCAAAAACTTAACAAGTAGCACCATAAAATGCTTAAGGAGCTGCACTATTACAAACTACAAAGGCTGCTATTGACACCACCAAACGATAAGCATTAACATGTAGAACCATAAAAGGCTTTAGGGCTGCACTATTACAAAGGCTAGTCAAATTCGGAAAGTGAACAAACAATAGGAACTATAAATATAGCACAAAACAGAGTCTTTGTAGTATCATAACATTTTTTGTTTTGCATATTAGATATTAAAGTACTACATGAGAGTGACTACTATTGAGTATTGACAACACCAAACGATAAGCATTAACAAGTTGTACCATAAAACAATTAAGGGACTGCACTATTACAAAGGCTAGTCACATACAGAAAGTGAACAAACAATAGGAACTTTAATTATAGCCCAGAACAGAGCACTCTGTAGCACCTAACATTTTCGGGTTTGCATATTAGATGTAAAACTACTACATGAAAGTGACTACTATTGACACTACCAAATAATAAGCATTAACAAGTAGAACCATAAAACACCCAAGGGGCTGCACTATTACAAAGGCTAGTCACATTCGGAATGTGAACAAACAATAGGAACAGTAACTATAGCCCATAACAGAGTACTTTGTAGTATCCTAACGTTTTCGGTTTTGCATATTAGATATAAAATTACTAGATGAGGGTGACTACTATTGACACCACCAAATGATAAGCATTAACAATTAGAACCATAAAACGCGTAATGGGCTGCACTATTGCAAAGGCTATTTACATTCAGAAAGTGAACAAACAATAGTAACTTTAATTATAGGCCATAAAGCATCCTAACATTTCGGATTTGCATATTAGCTATAAAATTACTACATAAGAGTGACTACTATAAGCATTAACCAGTAGAACCATAAATCGCGTAAACTGCAATATTACAAAGGCTAGTCACATTCCGAAGGCGTCAAACAATAGGAATTAGGAACTATAATTATAGCCCATAACAAAGCACTTTGTAATATCCCAAAGTTTCTGTTTTGCATATTAGATATAAAAAGTACCACATGAGAGTGACTACTATTGACACCACCAAATGCATTAACAAGATTTAAACTTTCCCAAACACTTTTTCACAGCATTCAAACCAAAATCGATTACTACAACAAATATACATAATCCACAGTAAACGAAAACTACCCAGATGCAAAAAATGTAAAACAAGGAGAACCCAATTGAAAAAAAAAACAGCGAAAAGAGAAGTGGGTCACCTTTTTTTCTCCAAGAAAATTCCTGATCTCGATGGACTTGCTGGTGTTGGTGATACTGGCATTGATGGGGAAATGAGCATAAACGAACCTCATCTTGTAACGGTAACCCTTGGTGACACCGGTGATGAGATTCTCGACGTGGCTGAGCGCGGTGCGGATGGCGGCGGAGGTCTTCCTGGAGCCGAACCAAGCGTCGATCTTCAGCTTTCGCTTCCCAGTTTCCTCGTCAGTAATGAGATCGAAATCCAAGTTCAAGTGCTTGAAATTTCTGACGAGCTTGCCACGTGGGCCTTCCACCTCAATGACCTTAGCGTTCACCTTGATCTTGACCCCATCTGGGATGTCCATGGTCTCAGATGACAAGATGGTCTTCATGGTGTGTGTCTCTCTCAAACTCTAGCTGCGCCTCTCTGAGAATGAAAAACAATGAGGCGGTGGCAACCAAAAACCCTAAACTATGTGTGCGTATATATTCAAGTACAGTAAAAACCTAAACCCTTTTGGGCCCTAGGCCCAAATAATGAATTACTTGAGCCTTTGTTTGCTTTTTTGTGACCCAATTCTGTTGAGATAGTTTTTATTTATGGATTTTTTTTAAAAACCCAATTTAAGCTATTTGGGTTGGTAGTTCTAAAAATCAGCTCGAACCAACTTAATCTGTATGAATTGGGCTAGGTTTGGTTAATAGATTGTAATTATTTTGTCAAACCTAAGAAAAAAATTTGGACATTTTCTTTTCCTGATTGAGATTAATGTTACAGAGACATTGACCAATAATTTATTAGACCATTACTATATTCCTAGTAGTTTGATGGCTATGTATTTTATAATTTGCTAAATTATATTCTCTAATTTTCGGGTGAATTACACTTTACTACCCTAAACTATGTCCTAGATTACACTTTACATCATAAATTTTTCGAATGCACATTTTACACCCTAAACTATGACCCTTGTTACAATTTGCACATCGATGTTAAGTTTGCCGTTAACTTAGATGGAAAAGTATGACATCACATGAAATACCCAATTGCCCTTCTCCTCAATCCCTTAAAAATAAAGAAGAAATTATACATTACTACCCTAAACTATATTCTTGATTACACTTTGCACTCTAAACTTTAGATTTCCATCCAAGTTAACGACAAACTTAATGTCGGGGTGCAAAGTGTAACAAAAGTCATAGTTTAGGATGCAAAACGTGCATTCGAAAAGTTTAAGGTACAAAGTGTAACCTAAGGTATAGTTTAGGGTGGTAAAGTGTAATTTCTCTCTAATTTTAACTTGTTTTCATTTTTAAATTTATGATTTAATTTATTTTTTTGGATTTTCAATCATTTAATTTGCATATGGTTTCAATGTACCCTTTCAGTCCATCTTTGTCCAAAGTCATTAAACTCTACACTATAAAAAATAAAAAATAAAAAGTTTTAGTATCCAAACTTAACAAAACCAAGAAAATTATATCTATTTATTTATATATGTGAAATCATTTTTTAATTAACCATTACTTTGGAAAAAAAAATAAAAAATTATCACATTGTTGAGACCAACCAAAGATTCTACCTCCAAATAGCTGCCCATACCATTGGCCAACCCTTGCATAGCCTAAAAAGCATCTACACAAAACATATCAAAACCCAAAACCTATTCATTGCCATAACATTATTAATGATGCTGAAAATCGTAAGTAAGTCACACAGTCCTCACATGTCCAAGACAATACCTGCACAACACAAAACAAGAAGACCCTAGGAGAGTATCAGTGTGGTACTGGCCAAAGACCCTCCGAAGGTTAAGTTAGAAATCTTTTCACAACTCTAGAGTACCAGAGCTGGGGTGAATTATGCGTACCTTGTTTTTTGAGGACTTGAAGTTTTTATAGTAGAGTAGAACCAACTTTTGTTTCTTGGCCAAGAAGATACTTCCTTATGGAGAAAAATCCTAATAAATGTACGTATTTCGTGGGATTCTTCCCATATAGAGATTCCTTGACTATGGTCAATCGTAGAGTGCAAGATATTTCTATTCAGGGTTCCTTGGAGGTTACTTAAGCCACGTGGCATTGCCACCGTCCACTTTGTATCTGTCTACTTTTCATCCGACCGTCATAGAGAGTCCGTCTCCTTGCGCATCGTCACCCTTTATTACTTCAAGTTTAAAGCACCGTCGCTTATAGCCAATGTAGTAGGGTGAAACCATCTGCTTTCTTTTTATCCTCATTAGATGCCCCCTCACTCCATGTGTCCATCGTAGAATGTTAGGACGGATCCATGGAGTGACGGTCTAATTTTAACTTTGGGAGATGCATTCTGATTGATAGGCTAGCCTAGGGTCATAAATGTCGTAGGGTACGTGGCGTGTTTTTAGTGGTTAGTCACTTGAACCGAAGCGTCCCTTTGTCTTCCATGCCGTTATCTCTACATATATGCGCTTCCTTCCCTCATTTTTTGCTTTTCACAACAAATCTACAGTCAGAGCGCATCCGTCAACCTGGCTGACTCTGCTTTCCGTCTACTTGGTGCAATCGTCAACCTCATCTTTCAGTTCTTTTCAACTGGTAAGTATTTTTTATGTTGAATTCCCTTGCAATTTATTTTAAATCCTGAACACCCTGTCGTCTATGTGAAACCGTTAAGGTCTTAGGGTTTATTTGTCACGTGTAGGTGACATGTCTAGTGTGTCGAGTGAGTAATCGTGAGTCTGCGAAGGAGCGGGCTACGATGAGGTGAATCCGTCAGGTCAAGATGACCTGGGCACCTCAAGTGACGAAAGGAACCCGTCGGCCTCCTCACCTTCCACAAAGGATGAGGATTTGGACATGGATGGGTCTGAGAGTGACTCCAATGACAACTTAGTCAGTGCCGAACCCCCTCCTTAATCCATCATAGGACCGAATGGCCTTAGAGAGTTCATCCTCCTTCCATTGTGGATGGTGAATGACTTCAGGTCTACCATCAAGGAAAAACACTTTAATACCCTTAGGGAGAAGTACCAAATTCCACACCACATACCAATCCATCTACCATACAAATTTGAGAAATGTTACTACCAGGGGGTTGATGATGTTGGAATATACCATTGTTATTAATACCGTTTCGTTCCGGCTGGAACAGCCGAAAAATTTCGTACCAGTCCTTAAATCGGTACGAATCACCCTCTTGTTCCACCTAGGACCAAATTTCGGTTCGTTCCGGCCCGTTCCGGCCATTTCGGCCTATTTCGGTGAATTTCGGCCGGTAGACATATTTCGGCCGGTACTGAATCTACTAATAAATGCAGAAAAATTTTGCCTTTTCAAGCTTTAATGGCTATTACCTAAATAGAGCCACCCATCGCAGTTCATCTTACTCATCCCTTTATAGCAGGTTTCCACCACGTCGACGGTTGCCGGAATGAACCCAGGCCATGGTAGAGGCAGTTGCTGCTGCTGCTTCATCTTCTTTTTCTTCTTTCTTCTTTTTCTTCTTCTTCTTCTTTCTTTTCGTCCGCTGGTCCTTCTTCAATTCTATTTTGAATTTTCATTGCCTAGTTTTATGCTTTCTTTCTTGTTTTGTGAACCTAGCACGTGACTAGGTGTTGGAAATGTCAAAGTGACTTGACAAAAAGTTTTAGGCTTTGTTTAGACTTGACAAAAACTATTTTAATATTTAACTTTAGCTTTTATTTTTCAATTTTTTAATAGTAATTCTTTTGAGAATATTTTAATAGTAAAATTGTTTTAATAGTTTTTTTTTTTTTTTTTTTTTGAGAATCAATAGTATTATTATAATTATTGGGTAGATTTTTAGACTTGAAATTGATATATTAGCTGAAATATAGACTTATAGTTTTAAGACTCAATAAATTATATGGATTATGACCAATAATATATAAGGAAATATAAGTATATAAAATTATAAATAAATAAAAAAGTATAAAAAGGTAACTCTGAAACAATATGCTGAAACAACCCGGTACCGATCCGGTACCGAAATATTCCATTCCAATAGACAAACCGAAATGATCACCGAAACGGTATTCATAACATTGGAATATATGAGCAAATGCTCAAAGCAAGACTTAGGTTTCCACTAAGTGCCCTTCACCGTCGCCTCTTGCAATATCTTGGGATGACCGTCACCCAAGTTTCTCCGAACGCTTGAAGGGTCTTCCTCGACACAGAAGTTCTGTACGGGGTTCTTTCAAAAGGGGCACATAGGATGACGGTGGAGGAGTTCTTCCACTGCTACCGTCCATCTGAGATCATCCAGTTTAAGGGGATGTATAGCTTCCTTCCAAGGAAACCTTCCCTTAGATTAGTCTGTGATACCCCTGACTCAAATAGGAACTAGAAGAGTCGGTATTTCTTCCTTGAAGGGGACGGTTGGATGTGTCACAAATACGATCAAGAGTTCATGCCAGTGGATAAGACTTGGGGTATAATGCCCCTGTCTGGTAGGTGTCTGTTGGCAATAAGCTGGCTCTTTAATTTTTATATAATGTACTAACCGTCTCCTATTGCAGCTCGAGACCGTCCGGAAGTTTCTCTCGAACAGTGGAGTTTCTTGGAACGGATTTTTAAAATTCAGTTGTCGGAGAGAACCTAGACGAAGCTCGTCACCTTGGATACCCTCCACTGGTACTGTGAAGGCCCAGAACCAACTGCGGCTGCCCATCGTTACGATTCTCAAATCTGCCAATTTAAGTTCGTCGCCTAAGTTATCTGACTTCTTTTAACTAACTGTGGTTTCCTCGCTTCAAGTTATCTAACCTTTTATTCGTCCATCCTTGTGCAGAGATAGAAGAAAGAAGGAGAAGGGCTTACATCAAGGCCCAGGCTGCCAAGAAGAAACAGGAGGCTTTTAAAGCGACAGGCCAGGCCCATTCGTCCAATAAAAGGAAATCGTCCGAGAAGGTGGACCATCCACCTAAGAGGCCCAAAGTGGTTGCGGAGCCAATCGTTGGTGAGACTGCCGCCACCGGCAAGCTGCCCCTTAAGCCAGGCAAGGGGAAGGGTTTGATGACAAGTGAGGAACCCGTCACCAAGAAACCCCTCGTCATACTTCGCGAGGACTCCCAGTACGCACTTAAACATATTTCTTCAATCATTAAGGATGAAGATTATAAGGACCTGGGCAACCATGCCATGGAGGCTATGGGGGAGACGGGTCTCTTCAATCTCACTCAGGCATGTATCCGTCCACTTTGTTTTATCCATCCGTTTTATCTATTCTTTATACTAACATGTTTTTGATTTTTGTAGGGGGTGGTAATGCTGAAGGGTCTAATGGATCGTTGTACATCTCATGAGATGGTGATGAGCCGTCTGAGGGAGAAGGACGAAGCAAAAGATATAGAACTTTGAGAGCTGACAACCTGGAAGGATGTCCAGATTAACAAGCTGGACTATACCAGGAAGTTGTTGGACGAGTCTGAGGCAAGCATTGAAAAAAATACCTAAGGACAAAGAAGGAGAGATCGCGGAGACAAAAAATCAACTCCGTCAGGCTAAGGAGGTTGCGGTCCGGGAGTATCGTGACTCCGACGCCCTCTTGAAGGAGCTTGGTGGCTCCTACGTTGACGGTTTTAATGATTGTCTCCATCAGGTTAAAGCATCGTTCCCTGATTTGGACCTTTCACATGTTAACATCAACGCCCCGGCTCAGACTTCAGTCCAACCCGTCGACTCCGAAGGAACCGACGAGCTCTTTTCTGATGACACCAATCTCGAACCTCAGGATGATGGAGACGCTAGCCAGTTTAAGCAAGAGAAATCTATCACGGTTGCCACCCGTCATCCTGAGGGGGATCAGGTTGTGGAGGAGAGGCATGAAGAGACCCCTGCCGCTTAGTTGTAGTTTTTTCCTTTAACTCGTAAATTATTACTTCTGTTTACTTGCGAGAAATGTATTTCTTCCGTTGACTCTAAATGTAAAACATTGGCCTTTTACTTGTTATCTTTTTTACCCATCGCTTGTGTTCGTCTATTCAAATTTTGCTTTCCGTATCATGTCTTTGTCCGTTCATGTATGGACTTGTGATTTTAGATTTATCCAGGAGCAGATCCATCCTTTAATGGACTTTGTGATCTTATATCTACACGCGGTTGAATCCGTCCGCTCTATAGACTGAGATTTTAGTAAAATGTGTGGTTGAATCCGTCCACCTGATCTTAACATTTCAAATCACCCTATTTAGGATGAGCCCGTCCACTTGGGCTTAAAAATCACCCCTTAGGATACTTAGGCTTATCATTTCAAATCACCCCCTTAGGGATGAGCCCGTCCACTTTTGCTAAACATTTCAAATCACCACCTTAGGGATGAGCCTGTCACTTGGACTTGACATTTCAAATTACCCCCTAAGGGATGAGCATGTCCACTTGGGCTTGACGTTTCAAATTACCCCTTTAGGGATGAGCCCGTCCACTTGGACTTAACATTTCAAATTACCCCCTATGAGATGAGCCCATCCACTTAGGCTTGACGTTTCAAATCACCCCTTTAGGGATGAGCCCGTCCACTTGGACTTAACGTTTCAATTTACCCCCTTAAGGATGAGCCTGTCTGCTTGGGCTTGACATTTCAAATTACCCCCTTAGGAATGAGCCCGTCTACTTGGGCTTTGACATTTCAAATTACCCCCTTAGGGATGAGCCCGTCTACTTGGGCTTTGACATTTCAAAACACCCCCTTAGGGATGAGCCCGTCCACTTGGGCTTTGATATTTCAAATCATCCCCTTGGGGATGAGCCCGTTCACTTGGGCTTAACATTTCAAATCACCCCCTTAGGGATGAGCCTATCTACTTGGATATGTGGAAAGCATACACGGCATTTCTGAATAACTCCTCTTATTGTGGTAAACATGCACATAAAAATTGTTCTTAAAAGATAAACATCTACCCTTCGGGCTTGAAAGAAACTGTAGATAATAAATTTAAACTAGAAAGCAATAAACTGGAAATAAGGAGTATATTTGTCCATGTTGTTGTCTACTGGTAATACTTCTTTAGGTGCTTTATGTTCCATGGGTGGTGCAATCTTTGCCCGTCTAGTGTTTCCAGTTGGTAAGTTCCCTTCCTATAACACGAAGCGATTCTATACGGTCCTTCCTAATTCAGTCCTAGCTTCCCCTGGGAGGCGTCTTTAATGGCGCCTATCACCTTCCTTAAGACCAGATCCCTGACCTAGAAGTCCCAGTGTCTGACTTTGGAGTTATAGTGTTTGGCCATGAGGTCCTGGTACCATGCTAGCTTTTGCTCGGCCATTGCTCTGACCTTGTCCAACAAATCCAGTTGCAAGCACATAGCTTAGTCATTCCTACCTTCGTCATGATTTCCCACTCTGTAGCTTGTAAGTCCTACTTCTGCCGAGATGACTGCCTCGCTACCATATGCTAGTCAGAACGATGTTTCTCCTGTAGGTGTCCTAGCCATTGTCCTGTACGCCCATAAGATGCTTGGCAATTCTTCCGGTCATATACCCTTCACCCCCTCGAGCCGAGTCTTGATGATTTTAAGCAAGGATCGATTTGTGACCTCAACTTGCCCGTTGGCCTGAGGGTGGGCAGGCGACGAGTAATAATTCTTAATCCCCAACTGTAAGCAGAAATCTCTGAAGGAGTCATTGTCGAACTGCTTCCCATTGTCTGACACTAGTACTCTAGGTATATCGTACCTACAGATGATGTTCTTCCAAACGAAATTTCGTACATTTTTTTCCGTGATGGTGGCCAAGGCTTTGGCTTCTACCCACTTGGTGAAGTAATCTTTGCCGACTACTAGAAACCTCAACTGTCTAACTGCTGTTGGGAACGGGCCCATGATATCCAAACCCCATTGAGCGAACGACCATGGGGCCGTCATTGGGGTGAGCTCCCTTGTTGGTTGCCTGATGAGGTTGCCAAATCTCTAACACTTGTCACAAGCTTTGACATATGCCTAAGCATCCTTTTGCATGGTTGGCCAATAGTATCCTGCCCGGATTAATTTATGCACCGACAATCGTGATCTAGAGTGGTTTCCACAGACTCCTTCGTGGACTTCTCTCATGACATAGTCTACCTCTTCGGGGATGAGACACCTCAGGTACGGCTGGGAGAAGCCCCTCTTATAAAGGACGTTTTTAATTAGAATGAAGGGAGCTACTTGAACCTTCAACTTCCTTACAACCTCCTTATCGTCTGGTAGCGTACTGTTCTTTAGGTAGGAAGCTATTAGTGTCGTCCAATAGTTCTCGAACCCTATCTCCTACACACTGGCATTGTCTATTAATGATAAGACTTGTACGAAAGATAATACCTAACTAGGGATGATCATATGCTCCATCAAAGCAGCTTTAGCAAGTCGGTCAGTGCGCTCGTTCTCCTCCCTTGGGATTAGAACAAACTTTACTGGGAGGGTGCTAACTCGATCCTTCACCTACTCGAGGTACTTCTTCATCCGTTCATTCTTGCACTCATAGTCGCCATTAACCTGGCTAATTACTACTTGGGAATCATAGTATACAACCAGATTTTCAACTCCTGCTGCCCTGGCAAGATCCAGCCCTGCTATCAAAGCTTCATACTCTGCTTCATTGTTGGTCGTAGGGAAGTTAAGACGGACCATGCATTCGATCTTGTCTCCTTCCGGGCTGTAGAGTACCACACCAGCTCCACCTGCTTGTCTATTGGAGGATCCTTCTGTGTGGATGCTCCACTGTGGGATCTCTTCTACCCCCTGGCCTTCCACGAGAGTGAATTCTGCGATGAAGTCAGCTACTACTTGCCCCTTTATGGCCATGCGCGATTGATACTGTATGTCGAATTCACTCAACTCAATTGCCCACAATGCCATTCGTCCTGCAGCTTCAAGACTACTCATAGCCCTACGCAGGGGCTTATCCGTCAAGACGATCACAGTGTGTGCCTGGAAATACGGCTTGAGCTTTTGTGCCGCAGTTACTAACGCGAAAGCAAGTTTTTCCATCTGTAGGTACCTTTCTTCCGCTCATCGGAGTGCTCGGCTTGTGAAGTATACGGGCTTCTACACCCCATCCTCTTCTCTAACTAAAGTTGCACTGACAGCGATCGGAGAGACGGCCAGGTACAGGAACAGTTCTTCCCCGGGCTTAGATGGGCTTAGTAACGACGGAGAAGAAAGATATGCCTTCAGGTCTTCAAACGCTTGCTGGCATTCGATCGTCCATTCAAACAACTTCCTCAATGTGTAGAAGAAAGGTAGGAACTTATCCATTGCTCTTGAGACGAACCTGTTTAATGCAGCTATTTTGCTGTTCAAGCTCTGCACTTCCTTGACCGTCTTTGGCGGAGCTAACTCCGTTATGGCTTGTACCTTTTCCGGATTGACCTCAATACCCCTTTGGGATACCATGAATCCCAGGAATTTTCCTGCCGTCACTCCGAACACACACTTGTTCGAATTCAGTTTCATGTTATACGATCGAAGAGTGTCGAAGTTCTCTTGAAGGTCGTTCAAGTGGTCATCCTCCCGTATGCTTTTTACCAACATGTCATCCACGTAAACTTGCACATTCCTTCCAATCTGATGCGTGAACATTATGTTTATCAGCCTTTGGTACGTGGCGCTTGCATTCTTAAGTCTGAACAACATCACTTTGTAACAAAAGAGACCCTAATTGGTTACAAATGAAGTCTTCTCCTGATCTTCCTCATTCAGTTTGATCTGGTTGTAACTAGAGAATGCATCCATGAAGCTTAGCAGCTAGTGTCTTGCGGTTAAGTCTACCAAGGTGTCAATCCGCGGGAAACGATAGCTGTCCTTCGGGCAGGCCCTGTTTAGGTTCGTGAAATCTACGCACATCCTCCATTTTCCATTGGCTTTCTTGACCATCACCACATTTGCCAACCAGTCGGGGTAGTACACTTCTCGTATGAAGTCTGCTTCCTGTAATTTTTGAACCTCCTCAGCTATGGCTTTGTCCCACTCCTGTAACACTCGCTTTTTCTACCGGATGGGAAAGAATGAGGGCGATACATTCAACTTGTGGACAATGATTGACAGATCAATTCCTGGCATGTCCTCATGGCTCCAAGCAAACACGTCCTGATTTTCCCTTAGGAATGTCGTAAGTGCTTGACGGATTGGCTAGCTGGCCAAAGTACCTATCCTCATTGTTCATTCAGGCCTAGAATCATCAAGGAGTACCTCTTCCAACCCTTCCACCGGTTCTATTACTGTTCGCTGTTCTTCTATACACATAGTCTGCAAATGATCGTCCAACTCCAACATGGCAATATAGCATTCATGTGCTGCCACTTAATCCCCTCTTACTTTTCCTACTCCGTACTCGATGGGAAACTTGATCATCAAATGGTAGGTTGAGGTTACGGCCTTCCATGAATTCAAAGTGGGGTGACCCAGTATGGCGTTGTACGCGGATGAACAATTAACAACTAGGAATATGACATCCCTGGTGATCTGTTGAGGGTAATCTCCGACCATTACTGGCAGGGTGACTGCTCCTAAGGGATGTACCCTTGTTCCTCCAAATCCTATGAGTGGTGCGTTGGTTGGAATCAACCGTTCTTTCCTTATCCTCATCTGCTGGAATGTCGGGTAGTATAAGATATCAATAGAACTCCCGTTGTCTACCAGGACTCGGTGTGTATTGTAATCCCCAATGCGTATGCTGATTACCAGTGCATCGTCGTGTGGGTGATAGAGGCGGCGGGCATCTTCCTCCGTGAATCCAATTACGCGATTGTCAATTCGCGCCATTTTCGAAACATACCCAGTTAGCTATACGTTCTGAACCATTCGTAGGTAGGTCTTTCGTGCCTTCTTGGAAGAACTGGAAGTTGTACTACCCCCTATAATCATCCTTATGTCCCCTAAAGGTGGTTTAGGGCGCTCGTTTTCTCTTCTAGAGGCTGTCCTTGGGGCTATTCCGTCCCTTCCTTACCGATGAACCTCTACAACTTCCCTTGCCTGATGAGAGCTTCTATTTGTTGCTTTAAGTCGTAACACTCGGACATGTCGTGGCCGTGATCGTGGTGGAAACGGCAATACTTGTCTCTAAACCTTTTGTTGGGGTCTCCCTTCAGCTTGCCTGGGAATGTCAGGGCCCCTTCATCCTTGATCTGCATCAGGACTTGATCAATCGGGGTATTCAATGGGGTGAAGCTTATGAACCTTCCGGTTGGAGGCTTGGAGCGTCTATCTTCCCTTCTATCTCCTGTCTTGGCCATCTTTCCCCCCCTGTCCTGTCGTGATTCTTCTGTCTTTCTCTCTTCTTGGGCTTCTCTTCGCAAGCCAGTAGTGCATCTTCCATGTTCATGTATTTAGTAGCCCTGTAGAGCACATCCGACATGGTCTTCGGGTCATTCTTATATAAGGAAAATAGAAACTTACCCTTCCGTAACCCGTTCGTGAACGTAGTAACGAGTATCTTGTCGTCAGCTTTATCGATTGAGAGTGCCTCTTTGTTAAAGCGGGCTATGTAAGACCTCAACATCTCATCCTCTCGTTGCTTAATGCTCATTAGGCATGCAGTGGATTTCTTATACTTGTGCCCCCCGATAAAGTGTGAGGCAAACTAGGCGCTCAACTTCTTAAAGGTACCAATGGAATTGGGCATCAACCTACTAAACCATATCCTTACGGGGCCCTTCAGCGTAGTGGTGAAGGCCCTGCACATAATCTCGTCCACCACTCCTTGCAGGTGCATCAAAGCCTTGAAGGACTCTAGGTGATCTAGGGGGTCCTTAGATCCGTCGTAGCTTTCTACCTGAGGCATAAGGAACTTTAGTGGTAGGGGGAACGACGTGACGAATGTGGTGAATGGTGAATCAGTTCGATGGACCAAGTCATCTAGGTCGCTAGACACTCGTCCTCTGAAGGTGTTCATCATGAAGTCCATCCGTTCCTTCATCATCTGTATCTCCGCGACTATGTGAGGGGGAGCCGTATCTGTGGCGGATAGTCGACTAGTATCATGTCGCTCTTGTCTGCTTGGGGCGTTGCTGCCTTCCGGTCCCTCTTGATTCCTTCTTTCAGCGCTAGTTCCTTCTTGGTCTTCCTTTTGGGTGTTAAGCGCTGCGTATTTCTGGCGCAGCTATTCCTCTAGGTCATGATTCTGCTTGGTGAGGCGTTCCACTACCGCTGCGAGGGTTTGAACTTATCTCTCTAGGGCAATGGTGCGCGGTTCATCACCCTGATTGTTAGCTGTTGTTGCCATCGAATGAATAAGTACCATGCAATTTTTTGTCCGAGAAGTGGTAAGTATCGCTTATCTTTTCCCCACAGACGGCGCCAACTGATGATGCCGAAAATCGTCAGTAAGTCGCACAATCCTCACGTGTCCAAGACAATACCTGCACAACACAGAACAGGAAGACCCTAGGAGAGTACCGGTGTAGTACCGGCCAAAGACCCTCCAAAGGTTAAGTTAGAAATCTTTTCACAACTCTAGAGTGCCAGAGTTTGGGTGAATTATGTGTACCTTGTTTTTTGAAGGCTTGGGGTTTTTATAGTAGAGTAGAACCAACTTTTGTTTCTTGGCCAAGAAGATACTTCCTTATGGAGAAAAATCCTAATAAATGTACGTATTTCGTGGGATTCTTCCCATATAGAGATTCCTTGACTATTGTCAATCGTAGAGCGCAAGATATTTTCATTCAGGGTTCCTTGGAGGTTACTTAAGCCACGTGGACGCCACGTGGCATTGCCACCGTCCACTTTGTATCCGTCTACTTTTCATCCGACCGTCATGGAGAGTCCGTCTCCTTGCGCACTGTCACCCTTTTATTACTTCAAGTTTAAAGCACCGTCGCTTATAGCCGATGTAGTAGGGTGAAACCGTCTACTTCCTTTTTATCCTCATCAACTATCAAGACACCCACTCAAGTTGTGAGGCAAAGAAGTCTTCGTGGACTCACATGACACGACTCAAATCCTCAAACCCAATATTGAGCCAACCCACATGCATGCATAAACCACATTAGAGCCGAGTGCAATAGGGTATCTGCCGATATAAGGATTACCCTAAAATGATCATTTCATGGCTATTAAGGGTGAGTTTGACATCAATTTTAAGTTTTAACTTTTAGCTTTTAGTTTTTATGTACAATTTTTTAAAACCTCATTTTTTCCAAAAAAAAAATTCAAATTAAAAGTATACTTTAGCACATTTTCAGCAAAAAGCTAGATAAGTTGTTTTCAAATAGGTCCTAAGAATGAATCAAATCAAATTATTCTTTTTTTTTTTTAGAAACAAATCAAATGATTCTATTTCTCAACTTTTCCAACCTTAGGTTACCAATGACTTTCAGATGAGACCATCATGGAATTAAAAGAGTTGACTTTATTGAGAAATCAATGTCTCGGTCTATGTTTTCTGCGGGGGCAAATGCCTCTTTAGGTTAAGTGCCAAATAAATAAAACTTACCATCAATGCATTGGTTTGAGATATTGATAAGGTGAATATCTCATCTACAATGTTTTATGCATAATTAGTATAAGGGCCTCAAAAAAAAAAAAAAAAAAAAAAAAAAATCCTTCATCTTATGATTCTATTTGAGCTTTAAGGTGTATGAAGTTTCTTATTTGCTTCTTTAAGTAGAATTTTTTTTTTTTTTAGAAAGGTCCTTAAGTAGAAGTTAATTGATAAAAATTTCAATTAAAGAGTTGATTTTATTAAGAAATCAATGTATTACTCCAAAATAAAACAAGAGAACTACATGCTATCAAAAAGGTTTGGTCCTATTCGGTGCCTAATTAGGTTAGGTACCAAATAAATAGAACCCATCATCGCATTAGTTTGAGATATCGATAATGTGAATATCTCATATGTCAAAAAGGTTTGGTCCTATTCAATACCTAATTAGATTAGGTACCAAATAAATAGAACCCACCACCACATTGGTTTGAGATATCAATAATATGAATATCTCAAATAATCAATGTTAGGCATGATGAGTATCAAGACCTTAAAAAAATTGATATTTTCATTCTATCTTATGAGATGTAATTTGCGTGAAGTTTCATATTTGCTTCTTTATGCAAAAGCAAGTAGATAAACTCAATTTAAAATTTTGATTTTATTAAGAAATTGATGTCTTACTATATGTTTTCGGAAATGAATCAAGAGAACAACAGTCTAACAAAATGTTCAGTTCAACATGTGTGCCTATTTAGGTTAGTTGCCAAATAAATTGAACCCACCATTGCATTGATTTGAGATATTGATAAGATGAATATCTCATCTAATCAATTTTAGGCATAATGAGTATCAAGACCTCAAAAAGGGGAAAAATGATATTTGCATCCTATCTTATGAGATATAATTTGCGTGAAGTTTTATATTTGTTTCTTTAAGCTAAATAATGTAGATAGAGATAGAGTCTCCATTTAAAGAGTTTTTTTTATTAAGAGATTGATATCTTACTATATGTTTCTGGGAATGAAACAAGAGAACATCAGCCTAGCAAAAGGTTTGGTTCAACATGCGTGCCTCTTTATTTAGGTTAGGTGCCAAATAAATTGAACCCATCATTGCATTAGTTTGAGATATTTGATAAGGTGAATATCCCATCTAAATATCTAATCAATTTTAGGCATAATGAGTATTAGGACCGCAAAAAAAAGGGACAAAAATTGTTTGCACTATCTTATGAACTTTAAGATGTATGAAGTTTTATATTTCCTTCTTATATCTTAAGCATAAGCAAGTCAATAGATACTCCATTTAACGTAAATTGATCTAGACCAAATGCATATATACGTATGTGAAGAGCCAAGACGGCACCATTAACCAACAAAGAGAGAGGAGCCATGAACTAGTATAGAGCGGACAAACGAATGATGAAAGAGAATTAATAACAAAAATGTAAATGTTTTTTGTTGTTGATAATTTAATAATTATGGTGGGAGATTTGGAAAAAATTGGCTTTTGCCCCTTTCAAAAAAACAATCCAGCATTTTGCCCTCTTTCCCAAATTAATTAGGGAAATGCCCCTCTTTTGAAACTCAATTTTCTCAAAATCGAGTTAAGCCCTATAGTGACATTTTTAAGGAGCCTATAGTGACGTTTTAAGGACTTATAGTGGCGTTTTGTAATCCGATCTCCATGAAGTCGAGTTATAGGTAAAAAAAAGAAAAAAAATTACATGTAACTCGACTTCATGGAGATCGGATTACAAAACGCCACTATAGGTCCTTAAAACGTCACTATATGCTCCTTAAAACGCCACTATAGGGCTCCAGAAATTTTTTTTTTTTTTTATAACTCGATTTTGAGAAAATCGAGTTTCAAAAGAGGGGCATTTCCCTAATTAGTTTGGAAAAGATGGCAAAATGCTAGATTTTTTTTTTTTAAAGGGGCATTTGCCCATTTTCTTCTGGGAGATTTGAATCCTGAATATCTCCATTAGAACACTAAGATGCATGTGATAGTTAAGCAACAAGGCTTTTGACAGGGGAAAAATGTTATTGTTAATTCTCTTTAAAAAGTAGTTCTTTATAATAAAAAAAAAAAAAAAGTATTTTCATCATTTTGTGAGCATTAACGGCTTAAACTAAATGAAAGAGGATGAAAGGGCTATATTAAAAACAACTGTTAGTTAAAGAATTGAAATGAAAATTTGAAATTATAAGGACTAAAATTAAAATATGTCAAATTAGAGTTTATAATTTGTAATTTAATATTTGTAATTTTATAAACAAGTTTTGGCCAAATGGTCTTCTTAAATAACATAGTCTTAGTAGCCTCAAGATTATATATTTTTAAAAATTGTACAACTATCACCAACAACCTTGTAACTCAACTAATATTTCATGATATTTTTAATGGAGATGTCTATAGTTCAAATTCCCCTTTACCAACTATTGAATTATAAATTTTTTATTTAAAAAATACTAGTGTCTTCTATGTAACATAATTAATATGGATTATTGAATCAAAATAAATGGATATGAATATAGAATTATAAATAGGGAAAATTACACATTATCTTCCTAAACTATGTATAAGTTTGGATTCAGCTGATTGCATCTGCGTTTCACATTTGGCATTTCCTTTTTTTTTTTAAATTTTTTTTGCACTCATTTCAAGAGACACTATGCACTGTTCAGTGGGTCCTGTGCACTGTTCACGGGACTCACAAGTACTTTATTCAGATAAAAAAAAGGTCTCACGGCACTATTCACACATTTAAAAATTATTTTGCTATAGTGTTTTCAGTTTTTAGTTTTCAACAAAATAAGCGGTATCCAAACGGACCCTATACATTTCCTTTTACACTTATGTCTTAAGCTATGACTCCTATAACACATTGCACATCATCTCATAGGTAGTAGTTTATGGAAGTAAGTGTGCGTTCTCATAATTTAGGGAGGTAAGTGTAAATGGATATGAATACAGCTATATTGAATCAAAATAAATGGATATGAATATAGAATTATAAATAGGAAAAATTACACATTATCTCCCTAAACTATATTTCCTTTTACACTTACCCCTTAAACTATGACTCCCATAACACTTTGCACACTATCTCATAGGTAATAGTTTATGGAAGTAAGCATGCATTCTCATAATTTATAGAGATAGGTGTAAAAGTAATATATTTTAAATGGGTAAAATGTGTATTCTTATAATTTAGAGGGATAAATGTAAATTGGAGTATAATTTAGGGGGTGAAATTCATTTGTAGTACTTGTTTCTATCTTTTCAATGAACCCTAGTAAAAAGTGGGTCTAAATAGGACAAAGTTTAGCTATAAAATTAGTTGTAGATTTAAGCTACAACCTTACTTAGTATGTGTTTGGATACTCCCTGCGTCTGGCGTTTTTTGTGTTTCAGCTTTTTTTTTTTTTTTTGGACCAGCACCTGGTGCACCAAGACATATGAACAGTAATCGCAGAGTGAACAGTAACTTTTTTTTTTATTTTTTTTTTTAAGTTTTCAGTTTTCAGCAAAATAAGTGGTATCCAAACAGGCCCTTAATATTTTTTTATTGGAGGTGAATTTTGACAAATCTACCATTGGATTATATCTTTTTCCTATATTCTCCATGCTTGCAAAATTTCTCGAAAATTAAATATCAATAACTATGTTATCAATAAATTGTTTAAATTGAATGTTTTTGTAATTTAAAATAATGCATAAAATATAAGCTTATAGATCATATAGTAAATAATATCGGATTGACACAAAATTTGATGTGTGTGTTAAGAGTGTAAATTAAAGAATATGCAAAACAACGGTTAGATTTTTATTTTATTGAGTAAGATTGTAGTTTAAAGCTACAACTAATTTTGTAGCTAAACTTTGTCCGCCGAAATAAATAAATGAAATTTCATTTTAGTGAATGTGATTGTTGATTTCAAATTTTCAAGCAAATTCCAAAGTGGACAAGTGTGGATTCTGTGGAAAGATCATGTAAGGATGCTTGAAAGATTTCAAAAAAAAAAAAAAAAGTTGCATGAAAAGATGTAAAACCTGAAATTATGAAAATATTCACCCATCACTAGTGCATTGCCTTGCCTGCAGGTTGCATTTATGCCGTAACATTACTCGGCAGTTCAAACTATTCCTCCCATCCTCCTATATCGATCGTCAAATCATAATGAAAGTTCAAAAACGTGTATAAACACCTTTGAACGTTTAGACCCCCAAATTACAACTTATCCAATTCAAGCAATATGTCAAACAACTAGTGTGCGGAAACTTAACATATGCTATAATATGGAATTGGTAAAAACTATCTAAGCCAAAACAAAATATAATCCACAGCAGATAATAAAAAGGCAAAGATAGAGAGGAAGGAAGATGCAAACACAAAGACAACACGCGATGTGTTATCGAAGAGGAAACCAAAGCCCTCGGCGTAAAACCTCTCCGCCGCCCTCCAAGCGGTAAACAATCCACTAGAAAATACAGTTAGGATACATGGACAGCAATAGACCCTCCAAGCCTAATCTACCCAGTGCACCTAAGCCCTCCAAGCTTCTTGCTCCAACGAGGTTGCGCCGAACCTATTTCTTTTCTAGCTTCCCGGATTCCGCTACTAGACCATAGCATCAACCAATGAATATTGGTTCCTTCCTAACTGCTTCCCAGAACACCAAACAACCCTCTCACAGTAATGGATATGGTGAGAACAAGGTTATGGTAAAAAGGCCTCTCAAGGATTTGGCAATGGAGAGGAAGAGAGATGAGGAATTTGAAGAGACTCTAATGTAAAGATTGTAGATGGTTCAATCTTGTTTTGCTCTAGGGTTTCTCTCTCAAAATTCTCTCTGGAAGCCCTCTCACAATCGTGGGTAAAAGGGGTATTTATACTGGAGTGGGAGAGGAATGTGAAACGTCAGGTTTTACAAAACAGGGGTGGCTCGCGGCTTGACCTCGCGGCTTGACTAAGTCGCGAGATCCAGTCGCGAGATAACCGTATGGCCAGTTGTCCTGTTTTGTCCTGTAGTGCTCCAGCTTGCATGACTGTTCACCTTCCAGCATACTTGGCACGTGTGCTGCGTCTGGCGGCTTGCAGCCGCGAGTCACCCGCGAGTCCCAGCCGCGAGTCTCTGTTTTCTTGCACACTCTTGAGCAATCTTCACTCTATCTCACTCACTACCCTTACATCAAACCCACCTAAATACAGGGTTACTAAATGCTGAATTACAAGCAAATTTGGTACGGAATAAAGCCAATTAGATGGTTGAATAAATTCAACCTTACACATAAGAAAAACTATCCCATCAAATTGAAAATCTCTTCAAAAAGGTTTTACCCAAAGAAGAAAATCCTTACGTGGCCCAATAATATCTCATAGTTCGATCCGATTCATGCATGAACTTCTTAAACAATGACTATGATGCTTTTCTCTCCCAAATACAAAAGTAATGAACCTGAGGTAATAAATTTAGGGCTGAAATCAATTGCAAACTTTTAATAATGCAAATCACAAATCAGTGTAAAGGGCCAAAGTGGGTTAAACTTGACGATGTTGCAAAGACATATATGGCCAATTATTCTCTCACTCAATTTGTTTCATATCTACTTTTCATATTTAAAATCTAGATACTTAGATATCACATTATTTCGTTTTAGAAAACATGGAGGAGTAGGTTTAGTGTCCAAACTGAAAGAGAGACTCTCCTAAACTCGAGCATATATAGCAAGTGCCAAGTAGTAACTCAAAAAACCAAAACAAAAAAACCTTCTGTTACTAGCAACTCCAACAATCCTTGACCCTTTGGATTGTTTTCAATGCTCACAAGCATTAATTAATTTCTTTTCTTTCTGTCTCTGACCCCATTGCATTTCTTTCCTCATTTTTGCTGTAACTTTTTTTTTTTTTTTTTTTGTTGAGGGAGAGAGAAAAGAGAGATGGGTATGGGAAAGGTGAAGAAATTGTTTGCATCTTCAGAGGTAGCTATGGCTATGTTGCTGGTTCAAATTTTCACGACCGGTCTGCAAATACTGTCAAGGGTCATACATAGCCAGCGAACGTTTATTTTTGAACTCATGACTTACCGTAATGTTGTTGCTGCTATTTGTGTTGCCCCTTTTGCGTTCTATTTCGAAAGGTTAGCTAGTCTTTGTTTACTATTCCTTTCATAAATTTTGTGTGACATTCATTTTCGCCATGTTTTGGTTGATAACACTGTGAATATGGTTCGGCATGGTTGCAGGGAAATCAAAAAGAAGTTGAGCTGGTCAGTTTGGTTCTGGCTTTTTCTTAGCGCCTTAACCGGGTCAGTATTACCATTTGAGACTAAAGTGTACCTTTTGATGCTTATAGAATTGCATGAAACTCTATGTTCAACAATCACTCTCATTTTCTATCTCTTATCTCAAAAAACAATGACTCTCGTTCTGATGCAAATCGTAAAAAGCAATACCCAATATAGCTACATCTAATTAAAGTCTCTTAAAGTATCAAGTTCATTAAATTTAATTTCTATGCTTGAGCATGGCCCCCTTGCATATTGACCCATTTGATAAATATGTCATGCAGTCAAGTGGACACGTTTTCCTTACTCGAATATCTTGGTTTAGACCCAGCATAGAATCATTTGGTATAGACCATTGTTAAAGTGAGTCAAGTTTTGCCAATTCTAATTGATAAACCTGTGAAATATATTATTAGCAGCGCGATGTGTTATACCATGTTATGTATGCTAGAGTGGATGCGGAAGGAGAAGCATAGAATAGGAACGGGAACACGAGGGTTACGTGGTTTAGCTTTGTCGGCCTACATTCACGGAGGAATCCCTTAAGAACTACATCTTTATTGTATAAGAGTGTAGTACAATAACCTGTATTACAATGAACCCTAACATGAGTATATATAGGCGACTAAACCCTAGACCATTAGTACAAGCAGGAGTGGGCTTGGGCCTATTACATTAGGCTAATATATCTAATATATCTCTAACACCCTCCCTCAAACTCAAGGCAGAAGCTCGATGAAGGCTTGAGGTTGGATAAGCATGAGAAGATCACTTGGAAATGTCTTGAAAAATGCCTTTGAAGAAACCACAATGAAGAATATGGCAATTGACCAATTTCGGAGCTTCAAATGAAGAAACGGAGTCCAAAATTGGAATCTACGTGAAAGACTGAGCAAGATAGGCCTTTTTGGAAATTTTAACTTTTGGTCAAAGATCAACGCAAAAAGTCAAAGTCAAAGTCAACTGGTCCAAGGTCAAAGTCAACGGATACATGGTCCGAGTCGGTTCCAGGTTTCCGGGTCGGGTCACGGATCGAGCAGCAGAGCCATTGACGTCATCCAGTGATGTGTCGCTGACGTGGCCTAGGGCGTGCGTGGCATGCTGACGTGGAATGATGACGTCACCTAATGACATCAGCATGAGTTCTTCGACGCGTGGAAGGCGTGTGACAGCGTGTACTGGCGCGTGGTATCGAGACAGATACCCAGGCGGCGCGTGTTGGCGCATGTCACGCTTTATGATCACCAGATTCTCAGGCCAAGTAGATTGGGGGACGACAAGGCCGTCTTGGCGGCGCGTGTGGCTGAGATCCAAGCTGGGAGTCGAGAACCTTCGGCGGCACGTGTGAGAGTTCCAGGAGCCGTTGTCTACGCGTGGTGGCGCGTGCGGTTTCCGTTAGAGGTCGGGTTCTTGGGTTTTGGTCGCGATATGCCGTGGAGCACGTCTATCTTGTTGGTTTCATCAGGCGAAGGCTTGATGTGCACAGATTGCTTGGGCTAGAGGATCTGGACACAGAAGTGAGTCATGGCGGCTGCGAGATGCCATGGAGTCTAGATCTAGCAGACAAGCATGTGTGACTTCTGATGGTGATGTGCACGTGAGAATCTTCTTTGCTTACCAGAGATGTTTGTTTGATGCCAAGAACAAAGTTTGGCTCTGATACCATGTTAAATATATTATTAGCGGTGCGATGTGTTATACCATGTTGTATATGCTAGAGTGGATGTGGAAGGGGAAGCATAGAATAGGAACGAGAACACGAAGGTTACGTGGTTTAGCCTTGTCGGCCTACATCCACGGAGGAATCCCTTAAGGACTACATCTTTATTGTATAAGAGTGTAGTACAATAACCTATATTACAATGAATCCTAACATGAGTATATATAGGCGACTAAACCCTAGACCATTAGTACAAGCAGGAGTGGGCTTGGGCCTATTACATTGGGTTAATATATCTAATATATCTCTAACAAAACCAATGCTGACTTCTTCAATCTCTTTTTTATTATTTATAAATACAAATGTCAATGACTATGGGACTGTATTATTATGGTCTTTGAGACACCAACGCTACATATGCAATGAGCTTCTTCAAAAGATTTCAAAAAAAAAAAAGGGTGCATGAAAAGATGTAAAACTGAAATTATGAAAATATTCCACTCATCACAAGTGCATTGCCTTGCCTGCATTTATGCCGTAATATTACTCGGCAAATCAAACTATTCCTCCCAGCCTCCTAAATCGATCGTCAAATCATAAGAAAAACTATCCCATCAAATTGAATTCCTCTTCAAGAAGGTTTTACCCAAAGAAGAAAATCCTTACGTGGCCCAATAATATCTCATAGTTCGACCCCATTCATGAACTTGTTAAACAATGACTGTGATGCTTTTTTCTCCCTACAACCAGTGGCGGTTTCAGGAATTTTTCTCAGGGTGATCTTTAAAAAACATAAAATACACAATTTAATAAAAAGAGAAATTCATATATTGACAACAACAACAATAAAAAAAAACACGCAAATACATGAAGTTTACAATTGTCTTCTACGAGTTTTCATATTTTGAAATCGTTACATGATAGTTTCATTATCAATGCTACAAGCTAAATCTTTTTCAATGTACACAATCAAGCAATCATTCATCCACTGATCTCTCGTTCAATTGCGCAGTTCATTCTTTATATATTTTATTACTGAAAAACTTCTTTTTACTATTGCAGTAGCGACAGGAATGGTCAAAACTAACTTACAAGCAAATAGACTAATGGATAAATCTCATGCTTCCCTGTCTTCACTAACTTTTCAGCAAGTTCACTAACTCCTTGAAACTCTAAAAACAAGTCATTTCTACGTATATAAAAAATGTAATTCTGAAGTTGAGAGCCAAGTGCTAAGATATCTGTTCTAGGAAAATCAGATGGATAGAACTTTGCTAGACGTATCAACTTTTTCTTATCAAAAGCCACAAATGAATTACTTGGATTCAAGCAAGCCATACAAAGTAACAAATCGGTATTCACCTCTGAAAAACGGTTGTTAAGCTCTTGAAGTTGCAAATCTATGACTGTATAGAATAGCTCAACACGATAATAATGTAAATTTGTATTTTGTTGGATGTTGCGTCGCAGCCTCCCACTAACTACAAATATTTCATCCATGTTCAAGATAGGAATATCATGTGTGGTAAAAAATGAAGACACTTCGGTCAATAAAGATATCTATTCATCATCTCTCATCACTTGCAATCATTGCTTAGACACTTTAACAAGATCTATAGCATTAATTTACTATATCTTGATTTTTTTTTTTGCGATACTATTGACAACTCATTTGTGATCCCTAACATGTTTTTCATCAAGTGTAGAGCAAAGACAAATTCAAATGATAGAATTGACCTCATAATAGATCGAGCTTCAACTTTTTGGTTGGAGAGGCCATCTTCTTCAACAATCTCAAGTACATCAACAACAGCAGAGAATATCAAAATCAAGTTGAGAATAGTCCCAAAATATGATCCCAACATGTATCACTAGGACGTTTAAGATTTGTCTCTTGATTCAAACCTTGCCCACTTTTACGTACACCATTCTCTAATTCTTCTTTAATTTTGGCAAATTGTGCATCTCGAAGAACATCTCGTCTCTTACAAGAGCCTCCAATAACAATTACTAAATTACTAACCACATAAAAAAATTCAGCAATGTTAATGTGATTTTTAGCAACGGCAACAAGAGTCAATTGAAGTTGATGAGCAAAACAATAGACATAAAATGCTGACTTATTCTCTTTCAAAATTAAAGTTTTGAGACCATTGATATCACCTTGCATATTACTAGCCTTGTCATAACCTTGCCCATATAGTTTCGATAAACTCAAATTATGTTCACAAAGTAAATATTCAATAACATATTTGAGTGACAAAGCGATGGTACTTGCTACATGTACAATACCAAGGAACCGTTCTATAATAATTCCTTTTTTGTTCACATAACGAAGAACGAGGGCCATTTGCTATTTCACTAAGATATCACGTGACTCATCAACTAGTATTGAAAAGAACCCATTGTCAAGATCCTTGATGATGGCTTTGGATGTTTCACATGCAATTGCATTCACAATGTCTTTTTGAATTTCATGGTGGGTAAGCTTTGCAATTTTTCGGAGCTTTTGCAACACTTCATTGATAGAATCATTGTGATCCACCAAAAATTATAGAAGCTCAAGGAAATTTCCTTTATCACTTGAACCTTGAGATTCATTGTGACCATGAAAAGCTAATCCCCGATGATAGGCCAAGAACGTATTGACCCCTTGTAATAATTTAATTGATTAATTAGCCAAGTTTATTAATTAATCAAATTAACATGCAAAGCGCATGGTAATACAAACAAATCACCAATTAAACTAAGTATGCAGTGGAAAATAAATTAACACGGTGATTTATTTACGAATGGGGAAAATCACCGAGACAAAACCCCACCAGATGATTTTAAGGTCACCACTCCCGAGAATCCACTATTATCAAAACAAGCAGTTACAAGTAAAGGGATCTCAGTACCTTATACCAACGTACAGTTGAACCCTTACCCCAATACCCAATTGAACTTGTTCTGTAGTGACAATCTCTCCTTGTAATGCACGGCTCCCAGTACGTGACTAACCAATCTGATGCGCGGATCCCAGTACGCGGCTTACTCCTTTGCACGAATCCAAGTACGTGACTAACTCCACAACAACTCTTTGATTGTTGTAGTTGATTTGCAGCAGCTTCATATAGAAACACCAATAAGATCTTCAATGTTGGTGCAAGAGACTTTGCTTAGTTACAGAACCCAAAGGTGTACAAGAAACGCAGCAAGAACTCTTTCTTCTGTAGGAGGAGGCTAGGGTTTCAAAAAGAAAACCTTATGAAGCTCTCCAGGGTTAGGTTTTTCATTTTCCACACCCTTTAAATAGGAGCTTAATGAGCTCTCCTATTCAAAATAGGTTTACACAAACCTTGGGTTTTCCTAGTCCAATAAGAATTATACAAACCCATAAACAAATAGCCTTTTAAAATAAAAATGTTGCTGGCTATAGTCTAAATCCCGTAAGCTCGATAGATCAAGACATCTGTTGAGCTTTAATGAATCTCGACAGATCGAGCTTCTGTTAAGAAGGTATCGAGACCTGCAGATTGCACTTTTCTTGAGCAGTTCTTGAGTAATCTTCATGTCTTCAATTTAACCACTTGTAATGATCATCTTGAACCTACTTAGATTTACCCAAATACAAGTAAAGTGTGTTTTGTCAAAGGATATGCCAATTACATAAAAATATGTCCCTAACACCTGGCATAAAAGGAATCTTATGCAATCAACTATTTCATTTAATTGAACCCAATATTCAATTTTATCTTGATTTGATTGCTTAGCCAAAACACTTTGAATGTGTTGCTTTTCCTTTATTAGATCTTTACTCTTCTTGACAACTTGGTTATGAGCACTATTAACTCCTCCAACATGGGATAATGACTTCTCTTTCTAATTCCAAAGTTTGAATCCCTTCATTACAAAAGTCTCTCCTTCTCTTTGCTTACCAACATCTTGCCCAAATAGATAGCAATATAACCAAATACTGCATCCTTGTCTATACTATATTCCAACCAGTTTCTATTTACATACCATTTGGATCTAAATCGACGGGGCTTTCCAGAAAAATCTATTAGAGGGTAATCATGGTTTTGGTGAATAGGTTGACAAGGGCCTTTTTGTAAATAAAATCTTCTTATTTCATCATGATTATTAGGATGATAAGATGATATCTTTTCTCGTAGCCCAGATCTGAAGGAAGATTTTCTAAGTTAAAGTCAACACAAATTCGCTTAGAAGATGAAGATGAAACTTGCACAGGAAATGAATCTTGCACAGGAGATGAATATTGGGTATGTGGTTTTCTTATCAAATATTTGTCCATAATTCTAGCAAAATAATAAAAATAAACTATAAGTTGATTTGAAATATTAATAAAATTATTAATTATTGTTGTTTATTTGTTTCATTATTTTTCTTTACTGACTACTAGCAATCTAGCACACACCCCACTGTGCATTGTCCACAGCTCAACCCACTGCCTAACATAATTTAATTTGTTTGTCTTTTACAATGTATTGGTTAATAAAATTATTAATTATTGTTGTTTAGTTGCTTCATTATTTTTTTATACTGACTACTAGCAGTCTAGCACTAACCCCACTATGCAGTAGCACACACCCCATGTGCATTATCCACGGCTCAACCCACTGCCTAACATAATTTAATTTTTTGTCTTTTATAATGTATTGGTCAGTTACTTTTATGCCTTTACTGCCTCTGCCTGTCCACTTCCCCAATTCAAATATCCAACCCCAAGGCCCTATGGCCCTCATCCACCCCACACTCAACAAACAAGAGTCACAAGAGCCAATCAACATTTCACAAAACATTAAAGATATAAAACATTCACAACACACAAAATTCACAATAAACAAAACGACAAACTCACAAACTCACAAACCGATAAAGTCAAAATGTCAAATAAAGTTATAAAGGCAATTAGACATAGAGAAACAGAGAGAGAATCCCATTTTAGTTCAAAGAGAAACGGAGAGAGGGCCTAGCTCTCACTCTCAGAGCACAACAAAGCCAAAGATGTAAGATGAGATAGAGAAAAAGAGAGAGAAGTAAAAAACTGAAATACCTTGAGGCCTGAGGGGCAGCGCTGCGACAGCACGTCGAGGACTCAAGGCCAAGCCAAGGCAATCTCTGATCCGATCTCGCCGTCACCGATGTTGATGTGCTCTGGGACCAGGGGCGGGGCAGGGTCTGTTGCTGTTGCTCGAGGCCAACTGCCAACGCAATCTCTTTCTTTTATCTCCAATTCGATCTCGCCGTCGTCGATGGCCTGATGTGCTCTATTGCTGTTGCTATTGCTGAGTTTGAGGCGGAGGCGCCGATGTGCTTGGTCGTTGATGAGGTTCTTTTTCCTTTAGGTTAGGATTTCTGATTTCAGTTTTGCTTTACCATTTGATCAATCGACATACATGTATTGGGTGTATTGGGTTTGGGTTTTTTTTTTTTTTTTTTTTTTTGAGAATCCGTTTGGGTTGGGTATTTAGTTAATAAAAATTTAATTATTTTGATTTAAAAATTTGTTTGGGGTTAGTTTTGTTTAGGACTGATGTTGGGCTTTTTTTCCCTAGGGTGGGCTTGCTATGTTACAAATTTTTTTTTTTTCTTCAGATTTTAGTTCAAAATTTTTTTTTGGGCTTTTTCTTTTTGCTTGAAAGTAAAACAAATTATGGAGTAAAATTTAATTTTATTGCCATAAAAAAAAAAAAAAAAAAAACTAAAGGTATTCCCAAATTTTTTTTGAAGGGTAGACAAATAAAAAAATTTAAATTATTATATATAAAATTTTTTTTTTTTTTTCAGGTCAGAGTGGTCCTGGGACCACCCTGGCCTTAACGTGGCGCCGCCTTGCGTACAACTGGTGGTCTTAATGTGGCACCGCCTTGCAGGACCACCCTGGCTTTAACGTGGCGCCGCCTTGTCTACAACAAAAGTAATGACTTTGAGCTAATAAATAAATTAAGGACTGAAATTAAATGCAAACTTTTAATAATGCAAATCACAAGTCAGTGTATAGGGCCACAGTGGGTTAGAGTTGATGACGTGGCAAAGACATATATGGCCAATTATCCTCTCACTCAATTTATTTCATATCTACTTTTGATATTTTAAATGTAAATATTACATTTTTTTTTTTTTTTTTGCCTTAGAAAATGTATTCATCAATTCATGTAAATGTAATATGTAGATATAATCCGTGGCAAAGCCAGAAAATATTCTCAAGGAGGGCCAATCTAAATGTATCATTGTATTCCGATAGCTTTAACTTTCTATATAAATGCGTATGACTTTATTTTTAAAAAACAACAAAAATCTTTTGCTAAAGAGATTTACTTATATATTTTTATTAACTTATACTTTAAATGCTCCTAAAATTAATGACTTATATATGACAAAAAAGCCAATACTAAAAAGATAATAAATGGCCAAAGGCCTTGTAACTAAATTGACACTTCCTCATGCACAAAGTGCTTAGGGATTTACGGGAAAAAGGATTCGAGCTACGGGATTAGCAGCATGTTGTAATTGTCTCTAAAAAAAAATAATAATTATAAATGAGACAACAATAAATTAAAGAGTATTATACTTAAAAAAAAAAAAAAAAAAAAGAGAATGGTGACCATCACCTAAAAATTACTTATAGACGACAACACAAAGGCTTAAGCTAAAAATATGGTGGAGGAGTAGGTTCAGTGTCCAAACTGAAAGAGAGACTCTCCTAAACTCGAGCATATATAGCAAGTGCCAAGTAGTAACTCAAGAAACCAAAACAAAAAAAGCCTTCTGTTACTAGCAACTCTAACAATCCTTGACCCTTTGGATTGTTTTCAATGCCCACAAGCATAAATTAATTTCTTTTCTTTCTCTCTCTGACCCCATTGCATTTCTTTTCTCATTTTTGTTATAACTTTTTTTGAGAGAGTGATGGGTATGGGAAAGGTGAAGAAATTGTTTGCATCTTCAGAGGTAGCTATGGCTATGTTGCTGGTTCAAATTTTCACGACCGGTCTGCAAATACTGTCAAGGGTCATACTTAGCCAGGGAACGTTTATTCTTGCACTCATGACTTACCGTAATGTTGTTGCTGCTATTTGTGTTGCCCCTTTTGCGTTCTATTTCTAAGGTTAGCTAGTCCTTGTTTAATATTCCTTTGATAAATTTTGTGTGACATTCATTTTCACTATGTTTTGATTGATAATACTGTGAATATGGTTCGGCATGGTTGCAGGGAAATCACAACGAAGTTGAGCTGGTCAGTTTGGTTCTGGCTTTTTCTTAGCGCCTTAACTGGGTTAGTATTACCATTTGAGACTAAAGTGGGTGCCTTTTGATGCTTATAGAATTGCATGAAACTCTATGTTCAACAATCACTCTCATTTTCTATCTCTCATCTCAAAAAACAATGACTCGTTCTGATGCAAATCGTAAAAAGCAATACCCAATATAGCTACATCTAATTAATTAAAGTCTCTTAAAGTATCAACTACATTAAATTTAATTTCTATGCTTGAGCATGGCCGCCTTGTATATTGACCCATTTGATAAATATGTCATGCAGTCAAGTTGACACGTTTTCCTTACTCGAATATCTTGGTTTAGACCCAGCATAGAATCATTTGGTATAGACCATTGTTAAAGTGAGTCAAGTTTTGCCAATTCTAATTGATAAACCAATGCTGACTTCTTCAATCTCTTTTTTATTATTTATAAATACAGAATGTCAATGACTGTGGGACTCTATTATTATGGTCTTCGAGACACCAACGCTACATATGCGATGAGCTTCTTCAACTTGATTCCAATGGTTACCTTTGTCTTCTCCACAATCGTAGGGTATAGTATACTAATCATCAATTGAACTTATTGTAGTAGATGTGAAATTTCAACGTCTATAATCACCAAAGCAACATGTCAATATTTTGTTTTTTAATGGTTGTATAGTATAGAGAAACTAAGACTGACTACAAAGGCAGGCAAGATGAAGATTCTGGGGGCAATTTTTTCTGTGGCAGGAGCACTAATTGCTTGTCTTTATGAAGGTAAAGCTTTCCATATTGGTCATCAAGGTCTTCACCATAGTGTTGCTCTGAAAACATCTATGGCTCATTGGGTCCGTGGCACTTTCATGTTGGTTGGCTTTTGCCTCTCCTTCAGTGTGTGGTACATAGTTCAAGTACGTATCACATTATAATCTACAATCAATTTCTTTTCTAGTCTTCTTTTAACTTTACCATATCCCTTTTTTTTCCCCCAAACAGGCTAAGTTGCTCAAAATTTTCCCATCAAAATACTGGGCAATAATGTTAGCATGCATCATATCATCAATGCAATCAGCTGTAATAGGCCTCTGCTTTAATAGACAGAGGATTGCATGGAGCTTAGGGTGGAATCTGCAACTACTTACAATAGTTTACTCAGTAAGTTTCCAGGCATAACCATTTCAAATGCAATGGTATGTCTAATTATTTTCCTTTGTTAGACATCATTTTTATTTGAATATTGCTCTATATTTAATTGTTATTTTGTACCCAGTTATGTTAGACAATGACAAATGCATTTTATTCATCTAGGAAGCACTAGCCACGGCTGGAACATTCTGCTTAGTTACATGGGCAATTGCAATTCGGGGCCCCGTTTATGTCCCAATGTTCAATCCACTGTCACTAATTTTTGTGTCCATATTAGAAGCTCTCATACTCGGTGCAGAAATCAGACTCGGAATGTATGACATGTTTTCTTTCAATTGAGCCAGAGATGTTACCTTTTGACAAGTTATTATGACAGTACATTTTCTTTGTATACCACTGTACATATATCAAATCAATCTCACTTTTATTGAATTATCAATGCAGGTTGCTAGGCTCAGTTTTGATCATTGTTGGGTTGTATTCCTTCTTGTGGGGTAAAAGGAAGGAGAAGAAAAGCTTGCTTCAGACAAACGATGATACTGGTAGTGTAGTAGCACCCACAACCGCTGATGAATCTGCAGTCGTGTAATCAACAGTTGTAATGACAAAAGCGCGCATGTGGGGAGGGGAAATGTTAACAGTATTGTGTCTTGTGAGTGCTTTTTCAATCCAAAAAATAAATTTGAGGTGGATTGCGCAAAACATACACATTAATCAAGGGAAATAAGTGCAGCTTGTGCACACACATTCTATTATCTATCAGTATCTGTGCAGCTACAGGAAAAGCTTCTCATCCTCCTGAAGTCCTAATATAAATTTCTATTTCCTACTCATATGTGCACCTAAGAGGCAGCTACTGAGTTGCATCTATATCATATGCTTGTTTAACCTGGCTTCTACTCCTAATTTTCAAGCACACACGTAGAATTTTCTTATTTCTAGAGAGAAAGTTGATTAAAGTAAATACAGTGTGATTACAATGAATAGTTCATTAATAATGTACAAGATACCCAAAATCCATTTCTTTCAAAAGTTAGATTGTGTTTGTTTTTCAAGAAAACGAACATCTAGTAGAAATGGAAAGCTATGTGCCCAAATGTAATTCTATAATAGTAATTGCTAACTATTTTAAGGGAACATTATTTCATTCATTACGTTTTAGTTAAAAATGTACAAGTTTTCAAAACTACCCGTATTAATTTAAACTCTAGTGAAAGAATGATATTGACTTTTTTTTTTTTCTTTTTTTTTGAGATGACCAATGATATTGACTTTGTTAATAAAGTAGTGGATTACTCTTGTGAGATACCTCCGATGCTTGTAACAATTTAGAGGTGCTGCCAAGATTCTCTTTTTCAATAGAAAGACCACTTTGTTTTGAGGATATTTGGCTAAACTAGAACATTGAGCAATGGGATTTCATACAAAGTTTGATGTTTTAGTTTGAAGCCGTTTGAGGCAATGTGGTTGACCCAACTTGTTCCTGTTTCTTCTTTTAAGAGAGATTGTGAAAATCAATATTGGATGGTGATAGGTCTAGAATTAATGGGGATTTTGAGGTTGTCTGGTATGCGAAAATATTTAGCAGATAAAAAGGATTTGCACAGTGAACTACACATGGGCTCATGGGCTTTGCAAATACCTCAGGCCCATTTACAAGGCCTTCCCATTAAACCCAAAATAGATATGATAAATCCTCTTTTGCCTTCCAATCCACAACTCTTAAATTTTCCTATAGAAAAAAAAATACACATGGGCTTTGTCTATTTTTTTTCAAAATAAATATTTTGATAGACCCATAATTGTGAAAAAGTGACATCAACAGTTTTTAATTCCAAAATTAAGATTGAAAAAATGACTATTTGCTAAAAAATATTTCCATTTAATTGGTCTAAAGTTTCAATTTTTTAACTAAACTATTCATAGTGTATGTGAGAAATCCGAGAGACCTATTTTTCCTAGCCAAACAAGATTAAAGTCATAACAAATTTTTTTTCTTCTCTACCTATATTGTGAGTTGTGTCACACCCTTGATGTTGTACAATCATGTTTTAAGCTTTTCTTCTTCTTCTTCTTCTTCTTTTTTTTTTTTTGAGAGAGAGAGTTTCAGTTTTTTAACTAAACTATTCATAGTGTATGTGAGAAATCCAAGAGACCTATTTTTCCTAGCCAAACAAGATTGAAGTAATAACAATTTTTTTTTCTTCTCTACTTATATTGTGAGTTGTGTCACACCCTTGATGTTGTACAGTCATGTTTTAAGCTTTTCTTTCTTTTTCTTTTTCTCTTTTTTTTTTTTTTTTTTGAGAGTTTCAACCTATTAAAAGGGCTAGTCACATTCAGAAATTGAACAAACAATAGGAAATGTAATTATTGCCCATAACAGAGTACTTTGTATCCTAACATTTCGGTTTTGCATATTAGATAAAAAAAATTACTACATGAGAGTGACTATTATTGACACCACCAAATGATAAGCATTAACAAGTAGAACCATAAAACACGTATGGGGCTGCACCATTACAAAGGCTAGTCACATTCGGAAAGTGAACAAAAACAGGAACTTTAATTATAACCCATAACAAAATTTTGTATAACTTATATTCTCTAATTTTTACTTGTTTTCAATTTTGACCTTATCGTTTCAATTTTTTATTTTTTAAATTTTCATTCATTTAATTTACATATGGTTTCAATGTACCCTTTATGCCAATCTTTGTCCATTGTCATTAAACTCTACACAACAACGTAGTTTTTCTAGTTTTAGCATTCAAACATAACGGTGCGGTAATCACTCTGGGAGGTAAGGGCCGGGGTTCAAATCTCCAAGAAGGAGTTTCACACACATATACACTTAAATTAAACTAGAGTAAAATTTCTATTTCATATATAAAAAAAAAAAAAAAAAGTATCCAAACATAACAAAACCAAGAAAATTATTTTTATTTATTTCTAAAATATATGAAATCATTTTTTAACTAACCATTGGGGATCCCCTCAAAAAAAAAAAAACTAACCATTGGGGAAAAAAAACCATTATTAAAATAAATAAATAAAACAGTATCACATTATTGACCTCACTGACCAACCAAAGATTGTACCTCCAAATAGCTGCCCTTATCATTGGCCAACACTTGCATAACCTAAAAATAATCTACACATAACAAATCAAAACCCAAGACCTATTCTTTTCTTTTTTTTTGAAAAAAAAAAATATATAGAGACCTATTCATTGCCACAACACTATTACCCAAAGACACCCGCTCAAGTAACCCCACCTATAAAAAAATAAAATAAAAATGCATAATCCGACCAAAATCCATTAAATCAGTAAATCACTACCATTCAGCCAAAATAAAAAGGTAAATCACTACCGCCACTAGTTCCATACTTCCATCCACAAACCAAAATTTTCATTTTTCAATTAAACTATATCGAAACCTTTTTGTTTTTTAATAAAGGGAGTAAAAGCCTAGAAGACAAAATCAGGGTCACCGTGGACCTCCCAATGTGCTACTTTTCACCACAGCCAGAATCAAGTCCTTTGCATCCATTAATGTCCAAAAAGACATTCTAGCCTATCAACTCTACACCCAAATCGAAGCCATTGTTGTGAGGCTGCAAAGAAGTCTTCATGGACTCACATGAGTGACACGACTCAATTCCTCAAACCCAATATTGAGCCAACCCACATGCAGGTACAAATGTACATAGGGTATCGGTCGATAAATGGATCACTCTAAGATGATCATCTCAAATCAAATGGTTCTGTTTCTCAATCTTTCCAACCTTAGTTTACCATCATGAAATTAAACGAGTTGACTTTATTGAGAAATCAATGCCTTACAAAAGGTTCAGTCCAATCCGAATGTCTATTTAGGTTAAGTGCCAAATAAATAAAACCCACCATCAATGCTTTGGTTTGAGATATTGATAAAGTGAATATCTCATCTAAGATATTATGCATAATTATTATAAGGGCCTCAAAAAAAAAAAAAAAAAAAAAAACCTTCATCTTATGATTCTATCTTATGAGCTTTGAGGTGTATGAAGTTTCTTATTTGCTTCTTTAAGTAGAAGTGGGTTGATTAAAACTCTATTTAAAGAGTTGATTTTATTAAGAAATCGATGTATTACTCCAAAATAAAATAAGAGAAATATAGGTTGTCAAAAAGCTTTGGTCCTATTCAGGTGCCTATACCCACCACCACATTGGTTCGAGATACCGATAATGTGAATATCTCATATAATTAATGTTAGGCATGATGAGTATTAGTACCTTAAAAAAAAAATGATATTTTCATTCTATCTTATGAGATGTAATTTGCGTAAAGTTTTGTGTTTTCTTCTTTAAGCAAAACCATGTACATAGAGACTCTATTTAAAGAATTGAATTTTATTGAGAAAGTAATGTCTAACTATATGTTTTCAGAAATGAAACAAGAGAACAACAGTCTAACAAAATGTTCGGTTCAACATGTGTGCCTATTTAGGTAAGTTTCCAATGAAATTGAACCCACCATTGCATTGATTAGAGATATTGATAAGGTAAATATCCCATCTAATCAATTTTAGGCACAATGAGTATCAGGACCACAAAAAGGGGGAAAATGATATTTGCATCCTATCTTATGAGATATAATTTGCGTGAAGTTTCATATTTGTTTCTTTAAGCAGAACAAGGTAGATAGAGACTCCATTTAAAGAGTTGATTTTATTGAGAGATTGATATCTTACTATATGTTTTCGAGAATAAAACAAGAGAACATTTTCCTAACAAAAGGTTTGGTTCAACATGTGTGCCTATTTATTTAGGTTAGGTGCCAAATAAATAGAACCCACCATTGCATTGGTTTGAGATATTTGATAAGGTGAATATCCCATCTAAATATCTAATCAATTTTAGGCATTGAAGAGGAAAAATTATGCATTATGGAGCTATCTGGACGGAGGTGGCACGGATAGATGTGGCATGTACAGACCGAACGGCCACGTGGCATCCGGCCCATTATTATGTGGTCTCCAAGGAACCTTAAATGGAAAATACTTGCGACACACGATTAGCCATGGTTTGTAGAATCCTAACATTAGTAGAATTCTAAAATATACACGCATTAATGAGTATCTTCTTCATAAGGAAAAGACTTGTTCCGCAAGCAAAGGAGTCTGGCTCTACGCGACTATATATAAAAACCCAAAGACCCTCAAGAAAAAGGTACGCACAATTTCTCTAAAACTCATACTCTCTAATATTGTTGGAGCTCTCTTCTGACTTAACCTTCGGAGGGTCTTTGGCCGGTACCACACCGGTACTCTTTGTAAGTTCTTTTTATGTGTTGTGCAGGTCTGGTATTGAGCGTATTGGAACCGTGTGGCTCACTGGTGATTTTTTTGGCATCATCAGGCATAATGAGTACTAAGACCTCAAAAAGGGGACAAAAATTGTTTGCTCTATCTTATGAACTTTAAGATATATGAAATTTTATATTTGCTTCTTAAATCTTAAGCATAAGCAAGTCGATAGATACTCCATTTAACGTAAGTTGATCTAGGCATATATACCTATGTGAAGAGCCAAGATGGCACCATTAACTGACAAAGAAAGAGGAGCCATAAAGTAGTACAAAGCGGACGAACGAAAGATGAAAGAGAATAAATAACAAAAATGTTAATGTCTTTCTTTTTATAATTTAATAATTGTGGTGGGGAGATTTAAACCTTAAATATCTCTATTGAAACACTAAGATGTGACAGTTAAGCAACAAGGCTTTTGACAGGGGAAATGTTATTGTTAATTCTCTTTAAAAAATAGTTTTTTATAGTAAAAAAATGTATTTTCATCATTTTGTGAGCATTAACAACCTAAACTAAATGAAAGAGGATGAAAGGGCTATATTAAAAACAATTGTTAATTAAAGAATTGAAATGAAAATTTGAAATTATAAGGACTAAAAAAAAAATGTCAAATTAGAGTTTATAATTTGTAATTTAATCTTTTTAATTTTATAAACAAGTTTTGGCCAAATGATCTTCTTCAATAACATAGTCTTAGTAGCCTCAAGATTATATATTTTTAAAAATTGTACAACTATCATCAACATCCTTGTAACTCAACTAATACTTCATGATGTTTTCAATGGAGACGTCTATAGTTCAAATTCCCCTTTACCAACTATTGAATTATAAATTTTTTATTTAAAAAATACAAGTATCTTGTTAGTAACATAATTAATATAGATATATTGAATCAAAATAAATGGATATGAATATAGAATTATAAATAGGGAAAATTACACATTATCTCCCTAAACTATATTTCCTTTTACACTTATCACTTAAACTATGACCCCTATAACACACCATCTCATAGGTAATAGTTTATGAAAGTAAGAGCATCCACATCAGCTCTTGTATACTCTTGCATAATAGAAAAAGAGAGGAATTTTACACATTTAAGACACAAAACTACCCACATCACTCCTTCTAAAATTGTGCATATTTACACATTTGCTAGAGTAACTGTGCATATATACATGGTTAGAGCATCCACATCAGTATGTGCAAAAAATTTTCCATTTTACACATCTAAAACCAACTTTTTCTATTTCACACACCTATTTTTACAAAACACTCACATCAGTTTGTCTATTATACACATTTATTTAAATAAAATATTCATTTTTTTAACACTGTAAACAATAACCATGAGAGGAGAGACAAAGGAGAAGAGAGTAAGCTAAAGAGAGGAGAGAGAAAAAAAGAATAAAAAAATCATTTACATGGTGAACAGTAACCGTGTATATATACACGGTTACTGTTCATTTACAAGACCATTGTGCATATTTAGACATTTTTACAAAGACTGATGTGGGGGGTTTTTGGGTTAAAATGTGTAAAATTGAGCACTTTTACTGTAGATGTGCATCCTATTATTTTATTAATTTCACAATTTCACACCTTTTTTTCTCTCTCTTCTCCATGTGCAAAACGAACTTAGTCTCAAACTTCTCCTCTCCTCATCTGCTTTTTCCTCAGATACACACAAACACACCCACACAAACACATACACAAAGACAAATCAACACAGAGATACACAAACACACCCACATGGACAAACCAACACATAGAGAGAGAGATTGGTGTTTGTGTTGGCCGCTTGTGGATCGATGGGTCGGTGCTAGTGGCGGAGATTAGAGTTTGATGGAAATGGGTCTGCATGCTTGTGAATCAATGTTGGCGGTGAAGATCAGTGCTTGTGGGTCGACGGAAATGGGTTTTGATGCTTGTGGATCAGTGCTTGCAGCGGAGATCAGTGCTTGTGGGTCGATGGAGTCAGTGTTTGTGGGTTGGCAAAGATTAGTGCTTGTGGGTTTTGATTTTTGTGGTGCTTGTGGTGGAGATTGGTGCTTGTGGTGGAGAGCTGATCAGATTGTGAGAGAAGGGATAAGAAGAAGAAGAAGTTGCTTGTGGAGGGGAGGTGATTTGACACGTGAAAGGAAGAAGAAGAAGTGGTTGTGAAAGGAAGAAGAAGAAGAAGAAGAAGCGGAGGAGGGAGTCTAAGAGAGATAAGGTCAAAGATAAAGATAAAAAGAATGAGATAAGTACAAAGAAAAAATAAAGAGATTATAACAAAAGAATAATAATAATAAATTAAAAATATATTATTATTTAAATAGAATAAAATGTAAAATAGATAAACTCATGTGGGTGTTTTGGAAAAATTGTAGCGTAAAATAGAAAAAGTAAGTTCTTAGTGTAAAATAGACGGAAAAATTTGGCCGAACTAATGCAATTACTCTAAGTGTGCATTCTCATAATTTAAGAAGATAAGTGTGAAAGTAATATATTTTAAATGTGTAAAATGTGTATTCTCATAATTTAGAAGGATATAATGTAAATTGGAGTATAATTTATGGGATAAAATTCATTTTTAGTGTTTGTTTCTATCTTTTCAGTGAACCCTAGCAGAAAGTGATTCGAAATAAATGAATTTTTTTTTTTTTTTTTTAGTGAATGTGACTGTTGATTTCAAATCTTCAAGCAAATTCCAAAGTAGACAAGTGTGGATTCTGTGGAAAGATCATGTAAGAATATCAAAAAGGATGCCTGAAAGATTTCAAATAAAAAAAAGGTGCATGAAAAGATGTAAAACTGAAATTACGAAAATATTCACTCATCACAAGTGCATTGCCTTGCCTGCATTTATGCCGTAATATTACTCAGCAATTCAAACTCGTCAAATCATAAGAAAAACTATCTCATCAAGGTCTGTTTGGATACTACTTATTGTTGAAAATTTAAAATACTGTAACAAAATAATTTTTAAATATATAAATAGTACTGTAGAACTCAATTTTAAAGAAAATTTTGTTGAAATTCGTATTTACAGGTTCCGTGAACAGTGCACAAGGTCTGTTTGGATACTACTTCTTGTTGAAAATTTAAAATACTGTAACAAAATAATTTTTAAATATGTAAATAGTACTGTAGAACCCAATTTTAAAGAAAATTTTGTTGAAATTCGTATTTACAGGTTCCGTGAATAGTGCACGAGACCTACAGAAAAAATGTAGATGCATGTCGGTTATTTTTTCTGTAAGTCCCGTGCACTGTTCACAGGACCCATAGAAAAAATGCAGATGCATGTCGGTTTCCTTTTTCAGTGCAATCCAAACCCATCCCAAATTGAATTCCTCTTTCAAAAAGGTTTTACCCAAAGAAGAAAATCCTTACGTGGCCCAATAATATCTCATAGTTCGATCTCATTCATGAGCTTCTTAAACAATGACTATGGTGCTTTTCTCTCCCTCGAACAAAAGTAATGACTTTGAGGTAATAAATTAAGGGCTGAAATTAAATGCAAACTTTTGATAATGCAAATCACAAATCGGTGTAAAGGGCCAAAGTGGGTTAAAGTTGATGATGTGGCAAAGACATGTATGGCCAATTATTTTTCCACTCAATTTATTTCATATCTACTTTTCATATTTTAAACGTAGATATTACATTTTTTTTTTTTTTTTTGCCTTGAAAAATGTATGCATCAATTCATGTAAATGTAATAATATGTAGATATAGTCAGTGACGAAACTAGAAAATTTTCTCAATGAGGACCAAGTTAAATGTATCATTGTATTCTGATAGTTTTAACTCTCTATATAAATGCATATGACTTTATTTTTAAAAAACAACAAAAATCTTTTGCTAAAGAGATTTACTTATATATTTTTATTAACTTAGACTTTAATTAAATGCTCCTAAAATTAATGAATTTTTTTTTAGGCAAAAAATTAATGACTTATATATGACAAAAAAAGTCAATATAAAATAAAATAAATAAATGGGACAACAATAAATTAAAGAGAATTTATACTTTTTTTTTTTAATGAATGGGGGCCATCACCTAAAAATTACTCAAAATTTTAACATTAAATAGAAGGGAGGAGGCATTTTTGGAAAATCCAGGGGTGCCATGGCCGCTCTTAGCCTCCCCTCCCGACTCAGATTTAAATCCTCTAGATGTCTTAAAATACTCTAACAATAGATTTCTTTAAATTTTAACCATTCATTTATGATTTAAGGGTCTAGATTTTATTATGTCAGCATTCTACTAACAATAATCTTAAAATAATAATAAAATAATGTTGCAAACAAAATAATCAAAAGTATTGTTTGTGAAATGCTGACATGACAGAATCTAGACCCTTAAATCATAAATGAATAGTTAAGATTTAAAGAAATCTATTTGTAAAGTATCCTAGGAAATTTAGAAGATCTGAATACCTCCCCTCCCTCCGCGTATGAATATAGTATCAAAGAGCGTGTAAAATGATGGTTGGAGAATATTTAGTTATTCACAAGATATATACAGAGGACAACACAAAGACTTAAACTAAAAACATGGTGGAGGAGTAGGTTCAGTGTCCAAACTGAAAGAGAGCCTCTCCTAAACTCGAGCATATATAGCAAGTGCCAGGTAGTAACTCAAAAAACCAAAACAAAAAAGCCTTATGTTACTTACAACTCTAACAATCCTTGACCCTTTGGATTGTTTTCAATGCCCACAAGCATTAATTAATTTCTTTTCTTTCTCTCTCTGACCCCATTGCATTTCTTTTCTCATTTTTGTTATAACTTTTTTTTTTGAGAGACAGAGAGAGAGAAAAGAGAGATGGGTATGGGAAAGGTGAAGAAATTGTTTGCATCTTCAGAGGTAGCTATGGCTATGTTGCTGGTTCAAATTTTCACGACCGGTCTACAAATACTGTCAAGGGTCATACTTAGCCAGGGAACGTTTATTTTTGCACTCATGACTTACCGTAATGTTGTTTCTGCTATTTTTGTTGCCCCTTTTGCGTTCTATTTCGAAAGGTTAGCTAGTCCTTGTTTAATATTCCTTCGATAAATTTTGTGTGACATTCATTTTCACTATGTTTTGGTTGATAATACTGTGAATATGGTTCGGCATGGTTGCAGGGAAATCACAAAGAAGTTGAGCTGGTCAGTTTGGTTCTGGCTTTTTCTTAGCGCCTTAACTGGGTTAGTATTACCATTTGAGACTAAAGTGGGTGCCTTTTGATGCTTATAGAATTGCATGAAACTCTATGTTCAACAATCACTCATTTTCTATCTCAAAAAACAATGACTCTTACTCTGATGCAAAACCGTAAAAAGCAATTCCCAATATAACTACATCTAATGTATCATCTTCATTAAATTTATGAGATATCTATAAGTTGACTATAGTATTGTCCACTAGAGCTTGGCCACCTTGTATATGTAAGGGAGGTCACGGTAAATCATTTTCTTGCAAATCAGATGGTTGTGATTGAGATGGTGAGGAGATATATTCAATGCTTGGAGGTTGAAGATGAGAGCTAATGCTAGGATGGTAATTATTCTTAAGACAATTCCGGAGCAGTGTTTCTGACTCTCACAAAAGGGAGTGGACTCCACATGTGGGTCCCACCATGGAGCCCACTCCCTTTGTGAGAGCCCACTGCTCCAAGACTACCTAAATTTTTTTCTAAGTGAAATTCAAGAGAAGCATGGTCTGTATATTCATATATGTAATCTTTTAAATATTTTTTTTTAAATATTTTTACAAAAAATAAAATAAAATTATTTGTTGCCATCTAACAAATTTAAAGATAAGAAATGTTCTTTTAATTCATTCTTGCAGTGGTCCATCCCCCCCCCCCCCCCCCCCCCTCCCCCAAAAAAAAAAAAAAAAACCACTTTACATAACAAATTCATAGATTTCAAGGCTATCAACTTATTTGACTTGAAAAAGTCTAAGGACACAATAAAATTTCACAATATTTTCACAACACTCTTGTTATGATGAGTTGTGGTGGATCTCGGTATAATATATATATATATATATATATATATATATATATATATATATATATTTTGACTTATGAAGAAGTAATACCTTGTTTTTAGTAAAAATGTTATAAGATTTTATTGTAGTGGCAGAAGAACTCATTTGACTTTCTTTTTAATATTCAAGTAATTGGTTTGGATTTTTATATATTTAGCTTTGAATTTTATGAAATTTCTTGTTCTTTAAATGCGGAAATTTTTGTTTGTCCAAATGTTTGTGATAATGAATAAGATCAAAATCTTATATTCTATCGTGTGGGGTGTCACTGTCCAAAAAAACAATAAAAAAATAGATAAAAAATTTTAATTCACATTTTCAATTTCCCCTTCCCTTTGAAGTGACTTTTTTCCTCATAAAAAAGGGTGGCCTTTTTATGTTGGTGGGTTTGGTTCTGGCTCTTAGCCATTCATTTTCATTCTGTTGATGGTAAGAAGTGCTGGCGAAGCTTTTATGATTTATATTCCCAAAGGAGAAAAAGATAAACAGCATGATTGTAATGGAGTTGGAAGTCATTAATTATTTGGGGGAAATATTCTTCTAAATGAGAGATAGACCGTAGGGAATTGCAAAAGCAATGAAAATGTTAAATGCCTCCTTGCTTTGTGATTTCTGTGGTACGATAGGCACCTTCCATTTCATTTCAAAGGTCGTGTTGTGCTGCCTATGGGTCGTGAATTTCAAGCTCTTGCAGTCCCTAGTGCAAGATACCGATAGTAGTGGAATTTTTTAGATGGTTTGGGACCATTGGAAATATACAAATTTAAAAATCTAAAAGAATTTGGTATGAATAGTAGGTGGTAACAATTTGTGTTTATGTGTCATGTCGACTCATGAATATTCAATTATATAGATAAATAAGAACACAACACATTTATTAATCATGTAAGAATCATGTATCAAGATCTGTTGATTCTTAAATGACATATTTATTAGATTGGGTCAATATTACCTAACATGACCCCATTTGATAAATAAGTCATGCAATCAAGTTAACACGTTTATGTTACTCGAATAATTTGGTTTAGACTCAACATAGAATCATTTGCTTTAGACCATTCTAAAAGTGAGTCAAGTTTTACCTATTCTAATTGATAAACTAATGCTGACTTCTTGAGTCTTTTTTTTTTTCTCCCATTATGTATATTTTTTTATATAAAAAAAATACAGAATATCAATGGCTATGGGACTGTTCTATTATGGTCTTCGAGACACCAACGCTACATATGCCATCAGCTTCCTCAACTTGATTCCAATGGTTACTTTTGTCTTCTCCATAATCACAGGGTATAGTATACTGATCATCAATTGAACTTATCGTAGTAGCCAGACGTGAAATTTCAGTCTATAATCACCAAAGCAATATGACAAGATCTTGTTTTTGAATGGTTGTAGTATAGAGAAACTAGGACTGAATACAAAGGCAGGCAAGATGAAGATTCTGGGGGCAACTTTTTCTGTGGCAGGAGCACTAATTGCTTGTCTTTATGAAGGAAATGCTCTCCATATTGGTCATCAAGGTCTTCACCATAGTGTTGATCTGAAAACATCTATGGCTCATTGGGTCCAAGGCACTTTCATGTTGGTTGGCTGTTGCCTCTCCTATAGTGTGTGGTTCGTAGTTCAAGTATGTATCACATTACAATGTACAATCAATTTCTTTTCTTTTAGCGAGTAGTGAGTGACTGATGATGATATTAGTCTCTACTAGGATTCAACCAAAGATATGGGAAGCTCCATATCGATCTACTGGCCTTGATTTTAGATGATACATATTTTCAAGTCTCATTCTTTTAACTTCACCATATCCTTTTTTTTCCCCCAAACAGGCTCAGTTGCTCAAAATTTTCCCATCAAAATACTGGGCAATAATGTTAGCATGCATCATAGCATCAATGCAATCAGCTGTAATAGGCCTATGCTTAAATAGACAGAAGGCTGCATGGAGCTTAGGGTGGAATCTGCAACTAATTACAATATTTTACTCTGTAAGTTTCCAGGCATAACCATTTCTACAGCAAATTTGCAATGGTATGTCTAATAATTTTCCTTTGTTAGACATCATTTTCATTTGAATATTGTTTTACATCTAATTGTTATTTTGTACCCAGTTATGTTGACAATGACAAATGCATTTTATTCATCTAGGGAGCACTAGCCACAGCTGCAACATTCTGCTTAATTTCATGGGCAATTGCAATTCGAGGCCCCGTTTATGCCCCAATGTTCAATCCACTGTCACTAATTTTTGTGTCCATATTAGAAGCTCTCATACTCGGTGCAGAAATCAGACTAGGAATGTATGACTTGTTTTCTTTCAATTGAGCCAGAGATGTTACCTTTTGACAAGTTATTATGACTCTACATTTTCTTTGCATACCACTCTACATATATCAAATCAATCTCACTTTTATTGAATTATCAATGCAGGTTGCTAGGCACAATTTTGATCATTGTTGGGTTGTATTCCTTCTTGTGGGGTAAAAGGAAGGAGATGAAAAGCTTGCTTCAGGCAAAAAATGATACTGGTAGTGTAGTAGTACCCACAACCGCAGATGAATCTGAAGTAGTGTAATCAACAGTTGTAATGACAAGTGTGCACGCAGGGGGACGGGGGAGGAATGATAAATTAGATAAGGAAGTTTATCTATATTATCTATAATAGGAATGGAAAGTTATGTGCCCAAATGTAATACTGTGCTAGTAATTGCTAAGTACAACTATTTTCAAACTCAAATGGGATTATGAAAATCAACTTTGGATGGTGATAGGTCTAGAATTAATTGGGATTTTGAGGTTGTCTGGTAAGCAAAAATATTTAGTAGATACAAAAGGTTCTCCTGTGTTTGTAGCTTTTATGCACAGTAATCTACTCATGGGCTGATGAGTTTTGCAAATACCTTAGGCCCATCTACAGGGTTTTCCCATTAAACCCAAAATAGATAAGATAAATCCTCTTTTGCCTTCCAATCCACATCTCTTAAATTTTCCTTTAGAAAAAGTACACATGGGCTTTGTCTATGGATGTGGGCTTTGACTAATTTTTCAAAATAAATATTTTGATAGACCCATAATTGTGAAAAGTGTCATCAATAGTTTTTAATTCCAAAATTAAGATCGAAAAAATTACTATTTGCTCAAGATATTTTCCGTTTAATTGGTCTAAAGTTTCAATGTTTTAACTAAACTATTCATAGTGTATGTGAGAAATCCAAGAGACCAATTTTTACTAGCCAAACAAGATTGAAGTCATAACATTTTTATTTCTCTGCCTATGTTGTGAGTTGTGACACACCCTTGACGTTGTACAATTAAGTTTTAAGCAAAAATTAGATTTATATAGGATTTCTTGACTTGCCACGATTTGGTTGGGTGGAAAATGGAGGATGCAGCCTAGTTATATAAATAATAATAAATAAATAAAAGAGCAAATATGCAATAATTATTGTTAGTAAGCTGTAAGAATTTTTTTTTATTTTTTATTTATTTATTACAAATGGAGAAGGGAGCATTCGAACTTTGGTTCTCCTCATAAAGGAGATCAGGCCATTGAACAATTTGAGTTACAAGTTCTTGGTGAAGTTTCATGGTTTTAAGGTTAATACAACTGTGACGTACTTAATGTTATTAGGAATCGGTGGACATATGATGCAATCTGGAGGGTGATTTGAATGTAGTGTACCATATTACAACATTTTTCTAATAATGATGATAATGGTATGCTGCCAATGCAGGCAGAATTATCATCTGCTTTTACAGCATGGTCTGTGGGTAAAGTCTATAACTGAACCTGACTTTTATTTAATAGAAATATCATATAGGTTGGCTTTGCGAGGTCTATACCCTACACACATTCTTAATTTTTGGGATTAGGTTTGCATGGGGGCATGGTGCACTCAGATGTAAATACTATATACCAATATATAAGAACTTAGGTTTTCCCCCCATCTCAACCTGAAATTTACTGCTCAAATTCTTTAGTGATAAGGAAAGCAATTTGGTTCAAGAAGTTGTTAGATAAGCATGCCTAAACAAATTAGAGAAGATGAATGGCATGATATATCTGCATCAGCTTATTGAACCAAACTATGCATGAACCTCGACGATATGAGTTTCAGTCAGCTAATTAACTATAATTTCAAGAAACTTTTGTTTTGGTAAGTAAGTATAACTTCCAAGTCTTCAAGTAACATTTTTTTGGGTAAGATAATTTCAAGTGACATACTATCAGTTGATATTCATAGACTAGGATTGGGCATCTGCCTATCTTTGCCTTTTGCCAGCCAAATTTTTATGGTATACATTATCCATAAATGACATCTGAGCTGCTAATAGAAGAGAAATTGTGACTTGATTCAATCCACAGGTACGTGTTAGGATGTGAATTTCATACATTATCTCATCTAACAACTGCTTGCTTATTTAAGTGTTTCTTGAAGAGGGATTGCCTTATTATCATACATTGCAAAAGCTCCTCTCAGTTACTAACATTTGAGTTCTAAATTCAAATTGATGCTCAAAGTGAACAACAAAACGAACTATACTGCAATTAGCAAATGTATGATCAGGTGGTGGGAGAAAGAAAAATAAAAAGGAAACTATATCATTGCCTTTTCTTCCTTCAAGAAAATTGATAACAGAACTGAGAACAAGAAGGCAAAGAAAGTTCTTCACTTTATGAACTAATCATATGGCAGTTCATCAAACATATAAAGAAACAATTTCTTTGATTCCTCTAAGGGTAGAGAGTCAATTTAGCTCATTCTTGCAGAAGCAAGACTGAGAAATGCATCTCTAATACTATCATGAATCTCTGATGAGTTGAGAGCAATGTAACAGTACACTAACTCCTCTATATCTTTCCAGTTTGAGACTCCCACATACTGAATCATCTCCAAAATCGATTCCCTCATATCCAAAAATGGATTTGTAGAGTACTTAACTGCACAGAAACTACCTGCAAAAACACCACAGACATCATCAGGCAAGCTAGCTGAAAAGCTAATTCTGTTCCGTTTACGCGAAATTCTCTTCTTTTGCTTCTTGTTGAGTTCCTCCGCGACATCCATGTCCAGCTCCTGCAAAAGCACCAAAACAATATTGTTTATGCACCAATAAACACAAACATCATTGTATATTTGTATGTGATCCATAAATGTGTTTGTGTGTGCTAGTTTCTATAGTAGTTACTAGTTAGGTGAGTTAAGGAATTAAGGGTGTATGAATTTGTAAGCATTTGGACAGACAGGACAGTGGGTCTACATGTGTGAAAATGTGGCTAGGAAAGCAATTGCTAGCTGGAGCGTTGAATAGTAATAATGCCAAGCCAATAAGCCATGAATGCACCTCTGCTTCCTGTGACTCTCTGAGGGTGTACGGACGTGGGTGCCATATGAAATTTCATGTGAGAGGTGTTAAAAGGACTCAAATGCTTCATTTATAGATCGCTAGCTCCCTCAAAAAATCAACTTGGTAAGATTAACAACATTGTAAATATTTTATATAGTATTCAATCATACAATACAAGCATAGAAAGAGGTATAGTTAAATGATCAGTTAGCAATGGCATTAAGTGCATAATTAAAGCTAAAGTTTTTGGTTCGCCTTAAGTCAGCTAACTCCGAATAGCCATCAAGAGTCTTATAAGTCAATTGACAGTTTTTGGTGTAACGTGTCCATATTCAAATTCCTCCTCAGCCAATTATAAAAATAGAAAGAAAGAAAAAGCAAAAACAAAAACAAAATTAGACCGACAGTTGTGGAAAAAAGGCGCAGCCGACACCCCTTTTTTGGTAGTTTTGGGCCTTTTGGGAGTTTGTTAGGTAAGAGTAAGGTTATGGTGGCTCTAGGTTGTTTTTTTTTTTTTTTTTTTTCTAGTATTAAATCAATGATGCATGTACTTAACTTGAAACTAAACTACCTTAAAATATTCAGGGACTTGATATTAAAAACGAATAGTGAAAAAAACCAGGAAATTTATATTGTTGGAGAGTCACTTGCAATTAGTTCCAAGTTGCAAGAATAGTATTGTATCAACTATCAATTAGTTCATCTTATAGTATTTGACAAAGAAACAAACAATCCATTTGATTAAATATTGGAAATGGACGTGTCTTCAACAACCCCTCCTCCTTTTTGCCTAGAGAAAAACCAGCATTAAGAGCCCCAGATGCTTCTTTGTCTCTGGGCCCAGAGACACCAGCTTTTGGCAGATCTGCATAGCCAAATTAAATTAATATGATGGCAAACCTCATCTCCTCTATTATTGCTTTCAGCCTAAAAAAGCATTGCCCAATTTTGTTAAAATTACTCCCATCACTTTAATCTGTTAGCCTCCTCTAAACCATGCCTTAGTTCATTCTTTATTACTTGTTAGTTGTTACCATTCTGCCTTGCACTGCTGAAATAAAACTGTACATAAATATATATATAGTGTTCAAGAATAATAAATATATTAGAATTCAACACTAAATTAATATATGAAAAATTAACTGATATGTTCAATATTAACAAAAAATAAACATAAAAAAATATACAATGATTGTTTCTTATTCTATTCTAACTCACACCTATCAAGATGGAATTTGAAATTCTATTAAATTTGAAAAATCATCTATGATTAATTTTATATAAATATATATATATATATATATATATATATTATCTCTATACTTAAAGGTTAGCCTAGTTTTCTAAAATAAAATTATGCTGTCACAGTCTAACACTTCATTCCAAATTAAAAATAAATAAATAAAGCTTTGAGTACCCAAAAAAAAAAAAAAAAAAGGCAAAAATACATCTTTGGTACTTTATATTTTGGGGGTGTTTTAATTTTCATCCTATGTTTTAAAAGTGTTCAATTTGGTCCAAAATTGAATTGTTATAAAACATATGGACCAAAATGAAAATAGTCCCAATATATAAGGACCAAAAAGATATATTTGCCAAAAAAAAAAAATAATAAAGATGATTGATGATGACGACTATATGAGAGAAAAAATCCAATTTTGAGAAAATTTAAAAATAAAACAATTTGACATGAAATAGCACTTTCAATATGATTCTATCATATTAATCATGATGTACTATTTTCTTCTTCTTCTTCTTAATTGAAGTCGTTCGCATCCAGAAAAAAATGATTCTATCAAAACTACATGACAAATTAGGTTACGAAAACAACACCCAAAACAAAACAAAAACTATTTTTCAGAACATCATTTGTTTTATGTTCTCTTAACCATATCAATACCCAAACACAGACAATTAATATCCACTTTTTTTTTTCTTTTTTATTCGTATAGCTAAACTTAGTGAGTCAGACAGTTCAGGAAATTGCAGGGTTCAGTCTATAATGAAGATGGGCAACCAAGCAACACTCAAATGAGCTGGAGGGTGTCCCTTCATTTTTATGTATAGAGCGAGACACTAATCAATTTTTAGTATAGGTAAGGATTGAACTCCAAATCTCTTATTCAATCATGAGAGTCTTTACCAGTTGAGTTAACTGGAACCCTCAAGTGTAGGTTAGTTAATCATTCTATTCTATATAAAAATTTAAATGGTCTAAGCTTCAATTTTATATTTAAATAAATAAATAAATATAATAATAATATTATTATATTTTTTTGGGGAGCATGGCCTCATGATCTAGGAAAATTATTAAATACTCCGGGAGTATCATAAATGCGTACTCCTCCTTCTCACATGAATTGTTTGTCCCATCATAAATTTAATTAGTAGAATCCACAGTTATGTGAGAGGGGAGAGTATGCATTTATTGTACTCCGAAAGTATCCAATAATTACCCCATGATCTAAAAGTAGTTTCGTCATTAACCACATCGATGATACTTACAAAAAGTCATATATAAACACATTTCCACCTCAACAAACTGGCAATACCCATTCATTTTTTATATAAGAGTATAAGACAGGGTAAGGAAATTTTGAACATTTCTGAAGTTTTACATTTGTTATTAATATTAACAACTGATATGATCGAGGATTTAGCTTAAATTCTACACCGAACTAAACCATTTTGCAATAACAACTGGTCAATTGCACTGTGCCATTCAATTCGATTGCCAAAAAAAGCTCAAATTTCCACTTGTAGTTACAATTTGGTTTGGTTTGTGAAAGCAACACCATACGTCTTATTAACCTCTTCTAATGCGTACCTCACATGTACTTGAGTCAATAATTGGGAAAAAGTGAATTTAAATCCCGAATGTCTAAATTAGAAACATCTAACGAGTTGAGCAATAAAATTTTTAGATTATTTTTAACAATTTGATTGACAATTTGTCTGACTTCTAAATAAGTAATCTTTCAATAACTTATTTTTCTGATTTAAAGCAAGTCAATATAGTCCATTCAATAACTTCATGGATGAAATTTACCACAAAAAAAATAAAAATAAAAGCTCCATGGATGACATACTCATGACTCATATCTCCTACAAGCCTACTCTATCCTTAAAAACAAAAGTAGGCAATATGATGACATCGATTGCTCATTGAAGCTCCATTTGATAATATAGAATTTATTCTAATTTCTACATCACAAATTGGTTCATGTGTGGGTGTGGCCCAAATTGAAACTTCTAGTTGCAACTCACATTTTTCTTATTAAAAAAAAAAATGGCTCACAATTATTATTTTTTTTTAAAGAAAAAAATGGTTCACATTTGACTAGTGCAAAACCATGAGTGACGACCTCTCACATCAAAAGCCGGCCGAAAGTGGATAGCAAACTTCTAATGTGGCACCTCCTTTTATTAACTTTTACACTAATCATGTTTTGAACCTTCTTTTTCTTCTTTTTATAGATAGGATTTTTGGAATTTTGCTTCCATCTTTTGGAGTTGATAGGCAGTTAATTAGTCTAGTCCTCACTCTTGTAGTCAACTCTCAAAGTTTTTGTTCTTGATTAAAATTTCATAAAATTCTTTGAACTAAAATACAATTGGGTGACTCTTAAGTCTTAACTACTCGCTTTTGGTCCCCATGCTTGACAAGAACCTATCAACCTCCAAAAGTGTATACAATAAATAAATAAATATAAATAAATATAAATATATATATATATATAGAAAAGAAAGAAGAAGAATATGGGATAAAGTTTAGTTACAAAATTAGTTGTAATCTAAAGGTACAATCTTACTCAATATCTTTTTATTGGAAGTGAATTTTAACAAATTCACCATTGGATTACATCTTTTTCTTATGTCCTTCATGTTTGCAAAATTTCTAAAAATTTATAAAGATCAATAATTATGTCATCAATAAATTTTTTAAATTGCAATTTTTTGTAGTTTAAAATTATGTATAAAATATAAGAATATAGATTATATAGTATAAATAATATCTGATTGATACAAAATTTGATATGTGTATTAAGAGTTTAAAGAAAATGCAATTGATCAACAATTAGATTTTCTAAATATGTAGTAATGTTTATTTAATAGAGTAAGATTGTAGCCTTAAGCCACAACTAATTTTGTAGCTAAACCGTGTCCAAAAATATGTAAGTATTTTTTTTTTTTTTTTTTTTTTGAGAAATTGTTTACTTTGAGAGTTCTTAGCACGGCAAAGTCATCACTTTCCATAATGAAATTACTACCTAATTTCCAACTCAATTACCTAGAAAAACAAGGAAACATAGATACCGAATCAAAGTACTAACATTTAGTACTGTAGTTTTTTTTTTTTGAGAAGGATGTAGTACTGTAGTTAGTTTGCAAATCTCAACTAACCGTGCTACTTAAAATGTTAATAATGCCAGCGCTGTACCCATAAGACCCTAAGTTTCTTGGTGTCAACAACTAACTACCCAAATTATCTTAACCTAAGTAACAGGTGTTCCTAACATTAATAGAATTGGCTTGTAACTCATGCATACACATAAATGCATTTAAAAATAAACACATTTTTTACCATAAAAATAAACATAATTAATCAAATTATTAGAAAAAATAAACATAATTAGATGTATGTTAAAATTTTTGCCAAATTTTAATGCCACTTATGATTATTTTTATTCTAATTTTTATTAAGATATATCGTGTGGTGATTTTTGTTGAGCAGGTATATTGTTGGTTTTTTTTTTTTAGTACATTAATATTGGATTCTTAGTATTTTTCATTGGTTAGTGAGTTCTAGGTAACTCATTTAGTAAAGTCTCTGATAGTTTAATAAAAGATTTGGGGTTCATTTTTCGCCTATACCAAAAAATGATTGATGTCTTGGTCTAATGATAAAAAGCTATCATTAGGAACAAACGTCATAAGTTGAAATTTTCTATAAAAAAAAAATTCATCATTAACTCACTTAACACAGAGATTACAAAACTTAAGGTTACAAAACTTAAGGTCCGCAATTGAAATCCAATTTAGAATCTAATTAAGTTTTTTCTCATAATTTTTTTTTTATATATAGTTAAAACTTAAAAACACAGAGATACTAAAAGCTTATACTAATCCATTTTGTATAATAAAAGTTTATTCTAAGGATCAAAAATTGATATCATTAACAAACAAAATAAGAAGAACTTTGCTAACATTGTATGGACTGAGAATTGAGAATCTGATTCTCTCAGCAACCAAGTACCGCACGATGTATAAACTATCAAAAAAAATGTACGAGCAGACATGAGTGGATCATGGATTTCCAATGCTTTATAATCATCATCACGTTGTAGGCACTAGGCACCCCATCGATTTGTTTTCACTTTCGGCAGAGAAAAGAGAGATCTAAATTCTGTGGGTCCTCAAGTATTGCCACCCCCAATTTGATTAATCCTATTGACACGTACCATTCGAGATGAATTCTAAGCCCTTGTTTGGAAGGAGAGAAAAAAATGGAACGGAAAGAATAATTTTAGAATTTTTTTTTTCATTTTTCTTATTTGAGATTTTTAATGGAGAAAATTATCCATTCTTTGAAAGTTTAAGTAGGAAAGAATGAAATTGATAGGATAGAAGATAGAACACTCATTTCTCTATATTTTCTCAAAACCTCAAATTTTCATTCCCCTCAAAATTTGGAGAAATAAGAGGGAATATGATAGGTTTTTATGAAATTTTCACTAAAACTTCCAAAATACTCTTATATATTCATTATTTTATTTTAAAATAAGGGTCTAATAGTTCTATTGTGATTAAATCATTTCATTTTTTTTCCTCTATGTTATTCCAAAACAAGTTTACTTACCATTCATTTCATTTTATTCATTTATGATTTACTCATTTAATTCTATTTCTTTATGAACTCACAAACGAAGTGTAAGTCCTAACTGTAGAAATCTATAATGAGTTCCAATTAACTCAAATCGAACTTTTTTTGTGTGGTCAAATTAGAGATTTAGAATTGAATTACATCAAAACAATAAGTAGTCTCTGTTTCTATGATATGGATGGGATTTGAACTTGATCCATTGTATGATGACAGGATACAATTTTTATATACATATTAAAAAAAAACAGATATTATGTGATTATAGTGGGTTTCAATTGACTCAACTAACAACTTTTTTTCATCGACGAATAAGGGTTTTAGATTTGCGTCAAACCAACAAGTAGTCTATGATATAGATGGGAATCAAAGTCGATCCAATGTATGATGACAACATACATACAATAAAATAATGGATATTATGAGAATTTTTGTGCAGAATTTATAACGTAATTCAAAGGTATAGATAAAAAGCCAGGAAACCCATGCGTTCGTTGCAAGCAAAAGCATAGAAAAGAAAAGAGTGATAGAGTCAAAAAATAGCCTAAGAGCCCCTTTCCAATAAATATAAACCGAATAATGCGCGCATATTCCATGTCATCATATATTTTTGAGGGAGCAATGCTCGGGACATTAAAAAAAATCTACAATTATAAGTATTAGAGTATGGAGTTATTATTTTGACTTCACCATTCACAACTTATCACGTGACGAGTTACGACAAAAGTTGTAACTTTTATTTTTATCCCTCCCATTTTCCTTTTTGAGCAGCTAGAAACACCAACTATTCCTGAATTCTATAAATACGCAACAAACACAAACATGTAGAGCACACACAACATAAGCAATTAGCAAAGAGACAACGTAAAATACGTAGAATTATAAGAGGACAACAACTACCACGAGGTTGTTCTTTTAATCTCTCTCTCTCTCTCTCTCTTCCCAAAACTTAACACCGCCGCAACCGGTCATTTCCGCTTCGATCTCCCTTCCCTAAACATCCTTCTCCCACCGGCTACACTTCCCCTTCCCCTTCTTCCTCTTCAAACAACAAAGCAGCCTTGAAGGAAAAAAACAGAGGGTTCCATGTTTCTGTTACATCCAAAAACCACCAAACCCCATCATTGTCTTTCACAATCAAAACTGACCCATTGTTTTGTTTGAGAAAAGCAACAAAACCCATCTTTAAAGTTTGTATTTTTCTTTGGTGGGTGATTGAAAGAAACTGTTTTTAATTTCCCTATCTATATGTGTGTGTATATTGGTGAGAGAAGAGAAATGAGGAAGGATTGTAGGAGGGTCAGTAAAATGAAGGGACGGATTTCAAAGATAGGGAGCTATGCAATTTCTTCTTCTATTAGAGACCAACAGCAACACCAACAGCCTTGTATTACTTGCACCACTTTCAACATCCTTGCCCCAATCTACAAGCGCCTCAACCGTGAGGTACCCTTTTGTTATTTTTTTTCGTATGTAGTTTAAATTTGCTCATGTTTCAATGACTTTTAGATGCTTGTTTCTATGTTTTATTTGATTTGGTATTTACATTTTCTTGGGCATAGTATGTTCAATTACTTTTGTGGGTAATGGTAGTTTTGCTTTCAATGTTTGTTTCTGTGTTTTATTTGATTCGGTATTCATTCACTTTCAATGTTTGAAGCAGGATCCTAGTTGCCGTGAAAGCGATTACAGAGCGTATTGGTTGGCCAGGAATCGTAGCATATTGGATTCATTGATATATGAGAGATCTTCTATCATTTGTCTTCAGGTTTGTTTTTGCTTAACACCCACTTTTTCGGGAAAATTAATTATCTTTCTTTGATGGATTTTAATGGATTTAGATGAAAGAATAAATTAGTTTCTTTAATGGGTATATGCTAATATGGTGGATTTGATGTGTTGGTGACACAGGAATTCTGGGTTGGAAATGAAGAGCTTGTTAATTTGTATGAGAAGAGACTTGGTGATGCCGGATATGTTAATTTCAAGCTTGGACGGACGAACAACCGCGGTGATGGTATTCTCTTTAAAACCCATTTTAGATTTATCAAGTTGCCATTGGGTCCTGATATAAGTTGTTCTCCCACAAACAAATTATTGAAAGATTCCTTGTTTTGACACTGTACATATTTAGACTGCATAAAACTAGTAGAAATTGAACTTAATTAGGCTTGTTTTGGATGTAAAAGTTTCCGATCAGATATGCATACTGATTATTTGGAAATTTTTGTTGTGTATATAATGTGTCCCATCATCAGTTGCCTAATGGTCTGGTTTGTTGGATTCAGGAAAGATGGAAAGAAACATGCAACCTTACAATAGTGTGGTTAAAAAGGGAATGAGCATTGTGAATTTAAGGGAAAAGCCATTTCATTCTAGAGATCTGTTAGAAAGGAAACTGTACTTCCTATTTTTTGATGTTGACACTATTTTTTGCTCCTTTCTTTGTAGAAATTTTGGTAATTAGTCAACATAAGTGAAGAAACCGGGTTAAAAATAAAGACTTTGTAAATGGAAGAGAGGATGAGCTCCACCTGACCCTACAGTTGCCTTGTTGGAGAGTGTGGGGTAATCCTTTTTAACAGATGAGTTCCGCCTACTATACAGTTTTCATGTCGAAGAGAGTGGGATAGGCCTTTTTAACAGACTCATCAGTATTGTTGGTCTTTTCTGATCTTTCTTATATGTGATTGTATTTGGCACCCAATAGAAGTATCTGTCTAATTTCAGCTATACATTAAAATTTCTGAAGAGAGAGAGAGGGTAATGTTGAGTATTTGTTATATATATATTAGTGGTAAATAAACCACCTCATTTATGAACGAGTATATGCTGCTGATTTTTCCACCCATTTAACCTGAGTCAATGCATTCATAGTTCATACCAATTTACGGTGTTTCTGTTGGATTTTATAGGTCTGCTGACTGCAGTGCGTAAGGATCATTTTAAAGTTCTTAACTATCGTGAGTTTCTTTTCAATGATTTTGGAGACCGTGTGGCTCAGTTGTTACATGTTGAAATAGCTGCCCCATTCTCACAATGTCGAACCAATGATATCCGGCAAGAAATTCTCATTGTGAATACCCACTTGTTATTTCCTCATGATTCAAGTCTGTGTATTGTACGATTGCACCAGGTAATTCATTTTCAATTTTATATTCCTCTGTGTATGTATACCGTAAATATTTCATTTTAGTCATTTTCCATGATGCCTTGCCTTGATCGTATCTTATACATCTCTCATTGTAGGTCTACAAAATACTGCAATATGTGGAATCTTATCAGAAAGAGAATGATCTTAATCCCATGCCAATCATACTCTGTGGGTGAGTTTACATGCATCTTCTGTTTTGAGAGGCTTATATTGCTCTGTTGTTTTCACTGTTCTATTATACTCATATGCTTCTTGTGATTTGTACTCACTGTAGTGACTGGAATGGAAGCAAACGTGGACATGTTTACAAGTTCCTTCGATCCCAGGGATTTGTGTCATCATATGATACTGCTCATCAATATGCTGATGCAGATGCACAAAAGGTCACTCCTTACTTCACTTCAAAAATTTCATTCCCTTGTGCCAGAAGATCTGTTTAGTGCTTGTATTTGCTTTTCACATTCCTGATCTCTTTCTTATTCTGAATGCAGTGGGTTAGCCACCGAAATCATCGGGGGAACATATGTGGAGTTGATTTCATATGGCTTCTTAATCCAAACAGATATCGGAAACTACTAAAAACAAGTTGGAGTGAAGCAGTATTTGCCATGTTCAAGGTCAGTTACTTCATTTTTCAGCCTTAACTTTGTTTAGACATTGTTGTGATACTTTGCAGATGTTTCCTTCTGCATTCTGATGGTTGATCTTTCCAATTTTCAGTATCTACTACGGAGAGCATCACTGACAGAAAATGATGCATTTGCCTTTCTGAAGGCTGACAACCATGGTGATTACATTAACTACTCAGGTTTCTGTGAAGCACTTAGACAGGTACAGTATAATTATTGGAGGAGGATTGGTGGACATGATTAACTTTTCACATATATATTGGTTTCTAAGAAAAATTAACATTTGTTTCAGAGCTCGAGTTCTCTAATACTGTATTGTCATTTCGTTGCAGCTTAATTTAATTGGCCATTGCAATGGACTTAGTGTTGAGGAGTCAAAGGAATTGTGGGATCAAGCGGACAAAGATGGAAATGGTGTTGTTGATTTAACAGAATTTCAGGTAAATTATGTTCAGTTGAAGTCATTGATTTAGTTCTCATCTATATGTAGCTTCAGGGCATTCAAACAACACAACCAATTCTTTTGGTAGTAAAACATTTATAGGCTTTAGCACCAGTCACACTCAGCGGTTTCAAGCTATACATTTGAGCAAGACAATTTTGCTTGCTTATATCTATGCTGTTCATGTTATGGGATTGGATGGCTCAAAACTTGTGGCAGCAATATATATATATATATATATAGATTGTTATCAGATCATGTCTCCTGTTATAATATGGTCTCATGTATAGAACACAACCCCATTGGAAATTATTTTAGTTGATGTCAAATATATCTGTTCATTTTGTGAACTATGGCATTGCAGCAGCGAATTTGGAATTCTTCAGGGTCAGAGCAAAGAGAGGAAATTAGCCATGAGGCAAGGGGAATTCAGGAGCAAACCATTGGCTTCAGTATAAAAAATGCAGTTCTCTTCCCTCCTGAAGTGGAGAAAGGAACGTGGCCTGAAGACTACTCGCTTTCTGATCATGCACGACTGACTGTAGTGTTCTCACCAATAAGGATGCCATGCTGTCAGTCGTTATCCTGACAAACCTCAGGTGTAAAAGAACTTAGATGTAGAACTTGTACAGAAGGATCCCAAAAAAGGAAGGGGAAAGCTCAGGGGCTACAGATTGATGGATTCCTGGAGCAAAGCCAACCATCAGAGTTCTTGGGCAGAAATATCTTTAGCTTTTTTATGTGACAGGGCCATGTTAGATGATTCATGTGCCATTGTTGGACGGAAACATCGAGTTTTTTATAATCTTCAATGAGCATCAGTGAAGTCACTAGGGTGAGACTTGCTGACCTACTTTTTCATTCAGGTACATCAAGATCCCTGTGCCTCGCAGTTGATAAAATGGGGCTAGCTTTCAACACTGTCCCGTTCTGTTCTGCCTTTTACTCTGTTTCCCCTTAATTGGGAAAAAGAAATAGGAAAGAAACAAATCAGAGAAAGAACATTGAGACTTGAGGATATATATATATACGTATAAATATAGTTCGGTGGCAATCACCTTTTTGTAGCATGGTGAGATGCACCATACATTTAGCATCCTCTTGTATTTGGACTGCATTCAAGAAAAGTATACCCAGTTATCTTGTAATAGATTCTGGTCTAACAACAGATTTGATATACCAAATAGAAGAGTTTACACTTACAGATTGTACTTGTACATTGTGTCATGTCCACTTTATACCTATATTTCTACATGACGGATGCCTGAACCTTTCTTTTTTAGTTTGGGGAATGATATATTTTGCAAAGTATGAGAAGAGCCATTAAAACCAGATAGTGTTAGTACAAGTTCATGGTTAGTTTCTAAATTCAAAATAAAAAAAAAGCATCCTAATCTTGTCGTTTTTCTTGGAAAAGCATTTGGAAGGTAGAAGTTCTTATAAAAGTAGCTTTTTTTTTTTTTTTTTGGGACTGCTGATGTGGGAAAATTCTAATAACAAATTACTTACAAAGAAGAAACATTCTTGCCGTGGATTGATTTTTTTTTTTTTTGGAGAAACAAGACATCCAATATTATTTAAACCAAGTTAGCCTTATCGGCTTGAAGTACATGGAAAACAGGTGGTGAAACATCCTCCATCTACACAACACAATCTGGATAATTAATTGACAATCTAGCCAAACTATGATCATTTACTCTTTTATATTGTGATTTTTTATAGAGATCTATGGTCTTTAGGATTTAGGATTATGCTTATTTGGGTACAAATAATTATGCCTAAAAGGGTATCTGATCAGTTGGTCTGTTAGAGAAAACAAAATCTATTTGAAACGGTTATAATAATCAAAACTGCATAACTTACAGTTTAGATTCTGTTTGTATGGCTTTGAGTGCCAAAAAAAAGTAAACAGACAACTATAAGATTTATAGTTCAATATTTAAAAATTTTTTGGTTAATGAAAAGAACAGCTTGCGATCTGAAAGTACGTTTGGTAATTGTTTTCTTCTCAGTTGTTTTTTTCTTAAAAACAGCTTTCTAATTCTTTAAGCCATGATAGACCAAAATGTGAAATGCGCATGTGATTTTAATATAAAGTTCATGTCTGTCATGTCTCTTTCTTTCTTTCTTTCTTTCTTTCTTTCTTTTTGTTAGGTGGCTATATTTAGTGGATTTAGTTATCTATGCACTATGGAATTTTTACCTCCATATTGTATATAGAGAGACAACATGCATATTCATACTTTCAAGTAGGACTGTCCACGGGTCGATTTTAGCCTCAACCCAAACTCGACCCGTTCAGGTCAAGTGGAAGGAGAAAGGACCCGCAACCGACCATAAACCAACACAGGTCAAGTCAAATCAGGCCTAGGAAAGCCATCAGTCAGTTTAGGGGAGTCAGATAAGGAGCGAAGGTGGCCGGATTTGAGTAGATCTAGGCTAGATCCAACCAAATATCACCAGATTTAAGCAAATTTAAGCGAGGAAGATAGTAGATCTTGGCCGGATTTGAGTGGATCTGAGTAAAGGGAGGCTAAACATGGCCAGATCAAACCTAAGGAGTGCCAAATTGTCGTCGGATCTAGGTAATTTTTGGTCGTCTTTGAGTGTTTGTTGGGCAGGTCGGGTGGCTAGGGTTTTTGAGGATGAAACTCGCCACTCGACCAGCCGAAGTCAATTTTTGAAGGCTAAGACCCATCACCGACCACCAGAGGTGTCAAATTCAGCTATGACGAGTTAGTTTCGGTTGGGTTGGTCGATTTTGTCAGGTCTCCAATTTGCATGGTAAGCCCTACTTTAAAGGTGGGAGTTGTTTAAAGGGTTAAAGATATTACAAACATTCATCTCTTCACAATGTTATTAAAAAATGTCTTGACACTTTAAATGTATGATTTTCAGTATTAAAAATGATGTCTCATTATAAATCATGCTAGTAAGGGAATATAATGAGAGTATGTTGAGCATGTTGAACAATTCATAACTTCTTTTTTTCAAATGAGAACTAGTTACAATCACTTGATTATTGAATTCGAAGTTGAGAAGTTTATTGTTAACGACAAAGTTAATAGTAACACAGTGAGCCATCGTACACTCTTAAATTAACTCATCAACCTACTAAAGCAATAGCAACTTATAGGGATCAAATTGTGGATTTGATGTTTGTGAATTATAAACATCATTGACTGGTATGAGGATGAGTATTGTCTCTCTTAGAATTTAAATGCTTTTTTTTGTGTGTGTGTTTTTTAATGTAAGTATGATGTATGAACCTTTCATTATATTGCTCAATTTTGGTTTTCAGGCTATAGGTTGAGTGCTATACACAGTGCATTTAATTTAAAACTCTTATGACTATACTGATTTCAAAGTCCTCAAAAGCATTTGAATTACTTTCAATTCTTTGATGATGATATCAACTTTTTGCAAGGTGATGAAAATTCCAATTCCTAATCCATCAGCAATATAGCTTTTGTCAAACACTATATCCTAGTCCCCCAAATCATGGTCCATCATGCAGTCATGCATGCTATATTAAAATGAGAAAAACAAATTTCCTGCTTGGTCCACTATGATAAAGCAATTAAAGAACAAGATAAACTTAGGTTTGTCTTTTTCAAAATGATAAAGCAAGCAATACATTTATGCAAACTTCCTTTATATAAGGTGGGAATGCTCATAAATTTTCTTCAGGAGTAATATTTTATTTAGCAAAAAAATATGAAAGAAAGTAGAACTTTTCACTAGCTTTATAACTAGATAATTTTATGCTGCTTATTTAAGGTAAAAAGCCAAAGAATAAACAATTAGATAAATTTATGCTGCTTAAGGAGATGTTATATACAACTTCATGAATACCTTTAACTCTTCTTTTACTTTTTTTTGAGAAAATTTTTTGGAACCTTTTTCCTTTTTATGAGAACACTATTTGGAATGTAATGACATAGTATAATGATTTAATCACCCATTTCAAAGGTATGATTGAATTAAAATTTGCTTTTTTGACCGCAATATTGCAGTGTGTTGCAAGAAATATATGGAGGAGTGAGTGATGAGTCATAAATGGACTCTCATCCACCCTTACTCTTCATGCTCCACTATTGTAATGATATGGAAAGTTGGGAACCATTTATTTGTTCCTGAATAAGGAAGCAAATTAAATATCTTTGTAATTTATAAAGCTAAGTTGGTTTTCACTAGGAAAAAAAAAACCATTTACTGTCCATTTTTCTAACCACTAACAAGTTCATCTTTTTGTTTATGAATTATGATCTTGAAACCACCAATTTTTTTTTTTTTTTTTTCATTCATAAAAACATGTTTTGAAAATTCATAAAAACCTCTAAGATTCCAAGCCTGATGCTAAGTTGAAGGAAACCATCACTTTTCAGAATAAAGAAACAATAACAACTTATAATAATTAAATTAAAGAAATTTTATTTTTAACATACACCAAATATTGGCAAAGTTCCTTTTTATGAATTTAATAACAAAGTTGTAACTTGTAATAGTTCACTAGCTCCCTACAGAAACTGGGAGAAAAGTCTAATCAATGACATATATATACTTTAATAATTTAATGAGTTATGCTTTAATATCACCATTTTCAAGGGCATCATAGAATTAAAATTCTCTTTTTCTTTGGAAGAAAAGAATGCAAAAGATGAATAAAAAAATTAAAAAAAAAAAAAAAGAATGCAAAAGAGATTCAAGAGTGAGTGATAACGAAAATTCTCATCCATGCTCTGATGCTCATGAGCTCATCTCTAATTAATGGTGGAACAAACAAAAGCAAAAAAAGTCCTTAGTGCGCTACAAAATGTGGAAAACTAGAACTTTTTCCAAATTAAATTCATTGCTACATGAAACAAAAAATCAATGGAATTAGACTATCCTTAAAAGAGAAAGCAAAGCCAGAAAAGAGTCTTTGGATCTTTTTAAAGGGTCCGGTTAATGTGTGCCCTAAGGGCATACATTAAGCTTTCTGTTTTTGGAAACATTTTCTCGGGAATTGAAAAAGCTGTCATTACTTTTTCAATTCTCGAGAAAATGTTTCCAAAAACAGAAAGCTTAATGTGTGCCCTAAGGGCACACATTAGTAAAATCCCTTTTTAAAAAGTGTGTGTGTGGTAGCATTAACTAAAATTGAAAGCTTTTAATTCACATAAAATATTTTTGTTGTCTTTTAGAGTGAAGTTAACTACCGCACACTCTTGGTATGATGGTGGTCACTCCACAAGTAAGGGTCGGGGTTCAAGTCTCCAGGAGAAAACTTCACACATATACATTTAGATTAGATTATAGTATAATTTCTATATTGTATAAAAAAAAAATTAAAAAAAGAAAAGAATGAAGTTAAGTTTTGGAGTTTCATAGAAAAAGTGCTACAATTTATTGTTCATATTTTATGAACATTTTAGAATTTTAAAACACTATCAAGTTTTTTTAGTTAATTCTCTTTGTTAGTGCATGCATATCACAAAAGCTCTACTACAAAGTGCTAGTTTGACATTAATGGAGGCAGTAGAGTTTTATGACTTTATCGGTAGAATTTTTGTGGTATAGAGTTTTAAAACTGCATTAATTCAAGAAGAAACTATACTACTCAAAAATGATTATCATTCCAAATTCCTCTTGCCATACAGGGGCAAGATCCTAACAAATTCACCAAAAAAATTCATGAGGTTTAAATGTTTTTGAACTATAGTAAGCAAACTTATTTTTTTATGAATTGAATGCTAAAAAGAAACATGAATCCAAAACTCCTGGCAATACAACTTCATTGCTAATGTTTCCGCCCAATCCCCAAAGGACCCTAACCCATCTTTTATCTTTGGTTTGTAAGTGAGTAATTATTAGATGTTACTTGAACACGGTGACATGATACTCATGTTTCTCACATTTATGATAGATACTATTTGTTAATTTTACTGGTGGGCTAGTTCCTTTTTTGGTCTTTTTTTTCCTTTAATAAATTTTCTAATATTTATTCATTTAAAAAAAAAAAAAAAGTACAACTTCACACAAGTATACTTTAACTTTAGCCAATTGTTTTTACACAAACAAACAAAAGGGGGAAGGTACAATCACTTTACTAGCTTTCCCTTCGTTTCTATAAGGTGGGAAAGAAAGAATAGTCAACTAGATAAGAATCAAAAGAATAATCACCCTTTCAAAGTTATGATTGAGGTAAAGTTTGCCCTTTTGACCTGCTTATTACAACTAGCAAATAACAATGTAGTACTGTTGCAAGAAATTAAATGGAGTGAGTGATGAGTCATGAAAAACTCATCCTTACTATTCATGCTTATCTTTAAATGGTGTGGCTAACACAACTATTGTCTTTGTAAAAGGACATGATAATACAACTCTCACTAAAGGATTGATGAATACGTGAAGGTTTATTCCTGAATAAGGAATCAAATTAAACATCTTTGTGATGCATAGGAATCAAATTAAACACCTTTGTGATGCATAATTATACTGCTGAGGTGGGGCTTACCCCAAAAAATATATAATATTTATTTTGCCGACCACCAACAAGTTAACAAGTTCATCTCTTTTGTTTCTATTATTCTATATGAGTAAATTGTAGAAGAGGCCCAAAGTGGCAAAGTGGATAAAAGTAAAAGAAAATTGTGGTAGACGACTCCTTTAAGTAATCAAACTTTTTTTCTTTTTCAACCTCTATCACTCAAAAAAAGAAAAAGAAAAGAAAAGGAATCAACCTCAAGATTATAGGATTAGTTGCAATGTTCCTCCACTGTTAATAATTACTGAAATTCGTACTTGCGGGTCCTGTGAACAGTGCACGGGACCCACAGAAAAAACGCAGATGCGCATTTTCAGTAGAATCCAAACTCAGCCTATGAGTTTGTCTATTCATTTAGTTGATGAGAATATGAAAGTGAAGATTTCCTCTCATTTCTTTTTCTTTTCTTTTTTCCTTTTTCATTTCTTTACTTTTTTTTTTTTTTTTAATGTTATCACGAGATAAATAATTGAATTGTAGGGCTAAGTATAATATAAATTGGAAAAAAACTTTAATTGTAGGGGACATTGCAAGTGACTCAAAAAACTTTAGAAGATTGATTACTCAAATTTGAAGTTTATAAAGGACACCATTACTGTCCTCAACGCTTAGACTTAGAATGAGAAAATGCAATTTGCTCAAAAACATTAGTTTGTGATAGATCTTGTTCTTGGACAAAAGTGTAATGAAACCATACTTCTTATTCTTTTGGCATATTCCTCTACTTGAAAACATGCTAACTTCTTAAAATATAGTATATATAGCTTTCTATAAGCCAAAACAAGAAAAGTGATAGAAGAATGTATTTAGATTAATTTATTTTTATTGATTTATTTTATTTTAAAAAAACAAGCTATATAAAAATATTACTGTATTTAAAGAGGGAGAGAGAGAGAGAGTGTGTGTGTGAACATAAGACTCCAGATGCATATTTTAAAAGCTTATTTGCTGAATATTTGTTAAAGTACAAATGTAACAAAAGAAAAAAGAAATATCAAAGAATTCATAATATATAAACAAATAAACTAAAAAGCCAAACAAACAAAAAAAAGTTGACAAGGGCACACACAATTTTACTCTCTCTCTCTCTTAGGTACGATAATCTTATATTATTGTTTTTTCTCTCTTTGAGATAATATAAAATTTTCTCTCTCTCTAAATTTTCTTCTAGACTCTCTCTCTCTCTCTCACACACACACACACACATATTTAATAAGTAATAACTATTTTCTCATCGAAATTCCTTAGCAAAAACCTCTAAGATATCAACTCCAAGATCAAAATTAGTAGAAACAGGAGAATCATCACAAAAACAAATTGAAATCCAAGAAGAAGAATAAATTTAACTGAATAAGCATTTGTTAATTCAATTACAAAAACAAATTTTTAAAGATGATTTATCATATAACTATTCTAATAAACAAAGAATATCAATTCCAACCATTCTCTCCTAATAGATATTCATGTGCTGATCACTTGAAACTACATATTCAAGAAGGAATTACACCACACAAAATGATCATTCATTCCAAAATTCCAAAGGTCCTAACTCTTGCTATACAAGGGCAAGATTCTAACAAATTCACCCCAAAAAAAAAATCATAAGGTTTAAATGTGATTGAACTATAGGGCAATCTTCCTTTTTATGCTTTCAAAGAAAGAAGGGGATACTAAGTTGAAAATTTTATGCTTCAAATGGAATTTTCAAAGGTATGATTGAAGTAAAATTTGCTTCTTTTGACTTGCTTTAATTTACAAATTACAAAGTGAGTTAGTGAAGACAAATTTCCATCCTTCTATTCTTCTTTCATGTTCTTTTTCTTTTTTTCCTTTTTTTTAAAGGAAATGATGATTCAAAGCCCACTAAAAGAATTGATGCATTACTCATTGGCGTCATGATAGGAAACCATTTAGTCCTGAATAAGGAAGCAAATTGAACATTTTGTAATGCATAGCCATAAAGTTGAGGTGGGTGGGTCTTCCCTTTATTAACAAATAGCTAATGTTCATTTTGCCACCACCTAATCTTAACAAGTTCACCTTTTTGTTTCGAGCAAATTATAGATGAAGATAACTACAATAAGTAATCAATCTCTATTACTAGATTATTATTATATGGCTATTTTAATATCTTTCCTTTTATTTTTTATGTTATCATCATGAGATAAATAATTGAATTGTAAGGTTAAATATATAGTATAAATTGGAAAAACTTTAATTTGTAGGGGTCATATTGCAAGTGACTCCACAATTTAGAAGCTTGATTAGTCAAATTGCAAGTTTGTATAGGACATTATATCTGACCTCAACATTTTGAATGAGAAAATGCAAATTACTTAGTATATATATATATATATATATATATATATATATTGTGATAGATCTTATCTTGTTCTAGGTCAAAGATGTAATGGAACCACATTTCTTGTTCTTTTGGCAGATTCCTCTACTAATATATATATACACAGTACATAAGACCATGGGAATTGGGATGCATCTTTTTGTGGAAAACTTATTTGTTAATAATTTTTTAAAGTATAATTGTATTTTTTTTAAAAAAAATTTAATAAAATTTCAAATTGTTATAATATATATATATATAACCAAATAAACTAGAAATTTGAAAGATAAAAAATAATAATAAAAAACGGTTGACAAACACAAACATTTTTATTTTATATATTTATAAGAATTATTAACAAACGCACTATATATATATATATATATATATATATATATATATTTTTTTTTTTTTTTTTTTTTTTGCTTTGCTTGCTCTGGTTGTGTAGGGCCTGTAGGCTCGCACTATATATTTTTATATGCATATAAAAGTGATATCTCAACTTTTGATCATACTATTATTTCCTATCTATAAAATGCCAAAAAAATTATAGTATTGTGGTTTGAAGATGATATATTGTGTTATATGTCTAAAGTTCAAACCAATGAGCCTAATAATGCACACATAATTTTACTCTCTATGTCTCTCTCTCGATTTTAAGCTTCTCATCGAAGCTAGAAGATTAGACAGCAAGGTCCCACTTCTTTGTCCTTTTCAGGTAACACGCGTACATTAGTAATAAGAAAAAAAAGAAAAAAGAGAGATTCGATGCCAATTGATCTCTCTATTTATTATTATTAACAAGCCACTTTTCCTGTGTTCACACATCATACTATTTAATATTTATTATTATTACTTTCCAGTAAATTCGTGTTCATACTACGTATTACGATAAAGGATGAAAAGGATGTTTAGCAATGGGGGAGCATTGTAATAATAATACCAACAAAGTTGGGAAGAGAAAATTAGGGAGAGGAATTGACTCAATTGAGGAAAGCTCAAAGTGGATGGCTTGACATACACTTTGAAAGTTGAAAAATGAAGTAGTAAAACCTTGGAATTGAAATAAAGTTTTGAGAATGGTGAAATGTCTTAAAAAAAAAAAAAATGCAAAAATTGTCATTAATCGTTGCTGAAATCTGAAGGGTGATTTTAAATGTTGGATATATATATATATTTTTTTGAGAAATTGATAAGAAAATTTATTAATGCAAATCAAACTGGAAAATATCCTCCAAATCACGTGGTAGATCTTCTAACCACACATCAAAATCAGCAGATGCAACTGCTCTACAAGCGAGGGCATGAGTAAGTTTATTCCCCTCTCTCTTAACATGACAAAAACTACATTCAACATTAGAAACTAAACTATGAATATCAGCAATGACATGACCAAACATAGACCTCGAAGGCCTAGCATCAACTAAGGCTTGGATAACCCATAAGGAATCACCCTCCACCACTATAGACTGAAGACAAAGCTCCTTGGCAAAAACAACGGCTCGACTAGCAGCAAGAGCCTCCACCATGTCCACGGAACCTGGATACCTAATTTTTTGGCTCAAAGCACCAATGACCAAACCTGCTGAATCCCTTATTACCATTCCGAGACCTGCACAAGCCTGCTGAATCACTTTGTCACGTTGTTTTCAATACCCTTTCAAAGTAATTAATTTTACTTCTATTATTGTCACCACCACTTTGATGAATATCATAATTTAAAGACCTCCAATGTTTCTATAAATCAACAATGCTTCTTTCTATATTTCAAACCCTTTTTTTCTATATTTAATTAAACTCCACTAAAAGAACAAAAAGGCACTAAAATAATTTGCTGTTTTAATATGTAAATTTTGTTTCTTTATTTGTTGCAAAGAATGATATACCTTCGGCATCATCTTAAACATAGAAAAATTTTCTTCAACTTCTCATTTTTTATAAGCAAGTTTTAGCCCCCAAAGAAAGAGAATATATAGAAGAGTTTGAGATTCTTGAATTTCGCATTTTACAATAATAGTCATATCTTGACTTGAAATGGTCACAGAATGATTCTTACATGACCATAGAATCCAAGCCCACCTTTTGCATTTGTTCATATTATTAATTCTCTAACTTTAAACCCTCCCCACATCATACTGAAAAGAAACGTAACCATGAAACGTAGCAATAATATAATAATAGTGGCAACAACAAAAAGATTAAAGAAAGATAAAAAAGAAAGTTGAAACAAGAAGATAAAAAGATAAAAGAAATAATAGATAATAGTGCTTCAAAAAAGATAAAAGAATGAAAAGTGAAGAAACAAAAAGATAAAAAGAAAAAGAAAAGAGAAGTTCCTCGTATCAATAATTTTTAAAATTCCCACGTTGTAAAAAAGTGTAGTGTAACCATGAAACCTAATAATAGAATATAATATATATATTGATAATTTGATACCAACAAAACGATGGAAGAAACGAAGAATTAGAAATATTAACAAATATCTTAAGAACATTAACTTAGAAAGTATTTTTTTTTTAATTTATAGAAAAATAAAAAAGTAATTAAATTTTTTAGTATCTTTTCATAAAAAATTATATAATTTTTTTTAAATAACCTATTAACAAATATCCTAAGGGTACATTGGTTAATAATGCTCTTTTTTATTTATATGTTTTTTTATTTTTTTTTTAGTTCTATAATGTTTAAAAGTGATATACTGATATGTAAATAACTGAGAATATTATTTTTTAAAAGAAAAAGTTAAGGTAACATTATAATTGAGGTGGAGATAGTATCCTAAGTTTTAAATCGAATGAAGAAAATAAAGGAAAAAGTTTAAAACTTAGGAATAATAAATTACTCTTTTAACTAGTTTATGTTTTTTAATTTGAAATTATTTAACTAAAATATAGAAGTATTTTAGAGAGTTTAAAAATTTATGTGAAGATATTTTAGTACGCAAAATATTGAAGCACAAACCGAAAATCTTATTATTAATAATATAGGTAGATAAATAGACTAAAAAAAAAAGAAAAAGCCCGCGCTCATTGGAAGGCAGGTTCCATGCATCTTCAATCTTCATGGTGGGTTGAGTGGGCCCCACACGTTTGCAATGATTACGTGTCATCACCACATCGGCTTGCCAACACACCAAGACACCATCCTAGTTTAAAACTTGCTCACAACGCTACCTTAATATTGGTAACCCAGTGTCCATTACTAAATACTCTACCCCCTATACTTACACAAAATTACCATTTGCCCAACCCACCACTTCACTGTACAGCTTTGCAAAAAAAAAATACGGTAAATAAAAGGCTGAAAAACCGAGGGTAAACCAGTCCAACGCGGTATATACGAGGATTCAAATCTTATAAATACATGACCAAAGCTTACCCACTCCACCCTTGAAAAACTCTGTTTCACATTTCTTATATATGCTCGAAACTCAAATGGGCCAACCCTCAAAATCTCTGAACTGACTATCAACTACAAGTCTACAAGAATCTCTCTCTGATTCCCAATTCCTTCACTTTCTTTTTCTTTCTCTCTTTTGCTTTGTTTCTTTCTCCAAAAGGGTCTCTCTTTCTCTCTCTCTCTCCAAAAGGGTCTCTCTTTTTCTTTCTCTTCTAGACTCTGTCTCTGTTTCTCTCTGTTTGTGTGTGTGAGTTTTTTGCGATGGCTCAGGCTGTGATTTCGATGAATTCTCTGCCACTGGGGTTCAGATTCAGTCCAACTGACAAGGAGTTGATCGACTACTACTTGAGGTTGAAGATCAATGGGAATGAAAAAGATGTCTCTGTTATTCGTGAAATTGATGTCTGTAAATGCGAGCCTTGGGAGTTGCCTCGTAAGTTTTCTCTTTTTTTCTTATAGTACTGTTGATCATGAACCAAAAAGTTCATGTTTTTATTACTTTTTCTGCTGAATTTTGCACTTTTATGAATTGGGTTGTTAATGGAATCGGGAATTTTGTGTTTTGTTTGGTTCAATTTTAGATATGTTGCAAATTTTCTTTCTTGATTTTGGTTGGAGAAGATTGTTGTTTTACTATGTGATAGTTTGTGATTGAATTTCGTTTTGTTTTTGTGCATTAAATTGGTGAGGAAATTGAAATTAGTATATCATTTGGCAAATACTTCATCTGCCTGGTTGAATTTTGTGTTTATCTTAACTAGGTCAATTTGTAAGCTGAATTTGGTATCTCTAGTATTTTTCCCTTTTCAGTAAATTTGTTTATGAGATTTAATTCGTAAATTTTTTGGTAGATTAAAGTGCTATATAACAGAAATGATGTTATTAATTCATCTTTTAGAAGGTATTTAATATTCCCATTTAACTTTCTCATTTTGAATTTGGTGATCAATCTGTTTGGCTGTAGATTTCTCAGCAATAGAGACGAAGGATCCGGAGTGGTTCTATTTCTGTCCACAGGATCGGAAGTACCCAAATGGATCTAGATTGAACAGGGCAACGCGTGCTGGGTACTGGAAGGCAACTGGGAAGGATCGGGAAATCAAGTCCAAAATAGGCTTGATTGGAATGAAGAAGACTCTGGTCTTCTATAGGGGGCGTGCTCCTAGGGGTAAAAGGACTAATTGGGTAATGCACGAGTACCGCCCAACCCTGGAGGAGCTTAATGGCACTAACCCTGGCCAGGTTGGTTTTCTCTCTCTACTCATTCACTTTGTTGATTTTGCTGTTTAGTTTGCGAAATGAGTTGGTTATTGATATTGATTTGAGAATTCCTTTTGAGGAAAGACTTAATTGAATTTTGTTGAAGTCACTTTTTCTTTTGATTTAAGACCAATTTGCTGCTAAAATCATTTAAATTTGGGAATTAAGGATGGCTAACATCACTTTATGTATGATTTAAACAAGGACTACCTGATTAGCTAGGATTGTGGAAACAGTTAAATTTGTTAATTTACAGATAGGGTACTTCACATTACCAGTGAAGTATATGATTGGTGATTTGAGCGAGTTGTTTGTACTTTTTAAGAGGAAGGCTGTTGGTCTGTATGTCAAATAAAAATTGATTGAGTGCATTGTTCTTCATATGATTTCAGAAGAATTATTACTCGTGTAACTTGGATAATTCACCAGACCTTAAATATGAAAAACAGGTATCGAAAGGCAACACGTGACTAGTTATCTCAGGCTTCATGTATATGGCCAAGCAAATGACAAATCAGAAGCATGGACTGGTTTCTTTTTCTTTATCCATTTCTATTCTTTGTGTGTGTTTATCTCTTTATCCTTAATTTTATGTATGATTTCTTGGATTCAATTGTAAATAGATGCCTTCATTGTCTGTCACCTTTACTAAAGGGGCTTCCTTAAACACCTAGATACACCTTTTTGGCTCTATAGAACAACCTACTACATTCTATTATCGTAATTATTTTAAAGTTTTCTGCCACACATTCACATATTATTTATGCAAATTTGTGGTTTACCTAACTTTTTACTTCTGCTCAGACATTGATGTGGCATTCCCCAAACTCACTATGTTGATTAAATTCATGCAGCGTGCCTTTGTCATCTGCCGCTTATTCAAGAAACAAGATCTGAGCATTGAAGTTTCGAACCATGATGAAGTGGCTGTTTCACCTGAAGATACACAGTTAGAACTGGATCCAGTGTCTCCATCATTGGGAGGGCAAGCTGTAAATGATCCCACAAGTGTTGAATGCTTGCCTGCTGAAAACTCTGATGCATCAACATCTGACACTGTAGCTCCAGTCAACTGTAACAAAGGCAAAAGCGTTGTTGCTGAAAATCAAGGGGGAGAGTTACCTGAGGTGAGAAAGAAATTGATATCAAGTTGCAGCTTGAAAAACTTGAATGTTTTTTGTGGAAATGAGATATATAGGTAACTAATTAAGTTTTGTGTTGTTTATTCATGTTTCTTACATCAGAATGATCCAACGCTGGAGGATGACTTGGGCATGTTCTTTGACCCACAATTCGAACCACAAGATTGGATACTTTTCTCTCCATCACACATGCAAATACAGGAGCTAGGACATTTGTATGCCCCCAATGACCTCAACAGTGGTAAAGGTGGGGTGGCATCCCAATATGGCTCGAATGAACAAGATGATATAGCTGTGTTCCTGGATTCAGTTATACGCGATCCAGATGAGTACTCATATGAAAGTCAGGCCTTGAATGTGGTATCTGTTAAGGACAATGGATCATGCAGTGTGTCAGATGCTGAGGTTGTCAATGCACCAGTAAGTGGAAGCACTCAAGATACTTTTTATTAATTGGACTTGGAAGTTTTGCCACTGTAATTTGTGTAGTGTCAGTTTGTGAGTTGCTATGGCCTTCTTTGGATACGTTTGAATTTATTTGACATGGTTTATTTTTGTCTGATCTTTATCTAAATTGGTGTTTAGATAGCTAACATTGCATTGTAATGGTGTACAGCATTTTCAAGGTTCTCTGAAGTCTGAAGACATCATTGACAGAAAGGCTCCTTTGCAGAACCCCATCTCATCTAGTGGTGCTTCTGAACAAATGTATGATTATAGTCTCAAGGAATCGAGCAATCATTTGACTGCAGCCTCAAGTGGTGAGGTTAGAACTGGAATCATGATAAGGCAGCGCTCACAGAAAATCCAACCAGGCATTGGAAACTCTATGGCACAGGGCAGTGCTCCAAGAAGAATACGTTTGCAGTGTAAACTTCAAGTGCAGCCACTGACCTCAAACTTGGTTCCAGAAGATTGGAGATACAGAACAGGGGACCATGAATTAAAACCAGTTGATACAGATGTAAGAAGTTTGTTTTGTGAACCTAATGTGATATTCTGATGACATATATGCACAGATTATGAAGTTTATTAAAATGCTGATGTACAGGAGGAAAATACTTCAGAAAAGCATGCTGTTGCTGGTGATCACAGTGCTGCTGCTACTACTAGTGCTTTTAGTGAACCCCAAAATATCCTTTCTAATTCCATCGAAAACTATAAAACTTCTCAAGAACTAAGTACCAGTCCAAGGCCAATCATGAGGTTCAACAGCAGTAGCAATTTGACAGGCTTTCTCGCAGCTTCTTTGTTCAGGGTAGGGCTGGTTGCAGTCTTGTTCATAGGCTTTGCCAGCATATGGAGATGTGTTAAATTATGATTTCAGTTGGATATTAGGATATTGTACATTTGTTTTTGAAACTGAGAGAGCTCTTTCATGGTGAAGATTTAGCATTTTTAACCAACCTACGTCATTTAAAATTTAGAGGTGTACATGGTGCTACATCATTCCTTATTGAGATTATTAAAAAAAATATAGTGACTTGTCACCATGTACACCTTTAGATTTGTGAAATTTTTAGTCTTCATCATGAAACAGTGAGGATCCTACTTAGCTATTTAGAGAACTTTTTGGGCATGTAGTTGACACCAAAATTTGTCTTTTTTGGGGCGGGGTTAGACTTGATAGGATAGATTTCTTAGTTTTGTCGTTGCTAAGGACTATATTATGTAATTATATGTAACCAGCTATCGAAAAAAAAAAAAAAAAAAGAATATATGCCCAGACTATGTCTATCTGTTTATGTATAAATGCTTTCACTTACAGTTTTGTATTCTTTATAATTAAGTTTTGCTGCATATGATTACAGAGACTTGTTTGTCTTTCTTTATGAAGTCGTACTTTGAAAAAATGTGTACATACTGTCTGGCTAAGTAAACTGGTAGTTTATAGTTCCAGAAATGGTTTATTGTTCATGTTGCAGATTATTGGATGGTTTATGGATATGACAATGGTGTTTTGTGGATGGGGGTGTGTGAATTGACCTCTAGGACATGTGAATATAGATCAAAGTGAAAAAGCTGAATTAGCATTATATGGGCCATATGCGTGGGGGGGTTGGGGACAAAATTGAGCCTGAAAGTGCAAACATTAAGGCATTTGGCGTAATTATGTTAAAATTATTAAATTACCAACCTAAAAAGAGTTAATACTTTTACTTAAGAAGTTAAAAAAGTATCTGGGAAAAAAAAAAAAAAAAAGTTAAGAAGTTAAATTAAAAAACAATGTAACAAAATTCATGACTTAAAATAAAATAAAAAAACTACAAACAATCAAATTAGTCTTGAAAATTTGGGTTTAGTTATAGATCCTCAATAGACACTAGTAAAAGGCAGTCACATGTTTTCCTACCATTTAATTTTCTATGAATTCATACTTCATGATACTTCTTTAATTGTCATGTCCCTTTTACTAATATTATTTGTGGTATTTTTCTACCTTTTATTATTCTAGAGGTCGAGCCTAATGTGATTGAAAGTGCCTTTCGTCCACATTAACATGTCATGGATTCAAGTTAAAGAATTGGGCTCTCTATTAGTATATCCTATCCACCTTTTTTGGGTCCCTTAGTTTGAATTAATTCAATATTTTTCTCATTAGTACATTAATCACCCTTTTATGAACATGATAAATTTTTTTTTTTTTTTTTTATCAATAAAGGTCACTTTTAAGTAAATTTCATTTATCTATCTTAACATTTTTACTTTAACTAAACAATTAATAAATATATTACTTCTTAACAACCCAACATTGGCACCATAAAACATGGTCAGTCTGATACCAATCTTCTAAAATTATCATACACTATGATCATACAACACTATTTTCATCAAACCCCCTCTAATCCTATGATTAATATCCACACAATTATTCATTGCTTCACAAAATTTATTTTCAAAACAAAATAATACACAAATTTCAAAGCTCAGCCAAATAAAGCCATATAGTGCAAAGTGAGGAGTAGGAAAAAACATCGAAGTGATTGTACTATAAAAACGCGGTGGCTAATTGGATGGTCAACTAACTTAATACCAAAGTTTTGGACTTTTAGGGGTCCCAAGTCCCAATGGGACCCCTCTCCCAATCGGCCAATCGTTGAGTTCATTTGTGCATTCAACGCGTTTTGTTAGTACATGCAAAAAGCCAAAAACAGATACCTTAGCCGATCCTTTTCTTTTTTTTCTTTTTCTTTTTAAGTCAAGTCAAGCGGGTCCATCCCAAATTCCCAATTTATAGTATATTTTAAACAAAATATTTTCTTTTTCTTTTTTTCTTTTATAGCAGGTTTTAACTTTTAACTCTTAATAGTTTTGTTATTTAATCGATTTATAACTTAATGCTTCTTGAGTCAAACTTTTACCTTCAATTACAATTATCAAATTATAAATAAGGTAAATTGCAAATTACACTCTAAAGTTTGAGAGTGTTTAAATTTTATACTTTAAAGTTTGGAGGTATTTAGATTTCACACATTGACGTTTCAGAATTTGAATTTTATCCTCTAAAATTTAGGAGTGTTTGAATTTTACATCCCAAATTTTGAAATTTTAGAGTGTAAAATCCACAACCCCAAACTTTATTTAGTAAAATCCAAATATCCCTAAAATTTAGAAGGTAAAATTCTAATTCTAAAACTTTAAAGTATAAAATCCAAACACCCCCAAACTTTAAAGAGTAAAAATCAAAATTTTGAAACTTCATAGTGTAAAATTCAAATACTCCCAAAATTTAAGGGTGTAATTTGTAGTTTATCCTTATTAAAAAAAAAAAAATCTAATTTTTTTAAGGAAAAAGAAAAAGAGATTTTATAAACTAAATTCCCATCTATATATTATACTTTTAGTGTAAAATGCAATTAAGTTAAAGAACTTTTTGAGGAAAAAAAAAAGGGTCATTTGGTAACTTTGTTTTAGTAACGTTATTTGTATCTTTTAAAAATACGTGTAGATAAAAAAGTATATAAAAATACATTTAATGTTGTTTAAAAACATAAAAGTGTTACTTAAAATCACGTACCAAACAGCCCAAAGAGTTTGGAATACCAAAACATTCTCATTGATAATCTCATAATGTCATCCATTACAAAGTTCAATCATGTCATGAATTCCATAAAGTTCTCATCATCAACATCTCATAACTCGATTTCACTAGCTCCAATTATTCAAAATCTTCTCATCAATTTCTCATTCCCACTAGTCTATAATATGATGCAATTTATTATTAAAAGAATTCCAGAATGTTCTCACTTCTCATCAAATAGTTCATCCAATTCCATCCCACATGGTTGAACTCCTTCCTTGCACCTTAAGATAGACAGCATGGGTCCCACTTATAAATATATTCTTTCGTACCTGTGTTGAATAATTCATGACTAGATTCTTTTATTATTACGTGTTCTATTTAGTACAAAAGATTCCACATCTACTCAAACCCTATATGCACCACTTTGTTGGGTTCACGCTTCACGCTATGAAGTTCACCAATGAAGGAGCAAAGTAACAATGATGACAAAATATTCAACCTTTTTTTTTTTTTTTAGCTGAAACAAAAAATTCAACTAGAGAATGGATTAAGGGAATTACTAATTATGGTTTCAAATATACATTTTAAACATTTAAAAAAAATATACATTTTAAACATTTAAAAAAAAATATACATTTTAAACATTAATTAGACTAATGAATATTCCCAAATTATGAAAATTACACAGCAAACCAAAGTAAAACGAGTAATATTACAACCACAAACTATCTTACAACATTTTTATAAACTATTAATGTGACAAATTCTTACTAATTTTAATTTGGGTCCAACACTAATATTACATTTTTACTTACTAATAATTATTTGAAAAATGCTAAAGACATTAATAATTTGTAAAAATATTATAAAATAATTTGTGTTTATAACATTATTCAAGCAAAACAAATATCCTACTAGTTTCTGAAAATGATATGAAAATCTTTATTGTACTAACTTTCATCAATGGTCAAAGATTATTCCGAAGGGTGTTTTAATTATTTTAGCAATAAGTTGTTTTTATAGGATACCCAATCTATTTTACTGAACATATTCTTAATTATTATTGGATGTATTATATATATATAGTTATCTCTTCAATTTTTATCTTTATTTTTAGTATCAATTTAGTACAACATATTTTGGTAGAGTGAAAATAAGTTAAATTTGTGGGTTTTAATTAGCTCAATTGATAAAGTCTCTTATGGATGAATAAGAAATCTAGGATTTCATCCCCGTTTACACCAAAAACTTATTAGTGTTTTGGTCTAATAATAAAAAGATATTATTAAGAGCGGACACCATAACCTGAAACTATCTTAAAAAATCAAAAATCAAAAATCAAATTTTATCTAGTTAAAGTAAGTTTGGATTAATGATGGTGCTCATGATCTCAATGGACTACTTGATTCACATTCACTCAAGAGCTTGGAAGATCGGCACAAAAAATAAAAAATAAAAAAAAGGAACAAACACTCATCAAAAGGAACATCAATGTGGTGTTGACTAAAACCCCTCTAATAATAGTTAGAACTTAGAACTCACATGATATCATATAGAACATTGTGTTAGCTAATTTGTGCACTCATACAATTGAAGGGAGTGGGAGGCTTTGTTTAATATAGGATTTGGCTATTGTAATTGCCTCCTTGATTAGAATCGTACTTTAGTTTTGTACAATAACAAAATCATTTAATTGAATAATGAATATTATGCACTCATGAAAATAACGAGATTATGTTTTTGACACTAATGAAAAAGTTATACCTACGGTCTAATTTAGTTTAATTTCAATCCTTTTTTTTTTTTTTTTTTTTTTTAAATACGAGGTTTAATTTCATTTTTAAATAGTACCAAAACGACGAAACAGGAGAGACAAAACAAATACGAAAAAGCGCGCGGAACTGGCAGGTTGTAACACACATGGTGCTGACGTCTTGTTATTCCACTATAACAAAGACACGTGTCCTTTGTACAGTGTAGTAAATAATAGTAAGAATAAATCTTACCCTAACATGTACTTTTGGAGTAATGATGACTCTACGAGTACAAAATTCTTACAAAGACAAGAGCTAATGTTTAAATCTCCATGACAGAGTGCGAGTGCTCACTACTAGACATCTTTTACACTTTTGTTAAAATAAACTTGTTAAAAAGTGGGTTATAGTTAGCTTAATTTATTTTTATTTTTTTTAATTTTTACAAACGAGTGTCCAAATTTATTTGAGTATTGACTATATATCACGAGGTCTTAAAAACCATTAAGTCAATTCTCTTTTACAAGTACAAAGTTTTTATAGAGGTGAAGAGCAAAAGTTGAAGTTCAAGTCTCCAAGACAGAATACTCACTACTAAACATCTTCTTTTTTGTGAACGTAATATTTCTCAAAAAAATAGAATATGATGCGTGTTATAAACACTTTAGCTAAAATAAACTTGTTAAAAAGTGAGTTACAATTAACTTAATTTTTACAAACGATAGTGTTCAGATTTATTCAAGTATCTAACTATATATCATGAGATCTTAAAAGCCAATTTCAAAGGGAAAGGTTATGGCGCATCGAGTTGTAGATTGCGTATGAATCAAGCATTCTCTTCACCACATTATGTCACATAGAGTTGTGGAAAAAATATTCTAGTCCTAATTTTTTTTTTTTAATTTAGAAAAAAAAGGGGATAAAATCATTTTTAAATTCTCCTTATGACACGGTTAAAAGGACCAACTTGGTTAACTGTATAGTTTGCGTGGGAAAAGCTTTACTGCTGAAGTAGTATAAAGACAAGAAGACCAAGACCAACTGCCCTCATTTTCTTCCTTAGCTAGTTTCTCAGTAAAGCTTGAGAGAGAGTGTGTGAATTATGGATGACCCAGATTTGCATTCACTACCTGGGTTCAGATTTAGTCCCACAGACGAAGAGCTCATTGATGACTACCTGAAGCCGAAGATAACTGGGAAAGATAATAAAAACACTAGGCGTCTACCCGTAATTGATATTTGTAAACATGAGCCATGGGATTTGCCAAGTAATTTTCTTAATTCTTAATATCACACACCCACCTTCATATTCTTGGAAAATTTATTGCTTTTGTTGTCAAAGGTAGGAACTTTTTTTTTTTTTTTTTTGGGTTGTTTCTTGTATTATTAGTTTGTTAATTGTTACAGATTGTTGCTTGTTATAGACTTTTGCTGGACAAGTTTGTTACATTAATTTGATCAAAAGAAGTAGTTACATAGATCATGTCTGCTACTTGAATCTATATTTCAATTCCTAGGTTCTAACCTTTGTGTGTGTGTGTGTGTGTGTGTGTTGTTTCTTCTGGTCTTAGTGTTGTCTGGTTTCATGTTGTATCTAGTTAGCAGTTTCTTTTGTATAAAGACTGATGATTTCTTAGGTGTATGTTCCTCTGCTCTTGTATAGTTGATTTTCTTCTTTAAAACATTACCTTACCCAAAAAAAAAAAAAAAAAGTAGTTGATTGACTTTAGAGAGTGATTTAGCACTTACTCGATATGATATGACCATTTGATTTTCTCATTTTAGACCTGGAATTTGTAACTTCATTCTTAGTTTTTAATTTGTTATGTAGAATTTGGTAGTACCATTGTTTTCCCATTTTGTAATTTTGTGCACTTTGTTTACAAAATTCTGAATCACTCTTTGTAAAAAAAATTTGTTGAATCTTCTTCATTATGTGACTTCTTGGTCTTTGTAACTTAAATTTTGTTACTAGTTTACTTACCAGTAACATAATATTTGCATAATATGCCCATATTAAATAGGGGCTCATTTGATTTTTTTCATTTTTTGGGTGTCAAAATTTTGTGCTTAGTCTGGTTTCTTGGATTGTAGGTTTTGCTAGGATACCTACAAAGGACAAAGAGTGGTACTACTTCACTGAACAGAGCCTGAGGCATAAGAAAGGGAATTCGAAGAACAGGTCAACCGAGAAAGGGTACTGGAAACCAACCGGTACTGATCGGAAGATTATGTCTGGAGGGAAAGTGATTGGAATGAAAAAGACATTGGTCTACCATTTAGGGCGCTCCCCTAATGGAGAAGGGACTAAGTATGTAATTCATGAGTACCGAACAACCAAGGAGTTTGATGGAAAACACCCCGGTCAGGTTGGCTTTTGATATTTAGTTTGTTTATTGATGTGAAATTGGCCTGAGATATTTTCTTGATTGCTCAAGTGAATTTTTCTTTTATTTTTTCTGTTGATTAAAGATCGTTTTGCCTCCAAAATCATTTTTACCTTTATTAAAAGAGGATTGATTCAATTAGCAAGGATTGTGGAAGCTGTTAAATTTTGTTAATTTTTAGTGAGTGTTAACATTCTTGCTGAATAATGATCTCTTGAAATGTTTAATTGGTGAATAAATTGAGTTATCCTTGCTTGAAAAGGTTAGGCTGTTGGCTTATATGAATCTATTATTACTTCAGAATATGAAGATACTTGTGTAACTTTGATAACTTGCCAAACTTCTGCTGATTGTAATAAATCTAAGGGCCAATTCGTCTAAACCCTGAGTCAGTTTTCTGAGCCATTAAGGGTTTCCTCTGTGGTGGCTGAATCACATAATTCTTGTGTTCTCTTTTATGCTTTCGCTTCTGCACTCATCTGCAATTTCTTTAACATAGTATCAAAGGCATCTTTAACATTAAAGACTAAATGCATACTTTGCGTGCTTGGCTAAAGGAAAGATGACTAAGTGCTGGTACAGCTCATTTTTCAGCATTTTGAAAATGGAGCTTTTGAAAACCTATACCTAGAAAAAATTAAAGTTTAAATTGTACTTTAAAAAAGTGCGATAATGCATTACCAAACAATCTGCATCGATTTTGGTTTTTTGTTTTTATCTTAAATTTGTTTTGGATGATTCTTTTAATTCAAATTTGTTGTGAACAACACACAAGATAATAAAATAGCAAGGACCATAGATATATATAATTTATAAATTTATTTTGGTAGACAATGCCAACCAAAATCTATTATTAATAATATGAATTACAACCACAACCATAAACATAAACAACCCAAATCCTTTATAAAGTAAAGGTGTTCTCACCATTAATGCACTGGCAAAACATTATGTTATGATTCTCACACACAACACAAGTAATATTACCACTCTATTTATAGGATTATCGCATCTTGTTACTTGGCTTTAGAATCATCACACACAACCGGGTAATTGTTGGGTACTCTCGAAGTACCATAAATGCGTACTCTCCTCTCTTACATAATTGTAGGTCCTACTAATTAAATTTATAGTGGGACCCACAATTCATGTGAGAGTGAGGAATACGCATTTATGGTACTCTCAGAGTATTCAATAATTTTCCCATACAACCTAAAAGTTACATTACTACTCTATAAATTGGACTATCATGTCTCCTGCCTTCTCTTTGTACTAATGTGGGATTTGTCTCCTTTTACTTAGGAATTAGTGTAATTCATTATTCTTGTTAACCATTGTCTCAAATTCCTATTTTGACTAGGTTTGAATTTTCTCGGTGGAATGAAAATCCATTTTTTATTTAATAAGTAATTTGATATTTCTTCATCAATCAAGGGATAGATACTAAAATCTTATATATAGACAGTGTTCCTAGGGATTGGTGGTTTTAGCTCAAGAGTTACCCTCATTGAGGAGGAGGCGGCTCTTAGCAGAACATAGAGTGCATTTTTTTCTCTTTTTTTTTAAAACTAGTTTGGTGGTTTCTTTTGAGTTGAAAGATACATCTATGATTTGAAAATTTGTTTGTCTTGTTAATGTAAGAGCAACATTGGGTGTATTAAGGTTTTGAGATTGTGAGTATCTCGTTTATGATTTTGTTAGTTGGAATTAAGAGTTTGTATTGGGTGTAATTGGAGTTTGTGACATTTGTGTTTGTGTTTGATGCTTGTGAAAGTGTGCTAATCAATTTGTGAGGTTTGGTTGAATGTGGTTCTAATCCATATTGCTGATATTGATTGGCGTTGTTGCTTGGGGATGTGGCCTGTGGCATTGGAGTTGACCGAACCATTTAAATTTGTTATTGTATATAGATATTTTTTTAATTTTTCGTGTGAAAGCGCTTCCACCAGCCTCAAATTACTACAACTTTTTTAATCACGGTAAAATTCTAAAATCAATGAAGAAAATTTTAAACTATTTTCTCCCTTGACTCAAAACAAAATTTATGTAGATGCCTTCATGGTGAGTTTGCTTTACTAATGGTGCTTCCTTAAACTGATAACTATAATACATCAAATGGTTTTGTAGGACAACCTCCTCAATTTCATTGTTGTTAGTTATAACATTTCTGATACATATTTACATACTGTTATTTGCATTTTTGTGGTAATTCAATTTGTAGTATATATTAGGCAATGATGTTTGATTCACTTGGGTGCTTAACATTATGCAGAAGGACTTGGTCCTTATTCGTTTATTCGATAATCGAGAAAAGAGTACCAAAGGTGGACCTGCTGTTTCACTTGATACAACATTTTGCATTGAGGAAACAAAGTCTAAGTCATCGCTGGCTCCTGTATCTCCAGCATTGGAAGTGCAAGCTGAAACAAGTGATCAATCTTATTATGTTAATATTTCTGATGAAATGTTGTCTGATGCTACAGCACCTGTTCAATGTAAAACTGACAACTGCAACCACCATAATGCTTATGTTGCAGAAAAACAGGAGGCAGAAATGACATCTTCTGAGGTGATAGGACCTAGTTTCAGCATTAGACACTTCTTCTTCTTCTTTTTTGAGAATTGAGAAGTATAGTAAATTAAATTAATCAAGTACTTATCTTGTGCACTAATGTTTCTTCTATCAGGATGGTTTTTATGTGGACGAAATGATGTCTGATGCTACAGAACCTGTTCAATTTAAAAATGACAACTACAACTACCATGATGCTTATGTTGCAGAAAAACAGAAGGCAGAAATGACGTCTTCTGAGGTGAGAGGACCTAGTTTCAGCGTTAGACACTTCTTCTCCTCTTTTTTTTTTTTTTTTTTTTTTTTCCAAATTTAGAAGTATAGTAAATTAAATTAATCAAGTACTTATCTTGTGCACTCATGTTTCTTCTATCAGGATGATTGCAATGTGGAGAAATATTTGAATATGTTCTCTCCATCCGCATTTGATTTTAATGCTGACAAAATGATGTTTGATGCTACAGCACCCGTTCAATTTAAAAATGACAACTTCAACTCTAAGGTGATAGGACTTAGTTTCAGCATTAGGCACTATCTATGGTTAATTGAAAGTATAGTCAATTAATTAAGTACTTATCTTGTACACTCATATTTCTTCCATCAGGTTGATTTCAATGTGGAGGAAAATTTGAATAAGTTCTGTTTCACGCCTCCAGATGACTCTCCATCAAGTTTACCCCCCATCACTCCTGATGTTTCAGCACAGTCTATGCTAGTACCAGCTTCAGTGTCTCCAGAATTAGGCAGTGAAGCAGAAAATTATCCCAGATGTTGTCCTGCAGAAAGTTCTGATGGAATAAAATCTAGCACTATACCGCCTATTGAGTACAATGGTTATTACACTTATGTTTCAAAAAAAGAAGTGGCAGAAATAGCATCTGATGAGGTGAGAAAGGAATTAAATTCAAGCATAAAACAATAACATCTCTCTTCCAAGGGTAATAATCTAGTTAAGTACCTATCTTATTCGTTTATGTTTCTAACATCAGGCTGATTTGCAGGTGGAGGCAGGCTTGAATATGTTCCCTGTCACACCACAGCCACTAGGTTGGAACATGTTATCCCCATTACACTCGCATATGCAAGCAGGTTTAGGTTCTTCTTGCATCTCTTACCCTTTCACCAATGACTTAAACAGTGGTCATTGGGGGGTGCATCATCAATTTGGCACAAATGAGTCCGCTCCCAATATCTCCGAGTCCGGGGATTTGATGCCTTATAACCCAGATGAGTGCTTCCATTACAATTCTAGCAGTCAAAATAATCTTGCTTTTGATGATGAAACCCAGGAAAACATGGTCTCTATTAAGGACAATGGGTCATAGAAAGATATTGGCAAAAGAGTTTTAAAAATTAATTTGAAAAAAGCTTTGCAAGAAAATATTTATTTTCAAAATAATATTTCAAGACAGAATCCTTTTCCCATAACCCAATTGCAGACTACTATGAATAAAAGACCCTCCCCAAAACCCAGAACCAAACAGTCTTATGCTGCTCCTCCAATTCCCCCTAGCAGATTTCTCCCTTGTCCCTCTTTCACTTCACCTACTTTCTCTTTGAACAGACCCCAAGAGAGATCCCCATTAACATGTAGCCCAAACCCCTTTGAACCACTCTCCCCAAAACCCACTCCAACAACCAAACAGACTTATGCCTCGTTCTCAACTCCTCCCTTAAAAACACCATTTAACATAGTTGCATCCTCTTTTCCCCCTTTAGCCTCTACCTCTAACCAACCAAAATACAGACCCTCTACCTCTCAAGAAGCCCAAGCCCCAAAAGAAGACCAGAGTATTGAACTACCAAAAGATTCCTAGAATTTTATTCTATGGATTGAACCAAAATATCAGCACATAACAGATACCCTCTCCCTAGTCAGACAGCTCATACCCCCAGGATGGGAACACCCTAAGACAGAAATTTTAAAGACTTAGAAATTTTATGAGTTTATTTTAGTTGATATAGACTCAATCCTGGTAACACATATGCCTTGCTCTGAAGACCCAAACAAAATTGGCTACTCTAAAGTAGTCATAAAACATATCCTTACATTGTCCCAATGGAGAGCACAACCCTTTGACCTTTAGTTTTATAATTATTATGATTATATAGAAGTCTGGGATAGGTTCCTTCTACTCCAAAATAATATTTACAGACATACTTGGTTTTTCCATTTTGATATGTATAGAAAGAAAGACATAATGATACCAAGATGGTTCATTGATTGGAGGAATTCCTACGGTCTTGAAGTTATGATTCTCCCTCCTGATCTCTTAAAAGCCTATGAGACTTTCAAGAAAGAACTAGACATACTGCATCTTAAGAATTTCCCAAATCTTTTGCAGTTCTTTTACAGGTTTCCAGATCTCCCATGGATCATTAGATGAGAATACTAGATAGAAAGACATCCCCAGTATCCTTTCCCATGCTTACCAGAAAATTTAAACTAAAATGGTGGAATAAGTTTAATTTTGATCATATTTGTCAAGAATTACAGAAAAAGACCTCTTCCTTCCAGACAGAAAGTTCTAATTTCCTTCTAGAAAAAAGTCAAGTTCAGTGCCAGCTTGCCTCCGTCTCAGACAGAAAACAGCTACTTGAAGTTGCATCACAAATTTCGGACGATGAAGATGACTCAATAATGGAATCCTCCTCTCCAAATTAAAAGACTCACCCAGAAGCATTTCAAGATTCTTAAGATCCCTATGACATATGACAGACAAAACAGAATGACAGCTCGCTCAGATAGACCCTTCAAAGATAATTTTGGCAGATTACTATTTACCAGCATGCGTGAATAGCCCTAGATAGACAATCCAAACAGATCCAAGAAAATCAGATAGACATTCCTGACAGGACACTATTCACCTGCACACGTGAATAGTACTCTAACAGATTCCTAGACAGATTTATCAAAAGCTACTTTATAGTATTCTACAAGTTTCCACCAACAGATTAACTTGAGTTAACTAACTCAGGTTACTTTTGAAGACTTACCATGGTCCATTTCATCCATAAAAGGACAGACTTTGAAGACAGAAGACAGGTTCAAAAATTGAGGTTCAAGTTCTAGGTTGCAATTCTCAAGTCCAAAATAGAGGTCCAAGTTTTAGGCCAACTCCAGAAAGAAGATAGTCCTCTCTCCCTTAGAAAGACTCTTGTAATCCTATAACCCTTCCCTTCAGACAAAATCTTGTAACCTTTCAGTTTCTATGATAGATTTTACTTTGTAATCTTGTAACTATTCAAGCAGTTTTATTTTCAAAGCTTGTATCAAAGACAGAAGTTTATTTTCAAGTTTTATCAAAGACAGAAGTTTTTATTCAAGTAAGATTTTACTAGTTTCTATTTTCATATTCCATATTCCGTTTTAACTTATTTTGAATATATCTATTTTTCTATTTTCTTCTTTATCATCTATTTTATCATTGTTTATGCTTCCATACTACTGCTGTGCTCTCTCCTGGGTAGTTAAGGGTACTATTGCCTTATCTTTCCATTCTTTCTATTATTTCTTTTTCTATTCCTTTCTTTAACATTCTTTTTTCTCCGTCTTCGTCAATTATGTCTAACTTCTTCTTTTGTTTTGTTTCTATAGCACTAGGATTCTTTCTTTTAGCTTCTATACGTGTTGTTCTTTCCATGACATCTTCTTCTTGCATTATTTCTATAGAACTTCTTTCTTTCTCTACTTTTATCATTTCTACTTTCTTTTGCACTGCGTGAATATAGTCTTTTCTTTCATCAAAGTCTTTCTTGTTGTCTTTATATGCTATAGCTATAGGTCTTTTAGTTGCTTTTAGTTCTCTATCATCTTTTCTACTATTATTCATATGCTAGTTTTCTATTACACTATTCCTTTCATTATGCCAATTATCTACCATGGTTTTTGCTAAAGGTGATCTATGATGAGGTTCAAATTCTCTTTCTGAATTTAAAGGTTTCATTCTTTCAAGTAGGTCCAAAAAACTATCATTTTTTCTTTCTACTTTAGAATATAGAGTGGATCTTTCAATAGTTTCTAAAGATTCTAATTTTTTATTAATCATGTCTAACAAACTATTATTGTGTCTATCAGTCTATCGGTTAATTTTATCTCATGTTAATGTACTCCAATTATTTGTGCTATTATTATAGTTATAATCATCTATATCATTGTTAGAATCAGAATCTGTTTCATCTTTTTCAAAAAAGGGATACATAAATTATTTTAATAATTAATAAAGAGTTTTCTTTGACAGACTCAAGTGCTGATAACATAAATTGTATACAAGAAAGATTAATACCTTTAAAGTATTATGAAAGATCCTCTGAAAGATTAACTCGGATACTTAATTATAAATTACCTAATGATCACACATGTTTTGAAACTATTTTTAGATCTTTTTTCTAAAGTTATTTTAAGAAATCCCTTTATGGCTTTACTTTACCCTCTTTTGATGACAAATGAAGGAATTAAAATTAATATACTAGTTTTTAGATTCACCTCACCCCTAATCCCGAAAGAAATTCGTTCCCTTAATAGAGTCACTATCCTAAAAGATAAAGAAAGAATCTGTAGAACAAAAGGACATTTGACAGAAAAATCACTGATGAGAACCAGAATGTGAGCTGGCCGAGCTTCCATATAGTAGCTAGTGTCCCAAGCTGGGAGAGTACTCCAGATAGTAAGCTTCATATAATTAAGTCCTCCAATTTGTGCGGCTGCTAATTGGAACCTTTATACTTGAGAACTAGAACCTTAGATAATTTGGACCTCAATTTTTGAATATATAGTTATCTTTTCAATTTTTTTCTCCATTTTTAGTGTTAATCTAGTACAAAATATTTTGGTCAAGTAAAAATAAGTCAAATTTGCAGGTTTCAGTTAGCTCAACTGATAAAGTCTCTTATGATTGAATAAGAAATCTGGGGTTTCATCCCCGCCTGTACCAAAAACTGATTAGTGTCTTAGTCTGATGATAAAAAGTTATTATTAAGAGCGGACGCCATAGATTGAAACTATCTCCACAAAAAAAAAAAAAAAAAAAAAAAGAGTCAAATTTTATTTGGTTAAAGTAAGTTTGGATTAATGATGGTGCTCATAATCTCAATGGACTACTTGATTCACATTCACTCAAGAGCTTGGAAGACCTGCACAAAAAAAATAAAATAAAAAATAAAGGATCAAATACTCATCAAAAGGAACATCAATGTGGTGTTGACCAAAACCCCTCCAATGATAGTTAGAACTTAAAACTCACACAATGTGGTATAAAACATTGTGTTTGCTAATTTGTGCACCCATACTATTGGAGGCTTGTTTAATATAGGATTTGGCTATTGTAATTGCCAAAAGGACATTTGATAGAAAAATCACTTGATGACCAGTTGACAGATAATGAGATAGAGATTTGTTCTTATTCTCCCACTGCTTTTTTGCATAGGCACCAACATATAGTCCAAACACCTTGTGAAAAAGAATTTAGTAGAAAAGATATAAAAGATGGAACTATGCTTACAATTTCTTTTAGTCAATATGAATGAACTGACAGTTTGACAGATGTACCAAACAAAATTATAATAAATAACATACACCCTTTATAGTATCCTCAGATACTCATACAACAGATCTTTTAATAAAAGAATTCTTGACAGATACCCCTATACTAATCATTAAAGAAAACATTAATTGTGGTAATTTCTTGAACAAAGACAAATTTAATTACTTAACAAATAGAGTTAATCATAAGTCCTTGACAGATTTTTCCTAGTTCATTATAAGGGTTGATGAAAGACTTTATGGAGAAGCTTTATTTCACATATTCTCGCAAAATGAGATATATAGTAATACATACAAAATGGATAGAATCATGGTAGACTTTGTAAAGTTTTTGAACTCCAGTCACTTTGGCATTGACAGACTTCATTATGACTACTCTTATACCACTACTCAGCGAGAGCACAAAGGTGTACCACTACTCAGTGAGAGCACAAAGGTGTTGAGAAAGAAGTTTGTTCTATTATATATGCTTTAATTTTTAAAAATGATTTTCTTATAAAACATTTCAAAGGAATTTTACAGAAAAACATTGACAAAGAACTTTTTAAAATGAATTTTAAAGAAGCTTTGCAAAGAAATATTTATTTTCAAAATATTTCTTATTTTCAAGATATTGTTTCAGGACATAATGATATACCAACTAATCCTTTTACCAAAAGCCAATTGCAGAATGATATGAATAAAAGACCCTCCAAGGCAGACATGAAAGGAAAGGGCAAGGCACCAACAGTGCAACCCAAAGAAATCCGAAAGGCTTCAATGAAGATTTCGGATAAGCATGAAGGCGTCTCGATGGAGACAATATCCCTTCAGGATACGTTGCTAGCAGAGGCAATGTATTCATGTGGTGGAAAAAGTGAAATTCTGCAAGAAGTGCTCCGCACTAATCTCATTTTTCAAGACGGAGAATTTACAAACAGCCTTCACCCTCAGACAGAAACCTTTATTCCAAAAGACCCTTAAGGCTTTGGAATTACATCTTGTTAGCACTAGTGCATTTATTGAAGCACTTGGTTGCCAACTCCCTAGCAAGGAGGATGGAGATTCAAGCTCCACAAAGACAGAATCACAGTCTCTAAAAAGCTATGTTATGTGAACAAGCTTTTCAAAACTCCACCCTAAGATTCAACAAAAAACAAGACTTGCCATTAGAACCTTACCCCCTGAAATTCAACAAAATATACTAACTCATAAAGCCATAACAAGTTCTTATGACAGATGGATGTATCTTTTTAAAGTTTTAGTTTCTACAACATTTATCAGCACAAAAGACATGATAGATGACATATGGCTATCCCATAAAGCCACATGGTATGAAAGCTTTAGAGAAACAGAAAGAGTTTATGATGGACAACATCCCTATCCGGGATTACTTATCAACACAGAGACAGAGGATCCAGTGATTTGTGATCCTTTATGGTTATTTGAGATGCTAGAAGCAGGGTTTATCAGCAAGTTAATCCTAACTTCTAGAACTCAAGTTAGTTTATTTCCCAAAGTCATCCCAGAAGCAGCCGCAAAAATTGGAGGACTTAATCATATGAAGCTTACTATCAAAAGTACTCTCCCAGCTTGGGACACTAGCTACTATATGGAAGCTCGACTAGCACACATTTTGGTTCTCATCAGTGATTTTGGTAGTAGCTCTGACTACAACTGGTATACAGGAGAAACTCATTTATCACTGAAAGATTCATATGCTCTGGCTCAAGAATGGTTTAATTTTATGAACAACAAGATTTATGAAGTACAAAAAGAATTAGATAGTGACTTCCACTTATATGGCTACACCAGCAGGATAGCTATATATGGACCAAGACCTTCAACAAGGAGGCTTATTGGAAAAAGAAAGATTGCTAAGGATCCCAGAATAATGACAAAGAATCGTGCCCCCACCTATCTTCCTATTTCATACTGTGTTCTATGTGGCAATTATGGAGTACTCCATGAGCATGAGCAGTATGAAGATAAATCTGATCCGCTAGATTATGATAACTACGCAAATACAGATTGATAGATAGACAAACATGCTCTCCCAAACAGACAACTTCGACAGATCACTATTCACCTTCGACAGATCACTATTCACTACTACAGATCACTATTCACCTACAACATATCACTATTCACAACACGCGTGAATAGCTTCTAGACAGATCCAAGACAGTCCAAACAAATACAGACAGATGTTCATAAGTCACTACTGCTCACTAGCATGCGTGAAAAGAAACCTGATAGATTCCCAAACAGACTACTGCTCATCAATAGTAATATTATTCCACCGACAAAATAACTTGAGTTAACTTTACTAACTCAGGTTACAGGTTACTTTTGAAGACTTACCATGGTTCATTTCATCTATAAAAAGACGGACTCCGAAGACAGAAGATAGGTTCAAAAAATTGAGGTTCAAGTTCTAGGTTCCAATTCTCAAGTTCATAATAGAGGTCCAAGTTTTAGGCCAACTCCAGAAAGAAGATAGCCCTCTCTCCCTTAGAAAGACTCTTGTAATCCTTCCTTTTTTGTAATCCTGTAACCCTTCCCTTCAAACAGAATCTTGTAACCTTTCAGTTTCTAAAACAGATTTTACTTTGTAATCTTGTAACTCTTCAGACAGTTTTATTTTCAAAACTTGTATCAAAGACAGAAGTTTTTTTTCAAATTCTGTTTTCAAATTCCATATTCCATTTTAACTTATTTTGAATATATCTATTTTGCTATTTTCTTCTTTATCATCTATTTTATCGTTGTTTATGCTACCCATGAGAGAGCATAGCAGTAATATGGAAGCATAAACAATGAAGAAATAGATGATAAAGAAGAAAATAGCAAAATAGATATATTCAAAATAAGTTAAAATGGAATATGGAATACGAAAACAGAAACTAGTAAAATCTTACTTGAATAAAATTTTTTGTCTTTGATAAAACTTGAAAACAAACTTCTGTCTTTGATACAAGCTTTAAAAATAAAACTGTCTGAAGAGTTACAAGATTAAAAAGTAAAATCTATCTTTGAAATTGAAAGGTTACAAGATTTTGTCTGAAGGGAAGGGTTACAGGATTACAAGAGAAGAAGGATTACAAGAGTCTTTCTAAGGGAGAGAGGGCTATCTTCTTTCTGGGAATTGGAACCAAACTTGGGAACTAGAAACTTAGAGAATTTGGACCTCAATTTTTGAACCTATCCTCCGTCTTCGGAGTCTGTCCTTTTATAGATGAAATGGACCATGGTAAATCTTCAAAAGTAACCTGAGTTAGTTAACTCAAGTTAATATGTTGGTAGAAACTTGTAGAATACTATAAAGTAGCTTCTGATAAATCTATCTTGGAATCTATCAGAGTACTATTAACGCATGTTGGTAAATAGTAATCTGCCATAATTATCTTTGAAGGGTCTGTCTGAGCGAGCTGTCATTCTGTTTTGTTTGTCATATGTCATAGAGATCCTGAGAATCTTGATATGCTTCTGGGTGAGTCTTGTAGTTTGGAGAGGAGGATTCCATTATTGTGTCATCTTAATTGTCCGAAATTTGTGATGCAGCTTCAAGTAGTTGTTTCTTAAGATGTTTTCTGTCTGAGACAGAGGCAAGCTGGCACTGAACTTGACTTTTTTCTAGAAGGAAATTAGAACTTTCTGTCTGGGAGGAAGAGGACGTTTTCTGTAATTCTTGGCAAATATGATCAAAATTAAACTTATTCCACCATTTTAGTTTAAATTTTCTGCTAAGCATGGGGAAAGGATACCGAGGATGTTTTTCTATCTTGTATTTCCATCTAATGATCCATGGGAGATCTGGAAACCTGTAAAAGAATTGCAAAAGATGTGGGAAATTCTTAAGATGCGGTATGTTTGGTTCTTTCCTGAAAGTCTCATAGGCTTTTAAGAGATCAAGAGGGAGAATCATAGTTTCAGGACCGTAGGAATTCCACCAGTCAACGAACCATCTTAGTATCATTATATCTTTCTTTCTATACTTATCAAAACAAAAAAACCTAGTATGTCTGTAAATATTATTTAGGAGTAAAAGGAACCTATCCCAGGCTTCTATATAATCATAATAATTATAAAACTGGGGGTCAAAGGGTTGGGAAAAGTTCTTAGTAATCCAGGGTTGTGCTCTCCATTGGGAGGGTGTGAGGATTTGTTTTATGACTACTTTAGAGTAGCCAATTCTGTTTGGGTCTTAAGAGCAAGGCATATGTGTTACCAAGATTGAGTCTGTATCAACTAAAATAAACTCATAAAATTTATGGGTCTTTAAAGTTTCTGTCTTAGGGTGTTCTCATCCTGGAGGTATGAGTTGTCTGACTAGGGAGAGGGTATCCATTATGTGCTGATATTCTGCTTCAATCCATAGAATAAAATTTCAGGAATCTTTTGGTAGTTCAATACTGTGGTCTTCTTTTGGGGCTTGGGCTTCTTGAGAGGTAGAGGATCTGTATTTTGGTTGATTAGAGGGAGAGGCTAAAGCGGGAAAAGATGATGCAACTATGTTAAATGGTGTTTTTAAGAGAGGAGTTGAGGGCGAGACATAAATCTATTTGGTTGTTAGAGTGGGTTTTGGGAAAAGTGATTCAAAGGGGTTTTGGTTGCATGTTAATGGGGATCTCTCTTAGTGTCTTTTTGAAGAGAAAGTAGGTGAAGTGAAAGAGGGACAAGAGAGAAATCTACTAGGGGGAATCGGAGGAGCAGCATAAGACTGTTTGGTTCTGGGTTTTGGGGAGTTGCTCTTATCTGCAGGGGAACTCATCTTCCCTACAGGAATTCACGAGTTAGGAAATCAGGAATCGAATTAGTTTCTCCTTTAATATATTCAATATCAAAAAAAAAAAAAAAACACTTAAAATAGCCTGCCATCTGGCAAAACTCTGTTTGGAAACAAGATTTTGAACATCTTTCTGTAAAACTTCTTTAACACTTTTACAATCAACTCAAATTAAAAACTTTTGATTAAAAAGATCATTTTGAAATTTTGAAACACATAATATAATAGATAAAATTTCTTTCTTAATAGCGCTGTAATTCTGTTGGGTAGCTGACTAGGAGCCAGAATGGAATCTATCAATTTGTTCTTTGGTATCATTTTTTGCTACTTGTTTTAGAATTCCACCATAACCTAAGTTTGAAGCATCTATCTCAACAATTTTAAAAGTATTGGGGGAAAGAATAACAATACAAGGGAGTTGCTTAACATATTTTTTTTATCTACCTGATTATCATAGTATGTTTTTCTGTCCATGAAGGAGGATTCTTCTCTAGCCTTTTATACAAGGGTTTGCATATCTTTCTTAATCCTTGAAAGTAATCTAAAACATAATTTAGATTGCCAAGAAATCTTTGTAGCTGGTTTTTATCTTTTATTTCCTCTGGGAATTTATCTGCAAATTGAATAGCTCTGTAAATGGGGCTTAAGGTTTCCTTGTAAATATTATGACCTAAAAATCGGATTTTGTCTTTAAACAAATTTATCTTAGTAGCTGAGATAACTAATCCATTATGTTTAATTACTTTGACAAATATATCTAAATGTTTCCAATGGTCATCAATTGATTTAGAAAAAATTAAGACATCATCTATATAAACAATTGAAAAATCTGTAAAAGGTGTAAATATATCATTCATTATATTTTGAAATTCACTAGGTGCATTTTTTAAACCAAAAGGCATGACATTCCACTCATAATGGCCAAAAGGGACTGTAAAGGCAGTTTTATATTTGTTTTTCTCATCTATCTGTATCTGCCAAAATCCACTTTTCATATCAAATTTAGAAAATATGGTTGCTTCATGAAGTCTGTCAAGTAAATCTTTCTTATTAGGAATAGGATATCTTATCCATTGTAATGCTTTATTTAAAGATTTATAATTTATAACTAATCTTGGAACTCCTCTTTCCAATTCTACCTATTTATTAACATAAAAAGCAGCACTGCTCCAAGGAGACTTGCTTTTTCTGATTAGATCTTTAATTAAAAGATCTTCAATTTCTTTTTTATAGTGTTCTAATAATTCATTGTTCATTTGTATTGGTCTAGCTTTAGTAGGTATTTGTCTTTCATTAAAGTTTTTTTCATAAGGTAATTGTACTATATGTTGGTGCCTATGCCAAAAAGCAGTAGGGAGATTAGAACAAATTTCTACCTTAATTTGTTGTCTGAATACTTTTATTTTATGATTTAATATGGGATCTATCAATTGATCAGCAATTCTTTCATATATTATTTCTGACTTTAAAGATAACAAATGTCTGTTTTTCCTGTAAATTCTTTCTTTATCAATTTCTTTTATTATGGAAGTATTATCTAGTGAATAGATTTCTTTCGGGATAGGTGGTAAAATGAATTTAAATAGTATTTCTTTTCCTAACACATTAGTTTTAATTCCTTCGTTTGTTGTTAAGAAGGGATAAAGTAAGGCCATAAAGGGATTTCCTAAAATAATTTTAGAAGAAAGGTCTTTAATTAAAACAAAAACAGTTTCAAAACATACTCCATCATTGCATATATGAACATCAGGTATTTTGTAATTAATTATGAGCTTTTCTCCATTAGCTTGAGTTAATCTTTCAGATGATTTTCATAATATTTTAAAGGTATTAATCCTTCTTGTATACAATTCATGTCAACACCTGAGCCTATTAAAGCAATTTCTGTCAAAGAAAACTCTTTATTAATTACTAAAGTAATTTATATATGCCATTTTTGGAAAATTACTCTGTTAATTAAACTCAAGAAATTATGTCTATTGTGAGCATATTTTTCTAATGAAGGGGGGTCTATCATAGGTTTAGACAATTCTTTCAAATTTATTATTTCTGCAATATTTTGTTCATCTATGTTTGTGGAATTATCTTCTTTAATTTCTTATTTTACCATTTTTGCTTCTGTCATTAAGTCTTTTAGAGTTATTGGTTTTATATCTACTCCATCTTGTTCCATTTTTGTCTTTTCTTTCTTATCTTTTTCTTTCTTAGCTTTTTCTCTTTTTGCACATTCCGTAACATGATGTCCATATTTTCTACACTTAAAACAAGCAATAGGTATGTCTATAGAATCTTTCAACTTTAGTAAATAGTCTTTTTTATCTTTTAAATGATTAGGTAGGTTGTCTATCAATTTCATTATTATGTCTTTTTATTTCCTTTTTCTTTTATTGATTTTGAGTGGGTTCATTGATTTTAGTTCTTCCTTTTTCGTTACTTGGTCTACCTCTTTCTGTTTAACGTCTTTCTGTTTACTATATCTTTCTCAAACTCTAATTTACTAATTTGTTTAACAATTTTATTATGTCTATCACATTGTTTCTTAGTATGTCCATATTGTTTACATTTATGACAAATAGTATTTCCAGTGTGTCTATCATTATTCTCATTATCTGATGACTCAGTAGTATTTAAAACTGTAATGTCTCTTTTTTTCTCTATATCTAAAGGTGAATTTAAAATTTCTATCTTTTTAGTTAATTCTGCCAAACTATCGTTTTGGGTATATATCATAACTCTTTCAATTGATTTTAGTGTTTCATCAATTTTTTCTTTTAAACTATCATTTTTCTTGGAACTATCATTTTTCCATCCTTTGTTGACTAAACCATCATTTTCTTTCTCTTTCCTTATCATGTCTCTTTCTTTTTCTCTGTCTTTTTCTATATCTAACTTCTTACATAGAGTTTCTTTTGAGTTTGTTCGCTTAAGAGTACTGTTGCCTTGTCTTTCCATTCTTTCTATCATTTCTTTTACTATTCCTTTCTTTAACATTCCTTTTTCTTTGTCTTTATCAATTATGTCTAGTTTGTCTTGCACTATTTCAATATGACTATTGTCTTTCTTTTCTGTAAAAGTTGTCTTTAAGTCTTTCAAGTCATGATTCTTGTTATCTTTCTTATAGTCTTTCTTATTGTCTTTATATGTTATGGCTATAGGTCTCTCAGTTGCTTGTAGTTCTCTACCATCTTTTCTACTATTATGACAATTTTCTATTACACTATTCCTTTCGTTATGCCAATTATCTGTCATGGTTTTCACTAAAGGTGATCTATGATGAGGTTCAAATTCTCTTTGTTTTTCTAATTTTGAATTTAAAGCTTTCATTATTTCGAGGAGGTCCAAAAAACTATCATTTTTTCTTTCTTTAGTAATGGTTCTTTCCATAGTTTCTAAAGATTCTAATTTTTTATTAATTCTGTCTAACAAACTATTATTGTGTCTATCAATCTCGTTATGTCAATTATCTGTCATGGTTTTTGCTAAAGGTGATCTATGATGAGGTTCAAATTCTCTTTCTTTTTCTAATTTTGAATTTAAAGCTTTCATTCTTTCGAGGAGGTCCAAAAAACTATCATTTTTTCTTTCTTTAGTAATGGTTCTTTCCACAGTTTCTAAAGATTCTAATTTTTTATTAATTCTGTCTAACAAACTATTATTGTGTCTATCAGTCTCGTTATGCCAATTATCTGTCATGGTTTTTGCTAAAGGTGATCTATGATGAGGTTCAAATTCTCTTTCTTTTTCTAATTCTGAATTTAAAGCTTTCATTCTTTCGAGGAGGTCCAAAAAACTATCATTTTTTCTTTCTTTAGTAATTTTTCTTTCCACAGTTTCTAAAGATTCTAATTTTTTATTAATTCTATCAAACAAACTATTATTGTGTCTATCAGTCTGTCGGTTGATTTTATCTCCTGTTAATGTACTCCAATTATTTGTGCTATTATTATAGTTATAATCATGGCAAAAACCACATTTTCGTCATTACATTTTCACGCGATTCTCACTTTGGTCCCTATTTTTTATTTTCACCGCTTTTAGTCCCTATTTCGAAAAACGCCTTTCATTTTAGTCCTTTCCGTCAATGCCTTAACGGCAAAGTCTTACGTGGCAAATAGAACTATTAAAATAATAATAAAAATTTTTATTTTGGCATTAAAAAATGCCACGTCAGCATCTAAATTAAAAAATTAATTTATTAATTTTAACTAAATAAAAAAATTAAAAACATAATTAAAAACCAAAAATCACATGAATTGAGATCTAAGTGTGTCTTGAATAAGAACAGCAAGAACACAAACCCAGAAATTAAAATTAAAAAATTAAACCAATTTCTCAAACCCAGCAAAATCATCAAATTCTAAATCCCCAAAGTACCAAATAAAAATCTCAAACTCAGAAAAACTCAAAATAAAAAACGTTAGATCCGTTTTTGGTTAGCGAACACATTCATTTCGCCAACCAAAAAAAAGTCTCATCTCTCAAAAATTAAACCATTTTCTCAAACCTAGCAAAATCATCAAATCCTAAAGCCCCAAAGTACCAAATAAAAATCTCAAACTCAGAAAAATGCAAAATGAAAAATGTGAGATCTGTTTTTGGTTGGCGAACACATTCATTTCGCCAACCAAAAAAAAGTCTCATCTCTCTCTCTCTCTCAAACTGTTTGTGTGGAAAAATGAGGACTTCCATCATGAGATCCGTACAATTTGCCATAGCTAGAATTAGCAGTAGCAATACTCATGTGTGTGCTCGCACATACTTATTGAACTCTGTCCTTGAGCGCAAGGTCGTTGTTTTGGGCGCCGCCAGTGGGATCGGCCAGCCTATGGCTTTGCTCATGAAGCTCAACCCTCTCGTCTCTAAGCTTTCCCTCTACGATATCAAATCCGTACTTCCTCTCAAATCCTTTTCATCTTTGCCTATTCCTTAATGTAATTGTATTAGATTTTGTAGTTTTCATATTTGAATATGCAATTAAACCCAAAACCCACATCAAATTTTGCCTTTTTCACCCATTTCCCAATCTGGGTCATCCAGATCTGACACAAACTCATTCAAAAATAGGGCTCTTTAACCATTTTAGGATTTGGGTATTGACCATTTGCTTGGTATTTCAATCCGGGTATGGGTTTTATCTTCTGGGTAGTTACCCCCACAATCATGGCATAAGCAACCCATTATCGGTGAAAGTGAATTCTCTCACTTCCATTGAAACCAAAATGCCCTTTAGCTATTACAATTTGCCCTTCTGTAAGCCCCAAGGAGGTGTCAAGGACAGCGCTGAGAATCTCAGTGAGCTTCTCATGGGGGATCGGATCGAGAACTCGCCTTTTCTGTTTAAGATGTATACAAATAAGTCTGAGATCTTCTTGTGTAAGTCGGATCCGTTATCGGCCAACAATTTCAAAAACTAATGTTTCTGAGTTTGAGATTTTTTTGTTTGGATTGGTTGTGTTGTATTTTTTGATTGATTTGGTACTTTGGGGTTTTAGGATTTGATGATTTTGCTGGGTTTGAGAAAATAGTGATTTTGAAAATTTTAATTTTTGGATTTGGGTTTGTGTTCTTGTTGTTCTTGTTCAAGACACACTTAGATCTCAATTCATGTGATTTTTATTTTTTAATTCTGTTTTTAATTTTTTTTATTTAGTTAAAATTAATAAATTAATTTTTTTTTTAATTTAGATGCTGACGTGACATTTTTTAATGCCAAAATAAAAATTATTATTATTATTTTAATAGTTCTGTCTGTCATGTAGGACTTTTCCATTAGGGCACTGACGGAAAGAACTAAAATGAAAGGCGTTTTTCTAAATAGGGACTAAAAGCGGTGAAAATAAAAGATAGGGACCAAAATGGAATCTCGTGAAAATGTAGGGACGAAAATATAGTTTTCGCCTATAATCATCTATATCACTGTTAGAATCAGAATTTGTTTCATCATAATCCATATTACTATTTAACCAGTTATTGGCTATATCTCTTATACTATAACCTTCATCATAATCTATATCATCATAATCCATGTTTCTTATTAGTGTGTGCCTAGCCTAAGTGTGAACAAGCAAATAGATGATGAACTGATAAACGTATTTATTCTATTTCCAATAAGAAAGATTTACTTGACAAACTTCAAGAAGCAACCATATTTTCTAAATTTGATATGAAAAGTGGATTTTGGCAGATACAGATAGATGAGAAAGATTTGCAGTGATATTGATGATTATAACAATACAAAAGAATCCTAGTGCTATAGAATTGATGAAGACAAAGAAAAAGGAATGTTAAAGAAAGGAATAGTAAAAGAAATGATAAAAAGAATGGAAAGACAAGACAATAGTACTCTTAAGCTAACCAACTCAAAAGAAACTCTACGTAAGAAGTTAGATATAGAAAAAGACAGAGACATGATAAGGAAAGAGAAAGAAAACGATAGTTTAGTCAACAAAGGATGGAAAAATGATAGTTCCAAGAAAAATGATAGTTTAAGGGAAAAAATTGATGAAAGACTAAAATCAATTGAAAGATCCATAATATATACTCAAAATTATAGTTTGGTAGAATTAACTAAAAAGATAGAAATTTTAAATTCACCTTTAGATATAGACAAAAAAAGAGACATAACAGTTTTAAATACTACTAAGTCATCAGATAATGAGAAAAATGACAGACACACTGGAAATACTATTTGTCATAAATGTAAACAATATGGACATACTAAGAAACAATGTGATAAACATAATAAAATTGTTAAACAAATCAGTAAATTAGAGTTTGAGAAAGATGTAATAAATGAATTAATAGAAATGTTTGGCGTTAAGCAAAAAGAGATAGACCAAGTAAAGAAAAAGGAAGAATTAAAATCAACCAATCCACTTAAAGTCAATAAAAGAAAAAGGAAACAAAAAGACATAATAATAAAATTGATAGATAATATACCCAATCACTTAAAAGATAAAAAAGACTATTTACTAAATTTGAAAAATTCTATAGATATACCTATTGCTTATATAAAGTGTAGGAAATATGAACACTATATTACAGAATGCGGAAAAGGGAAAAAAGATAAGAAAGAAAAAGATAAGAAAGAAAGGACAAAAATAAAACAAGATGGAACAAATATAAAACTAATAACACTACAAGACTTAATGTCAAAAGTAAAAATAATAAAACAAGAAAGAAAAGAAATTAAAGAAGATAATTTCAAAGACGTAGATGTACAAAATATTGTAAAAGTAATAAATTTGAAAGAATTTTCTAAACCCGTTAAACTCCTTCCTTGCACCTTAAGATAGACAGCATGGATCCCACTTTTATATATATATATATATATATATATTCTCTTGGACCTGTATTGAATAATTTATGACTAGATTCTTTTATTATTACGTGTTCTATTTAGTACAAAAGATTCTACATCTACTCAAACCCTATATGCACCACTTTTTTGGGTTCACACTATGATGTTCACCAATGAGGGGAACAGAGTAGCAATGATGACAAACTATTCAACTCTTTTTTTTTTTTTTTCTTTTTTTTTTTTTTTGCTGAAACAAAATATTCAACTAGAGAATATATTATGGGAATTATTTCAAATATATATTTATGGTCTGTTTGAATTGAGGGAGAAGGAGGGAGAGTACAGTAGAGTAGATTTGACTCAAAATTAATTTTTTTTAGCTAACTCTATTCTACTATCTTCCACTCCCCCTCCTTTCCCATCAATTCAAACAAACCCTTAAAACATTAATTAGACTAATGAATATCCTCAAATTATGAAAATTACACAGCAAACCAAAGTAAAACGAGTAATGTTATAGTCACAAACTATTTTACAACATTTTTACAAACTATTAATGTAGCAAATTCTGACTAGTTCTAATTTTCACAAAAATATTGTAAAATAGTTTGTGTCTATATCATTATTCTTATTATTATTATTTTTTTATTTAGAAAAAAGAAGAAGATAAAATCATTTTTAAATTCTCCTTAAGACACTGTTAAAAGGACCCACTTGGTTAACTGTATAGTTTGGGTGGGAAAAGCTTTACTGCTGAAGTAGTATAAAGACAAGAAGACCAAGACCAACTGCTCTCATTTTCTCTCATTTTCTTTCTTATAGCTAGTTTCTCAGTAAAGCTTGAGAGAGAGAGAGAGAGAGAGAGAGAGTGTGTGAATTATGGATGACCCAGATTTGTACTCACTACCTGGGTACAGATTTAGTCCCACAGACGAAGAGCTCATTGATGACTACCTGAAGCTGAAGATAACTGGGAATGATAATAAAAATACTTGGCGTATACCCGAAATTGATATTTATAAATATGAGCCCTGGGATTTGCCAAGTAATTTTCTTAATTCTTATTATCACACACCCACCTTCATATTCTTGGAAAATTTATTGCTTTTGTTGTTAAAGGCAGGAACTTTTTTTTTTTTTTTTTGGTTTCTTGTATTATTAGTTTGTTAATTGTTACAGATTGTTCCTTGTTATAGATTTTTGCTGGACAAGTTTGTTACTTTAGTTTGTTATAGATTTTATACAATTCCTAAGTTCTAACCTTTGTGTGTGTGTGTGTTGTTTTCTGGTCTTGGTGTTGTCTGGTTTCATGTTGTATCTAGTTTGCAGTTTCTTTTGTATAAAGACTGATGAATTCTTGGGGGTATGTTCCTCTGCTCTTGTATAGTTGTTTTTCTTCTTTAAAACATTACCTTAACTAAAAAAAAAAAAAAAAAAAGTCGTTGATTGAATTTAAATTAGTACTTTCATTTTTTTTTTCGAATTCAGAGAATGATTTAACACTTACTCGATATGATAGATCATTTGATTTTCTCATTTTAGATCTGGAAATGAAGTTATGTTGAACTACCATATTAATTTGTTATGTTGAATTTAGTAGTATTTTTTTTTCCCTTTTTGCTGACTTTGATAACATAATTCTGAATCAGTCTTTGTAAAAAATTTTGTTAAATCTTCTTCATTATGTGACTTCTTGGTCTTTGTAACTTATATTTTGTTACTAGTTTACTTACCAGTAACATGATATTTGCATAATATGCCCATATTAAATAGGTGCTCATTTGATTTTTTTTCATTTTTTGGGTGTCAAAATTTTGTGCTTAGTCTGGTTTCTTGGATTATAGGTTTTGCTAGGATACCTACAAAGGACAAAGTGTGGCACTTCATCACTCCACAGAGCCTGAAGCATAGGAATGGGAATTCAATGAACAGGTCAACTGAGAAAGGGTTCTGGAAATCAACTGGTAAAGATCGGAAAGTCAAGTCTGGAGGGGAAGTGATTGCAATGAAAAAGTCACTGGGCTACCATATAGGGCGCTCCCCTAACGGAGAGAGGACTGACTGGAAAATGTATGAGTACCGAACCACCCAGAAGGAGTTTGATGGAAAACACCCCGGTCAGGTTGGCTTTTGCTATTTTAGTTTGTTTATTGATGTGAAATTAGCCTGAGATTTTTTCTTGATTGCTCCAGTGATTTTTTCATTTATTTTTTCTGTTGAATAAAGATTGTTTTGCCACCAAAATCATTTTTACCTTCATTAAAAGAGGATTGATTCAATCAGCAAAGATTGTGGAAGCTGTTAAATTTTGTTAATTTTTAGTGAGGGTTAACATTCTTGCTGAATAATGATCTCTTGATATGTTTAATTGGTGAATAAATCGAGTTATCCTTAATTGAAAAGGTTAGGTTGTTGGTTTATATGATTCTCTTATAACTTCAGAATACAAAGATAGTTGTGTAACTTTGATAACTTGCCAAACTTCTGCTGATTGGAATAAATATAAGGGCTAATTCCTCTAAACCCTGAGTCAGTTTTCTGAGCCTTTTAGGGTTTCCTCTGTGGTGGCTGAACCACATAATTCTCTTGTGTTCCCTTTTATGCTTTTGCTTCTGCACTCATCTGCAATTTATTTAACATAGTATCAAAGGCACTATTAACATTAAAGACTAAATACACACTTTGCGTGCTTGGCTAAAAGAAAGATGACTAAGTGCTCCGTTTGGTACAACTCATTTTTAAGCTTTTTGAAAATGGATCTTTTGAAAAAGCTATACCTAGAAAAAATTAAAGTTTAAATTGTACTTTAAAAAAGTACAATAATGTGTTACCAAACAATCTGCATCTATTTTGGCTTTTCGTTTTTATCTTAAATTTTTTTTGGATGATTCTTTTAATTCAAATTTGTTATGAACAACACATAAGATAATAAAATAGCAAGGACCATAAGATAAGTAATTTATAAATTTATTGTGGTAGACAATGCCAACCAAAATCTATTATTAATAATATGAATTACAACCACAACCGTAAACATAAACTACCCAAATCCTTAATACAGTAAAGCTGTTCTCACCATTAATGCACTGGCAAAGCATTATGTTATGACTCTCACACACAACACAAAAGTAATATGACCACTTTATTTATAGGATTATTGTATCTTGTTACATCTCTTTAGAATCATCACACACAACCCAAAAGTTACATTACTACTCTATATATAGGACTATCGTGTCTCCTGACTTCTCTTTGTACTAATGTGGGATTTGTCTCCTTCTACTTAGGAATTGGTATAATTCATTATTCTTGTTAACCATTGTCTCAAATTCGCATTTTGACTAGGTTTGAATTTTCTTGGTGGAATGAAAATCCATTTTTTATTTAATAAGTAATTTGATATTTCTTAATCCATCAAGGGATAGATACTGAAATCTTATATATAGACAGTGTAGCTAGGGATTGGTGGTTTTAGCTCAAGAGTTACCCTCATTGAGGAGAGGAGGAGGCTCTTAGTAGAACATGGAGTGGGTTTTTTTCTCTTTTTTTTTTTTTGAAAACTAGTTTGATGGTTTCTTTTGAGTTGAAAGATACATCTATGAATTGAAAATTTGTTTGTCTTGTTAATGTAAGAGCAACATTGGGTGTATTAAGGTTTTGAGATTGTGAGTATCTTATTTATGAGTTTGTTAGTTGGAATTAAGAGTTTGTATTGGGTGTAATTGGAGTTTGTGATATCTGTGTTTGTGTTTGATGCTTGTGAAAGTGTGCTAATCAATTTGCGTGGTTTGGTTGAATGTGTTTCTAATCCATATTGCTGATATTGATTGGCGTTGTTGCTTGGGGATGTGGCCTGTGGGCATGGAGTTGACTGAACCATTTAAATTTGTTATTGTATATAGATATTTTTTTAATTGTTCGTGTGAAAGTGCTTCCACCAGCCTCAAATTACAACTTTTTTAATCACTGTAGGATTCTAGAATCAATGAAGAAAATTTTAAACTATTTTCTCCCTTGACTCACAACAAAATTTATGTAGATGCCTTCATTGTGAGTTTGCTTTACTAATGGTGCTTCCTTAAACTGATAACTATTATACATCAAATGGCTTTGTAGGACAACCTCCTCCATTTCATTGTTGTTAGTTATAACATTTCTGATACATATTTACATACTGTTATTTGCATTTTTGTGGTAATTCAATTTGTAGTTTATATTAGGCAATGATGTTTGATTCACTTGGGTGCTTAACATTATGCAGAAGGCGTTGGTCCTTATTCGTTTATTCGTTGATCGAGAAAAGAATACCAAAGGTGGACCTGCTGTTTCACTTGATACCACATTTTGTATTGAAGAAACAAAGTCTAAGTCATCGCTGGCTCCTGTATCTCCAGCATTGGAAGTGCAAGCTGAAACTCATCAAACAAGTAATCAATCTTGTTGTGTTAAAATTTCTGATGACACGTTGTCTGATGCTACAGCACCTGTTCAATGTAAAACTGACAACTACAACTACCATAATGCTTATGTTGCAGAAAAACAGGAGGCAGAAATGACATCTTCTGAGGTGATAGGACCTAGTTTCAGCATTAGACACTTCTTCTTTTTTGCGAATTGAGAAGTATAGTAAATTAAATTAATCAAGTACTTATCTTGTGCACTAATGTTTCTTCTATCAGGATGGTTTTAATGTGGACGAAATGATGTCTGATGCTACAGAACCTGTTCAATTCAAAAATGACAACTACAACTACCAAAATGCTTATGTTGCAGAAAAACAGAAGGTGGAAATGACATCTTCTGAGGTGATAGGACCTAGTTTCAGCATCAGACACTTTTTTTTTTTTTTTTTCGAATTTAGAAGTATAGTAAATCAAAATTAATCAAGTACTTATCTTGTGCACTCATGTTTCTTCTATCAGGATGATTGCAATGTGGAGAAATATTGGAATATGTTCTCTCCATCCACATTTGATTTTAATGCTGATGAAATGATGTTTGATGCTACAGCACCTGTTCAATTTAAAAGTGACGACTTCAATTCTGAGGTGATAGGACTTAGTTTCAGCATTAAACACTATCTATGGTTTTTTTTTTTTTTTTTGGGGGGGGCGGAATTGAAAGTATAGTAAATTAATTAAGTACTTATCTTGTGCACTCATATTTCTTCCATCAGGTTGATTTCAATGTGGAGGAAAATTTGAATAAGTTCTGTTTCACGCCTCCAGATGACTCTCCATCAAGTTTACCCCCCATCACTCCTGATGTTTCAACTTTTATTGGTAATAAATCTTCTTATGAAGAAACACATTCTGAACCAACATTGGCTCCAGCATCTCAAGCATTGCTGGAGCAAGCTGAAAAGCATCCTACTAATGGCAGACCAAGATTTTACATTGTTGCACCCCTTGCATGTAACAATGGTTATAATGCGTACACTGCGGAAAATCAAGTGGCAGAATTAGAAGCTGCAGAAGTAAGAAAAGATTTTACTTTCAGCTTTAAACAGTTTTTTTTTTTTTATAATATTTTTTTATAATAATTTGATAGCTACAATTGGGGAGGGGGTATTTGAACACTAGGAGATGCCAACTAGTTGAGCTACAAGGGTTAGAACAGTTGTTATTATTATAAAATTGTGGGAATTGGAAGTGCGGATAACTAATTATACACTTATCCTGGTTATTCATGTTTCTTCTATCAGTTTGAGCTGGAAATGGAGGAAGCACTCAAAATGTTCTATCCCCATCCACCAGAGCCATTAGATTGCAACTTTTCCTCCCCACCAACTTTAACCTCCGTTACACCTGCTGTTTCATTTACTACCTCCGTTAAAGCTTCTCTTGAAGAAGCACAGTCTACGCTAGTACCAGCTTCAGTGTCTCCAGAATTAGGCAGTGAAGCAGACAATTATCCCAGATGTTGTCCTGCAGAAAATTCTGATGCAATAACATCTAGCACTATACCACCTATTGAGTACAATGGCTATAACACTAATGTTTCAAAAGAAGTGGCAGAAATAACATCTGATGAGGTGAGAAAGGAATTAAATTCAAGCATAAAACAATTGCATCTCTCTTCCAAGGGTAATTATCTAGTTAAGTACCTATCTTATTCGTTTATGTTTCTAACATCAGGGTGATTTGCAGGTGGAGGCAGGCTTGAATATGTTCCCTGTCACACCACAGCCACTAGGTTGCAACATGTTATCCCCATTACACTCGCATATGCAAGCAGATTTCTGTTCTTCTTGCATCTCTTACCCTTTCACCAATGACTTAAACAGCGGTCATTGGGGGGTGCATCACCAATCTGGCACAAATGAGTCAGCTCCCAATATCTCCGAGTCCTGGGGTTTGACTCCTTATAACCCAGATGACTGCTTTCGTTACAAGTATAGCAGTCAAAATAATCTTGCTTTGGATGATGAAACCCAGGAAAACATGGTCTCTGTTAAGGACAATGGGTCATGCCGTAGCTCAGATGCCATCGCAGAGGTAAGTGAAAACTCTCAAGATATCTTTTATTTATTGATCTTCAAGTTTTTCCAACAAATTTCAAGTTGTGATAATTTGCAGCTCAAGACTCATTATACTCGTTTGTGGGTACTTTTTGATTTATTTGATGTGGTTTCTTTGTGTTTATGATCTTCAGATAAATTGGTCTTCTGAAAACTAACCTTACATTGTTATTATGCAACAGTTTGAGCTAGAGTATCAAGATTTGTTGTGCCTTGAAGAGATCATCAATCCAAAGGTTTCACCAGGGTTGTTAAAATCAGGATCATATCTAGGATCTTTGGGAGGGTCTTCGGATCAGATCATAGGATCTGATTGAAGATCTTAAAATTTTACAATTAAAGAATGTCAATGATTTAGATAGATAATTAATTCTTAATATTACTTATAAGACAAGGTAAAAAAAAATTATGGCTTTCTTGGGAAGTACTTATGAAAAAAAAAAAAGTCTTTCCTGGAAAGAGTAGAAGAATTTTTAATACTCTTTGAAGACAGCTAAATTAAAAAGGATATTAGTCTTTTTTATAAAGTTCAAAAGAAAGTTTAATATTCTTTAAAAACAAAGCTAAAAGTCAAAGAATTATTAATATTCTCTGAAATCCCACATGTAAAATCCCTCATGTGAGCAACATTCAGCCAAAGTTTTGGGAATTTTGCTGAAAATGGGTCATCTTCCTTTTCCCACTTACATTTGCAAACATTCCCTAAAGTCTTCTCACAGTGATTCACTCTTTTCCAACTCAAAAGAAAAAGAGACTTCTAGTCTTTTACAAACCAAAGACCCATGGCCTTTTACAATCAAAGGCCTATGGCCTACTTTTACAACTTATTTTCATTGGAACTTGGGTTGTTACTCTTCCCCACTTTCCCACCCCACCCCCCAGAAAAATAGTCTTAAAAAGACTACCAAATTGGGTTCCTTACTTTGGTTCCAGTATAAAGGTTTCTCTAAAAGAAACCACAATCTGGGTTGGAATTTTAATAATCCCTCTTAAAAGACTCAAATTAATGTTTAAATCATTGACATTTTAGATTTGTAGAATTGTGAGATTTAAGATCCTGATCAAGATTTTAGCAACCCCCAGACTTCGTTACAGAGTGAAAACAAGTACAGTCTTCACTTCTGTGTATAATGCAATTTGTATTTTATATCTCCGGGATCTCTTCTTACATGGAGTGGTATCCTGGTGATACTAAATACCTTCCCGTGTATGATGTTGATGAGCACTGGATAGCTTTGGTCGTCTTACAAAGTGAACCTTACAAGTGCAGTACGTCATCATCTGCTGGTGTTGTGAACCAGTTCTATATGTATATAATGAATCAAGCAATCGTTTGGAATTAGTAGAAGGATTTGGCAACTAAAAGATTGGAGCAAGACTTTGTTGTTGTTAAATCTGTATACAATGCGATTTATGTTCAGTTTTATTGGATAATTGTCGTTTTTCTGTAAACATGTAATAAAGTGTTCAACAGGAGATTTTCTTTAATATTATCTTCTTTAATCTTTGGGACAGTTATATTCGATTTAAGGTACATGGCCACAAACTTGTTTGCTGGAATGTGGGCGTTTTTAAGATGCTTATTGTGTGTTAGACAAAGAACAATGCATGAAAATTGTTATCAGTGAGAAAGTCAAGCTAGAATTGAACTGTACAATGAAAAAGGCTAATGCACACAGGATGGGAATGAGTGACATGGTCTACGACCTCAAGGTTGAAGGTGCTCTAGTAAGGGGCTTTTGGCTTATATAATCCGGTAGTTTTAAATGATTACAGGGATGTCATTTAGGTAAGAATTTATTGATTGTCAAATTTCAATGTTTTATTGTTAATGATACATTCTTAAGTGCATTCACACTTTAAAATGGGCTGCTTTCAATGGTGGTAGTTTTACAATTGAAACTAACACGATATTGTTTGTACAATATTAAGTCTTCTCTCTCAAAATTTCTACAAGAGGTTTCCATGGACATAGACTTGCAGGCAGGTGTCTATGGATGAACGTGCAGGGCTGAGACACGGCTTTCATGGATGACATACAAAAGTCAAAAGTCTCATAGATGACGCGTTGGTGGAAAAAAAAAATAGCCCATAGGCAAGAGAGAGCTAGTAGTTGCTGTTCGTAACTCACAAAGAGGTAATAACTCACACGTGAGGAGGAGATTGTTAGGTATACAAATATGAGTGAAGTTCCAAATTAAATAATAATGAAAAGAGTGAGTAATTAATACAATTTATTTGAATCCAAACCCATAATCTTAAGCTTTTAGTTTAAGTTGTGTCCAAATATGTTATATGAACAATGAATATCATCTCATGTTGTCAATCATTTCATATGTTGTGTTGTAGATTGCTTGACGTGGTTTCTTGAAGTATTCACTAGGTTGAATGTGTACATATGAATGTGTTTAATGACTTTGGAAGAGTAAATGTTGCATAAGCAACCTAATATCTCCTTAAAGCATTTTCTCTTAGAATTTTTGCCGCACATTACTACTCTCAAAGTCTCAATTTTCTAATAACTTTATTGCTGCAGAAAGTTGGAATTTTTATAATCCTTTAATTTCATGATGAGGGTTTTATTTATAAGGGGGAAATGAAAAAATAGTTTTTTTTTTTATTCCATTAATTTGCTGTAGTAGTTTTGAACTTGTTTTTATCCTCAAACGTGTTAGAATATTTTGAGCTAATATGACACAATAAAACTCAGATTTGGCAGGAATCAAGTTATAATTGCCAATTGGAATCCATGTCTATGTGACAAGGTGCTAATTGGCACCTTTGTCCTGGGCACATTTTGGCTCCAACTTCATCCTTGGAATGTTTTGGTTAATATTCTAACTTGTTTAAGGATAATCATGAGTTTTCTTTGCTACTTTAAAGCCACTATGATCAAAATTTTATTTTAATGATCCAATTTTTTGATCTCCAATTTACCCTCTTCTTTTCAAGGAGGGAAAATCAAAAATCAAAATTTAGGGCTTTATCTCCTAAATTTTTTTTATCACTTTAATTAAATTCTTGTCTTAAAAATAAACCAATGGGATTCTTACATGAATTAATTCTAACTAATCCAATAAGGACCAATCAAAATAAACTACCCATAATCACTTGAGTATGCCTTAACGCATTGGAATGTGTATGAACTTTAAAACTTGATGTAGCTTGATCTGTTGACTGAATGGTTCAATCATCATATTCTTTAAATTGAAATTCATGTTCATCGAACCATTCAAACAACATTTTTGCTCCTAGATTATTTTTTAAATTACTATAACACAACTAAAGGTCTTGCAACTGAATTGGCACTTCCTCATATACAAAGTGTTTAGAGGTCTGGGGGGAAAAGGTTTAAACTACGAGGTTAGCAACATGTAATTATCTCTCAAAAAAAAAAAAAAAATTACTATAACACAAGGTTGTGGACTCATTGGTTACAAAATGGGGTGTCTACAACTTCTTCTAGGTTCTAATTCAAAATTTTCTTGTGTTTGAAAAGGAAAATTTGAAGAATTAGGTTGTGATATAATATTTTCTCCATTTTCTTTACCCAATTATAATATAAACTGAAATTTGTGTTTATGGGTTTTGTTAGGAGGGTTCTTGATTCCTATTCTTTTGATTTGGGTTCCCTTTGCTGTGAGGGCTTCCATTATTTTTGTAAAAAAAAAAATTTGCCTCAATAGATTATTCCTAGAAAAACTACCTTTAAGAAATTTTTTATTTTCATGAATTAAATTTACCTTGAGGGCTTTAATTTCCAAAAAATATCCCACATTGATTCTTTTTCGTACAATAGTAAGGGTTTATTTGAATACCGTTTATTTACTGAAAACTGAAAACTTATTGCTGAAAACATTGTAGCAAAATAATTTTTAAATATGTGAATAGTATCGTGGGACTCAAATTTACCTAAAAATCTGTGTTTTGCTAAGTTTGACTGGATCATAAATAGTACCGTGGGACCAGTCTAAAACGCAAACACATGCAAACGCAGAAATGCCTCCACGCACACTAACTCCTCACTAATTAAGATTCATTAACCACGTGAAAATCCAACATTGTCCTCATTTAGTTTCTTAACTCATTATTTAATAATTTATTAAAATGATATTTTAATATTAAAATGTTACAATACTCTGCCAAAAAATATATGTACAAAATAATGGAAATTTACTATTTTCTTACGAGACTTTAGCAAATCAATTTCAAACATTCTGTGAACCATAGTTGAGGTGGGGTCTCCCTTTATCAACAAATAATTAATCTTCAACTTTTCAATCCTTACCTTTTTACCCAAGTCCTATATCATTATTATTATTATTAAATAGCCCCAAGTTGATAGGAGCAGTAAATATTTTGAGGAGGGTGATTTTTTTTACTTATTTTATTAAAAATAAAATCCTTTAGAGGTTTTAGAATATTTCTACTATGAAAATTTTAAAATTCTATTTGTAATTAGTAGATCTTATTTTTTAATGTTATCAATATTTCAATAAAAGTTTATTATAATCATTTTCATTTATTTATTTAAATTAATAAATATGTGGTCAAATTAATTAACATGTTTTAAAACAGATACAAAGAATTTTATTAAGTGAATGTTACAATTATCCAAGAATTCCAGAAGCTTCTCATCAAATTTTACTCCACTGGTGTTTGGTTGCAATTAAAAGTTAAGGAAATCCAGAAGCTTCTCGCCAAATTTTACTCCACTAGTGCTTGGGTGAAACTAAAAGTTAAAGAATTCCAAAAGATTCTCATCAACATCTCATTCATTGCACTAGACTACAATTCAATTCTCCAAGAATTCCAGAACCTTCTCATCAATTTCCCATCTATTACACTAGTGTGTATGTAATATGTATGGTGCAATTATGTTATGAATTCCAGAACATTCTCATTGATATAATAATCCATTCCACTACTCTATTCAATCATCCAAGATTTCCAAAGCATCTCATCAATTTCTTACGTATTCCACTAGTGTATGTGTATAGTGCAAAATCCCAGAAAAATTAAAAAAGTATATATTTTGGTGCAAGTAAAAAAAAAAAAAAAGAAGATTACACACTTTTATGTCATGATTTTGATGTGACTGGTTATAATCATAAGCAAATAAAAAATAATAAATTAATGTGAATGTGACAAATAACTCGTTACAATCTATCTTATAAAATAATTGTAAAAATTACGGTTATAAAATTACCTATACTAAATGCAATTATGTCATAAATTCCAAAAGTAAAGGGCGTTATACCTAAATTGACATATTCTCATATATAAAGTGTTTGTATGTTTATGGGTGAAAATTGTACGAGATGCAGGTTTAGCTTTATGTACATTATAATTATCTAAGAAAAGAAGTCATGAATTCCAGAAGGTTCTTCTCATCAATATCTCATCCATTCATTTTTAGATAAACGGCAAAGATTCCACTTCCTCTCAATCCGTACGGATACATATATTTCAATAACTTTTTTTTGCTGAAGATATTTTAATAACTTTTTTTTTTTGAGCAAGATATTTTAATAACTAAGTTATATATGAGTTATGACATAGATTCTTATCTTATATTATGAATTGTACCTGCGCTAAACACAAACTTTGGGTCCCACACTGACCCTAGTACTTTGAATGCAAGCGAAGAAAAAGAAATGGTGTACAGAGTAGTCAAAGTACTGACAAAATTTTTGGAGAGAAAAAAAAAAAAAAAAAAAAGAGAATGGATTAAGGGAAGCACTTATTATGTTTTTTTTTTTCTTTGGGATTTTAATAAAAAAAAGTTCATTTTGAAACATGAAGCAGAAGAATTTATTGGGTGTTTGGTAATATTGTTTTAGTAATGTTGGTTGTATTTTTTGAAAATACGTGTGGATGAAAAAATGTATGAAAATACGTGTAATGTTGTTTAAACACTAAAAACTATTGTTCTAGTTATACTACCAAACAACCACAATGTCCTCAAATGTTGAAAATGTCCTCTTTTAGTTTATGAACATGATACTACATAGTACTAGCTTTCAAAGATTATTCCCAAGGCTGACTTAATTATTTTAGCAAAAAGATATATATTTTTTTTAAGATAGAGTTTCAATAATTGGCGTCCATTTATGATGATTGTGTTCTTTATCATTAAACCAAGACACTAATCAGTTTTTGGTGTAAGTAGGAATTAAATCTCAAATCTTTTATTCAATCATCAGAAACATTACCCGTTAAGCAAAAAGATACTTACATAATAGCTTATCTATTTTTAGTTTTACTAAACATATTCTTAATTATTGGATTAAAAAAAAAATCTAATATTACCCTTTTTAATGACTATCTAACTTATTTTGGTAAGGTAAAAATAAGCTAGAATTTGACTAAAAGTGTGTTTAGATTAGTTTTTTTTTTTTTACTGAAAATTTATTTATTTACTTGCTAAAAGTTGATAAAAAAAAATACAAATATAACTTTAAAAAGTTTGGTTTTAACAAATTATACAAAAGAAAAAAAAAATTACTTCAAACTCACTATCTGGCCCTTTATGGGGGAAATTAGCAATTTTAAAGGATTGACGTTTGGTTTTGTATTTAAAAAAAAATAATAAAAAAATAATAATAATAAAAAACCCAACGAGTTTTCAAATTGCATCTCATGGAGTCAAAAACCATAATTTTTCACAATGATAACACTTTTCACAAATTTTATCAATGCTTAGCTACATTTTAAAAAAAATTACATTTTTAAAATGCACCTTTTGAAATTGTTATTATTTTTTAAAGCACTTTAAGAATAATAATCCCCACGGACTATGTCATTTAAATGAGCTTATTTACGTAATTTACTATTTTATTTATAAAGCTTTATAATTCCCTTTAATGTATAATTATATTTTCATAAAATAAATAAAATAAACAAAATAACTTAGGGGAAAAAAATTACCACCTACAAATATACATGTGGATGAAACCCATTCAAAAGGCTTGGTCTTTTTTATCTCTTTCACTTCACAAAAGCTTATATTGGTAAAGTCACCGGTGCACTGACTGTGAACAATAATACGTTAAAAATTACTTTTAATTTCAAAAAGAAGTATAATAGATCTACTAAAAAAACCGTTTGCATGTGGAAAAGCGCGCGGTACTACAAAGCGGCATGCGGACTTGTGGAGGGCCCGGACTTTTGGTCGTTGGCAACTTGCAACTTGCCGACACATAAATTGGGGGAAAAAAAAAACAGTTGATAATAAATTTTATCACCCAAATCTAATAAATTGTGGTGTTTTGATCATTAAAATATCAATGCAGTACGGTACTTTTTAACATTTCTCTAATTATAAATAGCAATTATATAACTTATAGCTCGATTGTAAGGTTATAAGGTTTTGAAGTCTCATGATTTTATACTTCACGAATTTATTCTATATCTTTTAATTGAATTTAAATTATATTCTATAATTAAACTTTCCATTATAATTTTTTTAGGGACTCCAGTAGAATTTTGACACGTTATATTTTCTTTAAATGGTAAACTACATTTATAGCTCCATGTATAAATACTTATTAATAATTTTCATAATTATCAAATTTTATATTTAGACAAAAAAAAAATAAGAGAAAAAAATCATATTATGTTATACTTTTTCTTATATTACACATTTACCAACTAGTCTCCATAATATCTTTCTCAGGAAAAAAAAAAAACCGGTATCCATAAAATTGATATTCTTCTTAAAAAAAAAAAAAAGTATCCATACTATAGACTAAATGTAAATCATATTCTCCACACTAAATTATAACAATAAGTGATTTATTATTGTTATTTAAATTAAAACAATGAATACATGAAAAGAAGAATCTAGAACTAGAATCTCATGCTTAAATGAGTTAAATCAATAAATAAAGTCCAAAATTATATTTTGACTTGGTTACTGTACCAGACTTGTTAGTGAAGATAGTTGAAGATAGCTTTACTGATGAGTAGTATATAAAGACAAGAAGACAAGAAGCCAAAGACCAACTGCCTTCTCACAACTGCTCTTGTTCTTCTTTAACTTCTTTCTCTCTTAGGTAGTTTCTTAGTCAAGCTCCTTCTGGGTTTCTCAGTAAAACTTATTCCTAGGTTTCTCAGTAATGGAAAAGCTTAGTTTGGATCATTTGCCACCAGGGGTCAGATTTAGTCCCAAGGACAAGGAGGTCATCGAACTCTACCTGAAGAAGAAGATCACAGGGAATGATAAAGACATTGGGTTTATTCCCGAAATTGAGTTCTATAAAGATGATCCCTGGGATTTACCAAGTAATCTTCTTGTTTTTCTATTATCACACACCCACCTTCATTTCTTGGAAAATTTAATGCTTTCTTGTGAAAAGGTACGAAAGTGTTTCACATTGTATTAGCTAGCTTGTTGATTGTTGTAGATTGTTGCTTGTTTTGTGGGCAAGTGTGTTACATTAATTAATTGATCTTAAGAAATAGTTGCAGAGATCATGTGTACATTATCTGTTTTCGGGTATTGGTGCTGTCTGGTTCATGTTGTTTCTAGTTACCGTTTTCTTTTGTATAAAGACTCATGCTTTCTTGGGCTATGCTCCTCTGCTCTAGTATGGCTGTTTTTCTTCTTTAAAACACTTGTGTGTGAGTGTGTTTGTGACTTCTTGGTCTTATCTAGTAGTGTACTTACTAGATTACTAAGATTTGCATGATATGCCCATATAATTATCTCATAGTTGAGCAATTATATAATGTACATGGTCATATGATTTTTCCCATTTTGGGTGTCAAAATTTTGTGCTAAAGTCTGGTTTCTTGGATTGTAGTTAAAAGTGGGATTGATACGGAGGATCAAGAGTGGTTCTTCTTCACTGAACAGAGCCTGAAGCATCAGGACGATAATCCAAAAAAGAGAAAAAGGGATCAGAAACAAGAAAGGGTGAACAGGAAAACCAAGGCTGGGTTCTGGAAATCAACTGGTACAGATAGGGAAATCAAGTCTGGAGAGAGCTTGATTGGAATGAAGAAGACTCTGGTCTTCCATATAGGGACTACTAAGGGAAAAGAGAAGGGAATAGGGACTAAGTGGGTAATGCATGAGTACAGCACAACCCAGAAGGACTTTGATGGAAAGCACCCCGGTCAGGTTGACTTTTGCTATTCAATTTGTTTGATTGATGTTATATTGACCTGAGATTTTTTATTGATTACTGCACTGAGTGTGTGTGGGTTGATAAATCGTTGGAGGTAACTTTAAAAGAGGATTGATTCAATTAGCTAGGATTGTGGAAACTGTTAATTTTTGTTAATTCTTAGTGAGGGGTTAACATTCTTGCTGGATTAATGATCTCTCTTCTATTTTTTATTTTTAATATTTTAGATTCATTAAAGAAGATATTCGTAATCCATCAAGGGATAGATACTGAAATTCTACATGTAGATACTGTTGCAAGGATTAGTGGTTTTAGCTCATGATATCCCCTATTGAGGAGAGGAGGAGACTCGTAGAAGACAGGGTGTGAGGTTTTTTCTTTTTTTTTTTTTACCAAAAGTAGTTTGATGGTTTCTTTTTGGGTTGAACAGTACTCACATGTATGAATGGAGAATTTGTTTGTTTTGTCATTTCTGATACATATTTACGTATTGTTATTTGCATTTTTTTGTGGTAATTCAATTTGTAGTATATATTAGGCAATGATGTTATGTCCGCCCAATTCACTTGGGTGCTTAACATTATGCAGAAGGCCTTTGTCCTTTGTCGTTTATTTGATAATCGAGAAAAGAGTACCAATGGTGGACCTGCTGCTTCACTTGATACCTCATCTTGTATTGAAGAAACGAAGTCTAAATCATCGCTAGCTCCTGTATTTCCAGCATTGGATGTGCAAGCTGAAACTCATCAAACGAGTAATCAATCTTGTTATGCTAAAATTCCTGATGAAATGTTGTCTGATGCTACAGCACCTGTTCAATGTGAAAATGCTTCTGTTGCAGAAAAACAGGAGGCAGAAATGACATCTTCTGAGGTGATAGGACCTAGTTTCCGCATCAGACACTTATGCTTTTCTTCTTTTTTCTTTTTCTTTTTTGTGAATTGAGAAGTATAGTATATTAAATTAATCAATATCTTGTATTTCATGTTTCTTCTATCAGGATGAATTTAATGTGGAGGAATTTTTGAATAATCTCTCCCCATCTGCATTTGATTTTTATGTGGACGAAATGATGTTTGATGTTACAGCACCTATTCAATTTAAAAATGACAACTTCAACTCTGAGGTAATAGGACTTCGTTTCAGCATTAGACACTATCTATGGTTTATTTATTTATTTATTTATTTATTAATAATTTGATAGTTATAATGGGGAGGGGGGATTTGAACAATGAATGTCTCTATTGGAAATAGTACGAGATGCCAATTAGTTGAGCTACAAGGCATATTGTAGTTTTTATTGTTATTAAATTGTGGGGATTAGAAGTGCAGATAATTAATTATACACTTATCTTGGTAATTCATGTTTCTTCCATCAGGTTGACCAGGATTTGGAGAAAGCCCCCAAAATGTTCTACCCCCATCCACCAGAGCCATTAGATTGCAACCTTTCCTCCGTATCAACTATAACCACCGCTACATCGGCTGTTTCATCTCCTGCCGCAGCTAAAGCTTCTCTTGAAGAAGCACAGTCTATGCTAGCACCAGCTTCAGTGTCACCAAAATTAGGAAGTGAAGTTGACAATTATCCCTGGAGTTTTCAATGTAGTCCAGCAGAAAATTCTGATGGAATAACATCTAGCAGTATACCACCCATTGAGGAAAATGGTTATAACACTTGTGTTACAAAAAATGATGTGGTAGAAAAAACATCTGATGAGGTGAGGAAGGAATTAAATTCAAGCATAAAACAATACCATCTCTCTTCTAGCAGTTAACTAGTTAAGCGGCTATCTTATTCATTCATGTTTCTAACATCAGGCTAATTTGCAGGTGGAGGCAGGCTGCAATATGTTCCCTGTCACACCACAGCCACTAGGTTGCAACATGTTATCCCCATTACACTCGCAGATGCAAGCGGATGACTGCTTTCGTTACAAGTCTAGCAGTCAAAATAATCTTGCTTTCGATGATGAAACCCAGGAAAACATGGTCTCTGCACAGGTAAGTGAAAACTCTCAAGATATCTTTTATTAATTGATCTTGCAAGTTTTTCCAATAAATTTCTAGTTTTGTTAATTTGTAGCTCAAGATTTGTTATACTCGTTTGTGGGTAATTTTTGACTTATTCGATATGGTTTCTTTGTGGTTGTCATCTTCGGATAAATTGGTCTTTTGAAAACTTACCTTGCATTGTTATTATGTGTGACAGTTTGATCGGGAGTATCAAGATATGTTGTGGCTTGAAGATATCATCAATCCAAAGGATTCACCAGGGTTGTAAAAATCAGGATCATATCTAGGATCTGAGGGAGGGTCTTTGGATCAGATCATAGATCTGATTGAAGATCATAAAATTTTACAATTAAAGAATGTCAATGATTTAGATAGATAATTAATTCTTAATATTACTATAAGACAATGCAAAAAAAGAAAAGAAAAAGAACTATGGCTTTCTTGGGAAGTACTTATTAAAAAAAAAGTCTTTCCCGGAAAGAGTAGAAGAATTTTAAATACTCTTTGAAGACAGCTAAATTAAAAAGGATATTAGTCTTTCTTACAAAGTTCAAAAGAAAGTTTAATATTCTTTAAAAACAAAGCTAAAAGTCAAAGAATTATTAATATTCTCTGAAATCCCGCATGTAAGCAACATTCAACCAAAGTTTTGGGAATTTTGCTGAAAATGGGTCATCTTCCTTTTCCCACTTAAATTTTCAAACATTCCCTATAGTCTACTCACAGTGATTCACTCTTTTTCAACTCAAAAGAAAAAGAGACTTCTAGTCTTTTACAAACCGAAGACCCATGGTCTTTTACAATCAAAGGCCTATGGCCTACTTTTACAACTCAAGACAGACTTATTGTCATTGGAACTTGGGTTGTCACTCTCCCCCACTCTCCCAACACCCCCCCCCCCCCCCCCCCCCCCCCCCAAGAAAAAGGTCTAAAAAAGACTACCAAATTGGGTTCCTTATTTTTGCTCCAAGTTGAGTTTAAAGGTTTCTCTAAAAGAAACCACATTTTGGGTTGTTATTTTAATAATCCTTCTTAAAAGAATCTAATTAATGTTTAAATCATTGACATTTTAAATTTGTAGAATTGTGACATTTAAGATCCTGATCAAGATTTTAGCAACCCCGACTCCGTTTCAGAGTGAAACAAGTATAGTCGTCACTTCTATGTATAATGCAATTTGTATTTTATATCTCTGGGATATCACACTCTTCTCACATGGAGTGGATATCCTGGTGATACCAAATACCTTCTTGTGTATGATGTTGATGAGCACCGGATAGCTTTGGTCGTCTTACAAAGTGAACCTTACAAGTGCGGTACGTCATCATCTGCTGGTGTTGTGAGCCAGTTCTCTATGTATATAATGAATCAAGCAATCGTTTGGAATTAGTATAAGGATTTGGCAACTAAAAGATTAGAGCAAGACTTTGTTGTTGTTAAATCTGTATACAATGCGATTTATGTTCGGTTGTATTGGATAATTGTCGTTTTCTGTAAACATGTAATAAAGTGTTCAACAGGAGATTTTCTTTAATGTTATCTTCTTTAATCTTTGGGATAGTTATAGTCGATTTATTGTGCAAAGCCACAAACTTGTTTGCTGGAATGTGGGCGTTTTTAAGATGCTTATTGGGTGTTAGACAAGATGAATGCATGAAAATAGTTATCAGTAAGAAAGTCAAGCTAGAATTGAACTGTACAATGAAAAAGGCTAATGCACACAGGATGGGAACGAGTGACATGGTCTATGACCTCGAGGTTGAAGTTGCTCTAGTAAGGGGCTTTTGGCTTATATAAGCCAGTAGTTTTAAATGATTACAGGCATGTCATATGGGTAAAGATTTAATTGATTGTCAAATTTCAATGTTTTATTGTTAATGATACTATTATTCTTAGTGCATTCACGCTTTAAAATGGGTTGCCTTCCAATGGTGGTAGTTTTACAATTAAAACTAACACGATACTGTTTGTACGATATTAAGTCTTTTCTCTCAAAATTTCTACATGAGGTTTCCATAGACATGGATGTGCAGGCATGTTTCCATGGATAAACATGCAGGGCTAACACACGGCTTTCATGGATGACATACAGAAGCCCCATAGATGACGTGTTGGTGGGAAAAAAAAAAATAGCCCATAGGCAAGAGAGAGCTAGTAGTTGTTGTTCGTAGCTCACAAAGAGGCAATAACTCACATATAAGGAGGAGATTTTTTTTTTTTTTTTTTGATACAAGATAGAATTTTTACTTTAGCCTAATCGAAGTATATATGTGTGTGAAGCTTCCTCCTAAAGACTTGAACCCCAGTCCTTGCCCCCCACATCCCACAAGTATTTATACTTATAGAGTGACCACCGCACCAAGGGTGCACGGTGAAGGAGGAGATTGTTAGATATACAAATATGAGTGAAGTTCCATATTGAATAATAATGAAAAGAGTGAGTGATTAATACAATATAATTGAATCTAAACTCATAATCTTAAACTTTTGGGTTAAGTTGTGTCCGAATATGTTATATGAACAATGAATATCATCTCATTTAATCAATCATTTTGTATGTTGTATTGTAGATTGCTTGACGTGGTTTCTTGAAGTATTCAGTAGGTTGAATGTGTACATTTGAATGTGTTTAAAGACTTTGGAAGAGTAAATGTTGCATAAGCAACCTAATATCTCCTTAAAGCGTTTTCTCTTAGAAATTTTGCCACACCTTAATCCTTACTACTCTCAAAGTCTTAATTTTCTAATAACTTTATTGCTACATAAAATTGGAATTTTTATAATCCTTTAATTTGATGATGAGGGTTTTATCTATAAGGGGAAAATGAAGAAATAGTTTTTTTTTACTCCATTAATTTGCTGTAGTAGTTTTGAACTTGTTTTTATCCTCAAACACATTAGAATATTTTGAGCTAATATGAGACGATAAAACTCTGATTTGGTGGGAATTAGGTTGTAAGTGCCGATCAGAATCCATGTATGTGTGACAAGGTGCTAATTGGCACCTTTGTCTTAGGCACATTTTGGCTCCAACTTCGTCTTTTGGAATGTTTTGGTTAATATTTTAACTTGTTTAAGGATAATCATGAGTTTTCTTTGCTACTGTAAAGCCACTAAATGATCAAAACTTTATCTTAACTAGTCGCAGACTAGCGCATTACACGTAATTATTTTTTAAGGTGGTCTCATTATTATAATTATTATTTTGTAATTTGAACTAATTTAATGAAAAGTAATGCATTTCATAATCATATTTATCACAAAATAATTTTTTATTCTTGTAGAATTGTTTTATTTAAAATTTGAAACCTTAATTCTACCATAGTTGGTTGACTAATTTTTACATCTCTAAGTCAATTAAACATATTTTGCATGCTACATGTGAACCTTATTTTCCATAAGGGTTGAAATAATGTGGTTAATATTTTTTTTCTATGGAAGTGAAAAAAATTAAAATTCTTGTACCTTGTCTTGATGTTTTCTAAAAATTAAATTTGGCGATTCTCTTTCAATAATTGTGAAAATTCCAAGTAGTAATTCAAAAGGTAATTCATGTTACATGTTCATGCTTTGATTGTGTAATTGTAAGATTGACTTGGGTTGTAATTTATAAATTGAATATAGTGGTGTATATCTAAAAGGGTCTAACTCTGTTGCTTAGGATATTGAATATAGTGTTGTGTGTGATTTATAGAGTAGCGACGGTTGTAGTAATTAAAAATTGGTTTTTCATTGTCTTTAAGTTAATAAAAATCTTACATATACTTTTTTTTTTCAAAAAAAACCTTTACATATTTTTTTAACATGAATATTTACATATACCTTAATAAGTAAACTCTATACATTTCATTTTCTTAGATGCTCTGAAAAAAGACATCTATTCCATAATAATAGTGGCTAATTAATTTTTTTATGATCTCATTTATAAAATTTCTTACTATTATCATATTTTACTAGTTGGTGATTTTCATAAAGGTATTAAATGAGAGTTAAAATCTTAGAACCTTTCATTAGATTTTAAAAGTCGTGGTGTGTGAAGAATATAAGCATTTAAGGATTTTTTTTTATATTTTATTATTTATAAATAATGTTAAATGAAATGTCAAAAAAATGATTTTGAAAATTTTCATCTTTATTTCTTATATATTTCTATTATTACTGAAGAACGTCTTCCTTTTAGTTTTGATAATAAATATGGTTTTCTAGATTAGAGTTTGATTTAGTTTTAAGTTTAAATTTGTATGATTGTATTTAATTGTTGATTATATGATTTAATTAAGTGAATTTAACGATTTATTTTATTGCATCGTAAAGTTTTTAATGACATTCGTAAGGTCATCTTTAATTAATTTTTTACTCCTTTAGCCGTCAGCCTCTTTGTTTTCCAATTAACGGTTACTAATTAATTTATTTAATTGATGTTTGATTTCTTTCACTAATCTCTTTCTCTCTCTCTTCGTTAACATCCTATTGTTTTCCCAAATTTGATGATACTTCTAATGTACTAAATATGGATATTGTAATGTTTATTTTTATTTTTATTTTATTCCATTTTGCTGCCATGAAGTTAGTATATCCATAGCTATTAGTTTATTTTATGATATGTTTGGTTTGATATTATTATTATTATTATAAATTTAGTATTTCTAAAATAGCATGTGTTTTGTATTCTCTTTTTCTATTGATGCATTGTAACGTTTTATGGGAATACTTCATAAGAAAATTTTTTATTCTATTTTTTTTTTAATTGAGTGTTTCTAAATTGGTATTTGTTTTGTATTTCATTTTTCCATTGATGCATTGTAACATTTCATGGGAAGACTTTATAAGAACAATTTTTATTTATTGAATTTAAAAAAATATTATATGTTTAATTTTAAAAAAAATGAGAAAAAATATAAATAATTATGATATGGACGATGCTGCTAAATTTAAATGTTGAATAAAATAACATGAGAAGAAAAATAGTAAAAATGAAATGTATAGCAATAAACACCAAATTATTTTAGTTATGCTATGTAATAAAATAACATTATATTTTTATATACTATCTTTATAATGCAATAATATAACATTTAACAACTAATGCGAATAAAAAAGATAACAACATAAATCACAAAACTAAATCGTATCAACCCAAAAGATGTATGAATTATGATGTGTTTCAATTCTTTGTTATCATGGTTCGTAGAGATGCGATCCATAGAGATGCCATCCATTTCAGCCAAGCTATTTACAATTGGTTCTACACCCTGGCCAATTCCTATACTTTGCAACTCCACTGTTTCAGCAAGTTCGTCCCAATCTAGCCAAGCAGCAAATAACTTTTGCTCTAATGTATGGGATACATGCCAAAATGTGTCTTTCATGAAGTCTCCCTTTGCCCCTTCACTAAAAGGTCAAACTGGATTACCAGTCAATTCCAATTTTAGCAAACTGACTGACTTCAAGTAGTCTAAAACTGATTTCTACGATGCATTTGGTGGAGCTTTCAATACTGCATCAGTATGTTTTGATAGTCAACCTGTTACACTAAAATAATATATATATATATATATATATATATAAAACTGAAGAAAAAAAAAATATATATATATATATAGAGAGAGAGAGAGAGAGAGAGAGAGAGAGAGAGAGAGAGAGGCTTTTGTGTGTGGAAAAATAGAAATTATGCATGGAATAAGAGAGGGAATGACTATTTTATAGTTTGAGGATAAGAATAAGAAGAGTTAAAAACAAAGGAAGATAAAAAGATAGAATAATGGTAATATTGAGGGTAGTGGGGATATGAAAAGTTAAAATGGAATTGAAAATTTAATAATAAATAAGAATAGTTAAAAATAAGATAAATATGATATTTTGATTGTAATATAATAGAGTTTTTAATTCACTTTAAATGTTAAAAAATTGTATAAAAAATTAGAAAAAAAATGATAATGACATAGCTGCTGATGCAGCTCAACGTGAGCATAGTAACATTAAATGCTACGCTTCAGCTTTTAATAATATATAGAATATAGATATAGATGATCCAATTTTTTGATCTCCAATTTACCCTCTTCTTTTCAAGGAGGGAAAATCAAAAATCAAAGTTTAGGGCTTTATCTCCTTCTTTCTTTTTTCTTTTTTTTTCTTTTTTTTTTTTTTATTTTTTATCACTTTTAATTACATTCTTGTCTTAAAAATAAACCAATGGGATTCTTACATGAATTAATTCTAACTAATCCAATAAGGACCAATCAAAATTGTAAGGTTGAATTTAATCAACCATGTGTTGGCTTTATTCCGTGACAAATTTGCTTGTAATATAGCACTTAGAAACCTTGTATTTAGGTGGGAATCATGTAAGGGTAGTGTGTGAGAGAGTGTGAAGAAATGCTCAAGACAGTGCAGTGAAGCAAAGACTCGCGGCTAGGACTCGCGGCTTGCAAACCGCCAAAAGTTGCACACGCGCAGAGCATGCAGAGGAGCTGAACAGTCCTGCCAGCTGGAGCACTACAGGACAAAAATCCAGACTGGCCATTCAGCTAGCCCACGGCTTGAACTCGCGACTCAGTCAAGTCGCGAGGTCAAGTCGCCAGTCAGTCCTGTTTTGGAAAAACTGACTCTTCGCATTCCATTCTCACACCAGTATAAATACCCCTCATTCCCACAAATTATGGGTGGCTATTCAGAAAGAAAAACCCTAAGAGAGGTTTCTTCAAAACACCCACCCAATTAGAGAGAGCTACTCATTCTTAGAGAGAAATCTTTGTAGTCTCTTCTCATTCCCTCTCTCATTGTCATACCTATTGAGAGGAGATTTCTATCCAAACACTACCCACACCCATTTAGAGTGTTGAGTGTTTTTGGAGTTTTGGGAAGCATTGGAAGATGCCGAGGATGGCGGATGCTATGGTCAAGTAGCGGAATCCGGGAAGCTAGAAAAGAAATAGGTTCGGCGCAACCTCGTTGGAACAAGAAGCTTGGAGGGCTTAGGTACATTGGGTAGATTAGGCTTGGAGGGTCTATTGCTGTTCATGTATCCCAACTACATTTTCTAGTGGATTATTGACCGCTTGGAGGGCGGCGGAGAGGTTTTACGCCGAGGGCTTCGGTTTCCTCTTCGATAACACATCGTGTGTTGTCCTTGTGTTTGCATCTCTCTTCCCTTTATCTTTGCCTTTTATTTTATGCTGTGGATGTGATTTTAATTGGCTTAAATTGTTTACCAATTCTGTGTTATGCTTTAGTTCATGTTCCGCACATTAATTGTTTGATATAAAGCTTGAATTGGTATTTTGTAAATTGGGGGTCTAAACGTTCAAGGGTGTTTTTACACATATTTGAACTTTCAAAAATAAACTACCCATAATCACTTGATTATGCCTTAACGCATTGAAATGCATATGACCTTTAAAACTTGATGTGACTTGATCTCTTGATTGAATGATTTGATCATGTTCTTTAATGAAATTCATGTTCATCAAACCATTCAAACAACATTTTTGCTCCTAGATTAGTTTTGAAATTATTATAACACAAGGTTGTGGATTCATTTGTTACAAAATGAGGTGTCTACGACTTCTTCTAGGTTCTAATTCAAAAGTTTCTTATGTTTGAAAAATTAAATTTGAAGAATTAGGCCGTGATATAATATTTTTCTCCATTTTCTTTACCCAACCATAATATAAACTGAAAATTGTATTTATGGGTTTTGTTAGGTGGGTTCTTGATTCCTATTCATTTGATTTAGGTTCCCCTTACTATGAGGGCTTCCATTATTTTTGTAAATTTTTTTTTTTTTGGCTTCAGTAGATTATTCCTAGAAAAACTACCTCTAAATTTTTTTTTTTTTTCATGGATTAAATTTACCATGTGGGCTTTAATTTCCGAAAAGAATCCCACATTGATTCTTTTTAGTACAATAGTAACTCCTCACTTGAGATTCATTAACCACGTGAAAATCCAACATTGTCCTCGTTTAGTTTCTTAACTCATTATTTAATAATGATTTTCCAAAAAAAAAAAAAAATCATTATTTAGTAATTTATTAAAATGTTACAACACTCTGCCAAAAAATATATGTACAAAATAATGGAAACGTACTATTTTCTTACTAGACTTTGACAAATCAATTTCAAACTTTCTGTGAACCATAGTTGAGGTGGGGTCTCCCTTCATCAACAAATAATTAATCTTCAATATTTCAATCCTTACCTTTTTACCTAAGTTATATTTTATTATTATTATTAAATAGCTTCAAGTTGATTGTAGCAGTAAATATTTTGAGGGGGGGTGATTTTTTTTTACTTATTTTATTAAAAATAAAATCCTCTAGATTTTAGAATATCTCTACTATGAAATTTTTAAAATTCCATTTGCAATTAGTGAATCTTATTTTTTAATGTCATCAATATTTCAATAAAAGTTGATACCATCATTTTTATTTATTTATTTAAATTATTAAAGATGTGATCAATTTAATTAACATGTTTTAAAAAAGATACAAAGGATTTTATTAAGTGAATGTTACAATTATCCAAGAATTCCAGAAGCTTCTCATCAAATTTTACTCCACTGGTGTTTGGTTGCAATTAAAAGTTAAGGAAATCCAGAAGCTTCTCACCAAATTTTACTCCACTAGTGTTTGGGTGCAACTAAAAGTTAAAGAATTCCATAACATTCTCGTCAATATCTCATTCATTGCACTAGACTACAATTCAATTCTCCAAGAATTCCAGAACCTTCTCATCAATTTCCCATCTATTAGACTAGTGTGTATGTAATATGTATGGTGCAATTATGTTATGAATTCCAGAACATTCTCATTAATATAATAGTCCATTCCACTTCTCTATTCAATCATCCAAGAATTCGAAAGCATCTCATCAATTTCTCATCTATTTCACTAGTGTATGGTGCAAAATCCCAAAAAAAAAAAAAAAATTTGGTGCAAAGTAAAAAAAATATAAGATTACACACTTGTTTCATGACTTTGATATAGCATGCTACAACCATAAGCCCGTAAGTGAGGGAGAGAAAATAATGGGTTAATATGAATGTGATAAACAATCAGTTACAATCTGTCACATAAAATAATTGTAAAAAAGTATATGAAAAAAAATTATGATTATAGAATTACTTGTACACAATGAAATTATGTCATGAATTCCAAATGTCAAGGGTATTGTAGCTGAATTGACACCTCTCCATGTATAAGGTGTTCGATGGTTTATAGGAAAAATTGTACGAGCTGCAATTTAGCCCCATACATATTGTAATTATCTCAAAAACAACAAAAAGTCATGAATTCCAGAAGGTTCTTTTCAGCAATATCTCATCCATTTATTTTAGATAGACAGCTAAGATCCCACTTCCTCTCCATCCATACGGATACATATATTTCAATAACTTATTTATTTATGTCATAGATTCTTATCTCATTTATACTTATGTATGTATTCTTTTATAGTTTTATTTTTATAGTACAAAGATTCGGCATCAACTCAAAACGCTAGCCTATACACAAACTTTGGGTCCCATACAGACCCTAGTACTTTTTTTTGGCCGAATACACTGACCCTATACTTGGAATGCAAGAGAAGAAGAAGAAAAATGGTGTTCACCAAGGGGGGAACAGAGTAGTTTGGAGAGAAAAAATAGAGAATGGATTAAGGGAAGATCTAATTATGGTTTTTAAAAAAAAGTACATTTTGAACCATGAAGCAGAAGAATTTATGAAAATGTCCTCTATTTAGCTTCGGAAAATGAAACAACAATCTTTTTAGTACTAGCTTTCAAAGATGGTCAAAGATTTTATATATAAAAAAAGTTTCCATCTATAGCGCATGCTACTGACGATTGTGCTTTTTATAATCAGACTAAGATATAAATTGATTTTTGGTGTTAGCGAAAATGGAATCTTCGACTTCTTATTTAACCATCAGAACTTTACCATTGAGCAAAAAGATATTTGTAGGGGCGGGCTTTGATTCTTAAGTCCAAAAGATGAACGGATTAAGGTCCAAAGAGCCTAATACAATAAATTTGTAGAGAGTGGGCTAAAAAATTAAGATTCAACAAAGTGGACAGCGCCCTCAATAGGCTAAAGATGGTAAGAGAGCAAGGAAAGGCAATGAATAGACAAATGTAGTGTACAGAAATTCTTTCTCGGTGATATCCGAGGAGTGTAGTTCTTGAATATATTTCTCTTAAATTTGATTATAGTTGCTGCTCTTAATTCTACAGTGTTTTCTCTACAGATTTTCTGCTGCCCCCCCTCCTTGGAGGGCCTCTCACATTATATAGCTCCCTTTAAGCAATCTTGGCCCTCCATTTGTTTATCGTCCAGTCCACCACTTGAGTGCTTGTCCTATTAGACACCTTCCCAAACCCCTTGTGAGTTGCGGCGGTCAAGGCAACACTGTTCAGGGGTCTTCTCCACATAAATGCAGTCAGGAGGTTTGGTGGGATGCATTAAATGTGGGGGCAGCCACCATCCCTTCAGTCATGTCAAGGCTGACCCCCTCTCCGAAGCTCTTTCTCTACTATATGAACTCCTCCGGTAACATGCCACTGACGTGGTCTTACTGTCCGAGCGTGTGGCCTCTTCGGCACAATAATGGACTTCTCGGCCATGGATACGACATGTAGCACATGTATCTTATTTAAATTCTTGTGCACCATAATATCTTACAAAATAACTTATTTATTTTAAGTTTTACTGGACATATTTTTAATTATTGGATTTTAAAAAAAAATATAATATTATCCTTTTTTTAGTGGCGATTTAACTTATTTTGGTAAGGTGAAAATAAGTTATAATTTGACTAAAAATGTGTTTGGATTAGGTTTTTTTTTTTTTTTACTAAAATTTTATTTATTTACTTACTAAAAGTTGATATAAAAAAAAAAATATATATATATATATATATATATATATATATATATATAACTTTAAAAAGTATGGTTTCAACAAATTATACAAAAGAAAATAAGTTGACAAATTAAAAGAAAAAGAAGTTACTTCAAACTCATCTTATAGACTATTTGGCCCTTTATGGGGGAAATTAGCAATTTTAAAGGACTGACATGTGGCTTTGTATTTTTAATTTTTAAATTGCACATAAAAAATAAGCAAAAAATGAGTTTTCAAGTTGCATCTCATGGATTCTTCTCAAAAAAAAATTGCATCTCATGGAGTCAAGCCATAATATTTTCACAATAATAACACTTTTTACAAATTTTGTCAATGCTCAGCTACATTTAAAAAAAAAATCACATTTTTTTTAGAAACAAAAAAAAAACATTTCTAAAATGTACTTTTTGAAATCATTATTATTTTTTAAAGCACTTAAAAATAATAATCCCCCAGAATATGTCATCTAACTGAGAGATTGGGTGCAAAAGAATATGTCATCTAATTGAGCTTCATTCCGTGTTAAAATAGAATCTACTATTTTATTTATAAAGCTTTATAATTTTCTTTAATGTGCAATTATATTTTCTTACAATAAATAAAATAAAAAAATAACTTAAGGGAAAAAAAAAATCAACAAATACATATGGAGGTGTATGAAGTTCTCTCCAAATGACTTTAGAGTACGGCCTTGATCATTGCATAATGATCAAGGTAAATGGATGTCCAATAAAAATTGAGTAATATTATAGATACAAATTATTTTATAATATTTTTATAAAATATTAATATGACCAATTTTTTATTGATTTTTATCTAGATTCACTATTAATATCACTTTTTTATTTATTAATAATCACTTACCAAATCAATAATTTATAAAAAAAATTTGTAAAATAATTTATATCTTTAGTATTATTCATAAAAATTACTTTTAGGGTCAATTTGGATTGAACTTATTTTGCTGAAACTGAAAACTAAAAACTGAAAACTGAAAACACTATAACAAAATAATTTTTAAATGTGTAAATAGTGCTGTAGGACCTATTTTTAATGAAAAAATTGATAAAAAAAAGAGTTTGTGGAACTCGTGAACAGTGCACAAAAATACTGTTCATAGAAGACCAGTCAACCATTGTAGACTGAACCAAAAAAAAAAAAAAAAGATAAAACGCAACATTAAAAACACATACTTGAGATAATCGGAGTCCAAAAGGAACATAATAAATACGCTTAAAAAACCGTTTGCATGGGGAAAAGCGCGCGGTACTTAAAAGCGTTTGCATGTGGAATTGTAGGGCTGGAGGCTTCCTAGTTAGCAACTTGCAACACGCCACGTCGCCAACATATAAATTGAAAAAAGAAAAAGAAAAAAGTAGGTAATAAATTTTATCACTCAAATCCTATAAATTATGGCATTTTTGATCATTAAAATTCAAAAAAATAAAATAAAATTCAAATGTATAATTTATCTATAATATATATAAAGACCGAAAGTGTGTTTTAGTTAGTGTAAGGACATGGTTTACAGCCCAAACCCAACATGTATGGGATCTTGGCCTAATGAGCCCAGTACAATAAATTTGTAGAGAGTGGGTTAAAGAACTAGGCCCTAATGAGTTGGATAACAGCTAGTACTGAATTAAATGACAATCAAACACAAATAAAAGGTTCTGATATCAATGGACTTTCAGTCCGAGGAGGTCACACTTTTATAAATTGATCACAATTGGATACAAGGACAATTTAGATTGCTACAGTATTCTCTCTCTATTTTTCTGATCCTTTTCCCATGGAGGGTTTCTCACATTATATAGCTCCCTTTGAACCATCTTGATCCTACACTTGTTGATCATCCGAGCCCTTACTTGAGTACCTATCACATCAGACACCCTATTTGGCTTTCTGTGAGTTATGGTAGACAAGGCAGCACTGTTCAGAGGTCTTCTCCACATAAATGCGGCCAGAAAAGTAGCTGCAGTGCATTTAATGTGGTGGTAGTAGCTTTTCCTTACATATTTTTGGGTTTCCTTCCTTCTCGTTCATGAAGCACGTCCCTATCATTGGAGCTTCTAGGAGGGTCACCCTAATTGCTGGAATACATACCTGAGCTGTATTCATCATATCCGAGGAGGAGTTCCTCCTCATACCACATTCCATTCATTTCTTACTCATGAGACTTTAAATTGGAACCCCTTATAACTATTTGTCCCTCCTCGGGCCATACAACGTCCTCGAACAAAGTCCAAGATCTAATATATGATTTTGGGCCCTTATCCCTACAATAGCCCTTCAAAATTCCGGTTTTTTCCTCTCGTCTGAGGAGAAAAGTGGGGTTTTGATTTTTCTGGCATTAATATTATTCTGTCCCTTGACTTGCACACGTGGGAGTGCCATTTATGCATCCCATGATTGCTACTGACACTTCAGAGCCCGTGAGGCGTCATTAATTTCACCAGGCGGCGTGTTGTTCCCCCCATCCAATGGTGAGGCGCTAATCCAATGGCTGGTATTTCTCATTGGGTTTTGAGCGGGATAATTCCCACCCAATTTCGTCCTTTAAATAGAGCATCCGGGGAAATCGTTTCCCTCATTTCACAAGTCTTCAAACTCTCCAGAGATCCCAAGCATTCAAACTCACAAAGCTTCCTAAGTGACTAGACTTCCCATACCTTTTCTTCGAGAAATTCTTGAAAATTTTCTACAAGTTTCAAGGATTTACGCACATTCTAGTTCTTGTAAGTTTCTATTTCTTTAAATTTTTCTTTTTCTCCTCGGCTAGTCTTCTCGGCCTTCCAGTTCTTAGTTCGCCCTTTATCACTTTTAGTCGTTCCCCTTTAACTTGTCCAGATGGGTAGATTCAAGTATTTAGTAAACTCCCCTGCCAAAAATAGAGGCCTTTAAGAATAGATACCACATTCCACGAGAGGTTGTTCTGTGATACTGTTCCCCAGAACAAATAGTGTCAGACGGAGAAGAGGAGGAAGTCATCATCCCTATGACAGCTTTCATAGAAGGGGGAATGATTCTCCCCATGGGTAGGATAACGCGAGATTACCTTATCAACCATAGGATATGCCCCCATCAATGTGCGCCCAACCTATTTAGGGTCTTAGGTAGTGTTAATGCTCTTAACGAGCATCTGCGCTTGGGGCTCACTTGGCATGATGTGGTCCACATGTAGAGTGCCACTCTCTAAAAAACGCGGGATTTTATCTCAAGTCCCGATCTGATGTCGTCAGACTAGTATCATGCCTGCCTAAATCTAACAAGGGTATGAAAGACGACTATCTGATAGCTTCGGGAACGTGGCATGATGGCCTTCATTGCCTAGTCCGAGAGGGAAAGCCAGGTGGGATACCTTAGAGTTAGGTTCCTTAGTAAGAGATTTAGATTCTTTAACCCTAACCATGTCGTTATTTCCCTTTCACTTTGCTTTCTTTTGATGATGGATTTTTAACTTTCTAACCACGTTTTGCCTCTCGACTATTTTTGCAGATAAGAGGCACGTAGCTCCTAAGCTCAGCCACACCAACGTTGCCTTTCTCAACTACTTACTGAGATTCGAAATCTTTGTAAGTGAAGACCGGCAGCTACGAGCCGTCCACCTAATTTTGGACTTCCAGCCAATCTCGGAGATATATCAAGACGTCGGCAATGCCATAAGAGCGGGTGACCTAAGGTTGGCTCGGATTGACATTTCGTGGCCAAATTTCTTAGCTCGAGACGATCTTCCACCAGTTGTGCTGCCACTTCAACGAATTCTACTTGAAGCAGCAGCAGCACCCGAGGAGGAGATTGCCTCATCACGTCTATCACTAAAGGAGGAGATAGAAAAATTCCACTTCGAAGAAGAAGAGAATCCAGGGGTTCCTATAGTCACCCTCTCGGACGCCGAAGGAGAAACTGACAGGCACTCTGGTGTTCGCGCCCCCATTTTGGTGATTGCCCGCCCAAACAGCTCCTCCGAAGAAGAGGAAGACAGGATGGCATTGAACAAGAGTAACAAGAGTTTAAGAGAGCTCATGGCTTCCAGAGGCAAGGTGTCAACTTCAAAAAAAGCCACCAAGTCCCAAGTTCCCACCAATCTTCCCCCTCTTCCTCCTCAGATCCCCACCGACCTCGGATTGAAGCCAATTCCTGATTTAAAGAAAAAAAGGCCAATCGAGGTGCTTGAGGAAGGTGAGGTGGGTCCTCAAAAGGGGACGAAACAACAAAAGGTGGCCAAAGATGCCCGGGACAAGAGGTATTCTTCTGTTGATAGCTGGGAGGAGCAAAATAGGGTCGATGTGTGCCTCTCGCAGTGCACCTGGTCTCCTCGGCTAGAGGTGGATGGAGCTGCCATCCCTTGGAATGCCTCAGTTAGGGACTTCCAACGGGGGCGTGCGGGCTACCTAGCTGAAGCCCTAGAGCAGCCTCTCCTCCCAAGAGACATGGAGGCATACAGGCACTTCAAGCAGAACGACCTCTTCTTGTTTCTGAAGAGGGACCTCGCTATGGTAAGCAGTCTATGACATCTTTGAATTTCAATGCTAAACTTTGTTTTTGTTCTTTCCCTACTTTCTTACTTAGATGATTCTTCCGTTGTTTTTGTGCAGGTTGCTCAACAAATTTTTGTGGCCGAGGAATGGGTGCGCGGTGCCTATAATGAGGCTAATGTTGCGGATCTCGCTTGTGCTGATGTTGAGAAGTCCTTGGGGGCTCTCAAACAAGAACAGGTAGAGCTGTCCGAGAAGCTCAAAGAGGTGGATTAGGCCTACCGAAGTGTTGAGGCAGGTCTAAAGATCGTTGAAAGGCAGGCCGAGGATCAATGCCAAAAGCTGCATCTGACCGAGATTGATCTGGCTACCGAAAGGCAGCTGGTCATAGATCTCAAGGCCGAGCTGCGGAAGACCAGGGAAGCGGCTCAACTGGCCAAGAAGGCAGCTGAGGCTGAGAAAAAGGCCTCTTATCAACTTGGCGTGGAAAAGACGGAGATTAGGCTTGCCGAGGAGCTCTCCGAGGTATGCAAGGATTATTGTGACGCGACATAGGATAAGGCCCTTAGTGCTGCAGGAGTCCCTACAGACTCTGCTCTAAGGTAGCCGGGGAGCATATACTACCATCCAGACATCCGTGTAGCCCCTGGTGCCATCCCCTCTTCCACTGCCATCGCCCTAGACAATTCTAAGTAGCCTTTTGCAATCCAAGCTGCTTTCCCTCCCCTTAAGGCTTCGAAGGGATCCAGCTAGGCTGGTGATCAAACCAAGGGGCTGAGGGAGATAAAGACAAGGGTAAGGGTAAGGAAGCTGTAGCAAAGGCAAAGGAAGCGGAGGCCAAGACCAAAGAAGCTGATCCTAAGGCCAAGGACGCTCCTACCTCTCAGCCGAGCCAGAAGGAAGATCCTCCCGCTCCCAAGTCCAAGGCTTAGCACTTAGGATTTTCTTGTAGTTTTTTTTTTTTTTTAATTTTTTTTATTTATTTTTTATAGTAGTAGTACTCTGCCGCTGAATATAATGTATTCCCTTTCTTGTTTAATGAAAACGTTTTTCTCTTTATCTTTTGTTCTTTTGCTTTATGTACTTTGAAGCTTATCATTATCATACATAGCATTGAACTGTTGTTACTGTGCCTTCAATAAAAACCAATAATAATATGCTGCTAATAATCTAAGTAATTTGATCTAGTGCCAGAAATAAAGTTGTGTATCACACTTTTGTATTGTGAATTGAACCTTTTGTAATGAAGGTTGAAATTGATAAACTTATACTTTGTAAGGGAAAATAAAAGAGGTAGACAACCTGCATCTTGCTCATCACTTATGTAAATAAATAGAAATTTCAGCTTACTTAAAGTTTTCAATTCGTGGATTTGAACATAACCCTGGATCTGTTTTGACACTTGGTGAAAAACAAATGGATGTTACAGAGTGTTAATTTCTCCAAAGTATGTGGTTCGAGGATCCTGACATAACTTAGGTTCTGTTTAACACTTAGAAAAGAATGAATAGATGTCATTAAGTGTTAATTTTACCAAAGCATGTGGTCTGAGGAGCTTGACATAACTTAGGTTTTGTTTAACACTTAGAAAATAATTAATAGATGTCATTGAGTGTTAATTTTATCAAAGCATGTGGTCTGAGGAGCCTGACATAACTTAGGTTCTGTTTAACATTTAGAAAAGAATGAATAGACGTCACTGAGTGTTAATTTTACAAAAGTATATGGTCTGAGGAGCCTGACATAACTTAGGTTCTGTTTAACACTTAGAAAAGAATGAATAGAGGGAAGTACAATGTCTTTATACAATAAATGAACATATTAACAAAGGAAACTTTCATTAATAATAATACATTTTCAAATTGTTTACATTCCAAGGGTGCGGTATTACATGCTTATCTAAATCTTCTAGAAAATATGCTCCTATACCAACCACTGAGGTGATACGATATGGTCCTTCCCAATTAGGTCCAAGCTTTCCCCATGCTGGATTCTTTGCCGTACCTAGAACTTTTCTCAACACCAGGTCACCTATATGCTTTCCCACAGACGGCGCCAATTATAAGGACACGATTTACAGCCCAAGCCCAAGATGTATGGGATTTTGGCCCAATGAGCCCAGTACAATAAATTTGTAGAGAGTGAGTTAAAAAACTAGACTCTAATGAGTTGAACAACGGCTAATATTGAATTAAATAACAATCAAACACAAATAAGAGGTTCTAATATCAATGGACTTTCAGTCTGAGGAGGTCACACTTTTATAAATTGATCACAATTGGATACAAGGACAATTTAGATTGCTACAGTGTTCTCTCTCAATTTTTCTGATCCTTTTATCATGGAGGGTTTCTCACATTATATAACTCCCTTTGAACCATCTTGATCCTACACTTATTGATCATCCGAGCCCTTATTTGAGTACCTGTCACATCAGACACCCTATTTGGCTTTCTGTAAGTTGTGATAGCCAAGGCAGCATTGTTCAGAGGTCTTCTCCACATAAATGCGGCCAGAAAGTAGCTGCAGTGCATTTAATGTGGTGGTAGCAGTTTTCCCCTAGATATTTTTGGGTTTCCTTTCTTCTCGTATGTTCATGAAGCACGTCCCTATCATTGGAGCTTCTAGGAGGGTCACCCTAATTGCTGGAATATATACTTGAACTGTATTCATCATATCCGAGGAAGAGTTCCTCCTCGAACTACATTCCATTTATTCTTTACTCATGAGACTTTAAATTGGAACCCCTCATAACTATTTGTCCCTCCTCGGACCATACAACGTCCTCGATAAAGTCCAAGGCCCAATATATGATTTTGGGCTCTTATCCCTACAATTAGTTTAATAGGTAAAATAAAAAATCTAATATTCAAATTCCACTTATACAAAAACACTAGTTAGTGTTTTTACTCGATTATAAAGAGCAATTATAAAACTTATAGCTCGATTGTAAGGTCATAAGGTTTTGAAGTCTCATGATTTTACACTTCATGAATTTATCCTATATCTTTTAATTGAATTTAAATTATATTCTATAATTAAACTCTTCATTATAATTTTTTTAGGGACTCCATTAGAATTTTGACATGTGATATTTTCTTTAAATGGTAAACTACATATATAGCTCCATGTATAAATATAATTATAATAATTACTATTATTATTAAATTCTATATTAGACAAGAAAATAAGAGAAAAAAAAAATCATATTATGATAAACTTTTTCTTGTATTACACAAGTTACCAACTAGTATCCATAATATTGACTTTCTTCTAAAAAAAGAAGAAGTATCCACAATATAGACTAAATGTCAATACCCATATTCTCCCCACTAATTTATAAGAATAGGTGATTTATTATTGTTATTTAAATTAAAACAATGAATACTTGCATAGAAGAATCTAGAACTAGAATCTCATGCATAAACAAATAAATAAAGTCCAAAATTATATTTTGACTTGGTTACTGTATCAGACTTGTTAGTGAAGATAGTTGAAAATAGCTTTACTGATGAGCAGTATATAAAGACAAGAAGACAAGAAGCCAAAGACCAACTGCCTTCTAACAACTGCTCTTGTTCTTCTGTAACATCTCTCTCTTAGGTAGTTTCTTAGTGAAGCTCCTTCTGGGTTTCTCAGTAAAACTTATTCCGAGGTTTCTCAGTAATGGAAAAGCTTAGTTTGGATCATTTGCCACGTGGGGTCAGATTTAGTCCGAAGGACAAGGAGGTCATCGAACTCTACCTGAAGAAGAAGATCACAGGGAATGATAAAGACACTTGGTTTATTCCCGAAATTGAGTTCTATAAAGATGAGCCCTGGGATTTACCAAGTAATCTTCTTGTTTTTCTATTATCACACACCCACCTTCATTTCTTGGAAAATTTAATGCCTTTTTGTGAAAAGGTACGAAAGTGTTTCACATTGTATTAGTTTGTTGATTGTTGCTTGTTTTGTGGGCTTGTTATAGAATTTTTCAGGAAGTGTGTTACATTAATTGATCATAAGAAATAGTTGCAGAGATCATGTGAACATTATCTGTTTTCTGGTATTGGTGTTGTCTGGTTCATGTTGTTTCTAGTTAGCGTTTTCTTTTGTATAAAGACTCATGCTTTCTTGGGCTATGCTCCTCTGCTCTAGTATGGCTGTTTTTCTTCTTTAAAACACTTGTGTGTGTGTGTGTGTGTGTGTGTTTGTGACTTCTTGGTCTTTTCTAGTAGTGTACTTACTAGATTACATAAGATTTGCATGATATGCCCGTATAATTATCTCATAGTTGAGCAATTATATAATGTACATGGTCATGTGATTTTTCCCATTTTGGGTGTCAAAATTTTGTGCTCAAGTCTGGTTTCTTGGACTGTAGCTAAAAGTGGGATTGCTACGGAGGATCAAGAGTGGTTCTTCTTCACCGAACAGAGCCTGAAGCATCAGGACGATAATCCAAAAAAGAGAAAAAGGGATCAGAAACAAGAAAGGGTGAACAGGAAAACCAAGGCTGGGTTCTGGAAATCAACTGGTACAGATAGGGAAATCAAGTCTGGAGAGAGCTTGATTGGAATGAAGAAGACTCTGGTCTTCCATATAGGGACTACTAAGGGAAAAGAGAAGGGAATAGGGACTAAGTGGGTAATGCATGAGTACAGCACAACCCAGAAGGACTTTGATGGAAAACACCCCGGTCAGGTTGGCTTTTGCTATTCAATTTGTTTGATTGATGTTATATTGACCTGAGATTTTTTATTGATTACTGAACTGTGTGTGTGTGTGTGTGTGTGTTGATTTAAGATTGTTTTGCCTCCAAAATCATTGGAGGTAACTTTAACAGAGGATTGATTCAATTAGCTAGGATTGTGGAAACTGTTAATTTATGTTAATTCTTAGTGAGGGGGTTAACATTCTTGCTGGATTAATAATCTCTCTTTTATTTTTTATTTTTAATATTTTAGATTCATTAAAGAAGGTATTCTTAATCCATCAAGGGATAGATACTGAAAATTTACATGTAGACACTGTTGCAAGGATTAGTGGTTTTAGCTCATGAGTTCCCCTATTGAGGAGAGGAGGAGCCTCGTAGAAGACAGGGTGTGAGTTTTTTTTTTTTTTTTTTTTTTCGAAAAGCAGTTTGATGGTTTCCTTTTTGGGTTGAACAGTACTCACATGTATGAATTGAGAATTTGTTTGTTTTGTCATTTCTGATACATATTTACATATTGTTATTTGCATTTTTTTGTGGTAATTCAATTTGTAGTATATATTAGGCAATGATGTTATGTCCGCCCAATTCACTTGGGTGCTTAACATTATGCAGAAGGCCTTTGTCCTTTGTCGTTTATTCGATAATCGAGAAAAGAGTACCAATGGTGGACCTGCTGCTTCACTTGATACCTCATCTTGTATTGAAGAAACGAAGTCTAAGTCATTGCTGGCTCCTGTATTTCCAGCATTGGATGTGCAAGCTGAAACTCATCAAACAAGTAATCAATCTTGTTTTGCTAAAATTCCTGATGCAATGTTGTCTGATGCTACGGCACCTGTTCAATGTGAAAATGCTTCTCTTGCAGAAAAACAGGAGGCAGAAATGACATCTCCTGAGGTGATAGGACCTAGTTTCCGTTACAGACACTTATGCTTTTCCTTTTTTTTTTTTTTTTTTTTTTTTGGCGAATTGAGAAGTATAGTATATTAAATTAATCAATATCTTGTAACTCATGTTTCTTCTATCAGGATGAATTTAATGTGGAGGAATTTTTGAATAAGCTCTCCCCAGCCGCATTTGATTTTTATGTGGATGAAATGATGGGGGAGGGGGGATTTGACAACTCCGAGGTAATAGGACTTAGTTTCAGCATTAGACACTATCTATGGTTTTTTTTTTTTTTTTTTTTTTTATTTATAATAATTTGATAGTTATAATGGGGGAGGGGGGATTTGAACATTGGATGTCTCTGTTGGAAATAGTAGGAGATGCCAACTAGTTGAGCTACAAGGCATAGAGTAGTTGTTATTACTATTAAATTGTGGGAATTAGAAGTGCAGATAACTAATTGTACACTTATCTTTGTTATTCATGTTTCTTCCATCAGGTTGACCAGGATTTGGAGAAAGCCCCCAAAATGTTCTACCCCCATCCACCAGAGCCATTAGATTGCAACTTTTCCTCCGTATCAACTATAACTACCGCTACGCCAGCTGTTTCTTCTCCTACCACAGCTAAAGCTTCTCTTGAAGAAGCACAGTCTATGCTAGCACCAGCTTCAGTTTCTCCAAAATTAGGAAGTGAAGCTGACAATTATCCCTTGAGTTTTCAATGTTATCCAGCAGAAAATTCTGATGGAATAACATCTAGCAGTATACCACCCATTGAGTACAATGGTTATAACACTTGTGTTGCAAAAAATGATGTGGTAGAAAAAACATCTGATGAGGTGAGAAAGGAATTAAATTCAAACATAAAACAATAACATCTCTCTTCCAAGTGTACTTAACTATTTAAGCACCTATCTTATTCATTTCTGTTTTTTACATCAGGCTAATTTGCAGGTGGAGGCAGGATGGAATATGTTCCCTGTCGCACCACAGCCACTAGGTTGCAACATGTTATCCCCATTACACTCGCAGATGCAAGCGGACAACTGCTTTCGGTACAAGTCTAGCTGTGAAAATAATCTTGCTTTTGATGATGAAACCCAGGAAAACATGGTCTCTGCACAGGTAAGTGAAAACTCTCAAGATATCTTTTATTAATTGATCTTGCAAATTTTTCCAATAAATTTCTAGTTCTTTTAATTTGTAGCTCAAGACTTGTTATACTCGTTTGTGGGTACTTTTTGAAATTCGATGTGTTTCTTTGTGTTTGTCATCTTCGGATAATTGGTCTTCTGAAAACTTACCTTGCATTGTTATTATGTGCAACAGTTTGATCAAGAGTATCAAGATTTTTTGTGGCTTGAAGATATCATCCAAAGTCCAAAGGTTTCACCAGGGTTGTAAAAATCAGGATCATATCTAGGATCTGAGGGAGGGTCTTTGGATCAGATCATAAAATTTTACAATTAAAGAATGTCAGTGATTTAGATAGATAATTAATTATTAATATTACTTATAAGAGAAGGCAAAAAAAAGAAAGAAAGAATTATGGCTTTCATGGGAAGTACTTATTTAAAAAAAAAGTCTTTCCCGGAAAGAGTAGAAGAATTTTTAATACTCTTTGAAGACAGCTAAATTAAAAAGGATATTAGTCTTTCTTACAAAGTTCAAAAGAAAGTTTAATATTCTTTAAAAACAAAGCTAAAAGTCAAAGAATTATTAATATTCTCTGAAATCCCGCATGTAAGCAACATTCAACCAAAGTTTTGGGAATTTTGCTGAAAATGGGTCATCTTCCTTTTCCCACTTACATTTGCAAACATTCCCTAAAGTCTACTCACAGTGATTCACTCTTTTTCAACTCAAAAGAAAAAGAGACTTCTAGTCTTTTACAAACCAAAGACCCATGGTCTTTTACAATCAAAGGCCTATGGCCTACTTTTACTACTTATTGTCATTGGAACTTGGGTTGTTACTCTTCCCCACTTTCCCACCCCACCCCCCAGAAAAATAGTCTTAAAAAGACTTCCAAATTGGGTTCCTTACTTTAGTTCCATGTTGAGTTTAAAGGTTTCTCTAAAAGAAACCACAATCTGGGTTGGAATTTTGATAATCCCTCTTAAAAGACTCAAATTAATGTTTAAATCATTAACATATTAGATTTATAGAATTGTGAGGTTTAAGATCCTGATCAAGATTTTAGCAACCCCCAGACTTTGTTACAGAGTGAAAACAAGTACAGTCTTCACTTCTGTGTATAATGCAATTTGTATTTTATATCTCTGGGATATCACACTCTTCTCACATGGAGTGGGTATCCTGGTGATACTAAATACCTTCTCGTGTATGATGTTGATGAGCACTGGATAGCTTTGGTCGTCTTACAAAGTGAACCTACAAGTGTGGTACGTCATCATCTGCAGGTGCGGTGAACCAGTTCTATATGTATATGATAAATCAAGCGATCGTTTGGAATTAGTATAAGGGTTTGGCAACTACAAGATTGGAGCAAGACTTTGTTTTTTTTAAATCTATATACAATGTGATTTATGTTCAGCTGTTTTGGATAATCGTTGTTTTTCTGTAAACATGTAATAAAAGTGTTCAACCGATGATTTTCTTTAATTTTATCTTCTTTAATCTTTGGAATAGTTAAAAGTCGATTTAAGGTACATGGCCACAAACTTGTTTGCTGGAATTTGGGCGTTTTTAAGATGCTTATTGTGTGTTAGACAAAGAAGAATGCATGAAAATAGTTATCAGTCAGAAAGTCAAGCTAGAAATTGAACTGTACAATGAAAGAGGCTGGTATACACAGGATGGGAATGAGTGACATGGTCTAGGACCTCGAGGTTGAAGGTGCTCTAGTAAGGGTCGTTTGGCTTATATAAACCAGTAGTTTTAAATGATTACAGGCATGTCATATTGGTAAAGATTTATTGATTGTCAAGTTTCAATGTTTTATTGTTATTGATACTATTATTCTTAGTGCATTCACGCTTTAAAATGGGTTGCTTTCAATGGTGGTAGTTTAACACGATATTGTTTGTACAATATTTAGTCTTTTCTCTCAAAATTTCTGCATGAGGTTACCATGGATGAACATGCAGGGTTGACATGCGGTTTTCACGAATGGCATACAAAAGCCCCATAAATGATGCGTTGTTGGAAAAAAAAAAAATAGTCCATCGGCAAGGGAGAGCTAGTAGTTGTTGTTCGTAGCCTACAAAGAGGCAATAACTCACACGTGAGGAGGAGATTGTTAGATATACAAATACGAGTGAAGTTCCAAATTGAATAATTATGAGAAGAGTGAGTGATTAATCAAGTTGAATCCAAACTCATAATCTTAAGGTTTTGGGTTAAGTTGTGTCTAAATATGTTATATGAACAATGAATATCATCTCATGTTGTCAATCATTTCGTATGTTGTGTTGTAGCTTGCTTGACATGGTTTTTTTGAAGTATTCAGTAGGTTGAATGTGTACATATGAATGTGTTTAAAGACTTTGCAAGAGGAAATGTTGCATAAGCAATCTAATGTCTCCTTAAAGCATTTTCTCTTAGAATTTTTGCAACACTTTACTACTCTCAATTTTCTAATAACTTTATTGCTACAGAAAGTTGGAATTTTTATAATTCTTTAATTTGATGATGAGGGTTTTATTTATGAGGGGGAAATGAAAAAATAAAATTTTTTTTTTTACTCCATTAATTTGTTGTAGTAGTTTTGAACTTGTTTCTATCATCAAAAGTGTTAGAATATTTTGAGCTAATATGATACCATAAAACTTGGATTTGGTGGGAATCTGGTTATAAGCGCTGGTCAGAATTCATGTCTATGTGACAAGGTGCTAATAAGCACTTTTGTCCTGGGCACATTTTGGCTCCAACTTCGTCTTTTGGAATGTTTTGGTTAATATTTTGACTAGTTTAAGGATAATCATGCATTTTCTTTGCTTCTTTAAAGCCACTAAGGTCCCATTTGGTAGAGTGGTTTAACATGTTTTTAGTTTTTAAACATTACATGCATTTTTACACACTTTTCACCTATACGTATTTCAAAAAAATACAAATAACGTTACTAAAACAATGTTATCAAACGGCCCCTAAATGATCAAAACTTTATCTTGATGATCCAATCCTTTGATCTCCAATTTACTCTCTTCTTTTTACGGAGGAAAAATCTAAAATCAAAATTTAGGGCTTTATCGTCTAAATTTTTTTATCACTCTTAATTACATTCTTGATTTAAAAATAAACCAATGGGATTCTAACATGAATTAATTCTAACTAATTTAATAAGGACCAATCAAAATAAACTACCCATAATCACTTGATTATGCCTTAACTCATTGGAGTGCATATGACCTTTAAAAACTGGTGTGGCTTGATCACTTGATTGAATGGATCGATCATCATGTTCTTTAAAGTGAAAGTCATGTTCATTGAACCATTCAAACAACATTGTCGTGGATTCATCAGTTACTAAACGGGGTGTCTACAACTTCTTCTAGGTTATAATTCAAAATTTTATTGTGTTTGAAAAGGAAAAGTAGAAGAATTAGGCTGTGATATAATATTTTCTCTATTTTCTTTACCTAACTATAATATAAACAAAATTTTGTGTTTGTGGGTTTTGTGAAGGGGGTTCTTGATTTTTATTCTTTTGATTTGGGTTCCCCTTACTACAAGGGCTTCCATTATTTTTGTAAATTTTCTCTTTTGGCCTCAATTGACTATTCCTAGAAAAACTACCTTTAAGAAAATTTTTATTTCATGAATTAAATTTACCATGAGGACTTTAATTTCCCAAAAGAATCTCACATTGATTCTTTTTAGTACAATAGTAACTCCTCACGTGAAAATCCAACATTGTCCTCATTTAGTTTCCCAACTCATTATTTAATAATTTATTAAAATGTTACAATACTCTGCCAAAAAAAAAAAAAATATATATATATATATATATATAAAATAATGGAAATGTATAAATACTTATTAATAATTAGATTTTTTTTTTTTTTTTTTTTTTTTACAATATAGGTATATCTTACAAATATTTAAAGGTTATATGATAAAAAATAGGAGCTCTAACCCCCCCCCCCCACCCCCCCTCCCCCAAAAAAAAGAGAGTTTAGAGTTGATATACAATTGTAAGACAGTGGAATAATTAGGTAATAAGTTTTGTGAGTAAATAGTGAAACCCCTAATTTTTAGCTCAATTTCAAACCCTATTAATGCGTTCAAATCATTCAACATTGATAATATGTGCTTTTTTTATTCTCAATATTTTATCAAGAAAAAAAAAACTCATATGAAACTTCGATTATAACATTATGATTTTGATTTGTCAAACATGGATGAAGTTTTGCAAACAAGTTATATATTGAAAAGGAAATTATGAACAATTTTTCTATAAAAATAATAATTGATAAAGTTTATTACGTGAAGTATTATTGTTGAGCATGACTTTGATGGAAGATACTATATTCGTTTTTTTTTTTTTTTTTTTGTTCTATATATTTGTATGTTGTATACCCAATTATACAGTGTTTGTATACTTATTAGAGTTTAAGAAGATTATAAGTTTCTCTTATAAAGAAGATCTCGTGTCTAGATGTGTATATATACATATTAAAGTTGATAATTTTGTGTATATGTATATAACTTACTTTAGAATAAAAAATTAAAATTTATATTTTCATACATAGGCATATATTATGTGGATTTTTTAGGGTAATCTCTATTTGTGATTTGAGTTTATCTTGACATAGTAGTTTAGCCCCCCCAACTCAAAATTCCTAGTTCTGCCATTGATTCTTACATAAATTAATTCTAACTATACAATAAGGACCAATCAAAATAAACTACCCATAATCACTTGATTATGCCTTAACGCATTGGAATGCATATGACCTTTAAAACTCGATGTGGATTGATCTTGATTGAATGGTTCAATCATCATGTTCTTTAATGTGAAATTCATGTTCATCGAACCATTCAAACATCATTTTTTCTGCTAGATTATTTTTGAAATTACTATAACACAAGGTTGTGGATTCATTGGTTACAAAATGGGGTGTCCACAACTTCTTTTAGGTTCTAATTCAAAATTTTCTTGTGTTTGAAAAAGAAAAGTAGAAGAATTAATCCATGATATAATATTTTTTCCATTTTCTTTACCCAACTATAATATAAATTGAAATTTGTGTTTATGGATTTTGTTAGGTGGGTTCTTGATTCCTATTCTTTTGATTTGGGTTCCCCTTATTGTGAGGGCTTCCATTATTTTTGTAATTTTTTTTTTTTTTTGGCCTCAATAGATCATTCCTAGAAAAACTACCTTTAAGAAATTTTTTATTTTCATGAATTAAATTTACCATGAGGGCTTTAATTTCCAAAAAGAATCCCGCATTGATTCTTTTTAGTACAATAGTAACTCCTCACTTAAGATTCATTAACCACATGAAAATCCAACATTTACCTCGTTTAGTTTCTTAACTCATTATTTAATAATGATTTTCAAAAAAAAAAAAAAACTCATTATTTAATAATTTATTAAAATGATATTTTAATATTAAGATGTTACAACACTCTGCCAAAAAATATATGTACAAAATAATGGTGTGGGCATGAGAATTCAAATAAGGTATCTGTGCCACGTGTCGTATCCATGGTCGAGGAGTCCATTGTCGTGCCGAGGAAGCCACATGCTCAAACAATAAGGCCACGTCAGTAGCACATTACTAGAGGAAGTCCTATTATTCAGAAAAAGTTTCGAAGAGGGGGTTAGCCCTGGCATGACTAAGGGATGGTGGCTGCCCCCACATTTAATGCATCCCACAAAATCTCCTGGCTAAATTTATGTGGAGAAGATCTCTGAACGGTGTTGCCTTGGCCGTTGCAACTCACAAGGGGTTCAGGAAGTGTATGATGGGACAAGCACTCAAGTGGTGGACTGGATGATCAACAAATGGAGGGCCAAGATCACCTGAAGGGAGCTATATAAAGTGAGAGACCCTCTAAGAAGAGGGGGGCAGAAAATCTGTAGAGAAAACACTGTAACATTAAGAACAGCAACTGTAGTCAAATCTAAGAAAAATATATTCAAGAACTATCCTCCTCGGACATTGCTGAGGAAGAATTTCCGTGCACCACATTTGTATATTCATTGTTTCTACTTGCTCTCTTATCAACTTTAGCCCATAGAAGGCGTTGTGCACTTCATTGAAGTATAGTTTTTTAGCCCATTCTCTACAAATTTATTGTGTTGGGCTTTTTGGGCCTTAATCCATTCATCCTTTGGACCTAAGAACCAAAGCCCGCCCTTAAAATTGGCACTGTCTGTGGGGAAGGCTTAAGCTTTAGTGAGTTCGATGCCCAACCATGGTTGGATCAAGACAGGACCAGGAGGAGTCTATTGGTTCCCAACGTCAGGATTAGTTCCTCAACTTGAGCGAAGAAGGGACCATAAGGTTAGTGTGCACACCACGCATATTAGCAGGAGCCAGTCTTGAGGCGGGAGTCACATCTCCCACGAGGAGAATACCAGAAGCTTGCAATTAGAGATTGACCGTCTTTGCAGGAGGCTACGCCGCGAACGACAAAGAAGGACTCCCTCGAATTCCGACCCTTCTTCTGATGAAAAGGGAGATGGTAGCTACAGGCCCAGGTTTAGGACTTCTCCCAGTGAGTCTTTTTCGTACGATGAAGACCGTCACTACAAATGGAGGAGTAAGAGTCCACCTCGCAAAGGTCTAGGCAATGATGCTATGAGCAAGGCTCTTAACTAAATCTCCAAGTTGCCATTTACGCGTAGAATTGAAGGTGGAAAGCTTCCCCAGCGTTTTACTCAGCCAACGTTCACCATGTACAATGGAAGAACGGATCCCATGGAGCAAGTGAGCCACTTCAACCATAGAATGGTCGTGCACTTTAGGAGCGAGGCATTGATGTGCAAGGTTTTCCTATCCAACTTGGGGCTTGTGGTGATGAGGTGGTTTGACGGCCTGAGGGAAGGCTCTATCAACTCTTTTAAGGAGCTTACTCGAGCATTTGGGGTCCGTTTTGTGACTTGCAGCAGGGTTCCTCAGCTTTTAAACTCTTTGTTGTCCATGGCAATGCAGGAGGGGGAGACCTTGAAAATGTACTTTGATAGGTACTAAGAGATGTTCAACAAGATAGATGGGGACTTTGATGATGTGGCTATAAGGACTTTCAAGGTCGGCTTGCCCGTCGAGCATGATCTGAGAAAGTCTTTGACCAAAAAATTGGTTAGGAGTGTGCGTCGACTCATAGATCGTATTGATAAGTATAAACGGGTTGAGGAGGACCAGCAACAAGGAAAGGGGAAGGCGAAGATAGTCCCTCACGACAGAAGGGATTTCAGATCGAACAGGTACAATAACAACTGACCTCGGAGAGATTTTGCGAGGCATTTTAGATCTACTACTACTTAGGTAGTCAATACTGTGTTCTGAGAGTCGGTACACCAAGTTCTGGAAAAAAAATCAAGAATAAGCCATACTTTCAATGGCCAAATAGGATGAGGGGAGACCTCGCGAAGCACAACTAAAGTCTTCATTGCCAATACTACCAGGAACGAAGGCACACTAACAAGGATTACAGGACTTTGTGGAGCCACTTGGAGTAATTAGTTAAGCCAGGAAAGTTGAAGCAATTCCTGCATCAGCTCAACAGACAAGGCAGTCAAGCAAGGTCAGGGGCTCAGAGGGATGCCTTCACAAGACCACCTTTAGGTACAATCAGCGTCATCCTGGTTGCCCCGGGAAGAATTGGTTCTCAGCCGTCCAGGGTGATGTCTGTAGCTTGGCCATCCGCAGATAACTCGTCCCCTAATCCCAAGAGGAGTAGAGTGAAGGCCCGATTAGCCCTGAGCTTTTCCGACGAAGACAAAGTGGGAACCTTGCAGCCACATGATGATGCCCTAGTAGTTACCCTCAGGAAATGAGGGTATGATGTAAAGAGGGTGCTGGTAGATCAGGGCAGTGGCGCAGAGATCATGTACCCCGACCTATTTAAAGGATTGAAGCTAAGGTCCGAGGACTTGACACGCTATAATTCCCCTCTAATAGGGTTTGACGACAAGGTTGTCTTTCTAAAAGGCCAAATTCAACTACCCATTCAAACAGGGACCGAGGTCGTGGAAGTGAACTTCATTGTGGTAGATGCATATTCCTCTTACACTGCGATTATGGCAAGGCCTTGGTTTCACACCATGGGGGTCGTACCTTCCACCCTGCACCTAAAGGTGAAGTATCCGTCTAGAGGAGAGGTTGAGGAACTGGTGGGGAGCCAATCCATGGCCAGGCAATGCATGGTGGCCGCGATTAGACATCAAACCGGGGGTGAGTTCTCGGCCTTCGTGGTGAGGGACTTATAGAAATCAAGAGTGTCGGAGTTGTCCACGGAGGCAGTGGCAGGAAGGGCTAAGTGCGAGCGGTTGGAGAAAGTTGTTATTGACAGCGACGAGGAGAAATTCTTTCGGGTCAAAGTTCAGCTACCTCCTCGGGAGAAGGAAGAGCTAGTAGATTTTCTCAGAAAAAATATTGACGTATTTGCATGGAGCACTTATGAGGCCCCGAGGTGGATCCAGACTTCATTTGTCACCATTTAAACGTCAACCCATCTATCCCCCCCAAAAGGCAACCACCTCGGCACTCATCCAAAGAACATTCTGATGCTGTCAAGGAAGAAGTGCTCAAACTTAAGCGGGCTGGAGCTATAAAGGAGGTGTTTTACCCAGAGTGGTTGGCCAACACGGTGATGGTGAAGAAGAAAAGTGGGAAATGGCAAGTGTGTGTAGACTTCATGGATATAAATAAGGCTTGTACGAAGGATCCTTTCCCCTTGCCTTAGATAGATCAGCTAGTGGATGCAACTGCGGGCCATCCTCGGATTAGCTTCTTGGATGTTTTCCAAGGATATCACCAGATACCCTTGGCTCTGGATGATTAAGAAAAGACTTCTTTCATTACGCCCACAGAGAATTATCATTACAAAGTGATGCCCTTTGGGCTAAAGAACGCGGGGTCTACTTATCAGAGAATGATGACCAGGATGTTTGAACCAGAACTAGGTAAGAACATCGAGGTCTACATAGACGATATGGTGGTAAAGAGTAAGGTGGAGTTCGAGCACATAAATGATCTTGAAAAAGTCTTTGAGATACTGAGGAGACATAAATTGCGCCTCAATCCCGCTAAGTGTTCTTTTGGAGTGGGCTCTGGCAAGTTTCTAGGTTATATGGTCACCCACCGCGGATATGAAGTCTACCCAGATCAGATTAAAGTGATGCACAACCTACAGCCTCTTCGGAATCCCAAAGAGGTCCAAAAGTTGACAGGGATGACTGCCGTTTTGAATCGGTTCATCTCTCGATCAGTGAACAAGTGTAGGCCCTTCTTCTAGTTGTATCATAAATAGAAGGGATTCGAATGGACAGAGAAGTGTTCCTCGGCCTTCCAGCAATTGAAAGAATATCTTTCTCGGCCACCCATTATGTCCAAACTTGAGGAGGTTAAGGTTTTATTCGCTTACATTGCTATAGCCTCACATGCGGTGAGTCTGATACTAGTGCGGGATGAGAATGGGGTGTAAAAACTAGTTTATTATATGAGCAAATCATTACATAAGGCAAAGGTCTGCTATCTACCACTAGAAAGGATCATATTGGCAGTAGTACATGCTACACAGAAGCTCCCATATTACTTCCAGGCTCATACTGTTATGGTTCTAAACCAGCTCCCTTTCTGATCACTACTTCGGAAAGCTGATTACACAGGGAGGGTTGCAAAATGGGCAATGATCCTAGGAGCCTTCAATATTAAATACATGTCTTGCACCTCTGTAAAGGGCCAGTTAGGATGGTCTCCTTGCAAGAGCCTCTACCTTGGAAGGTGTATGTTGACTACGTAGCAAACCAAAGGGGATTAGGAGTGGGGCTGGTTGTAGTATCTCCTAAGAGAATCATCATTGAGAAATCCTTAAGGTTGGGCTTCTTGGCCATGAATAATGAGGCCGAGTATAAGGCTTTGCTGGAGGGGATGACTATGGTTCAGAAAATGGGAGGAAGAGCAGTGGAGATGTTTTCAGATTTGAGGTTGGTTGTAGGCTAAGTAAAGGGAGAACTGGAAGCCAGGGATATGAGAATGCAAGAATACCTGAACCAGGCAAGGCACTTACAATCAGGATTTGACTCTTATTCCTTACACCAAATCCCTAGAAGTAGAAATACGCATGCTGACTCTCTTGCCACCCTTACAACATCCTCGGCATAGAGTTTACCTCGGGTCATCCTGGTGGAGGATTATGCAACCCTATCGAGATGGGGAGAAGGAAGGTCCAAGTTCATCAACTGAGGGTGGGACCTAGTTGGATGGATCTTATTTTCCTATTCCTTAAGGCTGACATCTTGCCCGAGGAGAAGGGGAGGCTGACAAAGTGCGAAGAAAGGCTTCGCGATTTTGGCTGTTCGAGGACCAAAAGTTGAAGAAGCGCTCTTTTTCTAGGCCATTCTTGCTATGCATCCATCCTGAAACAGTAGAACCACTCCTAGAAGAGTTGCACGAGGGGATATGTGGAAGCCATACTGGAGGCAAATCCTTGTCTCACACGGCTCTTATGCAGGGATATTGGTGACCTAATATGCAAAGGGAAGCGCAAGAATATGTAAAGAAGTGTGACCAGTGTCAAAGATTTGCTCCCAACATTCATCAGCCAGGGGGTGTTCATAATCCTCTGTCCAGTCCCTGGCCTTTTGCTTAGTGAGGCTTGGACATTATGAGACCCTTCCCCAAAGCACCAGGAAACAGGAGATTGCTTCTGGTCGACACTGATTACTTCACCAAGTGGGTTGAGCTGAGCCACTAGCAAACGTTATGGATGTGGACGCCAAGAGGTTTGTATGGAAGAACATTGTCACTCAGTTTGGAATTCCTCATACCCTCATCTCAAACAACCGACTTCAGTTTGATAGCAAGGCCTTTAGAAGGTACTGTTGTGAATTGGGTATCACGAATAGGTATTCCACTCCAGCTTACCTTTAGGGGAATAGGCAAGCCAAGGTTGTTAATAAGGTTATAGTGAATGGACTTAAGAAGAGGTTGGATAATACCAAGGGCAAATAGGTGGACGAGCTTCCACACGTCCTTTGGACATATCGGACTACCCTTCGTAGGTCAATAGGGAAGACCCCCTTTTCAATGACTTTTGGGGCCGAGGCTATGATTACTCTGGAGACTAGATTCCCAACATTGAGGACTAGCTTATTCACCCCAGACAGCAATGACAACCTGCTGGGAAAGAGCCTGGACCTAGTTGAGGAGTGGATAGAAAACGTCATAGTTCAATTAGCATATTACCAACAAAAACTCAAACAAGGGTATGGTTCCAGTGTGAAGTTAAGATTGTTGGACCCAGAGAACTTAGTATTGAGGAAGGTGGTGGGCACTGCAAAAAACCCAGCATGGGGGAAGCTAGGGCCCAATTGGGAAGGGTCGTACCGTATTACCTCGGTAGTAGGCATAAGAGCATACTTCCTAGAAGATCTAGACGAAAAAGTTGTACCGCAACCTTGGAATGTAAATAACCTGCGAATGTACTATTATTAATGAAAGGTAGCCTTACCATGTTTTTATTTACAGCATTATGTGTTGTATTAATTACTTGTATGAATATAAATAGAACCTTGGTTATACCTAGCTCCTCGGACCACATACCTTGGGTAAATTAATATTCTTGGTTATTTACTTAAGTGTTAAACAGAATTTTGGTTATGCCTGACCCCTCAGACCACATGCCTTGAGTAAATTAACACTCTTTATCACTTATATGAATATTAAACAGAACCTTGGTTATAACTGGCTCCTCAGATCATATATCTTGGGTAAATTAATATTCTTAGTTATTTGTTTAAATGCTAAACAGAACATTGATTATGCCTGGCCCCTCAGACCACATGTCTTGGGTAAATTAACACTCTCTATTACTTCTATGAATATTAAACAGAACTTTGATTATGCCTGGCTCCTCGGACCACATACCTTGGGTAAATTAATATTCTTGGTTATTTGTTTAAGTGTTAAGCATAACCTGGGCTATGTCTGGTTCCTCGAATCACACGCCTTGGATAAACTAACACTTGTTTATCCCATTTCCTACTAAGCGTTTTGATTATCTCTAAAGACTTAGGCCTCCATGTTGGTTACACATTTTTCAATACCAGCACATAGTCATTTTTTCTCGTCGTTTACATGGATTTAATTTATTTAAGCTAACAACATATTATTACTACTCGTTTTTGTCAAAGCGTGGATGTTCACCCCTAGAAGCACCCTCAATCTAAAAATCTCAGCAAAAAAGTAATATAGCCAACTAGAGACAAACATTGTAGGAAAAACAAAAGCTCATAAAGGCAAAAAGTAATGTCTTTTCATTCAACAAAGGGGAAAGTACATCATAGACTGGGGCAAACTGCCCTAACAAAAAAAAGTACAAAGAAAGAAAGAAAGATCCTAAGCTAAAAATACAAAGAAAAAGAGAAAATCCTAAGCTAAGCCTTCGCCGAGGGAGGGTCGTCTTTGCTAACCGGCGGGAGAACATGAGGATCAGCGGCCTTCTTCTCCTGAGCCAAGGCTTGAGGCTTGGCTAGTTCAGACTCCTTCGCCTTGAGAGCAACTTCCTTGCCCTTGCCTTTGTCCTCTGGCCAGCCTCCTTACCCTTGGCCACCTCTACCCCCTACCTTGGTCACCAGCCTTGCAAGGCTCTTTGGTGGCCTCGGGAAGGGGAAGAATGGCCTGGGAGGGAGGAGGCTGCTCAGCTGTAGTTGGAGCAAGGATGGCTTCCTCGAGGGCTGCCTCAGGGACTTCTCGGAGGACCTCGGGATAGTAGATGTGCTCGACTTTCCTCCACTTTGAGTCCACAAGAGCTCCAGCCACATTCAGGGCCTTAGTCCAAACCTCGAGGCAGTACTCCCTACAGACCCCAACCAACTCTTCAATCAACCGAGCCTCAGTTTCCTACACTCTAAGGTCATAAAACTTCTGCCCTGTAGTGTCAGCAGTTGCCTAAGCCACCTAGGCAGCCTCCTTGGCCTTGGACAGCTCCGTCTTCAGCTCCAACACCTGCTACTTGGCCGTGGCCAGCTCTATCTCGGTGTAATGGAGCCTCTAACACTGCTCCTCCGCTTGCGCCTTGGCGTTCCTGAGACTAGCCTTCGTGCTCCTCCAGTTTTTGTTCGTGGCGGCCAACTTCAAAGCCAGCTCCTTGTTCCTGCCCCTAGCAACGGTGAGGGACTTGTTGGCTTCCTCGTGGAGGTTATCCGCGAGCCTCACCTCATTACGGGCGTCCTTCACCCACTCCTCGGCTGCGAAAACCTCCTAGACAGCCTGCGCAAAGGCAACGAAAACACTCTATGAGATAAGTAAACAAAAAGAATAGCACAAGATCAATGGGACCAAGTTGAGAAACTCACAAAAGTTAAGTCCCTCTTTAGGGACATAAAGAGATCCTATTGCCTCATGTTCTTTAGGGCGTCCATATCCTTGAGCAGCAGGTGAGGTCGCTTCTGAGCCTCGGCCACGTAATGGGCGTGACCTCTCTGGAACTCCCTGATGAAGGAGCTCCAGGGTACCGCCATGCCATCCAACTCCAACCGGGAGTTCTAGGCTAGATGGCGCACGTCAGCCGAGTGCTCGACCTCCTTACTCTCCATCGAGAAGACCCGCTCTTTGTCTTTGGACATCCTCTCTACTGCTTGGACTACTTTTGTGGGACCACCTCCCCTTCCTCAGTTCCCTCCTTTTCTTTTCTTTTCTTCTTCAGGTTAGGTTGGGGGAGCAGGTTAAGTGCAAGAGGAGGGGGAAGGGGAAGAGCAGGAAAGGGCTGGGACCCTGGGGTGTCCTTAAATGACGACCCCTTATTCCTTTCCATGAGGAGCTCCTTCAAGCCTTTTTTCCTATTTAGGGCAATCTCTTCTTCTTCCTCGGAGCTGTCGTCTATGCTTGCGACGACAAGGCTAGAGGTGCGAACACCTGAAAATTTTTCAGGCTCATCTCCTAAGTCCGAGGCTTGAACTACCTGTTCTCCTTGCTCCTCTCTCTCGTCCTCGAGATGAAATTGGTCTATCTCGGTCTCAAGCGACAGCCGCAAGGAGGCAGTTTCTTCTCGTAAGACTGCCACTTCATGAGGAAAGCGACAAGCGGGCATGTTAACTTGCATAATGTCTTCTTGAGCAAGGAACCCAAGCATCGAGATGTCTAACCGCGCCAACCTAGGATCGCCTGCTCTTATCGTGTGGCCCACGTCCTGGAACTTGTCTGACAGGGGCTCGAAGTTAAGAATGAGGTGGACGGCTCTTAACTGTCTGTCCTTGCTCATGAACACCTCGGATCTTAGAACTTTGTTGAGGTCTACGACATTGACAAGGTTGATGTTGGGGGCCTCGTGCTTTTTATTTGCAAAAATAGCCGAGAAGCAAACCACAGTCAAAGCAATGAAGCCCTCCATTAAAAAGAAACAAATAGTAAAGGAAAAAATAGGGTGGCAAAACTAAGAAACCAACATCCATGTTAAAATAAAAAAAAAAGGGGAGACCTAAACCTAGGGTACCCCACCTAACTCTGCCTCTTGGACTGGCCAATGAAGACCGTCGTGTCATTCACCCGAGACTATCAAGAAGTCATCCTTCATGCCCTTATTGGATTTAGGGAGGCACGAGATGAGCCTGACAATCGAGGATCTAGACTTAAGGTAGTACCTTGCATCTCCAAGCAGGTGGCACTCGTACATCCAAACGACGTCATGTCAGGTGAGGTTTAGCCCCATTTGCTCGTTAAGAGCATCCACACTACCAAAGACCCTAAAGAGGTTAGGCGCATATTGGTGGGGGCACAGCCTATAGGTGATCAGGTAGTCCCTAGTTACTCTACCTATGGGAAGCGTCATTCCTCCTTCTATGAAGGCAATCATAGGAATGACGACCTCCCCTTCCCCTCTATGGGTAAGTGACTGACCTGGAGCATAGTACCGCAGTGAAACTCCCCGGGGAATGTGGTACTTGGCCCTAAATCCCTTCATACTGGCAGGAGAGTCTACAAGGTGAGCGAATCTACCCATCTAAGCAAACTAAGGTGAAGTGAGAGAAATTTTCAAGGAAAGGAAGTAAAGAACAGAAGGCCGAGGAGACTGGCCGAGGAGAAAAGAACCTAAAAGTGAAAGAACTTACAAGAATAAGCACAAGAGTTGCTTCCGGAACTTCTTAAAGGTTTAAAAAAAAAAATTGTTCTTTTTGAAAGATCTAGAAGACTTAGAAATTTGGAAAGCACTGAAGGTTTGAGAGTTTGGGAAGTCTGGAGAGCTCGAAGATTTGTAAAGTAGGGAAAATAATTCCCCTAGGTGCCTTATATAGGGGGCGGAATTGGGTGGGAGTTATCCCACCCAAAATTTGAGGAGAAATGCTAGTCGCAGGATCTCTATCTCACTATAGAATGTGGGGAACAAAGCGCCGCTTGGAGCATTTAATGAGACGTTATGGACTCCAAAGCGCCAGAACAGTTGCAGGACACGCAAAGTGATGCTTTCACCTGTGGAAGTCAAGGAAACGTGTGGAATTAGTGTTCCAAAGTCAAAACCCCATTTTTCTCCTCGGATAAGAAAGAAAACTGGAGTTTTGAGAGGCTATTGTGGGGCACGAGAATTCAAATAAGGTACCTATGCCACGTGTCGTATCCATGGCTGAGGAGTCCATTGTTGTGCCGAGAAGGCCACATGCTCGGACAGTAAAGCCACGTCAGTGGCACATTACCAAAGGAAGTCCTATTGTTGAGAAAAAGCTTCGGAGAGGGGGTTAGCTCTGGCATGACTAAAGGGATGGTGGCTGCCCTCACATTTAATGCGTCCCACCAAACCTCCTGACTGCATTTATGTGAAGAAAACCCCATGAACAGTGCTGCCTTAGTCGTCGCAACTCACAAGAAGTTCGGAAAGGTGTCTAATGGGACAAACACTCAAGTGGTGGACTGGACGATCAACAAATGGAGGGCCAAGATCGCAAGAAGGGAGCTATATAACGTGAGAGACCCTCCAAGAAGAGGGGGGGGGGGGGAGAAAATCTGTAGAGAAAATACTGTAGCATTAAGAACAGCAATTGTATTCAAATCTAAGAAAAATATATTCAAAAACTATCATCCTCAGACATTGCTGAGGAAGAATTTCTGTGCACCACATTTGTATATTCATCATTTTTACTTGCTCTCTTATCAGTTTTAGCCCATAAAAGGCGTTGCCCACTTCATTGAAGCCTAGTTTTTTAGCCCACTCTCTATAAATTTATTGTGTTAGACTCTTTGAGACTTAATCCATTCATCCTTTGGACCTACGAACCAAAGCCCGCCCTTACAAATGTAAACGTGCTATTTTATTACATAACTTTGACAAATCATTTCAAACATTCTGTGAACCATAGTTGAGGTGGGGTCTCCCTTTATCAACAAGTAATTAATCTTCAATTTTTTTAAACCTGACCTTTTTACCTAAGTTATATTTTATTATTATTATTAAATAGCCCTAAGTTGATGGGAGCAGTAAATATTTTGAGGAGGGTGATTTTTATTTTTACTTATTTTATTAAAAATAAAATCCTCTAGAGTTTAGAATATCTCTACTATGAAAATTTTCAAGTTTTATTTGCAATTAGTAGATCTTATTTTTTAATGTCATCAACATTTTTATTTCTTTATTTAAATTATTAAAGATGTGGTCAATTTAATTAACATGTTTTAAAATAGATACAAAGGATTTTATTAAGTGAATGTTAGAATTATCCAAGAATTCCAGAAGCTTCTCATCAAATTTTACTCCAGTAGTGTTTGGGTGCAACTAAAAGTTAAAGAATTCCAGAAGTTTCTCATCAATATCTTATTCGTTGCACTTCTCTTACACTTTACAATTCGATTCTCCAAGAATTCCAGGACCTTCTCATCAATTTCCCATCTATTACACTAGTGTGTATGTAATATGTATGGTGCAATTATGTTATGAATTCCAGAACATTCTCGTTAATATTATAATCCATTCCACTACCCTATTCAATCATCCAAGAATTCCAAAGCATCTCATCAATTTCTCATCTATTCCACTAGTGTATGGTGCAAAATCCCAAAAAAGTTAAAAAAAATATTTTGGTGCAAAGTAAAAAACATATAAGATGACATGCTATTGTGTCGTGACTCTGATGTGACATGCTATAACCATAAGCTAATAAGTGAGGCAGGGAAAATAATGGTTTAATATGAATATAATAAATAACCAATTATAATGGTCTTTTAGTTTTTTTTTTTTTTTTTTTTTAGAAATAAATACAACATGCTGCTAACTACGCAGGTCGAACTATTTTTTCCCTAAACTCTCAAGTACTTTTGTACATAGGGAGGTACCAATTTAACTATAAGGCCTTTGACAATGGCCTTTTAGTTGAATTATCACCCCTTCATACGTAAAGTGTTTTGAGGATTTATGAGAAAACTTTTACAAGATATATAGCTTTAACTTTATGCACATTGTAATTATCTCAAAAAAAAAAGTCATGAATTCCAGAAGGTTCTTTTCATCAATATCTCATCCATTCATTTTAGATAGAGAGCAAAGATCCCACTTCCTCTCCATCCGTACGGATACATATATTTTAATAACTAATTTATGTATGAGTTATGATATAGATTCTTATCTTATATTATGTATTCTTTATTATAGTTTTATTTTCATAGTACAAACTTTGAATGAAAGGGAAGAAGAAGAAAATTGATGTTCACCAATGGGGGACACAGAGTAATCAATACTTACAAATTTTTGGAGAGAAAAAAAAAAATTAGAGAATGGATTAAGGGAAGCACTAATTATGGTTTTTTTAATTATTAAAAAAAAGTACATTTTGAAACATGAAGAAGAAGAATTAATATCCTTAATTATCCTCAAATTATGAAAATATCCTCTATTAGTTTCTGAAAATGATACTGCAATCTTTCTAGTACTAGCTTTCAAAGATGGTCAAAGATTATTCCTAAGGCTGACTTAATTATTTTATCAAAAAGAGAGAGATATATATATATATATATATATATATATATATATATATATATATATATATATTATAAGATAGAGTTTTAACTTATAGTGTCCACTTATGATTATTGTGTTCTTTATCATCAGATCAAAATATCAATTGGTTTATTGTATAAGTGGAGACTCAACTCAAGATCTCTCTTTTTCAACTATCAAAAACTTTACCCGTTAAGTAAACAAATATCTTACAGTATAGCTTATCTATTTTAAGTCTTACTGAACATATTCTTAATTATTGGATTAAAAAATATCTAATATTATCATTTTTTTAGTGGTGATTTAACTTATTTTGGTAAGGTGAAAATAAGTTAGAATTTGACTAAAGTGTGTTTAGATTAGTTTTTTTTGTTTACCGAAAGACTATTTGGCCCTTTATGGGGGAAATTAGCAATTTTAAAGGATTGACGTTTGGCTTTGTATTTTTTTTTTTTTTTTTAAATTGCACATAAAAAATAAGCAAAAAATGAGTTTTCAAATTGCATTTCATGGAGTCAAAAAACATACTTTTTCACAATGATAACACTTTTCACAAATTTTGTCGATGCTCAGCTACATTTAAAAAAAAAAAAAATTCACATTTTTTTAGAAACAAAAAAAAATTACATTTTTAAAATGCACCTTTTGAAATCACTATTATTTTTTAAAGCACTTAAAGAATAACTGTAGGAATAGGGGCCCAAAATTGTATATTAGGCTTTGAGCTTTGGTCGAGGACGTTAATTGGTCCGAGGACAAATAAACAATAGTAAGGGTGTTAAGTTTAAAGTCTCATAATTAACATGCAAGTGGAAAGGTTGGGGAAGATGGTTCGAGGAGGATTGTCTTCTCGGATAAACGAAGCACAGAACAAATGTATATTCTATCATTCAGAGTGACTTTTCAAGAAATTCCACTGAGAAGGACGTGCATTATGAATGTACTGGAAGAAGGGGAGCTAGGAAATATCTAAGGAAAAGCTGCTGCCACCGCATTGAATGCCCTACAGCCAACTTTCTGGCCGCATTTATGTGGAGAAGACCCCTGAACAGTGCTGCCTTGGCTACCACCAGGGGCGGAGCTGTATTGAAGGATGGGGGGGCCATGGCCCCCCCAAAATTTTGAAAAAATATATAATTATTTTAAGGTTTTCAAAATTTAGTCTATAAAAATAAGAGTTGGCCCCTCCAAATATTTGAATTAGTCCAATAATGTTCTTAAAAAAAATAATTGTTCTAATAGTTATAAAGATATAACTCTAATTTTCGCAATTCTATTTTTTATTGTAAAATGTACTCTTATATCTATTAAAAATTTGATAAAGTTTGGCATTAAACATGTTTTAATCTATCTTAACTCGTTATGTGGCGATTAACAAGTTATTGACTCATTAAAAAAATCTTGTCACTAAAACTATACATGAAATGTATATTTAGTTGCCACATAATAGGTTAGAGCAAGATAGTTTCAAATATGTTTGGAGACTAATTTATTCTTCCTAGTTTTGGATCATTCATATTATTGAAAATTTCATTAGTTCAATTGAAAGATTTTTACTTACTTTAGTATAAAATTTGATAATTTGTATTTAAAATGAAATTTTCTAAGAATTTCACTATGAAAATGGAAAAAATGAATTTTATTTTATGAAAGATCGCCATCAAACATAATTTTAATTGAAAATACTAAGCTTTTTTTTTTTTGTTGGGTGTGTGTATATATATAACTTATCAAATAAAAAAGTGTGTATATATATGTGTGTGTATATATAATAAAAAAAGTGTGTATATATATATGTATGTGGAGGTTGTCTTAATAAATATATTAGTGCCGCAACTTGGCCCCCCTAAACAAAAATTCCTGACTCCGCCCCTGGCTACCACAACTCACAGAAGGCCAGAGAAGGTGTCTGATGGGACCAGCACTCAAGTAGTGGCTCAAATGATCAACAAGTGTAGGATCAAGATCGTCCAAAAGGAACTATATAATGTAAGAGATCCTCCATGGATAGGGGATCGTAAAATCACAAGAGAAACACTATAGCAATCAAGAACCAATTCTGTAATCAAATTTGTAGGGATTATATAAGAACTGATTTCCTCGGACTGTGCCGAGGACGATTTTCTCTAATTTAATTCAATCTATTTCTCTGTTCTTGTCAACTAAGCCCACTTTATTCGCGATCCAACTCATTTTAACCCAATTTTCCAACCACTCTCTACAAATTCATTATTTTGGGTTTTTTGGGCCTAGGTCCATCCATTGTCTGGGCTAGGGACTCAAACCCGATCCTTACAATAATAATTCCCACAGACTATGTCATTTAAATGAGCTTATTTCCATATTAAAATAGAATCTACTATTTTATTTATAAAGCTTTATAATTCTATTTAATGTGCAATTATATTTTTATACAATGAATAGAATAAACAAAATAACTCAGGGGAAAAAAAATTATCAACTACAAATGGACGTGTGTATGAAGTTTTCTCCATAAAACTTGAATCCCGATCCTTTCTCCTTTCCTCTACCTCACAAAAATTTATATTTGTAGATTGACCATTACATTAACCCCGAACAACAATACATTAAAAATTACTTTAATTTCACTTTTAAATAGTTAAAAAAAGAAGTGTAATACATCCACTAAAAAAAAACCGTTTGCATGTGGAAAAGCGCGCAGCACTTAAAAGCAGCATGTGGACTTGTGGAGGGCTTGGTCGATTGCTAGTTAAGCAACTTGCAACTTGCAACTCGCCAACACATAAATTGGAAAAAAGAAGAAGAAGATACTAAATTTTATCACCCAAATTTATAATTTATCTATAATATATAAAGGGTCCGGTAGGGCACACATTAAGCAATCCATTTTTGAAAATATTTTCTTGAAAATTGAAAAAACTGTCAATACTTTTTTAATTTCTGAGAAATTTTTTTCCAAAAAAGGAAATTATTGTGTACCCTAAGGGCACACATTAGCAAAATCCATATATAAAAGACTAAAAGTGTGTTTCAGTTAACTTAATAGGTAAAACAAAAGATCTAATATTCAAACTCCGCTTATACAAAAAAAACTAATTAGTGTCTTAGTTCGATTATAAAGAATAATTATATAACTTATAACTCGATTGTAATGTTCTAAGTTCTTGAAGTCTCGTGATTTTACACTTCGCGAATTTATCTTATATCTTTAATTGAATTTAAATTATATTTTATAATTAAACTCTCTAGTATATTTTTTTTAGGGACTCCATTAGAATTTTGACATAGCATATATATTTTTTTAATTGGTAAACTACATATATAGTTCCATGTATAAATATAATTATAATAAATACTTATTAATAATTACTATTATTATCGAATTTTATATTTAAACAAAAAAAATGAGAGAAAAAAAAAATCATATTATTTTAAACATTTTCTTGTAATACACAAGTTACCAACTAGTATTCATAATATAGACTAAATGTCTATTCTCATATTCTCCACACTAATTTATAAGAATAGGTGATTTATTATTGTTATTTAAATTAAAACAATGAATACTTGAATAGAAGAATCTAGAACTAGAATCTCATGCATAAACAAATAAATAAAGTCCAAAATTATATTTTGACTTGGTTACTGTATCAGACTTGTTAGTGAAGATAGTTGAAAATAGCTTTACTGATGAGTGTATATAATGACAAGAAGACAAGGAGCCAAAGACCAACTGCTTTCTCACAACTGCTCTTGTTTTTCTGTAACATCTTTCTTTCTTAGGAAGGTTCTCAGTAAAGCTTTTTCTGGGTTTCTCAGTAAAACTTTTTCCTGGGTTTCTCAGTAAAACTTCCTGTAAGTGTGTGTAATGGAAAAGCTGAGTTTGGATCATTTGCCACCTGGGGTCAGATTTAGTCCGAAGGACAAGGAGGTCATTGAACTCTACCTGAAGAAGAAGATCACAGGGAATGATAAAGACATTTGGTTTATTCCCGAAATTGAGTTCTATAAAGATGAGCCCTGGGATTTACCAAGTAATCTTCTTGTTTTTCTATTATCACACACCCACCTTCATTTCTTGGAAAATTTAATGCTTTTTTGTGAAAAGGTACGAAAGTGTTTTACGTTGAATTAGCTTGTTGATTGTTCTTGTTTTGTGGGCAAGTGCGTTACATTAATTAATTGATCATAAGAAATAGTTGCAGAGATCATGTGTACATTATCTGTTTTCTGGTATTGGTGTTGTCTGGTTCATGTTGTTTCTAGTTAGCGTTTTCTTTTGTATAAAGACTCATGCTTTCTTGGGCTATGCTCCTCTGCTCTAGTATGGTTGTTTTTCTTCATTAGAACACTTACTTACCATGCGTGTGTGTGTTTTTGTGGCTTCTTGGTCTTTTTTAGTAATGTACTTACTAGATTACATAAGATTTGCATAATATGCCCATATAATTATCTCATGGTTGAGCAATTATATAATATTCATGGTCATGTGATTTTTCCCATTTTGGGTGTCAAAATTTTGTGCTCAAGTCTGGTTTCTTGGACTGTAGTTAAAAGTGGGATTGCTACGGAGGATCAAGAGTGGTTCTTCTTCACTGAACAGAGCCTGAAGCATCAGGACGATAATCCAAAAAAAAGAAAAAGGGATCCCAAACAAGAAAGGGTGAACAGGAAAACCAAGGCTGGGTTCTGGAAATCAACTGGTACAGATAGGGAAATCAAGTCTGGAGAGAGCTTGATTGGAATGAAGAAGACTCTGGTCTTCCATATGGGGACTACTAAGGGAAAAGAGAAGGGAATAGGGACTAAGTGGGTCATGCATGAGTACAGCACAACCCAGAAGGACTTTGATGGAAAACACCCTGGTCAGGTTGGCTTTTGCTATTCAATTTGTTTGATTGATGTTATATTGACCTGAGATTTTTTATTGATTACTGAACTGAGTGTGTGTGTGTGTTGATAAATCGTTGTTGGTAACTTTAAAAGAGGATTGATTCAATTAGCTAGGATTGTGGAAACTGTTAGTTTTGATCATTCTTAGTGAGGGGGTTAACATTCTTGCTGGATTAATGATCTCTCTTTTATTTTTTATTTTTAATATTTTAGATTCATTAAAGAAGGTATTCTTAATCCATCAAGGGATAGATACTGAAATTTTACATGGAGACACTGTTGCAAGGATTAGTGGTTTTAGCTCATGAGTTCCCCTATTGAGGAGAGGAGGAGACTCGTAGAAGACAGGGTGTGAGTGTGAGTTTTTTTTTTTTTCCGAAAAGTAGTTTGATGGTTTCCTTTTGGGTTGAACGGTACTCACATGTATGAATTGAGAAATTGTTTGTTTTGTCATTTATGATACATATTTACATTCTGTTATTTGCATTTTTTTTTTTTGGTGGTAATTCAGTTTGTAGTATATATTAGGCAATGATGTTATGTCCGCCCAATTCACTTGGGTGCTTAACATTATGCAGAAGGCCTTTGTCCTTTGTCGTTTATTCGATAATCGAGAAAAGGGCACCAATGGTGGACCTGCTGCTTCACTTGATACCTCATCTTGTATTGAAGAAATGAAGTCTAAGTCATCGCTGGCTCCTGTATCTCCAGCATTGGATGTTCAAGCTGAAACTCATCAAACAAGTAATCAATCTTGTTATGCTAAAATTCCTGATGAAATGTTATCTGATGCTACAGCACCTGTTCCATGTGAAAATGCTTCTGTTGCAGAAAAACAGGAGGCAGAAATGACATCTTCTGAGGTGATAGGACCTAGTTTCCGCATCAGACACTTATGCTTTTCTTCTTTTCTTTTCTTTTTTTTTTCTTTTTTTTCTTTTTTTTTTGGCAAATTGAGAAGTATAGTATATTAAATTAATCAATATCTTGTAACTCGTGTTTCTTCTATCAGGATGAATTGAATGTGGAGGAATTTTTGAATAATCTCTTCCCATCCGCATTTGATTTTTATGTGGACGAAATGATGTCTGATGCTACAGCACCTATTCAATTTAAAAGTGGCAACTTCAACTGTGAGGTAATAGGACTTAGTTTCAGCATTAGACACTATCTATGGGTTTTATTTTATTATTATTATTTTTTTTTAATAAAAAAAATTTTGATTGTTATAATGGGGGAGGGAGGATTTGAACATTGAATGTCTCTGTTGGAAATAGTAGGAGATGCCAACTAGTTGAGCTACAAGGCATAGAGTAGTTGTTATTATTATTAAATTGTGGGAATTAGAAGTGCAGATAACTAATTATACACTTATCTTGGTTATTCATGTTTCTTCCATCAGGTTGACCAGGATTTGGAGAAAGCCCCCAAAATGTTCTTCCCCCATCCACCCGAGCCATTAGATTGCAACTTTTCCTCCATATCAACTATAACTACCGCTACACCGGCTGTTTCTTCTCCTACCACAGCCAAAGCTTCTCTCGAAGAAGCACAGTCTATGCTAGCACCAGCTTCAGTTTCTCCAAAATTAGGAAGTGAAGCTGACAATTATCCCATGAGTTTTCAATGTTATCCAGCAGAAATTTATGATGGAATAACATCTAGCAGTATACCACCCATTAAGTACAATGGTTATGACACTAGTGTTGCAAAAAATGATGTGGTAGAAAAAAAATCTGATGAGGTGAGAAAGGAATTAAATTCAAGCATAAAACAATAATATCTCTCTTCCAAGTGTAGTTAACTAGTTAGGCACCTATCTTATTCATTCATGTTTCTAACACTCGTAGATGCAAGCGGATGACTGCTTTTGTTACAAGTCTAGCAGGCAAAATAATCTTGCTTTTGATGATGAAACCCAGGAAAACATGGCCTCTGCACAGGTAAGTGAAAAGTCTCAAGATATCTTTTATTAATTGACCTTGCAAGTTTTTCCAATAAATTTTTAGTTGTGTTAATTTGTAGCTCAAGACTTGTTATAGTTTGTCATCTTCAGATAAATTGGTCTTCTGAAAACTTATCTTGCATTGTTATTATGTGCAACAGTTTGATCAAGAGTATCAAGATTTGTTGTGGCTTGAAGATATCATCAAAAGTCCAAAGGTTTCACCAGGGTTGTAAAAATCAGGATCATATCTAGGATCTGAGGGAGGGTCTTCAGATCAGATCATAGGATCTGATTGAAGATCATAAAATTTTACAATTAAAGGATGTCAATGATTTAGATAGATAATTAATTCTTAATATTACTTATAAGACATGGCAAAAAAGAAAGAAAGAATTATGGCTTTCTTGGGAAGTACTTATTAAAAAAAAAAAAGTCTTTCCCGGAAAGAGTAGAAGAATTTTTAATACTCTTTGAAGACAGCTAAATTAAAAAGGATGTTAGTCTTTCTTATAAAGTTCAAAAGAAAGTTTAATATTCTTTAAAAACAAAGCCAAAAGTCAAAGAATTATTAATATTCTCTGAAATCTAGCATGTAAGCAACATTCAACCAATGTTTTGGGGATTTTGCTGAAAATGGGAGCTCTTCCTTTTCCCACTTACATTTGCAAACATTCCCTAAAGTCACTCAAATTGATTCACTCTTTTTCATCAAAAGAAAAAGAGACTTCCTAGTCTTTTACAAACCAAAGACCCATGGTCTTTTACAATCAAAGGCCTATGGCCTACTTTTACAACTCAAGACAGACTTATTGTCATTGGAACTTGGGTTGTCACTCTCCCCCACTCTCCTACCCCCAACCCACCCCCCCCCCCCAACAGAAAAAAGTCTTTAAAAGACTACCGAATTGGGTTCCTTATTTTAGCTCCATGTTGAGTTTAATGGTTTCTGTAAAAGAAACCACAATCTAGGTTGTTATTTTAATAATCCTTCTTAAAAGAATCTAATTAATGTTTAAATCATTGACGTTTTAAATTTGTAGAATTGTGACATTTAAGATCCTGATCCAAGATTTTAGCAACCCCCAGACTCCGTTACAGAGTGAAACAAGTACAGTCGTCACTTCTATGTATAATGCAATTTGTATTTTATATCTCTGGGATATCACACTCTTCTCCCATGGAGTGGATATCCTGGTGATACCAAATACGTTCTCGTGTATGATGTTGATGAGCACTAGACAAGTTTGGTCTTCCTACCAAGAGAACCTTACCAGTGCAATATGTCATCATCCACTGGTTTTGTGAAGCAATTCTATATGTATATATTGAGTCAAGCTATCGTTTGGAATTAGTAAGGATTTGGCAACTACGAAATTGGAGCCGAGACTTTGTTGTTGTTAAGTTTGTATGTAGTGTGATTTATGTTCAGCTGTACTGGATATTTGTGGTTTTTCTGTAAACATGTAATAAAATGTTCCAACATGTGATTTTCTTTAATGTTATCTTCTTTAATGTTTGGGATAGTTAAAGTTGATTTAAGGTACATGGCCACAAACTTGTTTGCTGGAATGTGGGCGTTTTTAAGATGCTTATTGTTAATGATACTATTATTCTTAGTGCATTTATGCTTTAAAATGGGTTGCTTTCAGTGATGGTAGATTTATAATTGAAACTAACACGATATTGTTTGTACAATATTAAGTCTTTTCTCTCAAAATTTCTGGACGAGGTTTTCATGGACACGGGTGTGCAGGCAGGTTTCCGTGGATGAACATGTAGGGTTGACATGCGGTTTTCATAAATGACATTCAAAAGTCTCATAGATGACGCGATGGTGGAAAAACAATAGCTTATAGTAAAACCTGTTCATAGTCCACAAAGAGGCAATCACTCACACATGAGAGGAAGATTGTTAGGTATACAAATACGAGTGAAGTTCTAAATTGAATAATAATGAGAAAATTGAATGATCAATATAATATAGTTGAATCCAAAATCATAATCTTAAACTTTTGGGTTAAGTTGTTTCCAAATATGTTATATGAACAATGAATATCATCTCCTGTCGTTAATCATCTCGTATGTCATGTTGTAGCTTGCTTTGATGTGGTTTCTTAAAGTATACAGTAGGTTGAATGTGTACATATGAATGTGCTTAAAGACGTTGGAGGAGTAAATGTTATATAAGCAACCTAATATCTCCTACAAGCCTTTTCTCTTAGTATTTCTGTAGTACCTTACTACTCTTAAATTTGTAATAACTTTATTGCTACAGAAAGTTGGAATTTTTATAATCCTTTAATTCGATGATGAGGGTTTAATTTATAGAAGGGAAATGAATTTTTTTTTTTTCAAACATGTTTGAATATTTTAAGCTAATAAGACACGATAAAACTTGGTTTTGGAGAGAATTAGGTTAGAAGTGCTAATCGGAATCCATGTCTATTTGACAAGGTGCTGATCGACACCTATGTCTTGGACACATTTTGGTTCCAACTTTGTCTTTTGGCAAGTTTTGCGTGATATTAAAACTTGTTTAAGGATAATCATAAGTTTTTTAGCTACTTTAAAGCCACTAAATGTTCACAACTTTAACTTAAAGATCCAATTTTTTGATCTCCAATTTACTTTCTTCTTTTCAAGGAGAGAAATCAAAAATCAAAATTTAGAGTGCTATCTCCTAAATTTTTTTTATTACTCTCAATTACATTCTTGTCTTAAAAATAAAACAATGGGATTTTGACATTAATTAATTCTAACTAATCCAATAAAGACCAATCAAAATAAACTACCCATAATCACATGATTTATGCCTTAAGGCATTGGAATGCATATGAACTTTAAAACTTGATGTGGCTTGATCTCTTGATCGGATGGTTTAATTATCATGTTCATTATGTCGTTTTGATTGTGGTGAACTCAATTTTATTTTAAAGTGAAATTCATATTCATCGAATGATTCAAACAACATTTTTGCTCCTAGATTATTTTTGAAATTATGATAACACAAGGCTGTGGATTCCTCTGTTGCAAAATGGGATGTCTACAACTTCATCTAGGTTTTAATTCAAAATTTTCTTGTGTTTGTAAAGGAGAAGCAGAAGAATTAGGCTGTGATATAATATTTTCTCCAGTTTCTTTACCCAATTATAATGTAAACAGAAATTTGTGTTTGTGAAGAGGGTTCTTGGTTCCTATTCTTTTTATTTGGGTTCCCCTTATTGTGAGGGCTTCCATTTTTTTTGTAGTTTTTGTTAGGTTCTAAAGACTTAGGAACTAATGTATTTAGAATTCTAATGTGTAATGTTGGCAAACCATGATCAAAACAATTGTTATTCGTGTTTAAACTTGCTCAAAGTTGTGTCTTTTATGTAAAGTTGAATTCAAGCTGATGCAAAATTGATAATGCATTTCGACCTGGCTCGATCGATCGAAGCTTAGGCTCGATTAATCGAAAATCGAGCAGAATGCGTTTTTCTGCAGAATTCCAACTCAGCCCTAGTTCATTAAAACATTTAGGGTTTTATGTTTTTGCCCTAGGTATATAAGGCAAACCCTAGCCACGTTTTAGATGTTGCTCATATTGTGGTTTGTGTAAATCCCTCGTGAGATCTGTGAGGAGCTTTCCTTTACACAAGCTTAGGATTATCAAGAGGTGATTCGTTCAAGAACTTGATGATCATTCAGTTGCTGCCATAAGAGCTTAAAGAAACACAAGCGGGTGTGCTTGTACTTGCTGGAGAATCCAAGAAAGAAGGAGTCTGTGGTCTTGGAGCTTGCACGTGGTCGTGTCAGTAAGTTTCTACTGGTGGGTAGCAATAGGATGTTAGTGGTTTAAGTCCTATTGTAAAACTTCGATTCTTTCATAGTGGATTCAGGTTTACCTTGAGGATAGTTAGGTTAAATCCTCCCCAAGTTTTTACCGGTTTGGTTTCCTAGGTGATCATATCATTGTGTTGTTTATATTTCCGCTGCTATGCATGATATGATTGTTTGATTGTGATAACCTAGACCTGGAATTTGGACTAAGTAATAACTTGGTTAATTAACTAGATTAATCCAATTGTGTTTTAAGGGATCTAAAAATGTGCAAGTGGTATCAGAGCGGGTAGCTCTCCTGTTTTAGATCTTTTGATCTAAGAGCTGATCATTGACCCCTGTTGTCATGGAACACGGACATTCTCTTGTTATTCCTACTCACTTTGATGGGAATAATTATGCTTATTGGAAAGTAAGGATGAAAGCATTCCTGAAATCAGTTGATGAGAGAGTCTGGAACTCCGTCGAATACGGATGGGAAAAGCCCACTACTCCTGTTAGTGAGTGGCAAACTTCTCAAAAAGAAGCAGTCGCGTTCAATAGCAAAGCTATGAGTGCTATCTTTAACGCTATTTCTATGGAGGAATTTAAGAGAATCTCTAATGTTGAGGTTGCTCATACTGCTTGGAATATCCTCCAGACTGTGCATGAAGGCACAAAGGCTGTCAAAATCAATAAATTGCAGCAATTAACTTCTAAATTTGAAAGCATTAGGATGTCTGATGATGAATCTTTTGATGAATTCTATGCTAAATTTAATGATATTGTTAATTCTGCATATAACTTGGGTGAAATCTATGATCAACCTAAAATTTTTAGGAAGATTCTTAGATCTTTGACTGAAGATTTTAGACCCAAAGTGACTGCCATCACTGAGAGCAAGGATGTGAACTCCATCCCTGTTGATGAACTTGTAGGATCTCTTCAATCCTATGAGTTGGACCTACCTAAGACTAGCAAATCTAAATCAATGGCTCTTAAGTCTGTTGATGATGTTGATGTTGGTGGATTTGATGATGAGCTCTCTGCTACAGAGATTGCTTACCTTGCTAAGAACTTTAGAAATTTTCTTAGAAATAACAACAGAAGGGCAAGAGATAAGAACACTGTTGAACCTAGAAACTTTAGGAAAAATGATCCCACTAAGGTTAACAACACTGATAAACCTAGAGAAAAAGTAAATCAATCTTCTAATAATTCTATGGGTCCTCAGTGCCTTGGATGTCAAGGGTATAATCACATGAAATCTGAATGTCCTACTTACTTAAAGTCTAAGGGTAAGACTATGGCTGTAACCCTTAGTGATGGTGAAGTTTCTGATGATGAGTCTGGTTGTGACGAGGATGGAAACTTCATTACTTTCACTGCTACTATTGTAGTCAATGAAAGTGTATCTGCTGAAGAGAAGCCTTCTGATGGGGAACTCTTTGAAAATGCAGATCTTCAAGAAGCCTACAATTAACTTTGCAAAGTTGCTGCAAAGGATGCTATGAACGTTGAAATAGGCTTGAAAAAAATTGCACCTCTTGAGCTTGATAAGAAAAATTTGCTTGTTAAATTGTTTGATGCTACTGAACTTTTGAATAATGTGAAAACTGAGAACATGTTTTTGCTTGATAAAGTTAAGAATTTGGAACATGAGCTTTCTGTTGCTAGAGAACAACCTAATAGGTCTGCTAGTTCCAAACTTGATCATATGCTTAGTGTTCAAAAGTCTCCTTCTGACAAAACTGGGTTAGGTTTTGTAGAAAGCATCAATGTGTCTGCACCCAATTCCACTATCTTTGTTCCTTCATCTTCTTCTGAACCCCCTGTGAGTGAGGTTGTCAAACCCTTAGAAGTTACACCTCCTAGGAAGATTAGGGTTGAACTGAAAGAGTTTAAACCTAAGCAGTCTACCCTTTCTACGGACAAGTCACATGATAAGCCTGCATGGGTTTGTCATTTTTGTGGAAAGTCTGGACACATTCGTCCAAACTATTACAAGCTGCAAGCTGCTAAGAGAGCAAACAAACCAAAAGTACCTGTGCTTCAAGCACAAGATCCTTTGGTAATCATTGGTAAATTAGTAAAGGCTCTAAACCTTTATTAATCCTGGAGTTGGAAGTCATTCCCATGTGAATAAGAACTCCAATGCTCATGGTGCATCTAAAAAGTTTTGGATGCAAAAGTCTCAATCTAATTGAGTCTTTCTGACATGGTCCTTATGCTTCATTGCTAAATTCTTTGTGACCTTTGTTCTTTGTTTTTTTTTTTTTTTTCCTTGTTTATAGGATTTGCATTGCATAACATTCATGCATTTCATTCTAGGTTGTTTTTGTTTATTTTTTAATAAAAAAAAAATGGAAGAAAAAGGAAGCAAGTTGTGTTTTGCACTATTTTCTTGGTTTTGAAAACAAGGTTGGTTAATCTATTTTTACATAACATGTCTTTTGTACCTTGTTTAGCTTTGATGAGCTTACTTATTGCACTTTACTAGTTGAAGCTTTGTAGTGCATGTTGTGTAGGAAAGATGTTTATAGTTTTGATCACTTTGTCTTGATCTTGAAGTCACATGTCTTTGACTGTCGGACTTGAACATTTTTAGAAAGTCATAAATAACCATCTCATCACTGTTTACTAGTCAATCATGAACACCTTAGTGCATATCGTAAGATTTTGTGCTCGAGAAAGTGTAGCACATGCACAAAAAGATCATAAGGTGTAGCCTCGGTTTAAATGCTAAAATTGGTGTGTACATTATTGGACTTAAAGCTAAATCAAATAATTGCTAAAATTGGTGTGTACATTATCTCGACTATTTTAATAAGTTTCTGAACAATTAAAATTTGTGTGTACAATATGAGGCAAAATCAAGAAACTCACATGAGTGCAAGCTTATGATCTAGGAGATGTGGGAGTTATATGATGTAATTCTTTTGGTGATAGTTTCTTTCAAATTCTATGCGATGAATTTTGTAGAAATTGTGATTAATTTCTATTTACATATCACCTCACATGTATCTCAAGTTTTTGATAGTTGCACACACGACACAAGTTACTCTTTGCTAAATATTGTACATGTTATTGTGTGTGTTTTTGGTCTGACCAACCAAGTTTGCAAATAGTTTGAGTTTTTATGCAAAACAGATTTGATGCTTGAGAATTTATGGAGAACGTTTGAAGATCTTAATTTTGGGAAAACTGGGTTAAAAACTGTTGTTTTTGAAAAACATTTCATCACATACTCATGCATTTTGTTCATCAATCTCACTGCTTTGAGGTGTTTCTAAAATGTGATTTGTTTTTTTTTCAAAAAACTGTGTTTTTCTCAAAAATTTAGTGAGCCTCTGTCTGTTTCGATTGATCGAATCTGTTTTTCGATCAATCGAAATTGTTTTTAAAAATTTAAGGGAGCCTTTGTCTGTTTCACTCAATCGAAATAGATTTCCGATCAATCGAAAATTATGAATCAAGTTTTTTAAAAACTGAGTTTGACTTGTTCAAACTCACTTTTCAAAAGTTTTTCACACTTTTCTGTCTCTCTCTCTCCGATTTGGACAAGGCTCATCATCAATTTTTTGTCGTTTTCCTCCGGTCTTTTTGCAAGGTTTTCCTCTCTCTAACCCGGCAAGTCCATTATACCCTTCCTTTTGCATTTATTTTCATGTTTTCATGCATTTTGTTGGGATTTTCGGAACTATTCAAATTTGGGTTTTTTGTTGATTCAAGCCAAATTTTCTGAAATTGATCAATGGGTTTTTGTTCTAAGATGTTATAAACTTGATCTATGTTGTTCAATTTGATCAATTTGATGTTTTGTGAGAAATTGAAAATTCTAGGGCTTGTATTTCTCCGAATTTGGGGATTTTGTTCAAATTGAGTTCAATTGATGAAATTGGCTTGATGAATTGATGTAATTGATGTATTCTACCTTGTGTGATGATCAATTGGTCAATTTTTTACAAATTGAACAAGTGGTTTTTCAAATTTTTGGGGTTTTTGTTAGAAACTCTATGCTCAAGCCAATTTTGTGAACTTGAACTTAATTTGAACTTAATTTCATTGCATTAGAGCATGCATCATGACATTTAACTATTCATGCATCATATAGATTTTTTTGTTCTATATTTTTTATGTGCTAACTTGCAGTCTGCTCTTAGTTTTTCTTTTATTCTGCTTTGTGTCTTTATCCTTATCCTAGCACCATGCCTAGGAAGACTAGAGCCCATAGGACACCCTCCACTTCCTCTGAGTCTCCCTCTAGGAGTGAGTTGTTTCGAAATGACAAAAGCAGAGAGGTTTATGAGAAAATGAACTGTAAGAGAAAGATTTGGGCTGAGCGTTCTTTTGTGTTAGATGAGGTTGATCTTACCATTAGGGCAAACTTTGAGAGTAGAGGCTGGTTGTCTTTGATGGAGGTAGATCATCCACCCCCGACCACCCTGATTAGAGAGTTCTTCTCGAATCTCTCTTGCTACATCTATGATTCCAACACCCTTGTTAGGAGTTGGATATGAGGTGTTGAGTTCACCATTACCCCTAGGATAGTGGCTGAAGCTCTTGGGGTTCTAGTCATTAGGCAACCTGTCTATCCTTATGAAGAATCTCAACCCCTTGATGACGTTATGTCATACATCACTGGGTCTTCTATCCAGTGGGGTTCTGATCCTCGGATCACTTCCGCTGAGTTTACTGAGACTACCTATCTTTTCTTTAGGATAGCGTGTCATTCTCTGTGGCCTATTTCTCATCTCCACACCATCCCTCTTGAGCGATGTGTGTTTTTGTACGCCTTTGTTTCTGGTGTGTCTATCAGTTTTCCTCATCTGTTTCTTCGTTCTTTGAATGAAGTTCATAGGAGTTCTGCCGTCGCTCATGCTCTTATTCATCCTATTTTCATTCATAGGATTTTGTTATTCCTCAGTTTAGTTGACTTCCGTACCAGTGAGCCCGTTCATGTTATAGCTCCCATAGGTGCCACGTTCCTTAGGCAAAGGGTTGCTCACTTAAGAGTTGGCTCTACGCGTCCTAGAAATGAGTCTTCTGGTGCTGTACCCCCTCCTCCCTCTTCTACAGGTGTTGATACGGCTGAGGCGTCTGGTGCTGCTGCTGCTGATGCTGATGTTCCTCCACCGACTACTTCGGATGATTCAGACATTCGACATACGTTAGATTATGTCTTGACCGTTTAGGCGGCTCATGGACAGATTTTGGTGGATGTGCTCGATGAGATCTATGCCTTGCGAGCAGAGTTGGCACAGTTTCGACGATCCTCACTGCCACCTCCTTTTGATGATGGTTTTTGATTGCCCTTTGGCATTCCGTCACAAAAAAGGGGGAGTACATTTAGATTTGAAACACTTGTAGAGTTTTTTTCTCAGGGGGAGAGCATTTTTGTTTGTTGGAGCTTGAGGAGATTAGATTGTATCTAGGTGTTTCACTTTGTATTTTCTCTTTTTCAGCTCTTGATGTATTATTTTTTTGGGCTATTCATGATAGGGGGAGATACTTTTATTGTTTTATTTGTTTCTTGTTTCACTGCTTATTGATTTATATTTATGAGTTATTCATTGATATATGTTTTTATTTTGTGTTAAGTGAAATCAAGAATTTACTGTTGTTTACTTGTATTTTTCACACATGCGGTTATGCGTTTTGTTTAAGTGTTTCAGAAAATATACAGGTTGATTCAATTGAGCTGCTATCTACACTTGCAACTGATGGATAGTAGTTAGGATTGGATTTGTTATAATGAGCATTTTTTTGTAAAGGGCTTTTCTTTGTAAACTTTGAGCTTTTAGTTGTGTTTTGTCACGGATTGTCAAAGGGGGAGTTTGTTAGGTTCTAAAGACTTAGGAACTAATGTCTTTAGAACTCTAATGTATAATATTGGCAAACCATGATCAAAACAATTGTTAGTCGTGTTTAGACTTGCTCAAAGTTGTGTCTTTTATGTAAAGTTGGATTCAAGCTGATGCAGAATTGATAATGCATTTCGACCTGGCTCGATCGATCAAAGCTTAGGCTTGATTAATCGAAAATCGGGCAGAATGCGTTTTTCTGCAGAATTCCAACTCAGCCCTAGTTCATTAAAATGTTTAGGGTTTTATGTTTTTGCCCTAGGTATATAAGGCAAACCCTAACTACGTTTTAGATGTTGCTCATATTGCGGTTTGTGTAAATCTCTTGTGAGATCTGTGAGGAGCTTTCCTTTACACAAGCTTAGGGTTATCAAGAGGAGATTCGTTCAAGAACTTGATGATCATTCAGTTGCTGCCATAAGAGTTTAAAGAAACACAAGCGGATGTGCTTGTACTTGTTGGAGAATCCAAGAAAGAAGGAGTCCGTGGTCTCAGAGCTTGCACGTGGTCATGTCAGTAAGTTTCTACTGGTGGGTAGCAATAGGATGTTAATGGTCTAAGTCCTATTGTAAAACTTCGATTCTTTCATAGTGGATTTAGGTTTACCTTGAGGATAGTTAGGTTAAATCCTCCCCAGGTTTTTACCGGTTTGGTTTCCTGGGTGATCATATCATTGTGTTATTTATATTTCCGCTGCTATGCATGATATGATTGTTTGATTGTGATAACCTAGATCTGGAATTTGGACTAAGTAATAACTTGGTTAATTAACTAGGTTAATTCAATTGTGTTTTAAGGGGTCTAAAAACGTATAGTTTTTTTTCCTTTTGGGCCTCAGCTGACTATTCCTAGGAAAATTACCTTTTAGAAAGTTTTTATTTTCATAAACTATATTTACCATGAGGGCTTTAATTTCCAAAGAGAACCCCACATTGATTCTTTTTACTACAATAGTAACTCCTTACTTAAGATTTAGGACTCGTTTGGTAAGAGATTTCTAATAACGTTGTTTGTATTTTTTGCAAATACGTGTGGGTGAAAAAATGTATAAAAATACGTATATAAAAATACATGTAATGTTGTTTAAACATTGAAAACTGTTGTTTAAATAACGGTAATAAACGAGCCCTCAATAACCACGTGAAAACCAATCATTGTCCTTGTTTAGTTTACCAATTCATTATTTAATAATTTATTAAAATGATATTTTAATATTAGTACTTTGCCCAAAAAAAAATATATTAATGGAAACGTACTATTTTCTTAATAGACTTTGGCAAACCAATTTCAAACATTCTGTGAACCATAGTTGAGGTGGGTTCTCCCTTTATTAACAAATAATTAATCTTCAATTTTCAACCCTAACCTTTTTACCCAAACAAGTTATCCTTAATATATATTATAAAATAGCACCGAATTGATAAGAGCAGTAAATATTTGAGGAGGAGGATTTTTACTTATTTTATTAAAAATAAAATCCCTTAGAGTTTTTAAGATATCCCTACTATGAAAATTTTAAGAATCTATTTGTAATTAGTAGATCTTATTTTTTAATGTCATCAATATTTCAAGAAAAGTTGAATATCATCATTTATTTTTTTATTAATGATGTGGTCAATTTAATTAACTTGTTTTAAAACAAATACAAAGGAGTGAACATCATAAGTTGAAACCCTCTCTAAAAAAAGCAAAAAAAAAAAAACAGATACAAAGGATTTTATTAACTCAATGTTACAATTATCCAAGAATTCCAGAAGCTTCTCATCAAAATTAACTCCACTAGTGTTTGGGTGCATGTTAATGTGGCGTGAAGTGTGGCTTGAATTTTGCCACAAGCCCAAGCCCATTCTTGTAAGTCGGTCAAGGATGACCGAGTACGACTAGGAATACAATTCCTAGTAACAGCCGACCAATGACATATATATATATATATTAGGTTTGTGTTAAAAAAAAAAGAGGTAATAGAGATTATTCTAATTAACCTAGTGAGCAGCAGCCGCATGAGAGAAAATAGAGAAAAGAGAGGCAGCCAGCTTCTATTCTTATTGTTTCTGTGAGAGAGTGCTAGGGTGTAATGGGGATTTGGGTTTCTTGAGAGTGTTATTGTGCACTATTGTATCTCCCTATTTTTATAGTGAAATTTCTCCGTCGTCTCCGTGGAGGTAGGCAGTTTGCCGAACCACATAAATTCTTGTGTTCTTTGTGTGTGCTTGTTATTTAATTTCCGCTTATTTACTGTTATTGATTTGAGTCCTAGGGTGCTATCTGCACAACAAGTAGTATCAGAGCAAGGTTAGGATTCAATCCTTTGAATACAGTAAAGATGTCAAGCACTAAGTATGATGTAGAGAAGTTTTGTGGTAAGGAAAATTTTTCTCTTTGGCAAAGGCGGATGAAGGATCTCCTAATTCAACAAGGAGTTCACAAGGCCTTGCTTGGGAAGGAGAAGAAATCGGAAACGATGAAGGATGTAGAATGGGTAGGGATGGATGAGAAAGCAACTAGCGCTATTCGTCTCAAGCTAGGTGATGAGGTCATTCACAACATCCTAGAAGCAAAGACCGCAAAGGAGGTTTGGGAAAAACTAGAAGGTCTTTATATGAGAAAGAATCTGACGAACAAGTTGTACGTGAAGAAGCAACTGTATAGTTTGCATATGAAGGAAGGTTCAGATCTGTTGGAGCATCTCAACACGTTTAACAGGTTGAACACCCAACTGTCAAGTTTTGGGGTGAATTATGAGGATGAAAATAAAGCGTTACTCTTATTAGCGTCGCTTCCTACTTCTTTTGATCATCTAGTGACTACGTTGATGTACGGGAAAGAGACTATAGTACTCGAGGAGGTGACTAGTGCTTTCTTGTCACATATAAAGATGAAGTAAGATGGTAATGGTTCTCAGGCTGATGGACTTATTGTAAAGTCTGAGTCAAGCAATAGAGGTAGAAGCAGGTCAAGAGGACGGAACTCCAACAGGAATAGATCACAATCTAAATCACGTGCAAAGAAAGATGTAGAGTGCTTTTATTGTCATAAGAAAGGGCACTATAAAAATCAGTGTAAAGAGTTGAAAGAGCATTTAGAGGAGAAGAAGAATGGAAAGAAGCCCTTAGAATCAGCTAGTGTTGCTGAAGAAACATCAGATGACAGTGAAGTTGGTGCAGATTTACTTTCAGTCTCATCAAGTAACAATGTTTTATTGGAATCTTGGGTTTTAGATTCAGCATGCTCATATCATATGACTCCAAAGAAAGATTGGTTTGACACGTATAAGCCTTACAACGGTGGTATGGTCCAAATGGGTAATGATGCTACATGCCCGGTTATTGGGATTGTTACCGTGAAGATCAAGATGTTTGATGGAGTTGTGAGAGTTCTTAGTAACGTCAGACATGTTCCAGATCTTAGAAAGAATTTAATTTCTTTAGGAGTGTTGGATGATTTGGGCTATTCATACTCATCAAAGGGTGGAATCATGAAGATTACCAAAGGTGCTTTGATGGTGATGAAGGGACAGAAAATAAGCACGCTTTACAGATTGATTGGGAACACAGTTGTAGGAAGAGTTGCAGTCACCACTCCGGTGGAGTCCAGCACTGACGACACAAAATTATGGCATATGCGACTTGGCCATATTGGTGAACGTGGTATGTTAGAGTTGCATAAGAGAAATTTATTGAAAGGGGTGAAGACATGCAAGCTAAACTTCTGCAAGTATTGTGTGTATGGAAAGCAGCATAGAGTCAGTTTTAAGACAGGCTCTCATACAAGTAAGGGTGTTCTTGACTACATTCATTCAGATGTTTGGGGTCCAGTATCAGTTTCTTCTCATAGTGGTGCTCAGTATTTCGTCAGTTTCATTGATGACTACTCTAGAAAGGTATGGATTTATTTTATGAAGCATAAGTCTGATGTGTTTGGTATATTTAAAAGGTGGAAAGCACAAGTTGAGAATCAGACTGGCAGGAAAATAAAATACCTTAGAACAGATAATGGACTAAAGTATAGAGATAAAGAATTCATAAGATTTTGTGAATTAGAAGGCATTACTCATCACTTCACAGTTAAAGGAACTCCACAGCAGAATGGGGTTGTAGAGAGAATGAACAGAACCTTAGCAGAAAGAGCCAGATGCATGAGATTGAATGCAAGGTTGCCTAAGGTGTTTTGGGCAGAGACAGTTAACACAGCAAGCTTCATTATTAATAGATCTCCATCATCAGCCATTGATTTCAAGATTCCAGAAGAGGTTTGGTCAGGTAAACCAGTTGATTATTCGAGTCTAAAAATCTTTGGTTGTCCAGCTTATGTGCATGTGCAGAGTGGAGAGTGTTCTAAATTGGATTCAAAGTCAAGAAAATGTATATTTCTTGGTTTTGAAAAGGGTGTTAAAGGCTACAGGCTTTGGGATCCAATCTCAAAGAAAACAGTGACCAGCAGAGATGTCATATTTGATGAAGCCTTTATGTTGAAACAGAATGAAGCAGAGACATGTGATGATAGTCCATAGGAGAAATTAACTGTTGAGGTGGAGCTTGACGAGAATAGTTCACCTAATGATAAGGGTGATGTTGAGATTGATCCACAGCAGCAACAAGAAGAGTCTTATTCAATTGCTAAAGGTAGAGAGAAGCGGGTTCACAAAGCACCACAGAGATATGGCTTTGAAGACATGGTTAGTTTTGCTCTCGTAACCAGCGATGGAGATCCATTCACTTTCAAGGAGGCTACAAATAGGAAAGACAATGATAAATGGCTTGTAGCAATGTCAGAAGAGATGGAGTCACTGCAGAAGAATAAAACTTGGGAATTAGTGAAATTGCCCAAGGGAAAGAAGGCTATTGGTTGCAAGTGGATATTCCGCAAGAAAGAAGCATTGTCAGAAAAGGAAGGTGAAAAATTCAAGGCACGGTTAGTGGCAAAGGATTACTCACAGAGAGAAGGAATTGATTATAATGAGATTTTTTCACCAGTTGTGAAGCACACCTCAATTCGAGTAATCCTAGGATTTGTGACAATGCATGACATGGAGTTAGAGCAGCTAGATGTGAAGACCGCATTCCTCCATGGAGATTTAGAAGAAGAGATTTACATGCAACAGCCCGAAGGCTTCAAAGAACCTGGCAAGGAAGATTATGTTTGTCTATTGAAGAGATCATTATATGGCTTGAAGCAGTCTCCCAGGCAATGGTACAAACGGTTTGATTCATTCATGGTCACACATGGGTACATGCGTTGTGAGTATGATTGTTGTGTTTATTTTAGAGTACTTGCTGATGGCTCTTATATATTTCTTGCTCTATATGTTGATGACATGTTAGTAGCTGCAAAGAGTAAGCAAGAAATTGTGAAGTTGAAGTCTTTGTTGAGTAGTGAATTTGACATGAAGGATCTTGGAGCTGCCAAGAAGATCCTTGGGATAGAAATTCACCGAGATAGAGGGGCTGGTAAATTATGGTTATCTCAAAAGGGATATCTTAAGAAGGTGTTAGAGAGGTTTAGTATGCTTGATGCAAAACCTGTTAGAACACCGCTTTCTGCCCATTTTAAACTGTCTTCACAGTTGTGTCCAAGTTCAGATGAGGAGTCAGAGTATATGTCTAAAGTGCCATATGCAAATGCAGTTGGGTGTCTTATGTATTTGATGGTGTGCACAAGGCCTGATATTTCTCATGCAGTCAGTGTGGTTAGTAGGTATATGGCAGATCCAGGCAAAGAGCATTGGAATGCAGTAAAGTGGATCTTTAGATATCTTACAGGCACTCATGATTTCGGTATCCTATTTGATCAGAGAGCTAGTACAGAAGCTGTGGGTTATGTGGATTCTGACTATGCAGGGGACCTTGATTCTAGAAAGTCCACGACAGGCTATGTGTTTAGGTTTGCTGGTGGCCCAATTTGCTGGAAGTCTACACTACAAGATGTAGTTGCTTTATCCACTACAGAAGCAGAATATATGGCGATGACAGAGGCAGGAAAAGAAGCTGTCTGGCTTAGTGGACTGGTTAATGAGCTTGGTTTCAAGCAGGATAGCATGGTGCTACATTGTGATAGTCAAAGTGCAATTCATTTGGCGAAGAATCAGGTATATCGTGCAAGAACAAAGCATATTGCTGTGCAGTATCACAAGATCAGAGAATGGGTTTCGTCTGGTGATATTTCTTTGTCGAAGATTCTCACTAGTGAGAATGCCTCTGATATGTTAACAAAGCCAGTTCCAACAGACAAGTTCAAGCACTGCTTGGACTTGATTGGTGTTTGCAGCTTGTGAGCCCTAAAGGGCTAAGGTGAAGGCGATGGAGGAGTTTGCTCGTGTAGCTTGATCAATTCAAGCCAAGGTGGAGATTTGTTAATGTGGCGTGAAGTGTGGCTTGAATTTTGCCACAAGCCCAAGCCCATTCTTGTAAGTCGGTCAAGGATGACCGAGTACAACTAGGAATACAATTCCTAGTAACAGCCGACCAATGACATATATATATATATATATATATATATATATATATTAGGTTTGTGTTAAAAAAAAAGAGGTAATAGAGATTATTCTAATTAACCTAGTGAGCAGCAGCCACGTGAGAGAAAATAGAGAAAAGAGAGGCAGCCAGCTTCTATTCTTATTGTTTCTGTGAGAGAGTGCTAGGGTGTAATTGGGATTTGGGTTTCTTGAGAGTGTTATTGTGCACTATTGTATCTCAATATTTTTATAGTGAAATTTCTCCGTCGTCTCCGTGGAGGTAGGCAGTTTGCCGAACCACGTAAATTCTTGTGTTCTTTGTGTGTGCTTGTTATTTAATTTCCGCTTATTTACTATTATTGATTTGAGTCCTGGGGTGCTATCTGCACAACAATGCAAGTAAAAGTTAAAGAATTCCAAAAGATTCTCATCAATATATCATTCATTGCACTAGTCTACAATTCCATTCTCCGAGAATTCCAGAACCTTCTCATCAATTTCCCATCTATTACACTAGTGTGAATGTAATATGTATAATGCAATTATGTTATGAATTCCAGAACATTCTCATTAATATAATAATCCACTCCACTACTCTATTCAATTATCCAAGAATTCCAAAGCATCTCTTCAATCTCTCATCTATTCCAAAGTGTATGGTGCAAAATCCCAAAATAATTTTAAATAAAATGGTGCAAAGTAATAAAAAATTAAAAAAAAAAAAATCTAAGATTGCACACTTTTGTGTCATAATTTTGTTATAACTCAGGCCATAACTATAAGCCTGTAAATGAAGGAGAGAAAATATGGGTTAATGTGAATGTGATAAACAAGCACTTACATTCTGTCACATAAAATAATTATAAAAAAACATATAATAAAAATTGTGGCTATAGAATTACTAGTACACACTACAATTATGTCATAAATTTCAAAAGTGAAAAGCCTTATAGCTAAATTGACACCTCTTTATATATAAAATGTTTGAGGGTTTATAGGGAAAAATTGTTCGAGCTGTAAGGTTAACTGTATGCTCATTGTAATTATCTCCAAAAAAAAAAAAAAAAAGTCATGAAATCCAGAAGGTTTTACTCATCAATATCTCATCCATTCATTTTAGATAGACAGCAAAGATCCCACTTCCTCTCCATCTTACGCATACATATATTTTAATAACTTATTTATTTATGTCATAGATTCTTATCTTATATACTATTATGTATTCTTTATTATACTTTTATTTTCATAGTACAAAGATTCGGCATCTACTTAAAACGCTACGCTACACACAAACTTTGGGTCCCACAGTGACCCTAGTACTTGTAATGCAAGGAAAGAAGAAGTCGAGAAAAAAAGAGAGTATTGGATTAAGTTTAGTGTATTACATCGGTCAGATAGTAATACGTGTTTAAAAATGGTCTTGTGTTGTCATCTTAATAGGTCAAGTATCACTAGATACTAAACCCAAACCGCCCAAAAATATTAGAGAGAACTAATTATAGTTTTAGAGTACATTTTGAAACACGACACAGAAGAATATAATATCCTCAAATGATGAAAATGCCCTCTATTAATTTCTGAAAATGATATTACAATCTTTGTAGTACTAGCTTTCAAAGATGGTCAAGGATTATTCCTATGGCTGATTTAATTATTTTAGCTAAAAGATATTTTACAGGATAGATTATCCATTTTAAGTTTTACCAAAATCTAAACATATTCTTAATTATTGGGCTTGAGTTTGGATTAGTTTTTTTTTTTTACTGAAAATTTATTTATTTACTTGCTAAAAGTTGATAAAAAAAAAATACAAATATAACTTTAACTTCACTTTTAAATAGTATTAAAATGAAAACTGAAAACTGAAAAATACTGTAGTAAAATAATTTTTAAATGTGTGAATAGTACCGTAGGACCTATTTTTAATGAAAAAGTTGTTGAAAAGTGTAATTTGTGGATCCGTAAACAGTATACGGTGTGCACTGTTTACGGGAAAAAGTCAAATATTACTGCACAATAGTGAATGAACAATAAAAAAATTGGCCAAAAGGCGTGAAAAAAAAAAAAAAAAAAAAAAAAAAAAAAAAAAAGCTGAAAACACAAAACGTGCATGTGGAAAAGCGCGCGGAACTTAAAGGCTTTTGCATGTGGAGGGCCCGGGGGCTTGCTAGTTAGCTAGTTGCAACGCGCCAACACATAATTTTAAAAAAAAAAAATCCCAAAATTTTTTAAAAAAACAATAGGTAATAATTGTATCACCCAAATCTTATAAATTGTGGTGTTTAGATTATTAAAATACAAAAAAAAAAAATCTATAATATATATATATATATAAATGGACCTAAAGTGAGTTTCAATAAATTCAATAAGTAAAATAAATTATTTGATGTTTTAAACTCTAGCGTTTTGGCCTGATTATAAAGAGGAATTATGTAAGACTATAAGTTTTTTCAGTGTAATAGTTTTACACTTTATGAATTTATCTTATATATTTTAGGATAAAATTTAAGTACAGTACTTATATGTTGTTTTTTAGGTTCCCCTCTTATGATTTAATTATATGGCTGTATTTAATTAAAAATACATTTCCATTCATATGGAAAAAGCCACATAACTGAATTTTAAGAGGAGAACTTAAGAAACAACACATAAGTAGTGTACATAAGTTTTCCCCTATATTTTAATTGAATTGAATTTATATTCTATAATTAAACTCTCCATTATAATTTTTTTAGGGACTCCATTAGAGTTTTGAAACATCATATTTTCTTTAATTGAAAAACTACATATATTGTTCCTTATATAAATACAATCACAATAAATATCTATCTCTACTACAATATATAGTTTTATTTACAAACAAAATTATAATAAATACTTATTAATAATTACCATTATTATCAAATTTAAATTTAGAAAAAAAATAAGAGAAAAAAAATTCGCGTTAAACTTTTTCTTGCGTTACACAAGTTACAAACTAGAATCCATAATTCCTTCAAAAAAAAAAAACTAGTATCCATAATATTGACTTTCTTCTTAAAAAAAAAGTATCCATAATATTGACTAAATATCAATAATCATATTCTTACCCCACTAATATACAAGTTTTTTCCTAATAAAAAATTTGTTTGTAGTAGCTTTTGTGTGTATATTAAAAGCAAGACAGAAGAATCTAGAAGACTAGAACTAGAATCTCATGCATAAATAAAATAAATAAATCTAAGTCCAAAAGTATATTTTAATTTAGGTTACTGTAGCAGACTTGCAGGTGAAGATAGTTTGAAGTCAAGAGGACAAGACCAACTGCTTTCTCACAAATGCTCTTGTTTTTTTGTAGTATCTTTTGTTTCTTTCTTAGGTAGTTTCTCAGTAAAGCTTTTTCTGGGTTTCTCAGTAAAACTTTTTCTGTGTGTCTGTGTGTGTGAGTAATGGAAAAGCTGAGTTTGGATCATTTGCCACCTGGGGTCAGATTTAGTCCGAAGGACCCGGAGGTCATCGAACTCTACCTGAAGAAGAAGATCACAGGGAATGATGAAGACACTTGGTTTATTCGCGAAATTGAGTTCTATGAAGATGAGCCCTGGGATTTACCAAGTAATCTTCTTGTTTTTCTATTATCACACACCCACCTTCATTTCTTGGAAAATTTAATGCTTCTTTTGTGAAAAGGTAGGAAAATGTTGTACATTGTACTAGTTTGTTGATTGTTGATTGTTGCTTGTTTTGCGTTCTAGTTATAGAATTTTTCTGGACAAGTGTGTTACATTAATTGATCAAAAGAAATAGTTACAGAGATCATGTGTAGATTGTTGCTTGTTTGGAGTGTGTGTTTTTGTGAGTATCTGTTTTCTGGTATTGGTGTTGTCTGGTTCATGTTGTATCTAGTTAGTGTTTTCTTTTGTATAAAGACTGATGCTTTCTTGGGCTATGATCCTCTGCTCTTGTATGAATTGTTTTTCTTCTTTAAAACATTTAAAAAGTAGTTTATTGAAATTTGGTTAGTAGTTTCATATTTTGTTTGAATTCAAAGAATAATTTAGCACTTACTCAATATGATATGACCATTTGATTTTCTCATTTTAGACCTGGAATTTGTAATTTCATTCTTACTTTCTCTGTAGTTAATTTATTGTGTTGAATTTGGAAGTGCTATTGTTTTCCCTTTTTGCTAACTTTGATAACAAAATTCTGAATCAGTCTTTGTAAGAATTTCCGAACTTTCATTCTTATGTCATATGTGACTTGTTTGTTAGTATTATACTTACTAGATTACATAAGATTTGGATAATATGCCCATATAATTATCTCATGGTCGAGCAATTATATAATATATACATGTTCATGTGATTTTTCCCATTTTGGGTGTCAAAATTTTGTGCTTAAGTCTGGTTTCTTGTACTGTAGTTAAAAGTGGGATTGCTACGGAGGACCAAGAGTGGTTCTTCTTCACTTTACAAAGCCTGAAGCATCAGAAAGATAATAAAAAAAAGAGAAAAAGGGGTCAGAAACAGGAACTGGTGAACAGGCAAACCAAGGCTGGGTTCTGGAAATCAACTGGTCCAGATCGGGAAATTGAGTCTGGAGAAAGCTTGATTGGAATGAAGAAGACTCTGGTCTTCCATATAGGGAGTAGTAAGAAAGAAGAGAAGGCAATAAGGACTAATTGGGTAATGCATGAGTACAGAACAACCCAGAAGGAGTTTGATGGAAAACACCCCGGTCAGGTTGGCTTTTGCAATTCAATTTGATTAACTAATGTGATATTGACCCGATATTTTTTTATTGATTACTGAACTGAGTGTGTGTGTGTGTGTTGATTTAAGATATTTTTGCCTCCAAAATCATTGGAGGTAACTTTAAAAGAGGATTGATTAAATTACCTAGGATTGTGGAAGCTGTTAATTTTTTGTTAATTCTTAGTGAGGGTTAACATTCTTGCTGGATTAATGATCTCTCTCTCTCTCTCTCTCTCTTTTTAATATTTTATTTTCATTTAAGAAGGTATTCTTAATCCATCAAGTGAATATTGAAATTTTACCTGTAGACAGTGTTGCAAGGGATTAGTGGTTTTAGCTCAAAAATTCCCCTATTGAGGAGAGGAGACTTAGAAGAATAGTGTGTGAGTTTTTTCAAAAAGTAGTTTGATGGTTTCTTTTGGGTTGAACGATACTCACATGTGTGAATTGAGAATTTGTTTGTTTTGTTAATGTAAGAGTGGCTTTGGGTGTATAAAGGTTTTGAGATTGTGAGTCTCGTTTATGATGTAATGGGATTTGGGAGAGTTTGTGTTTCTGACATTTGTGTGTGATGCTTGTGAGAGTGTGCTAATTTGATTGAGGTTTTGTTGAATGCGGTTGTAATCCATTTTGTTGATAGTTGATTTTGATTGGTGTTGTTGCTCATGGACTTGGGCATCAAGTTGACTGAACTATGCTTAGTATTGTTATCTTGTAATGATTTTTTTTTTTTTATAAATTGGTTGTGTGAATGTGCTTCCATTAGCTCCCAAATCACAAGAAGTTTTACTGACACCTGTTATATATCAAATGGCTTTGTAGGACAACCTCCTCTATTTCATTATCATCAGTTACAACATTTCTGATACATATTTGCATTCTGTTATTTGCATCTTTGTGGTAATTCAATTTGTAGTATATATCAGGCAAGTTCTGTTCATCCGATTCACTTGGGTGCCTAACATTATGCAGAAGGCCTTTGTGCTTTGTCGTTTATTCTATAATGAAGAAAAGAGTAACAAAGGTGGACCTGCAAAGTCTAAGCCAGCATGTTTAGCAAAAAAGAAGTCTAAGCCAGCACTGGCTCCTGTATGTCCAGTATTAGAAGTGCAAGCTGAAAATCATCAAACAAGTAATCAATCTTGTTGTGCTGAAATTTCTTCTCAAATGATGTCTGATGTTACAGAACTTGTTCAGTGTAACAATGGCAACGACTTGTGCACTCAAACTTCAGGGGTGAGATATTTTTTTTTTTGCAATTAAGAAGTATAGTAAATTAATCAAGTACTTATCTTGTGCACTCGTGTTTCTTTCGTCAGGTTGGTTTTAGTGAGGAGGACGTAGAACTTCTCATGCGTTTATTTGATGACCCTCCAGAGGACTCTCCATCCAGTTTACCCCTCATCACTCCTGATGTTTCAACTCCGATCACTGTCAAATCTTCTCATAAAGAAACACAATCTGAACCAACATTGGCTCCAGCATCTCAAGCAATGCCAGAGCAAGCTGAAAACCATCCAATTAATTGCAGAACAAGATTTGACAATGCAGCACCCCTTGCATGTAACAATGATTATAATGCAGATGCTGCAGAAAATCAAGTGGCAGAAGTAAATACTACAGAGGTGAGAAGGAATTTTACTTTCAGCTTAAAACAGTTGTCCATATAATTATTTTGTGGGAATTAGGATTGCAGAATCTGCAGATAACTAATTATATACTTATCTCAGTTATTCATTTGTCTTCCATTAGGTTGACTGGGATCTGGATGAAGTGATGGAAATGTTCTATGTCACTCCACCAGGGCCATTAGATTGCAACCTTTTCTCCCCATCAACTTTAAACTCCGCTACACCTGCTGTTTCATATCCTACCACAGCTGAAGCTTCCCTTGAAGAAGCGCAGTCCTTGCTAGCACCAGCTTCAGTGTCTCCAAAATTAGTAAGTGAAGCTGACAATTGTTCCATTAGCTTTCGATGTTGTCCAGCAGAAAATTCTGATGGAATAATATCCAGCACAGTCTTTGCTAGCACCAGCAACATGTTATCCCCATTACACTCGCAAGTCTCACCAGGTTTGTTAAAATCAGGATCATATCTAGGATCTAAGGGAGGGTCTTCGGATCAGATCATAGGATCTGATTGAAGATCATAAATTTTTACAATTAAAGAATGTCAATGATTTAGATAATTCATTCTTAAAATTACTTATAAGACAAGGCAAAAAAAAAAAATTATGGCTTTCTTGGGATGTACTTGTTAAAAAAAAAAGTCTTTCCCGGAAAGAGTAGAAGAATTTCTAATACTCTTTGAAGACAGCTAAATTAAAAAGGATGTTAGTCTTTCTTATAAAGTTAAAAGACAGTTTAATATTCTTTAAAAACAAAGCCAAAAGTCAAAGAATTATTAACATTCTCTGAAATCTAGCATGTAAGCAACATTCAACCAAAGTTTTGGGGATTTTGCTGAAAATGGGAGCTCTTCCTTTTCCCACTTACATTTGCAAACATTCACTAAAGTCTACTCAAAGTGATTCACTCTTTTTCAACTCAAAAGAAAAAGAAATTTCTAGTCTTTTACAAACCAAAGACCCATGGTCTTTTACTATCAAAGGCCCATGGCCTACTTTTACAACTCAAAACAGACTTATTGTCATTGGAACTTGGGTTGTTACTCTTCTCCACTCTCCCACCCCACCCCTTAGAAAAAAAATCTTAAAAAGACTACCAAATTGGGTTCCTTATTTTAGCTCTATGTTGAGTTTAGAGGTTTCTCTAAAAGAAACCACAATCTGGGTTGTTATTGTAATAATCCTTCTTAAAAAAATCTAATTAATCTTTAAATCATTGACATTTTAAATTTGTAGAATTGTGACATTTAAGATCCTGATCAAGATTTTAGCAACCCCCAGACTCTGTTACAGAGTGAAACAAGCACAGTTGTCGCTTCTATGTATAATGCAATTTGTATTTTATATCTCTGGGATATCACACTCTTCTCACATGGAGTGGATATCCTGCTGATCCCAAATACCTTCTCGTGTATGATGTTGATGAGCACTAGACAGGTTTGGTCTTCCTACGAAGAGAACCTTACAACTGCAATATGTCATCATCCACTGGTTTTGTGAAGCAATTCTCTATGTATATATTGAGTCAAGCTATCGTTTGGAATTAGTAAGGATTTGGCAATTACGAAATTGGAGCCGAGACTTTGTTGTTGTTAAGTTTGTATGTAGTGTGATTTATGTTCAGCTGTACTGGATAATTGTGGTTTTTCTGTAAACATGTAATAAAATGTTCCAACATGTGATTTTCTTTAATGTTATCTTCTTTAATGTTTGGGATAGTTAAAGTTGATTTAAGGTACATGGCCACAAACTTGTTTGCTGGAATGTGGGCGTTTTTAAGATGCTTATTGTTAATGATACTATTATTCTTAGTGCATTCACGCTTTAAAATGGGTTGCTTTCAATGATGGTAGATTTATAATTGAAACTAACACGATATTGTTTGTACGATATTAAGTCTTTTCTCTCAAACTTTCTGGACGAGTTTTTCATGGACATGGGTGTGCAGGCAGGTTTCCATGGATGAACATATAGGGTTGACACGCGGTTTTCATAGATGGCATACAAAAGTCCCATAGATGACGCGATGGTGGAAAAACAATAGCTTATAGTAAAACTTGTTCAATAGTCCACAAAGAGGCAATCACTCACACGTGAGAGGAAGATTGTTAGGTATACAAATACGAGTGAAGTTCTAAATTGAATAATAATGAGAAAAGTGAATGATTAATATAATATAGTTGAATCCAAACTCATAATCTTAAACTTTTGGGTTAAGTTGTTCCAAATATGTTATATGAACAACGAATATCATCTCCTATCGTCAATCATCTCGTATGTTGTGTTGTAGCTTGCTTTGATGTGGTTTCTTGAAGTATATAGTATGTTGAATGTGTACATATGAATGTGCCTAAAGACTTTGGAGGAGTAAATGTTGCATAAGCAACCTAATATCTCCTTCAAGCCTTTTCTCTCAGTATTTCTGCAGGACCTTACTACTCTTAATTTTGTAATAACTTTATTGCTACAGAAAGTTGGAATTTTTATAATCCTTTAATTTGATGATGAGGGTTTAATTTATAGAAGGGAAATGAAAAAAAAATTCAAACATGTTTGAATATTTTAAGCTAATAAGACACGATAAAACTTGGATTTGGCGAGAATCAGGTTATAAGTGCTAATCGGAATCCATGTCTATGTGACAAGGTGTTGATCGACACCTGTGTCCTAGACACATTTTGGTTCCAACTTGTTAAGACATATATGATTCACTTGTTAGGAACATATGTCACTATTTTATGTAATTGGCTTATCCTTTGACAAAACGCACTTTACTTGTATTTGGGTAGATCTAAGATGTGTTTAATACTTTAAGAAACTGTATTTCAAGATCAAGTGTTGAAAACATGCAAGTCTGTCTAAGATTCAAGTTGAAGAAGTGCTGTTCATTAAAGCTCGACAGCTAGCTATCCATTGAGCTTAAGAAGCTGTTCCAGCCCCGAGGCTCGACAGCTGCTCGACAGCATCTCGACAGACAGCTATCTGTCGAGCTTTATGAAAAACAGAATTCCAGTTCTGTTTTGATTCTAATCCGTGATTATGTGTTTGGGACTTCTTTTATTCTAACCCTAGACATATAAAAGGATTATTTTAAGGGCCGTCAAAGTGTACACAAGTTGCACAAGTGTTGAGCAAAGTTTGTTCAAGCAATTTGTAACCGGAGACAAAGTTTTGCCCTAGTTCATCATTCTTGTGAAGAAGTTGCTGTATATGTGCACCGTAGGGATTTGTGACCAAGCATCTTCTTGATCTTCATCATTGGGGTGAACTGAAGAACTTTGTAGCCAACAACCTTCTTTAGTTGGTGATTGAAGTCGCGTACTGGGATCCGCGCATTGGTTAGTCACGTACTTGGGAGCCGTGCATCAAAAGGGGAAATTGTCACTACAAAACAAGTCCAATTGGGTATTGGGGTAAGGGTTCAACTGTAGGTTGGTATAAGGTACTGAGATTTATTTCTTGTAACCGCTTGTTTTAATAATGGTGGAATTTCGGGAGTGGTGACCTGAAAATCACCCGGTGGGGTTTTTGTTGTTAGGTTTTCCCATTCATAAATAAATCACCGTGTTATTTATTTTCCGCTGCATAATTAGTTTATTGGTGATTTGTTTGTGCTACCACGTTTTGCATGTTAATTTGATTAATTAATAAACTTGGCTAATTGATCAATTAATTTATCATAAGAGGTCAATTCATTTTTGGCCTATCACAACTTTGTCTTTTGGCAAGTTTTGCGTGATATTAAAACTTGTTTAAGGATAATCATAAGTTTTTTAGCTACTTTAAAGCCACTAAATGATCACAACTTTAAGTTAAAGATCCAATTTTTTGATCTCCAATTTACTTTCTTCTTTTCAAGGAGGGAAATCAAAAATCAAAATTTAGAGTGCTATCTCCTAAATTTTTTTTATTACTCTTAATTACATTCTTGTCTTAAAAATAAAACAATGAGATTTTGACATTAATTAATTCTAACTAATCCAATAAAGACCAATCAAAATAAACTACCCATAATCACATGATTTATGCCTTAAGGCATTGGAATGCATATGACTTTTAAAACTTGATGTGGCTTGATGTCTTGATCGGATGGTTTAATTATCATGTTCTTTATGTCGTTTTGATCGTGGTGAACTCAATTTTATTTTAAAGTGAAATTCATATTCATCGAATGATTCAAACAACATTTTTGCTCCTAGATTATTTTTGAAATTACAATAACACAAGGTTGTGGGTTCCTCTGTTGCAAAATGGATGTCTACAACTTCGTTTAGGTTTTAATTCAAAATTTTCTTGTGTTTGTAAAGGAGAAGTAGAAGAATTAGGCCGTGATATAATATTTTCTCCAGTTTCTTTACCCGATTATAATGTAAACAGAAATTTGTGTTTGTGAAGAGGGTTCTTGGTTCCTATTCTTTTTATTTGGGTTCCCCTTACTGTGAGGGCTTCCATTTTTTTTGTAATTTTTTTTTTGGGCCTCAACTGACTATTCCTAGGAAAATTAGCTTTTAGAAAGTTTTTATTTTCATAAACTATATTTACCATGAGGGCTTTAATTTCCAAAGAGAATCCCACATTGATTCTTTTTACTACAATAGTAACTCCTTACTTAAGATTCCAAGACTGTTAGGTAAGAGATTTCTAGTAACGTTGTATTTTTTGAAAATACGTATGGGTGAAAAAGTGTGTGAAAATACATATAATGTTGTTTAAACACTGAAAACTATTGTTTAAACAATAATAAAAAAGGGCCCAATAACCATGTGAAAATCAATCATTGTCCTCGTTTAGTTACCAATTCATTATTTAATAATTTATTAAAATGATATTTTAATATTAGTTGTAGGGATAAGGGCCCAAATCATATATTGGGCCTTGAGCCTAGTCCGAGAGCATGAGTAGTCCGAGGAGGAGCAAATGGTAATGAATGATTCAGGCTCATGGTTTAGTGAGCAAGATACGAATGGGAAGTTGGTCCGAGGAGGAATAACTCCTCGGATACGATAAGTACAATTCAAATATGTACTCCAACAATCGAGGTGACCTTCCAAGAAGCTCCATTGATAGGGACGTGCATCATGAACATACGAAAATGAGGGGAACCCAAAAATATCTAAGGGAAAGCTGCTACTACCGTATTGAATGCACTACAGCTACTTTTTTGGCCGCATTTATGTGGAGAAGACCCCTAAACAGTGCTGCCTTGGCCACCACAACTCACAGAAAGCCAGAGAGGGTGTCTGATGAGACAGATACTTAAGTAAGGGCTCAGATGACCAACAAGTGTAAGATTAAGATGATCTGAAAGGAACTATATAATGTAAGGGACCTTCCATGAGGAAGGGGATCGGAAAAGAAAGAGAGAAAATACTATAGCAATCTAAATTATTCTTGTACCCAATTGTGATCAATTCATAAAAGTCAGACCTCCTTGGACTGTAAGTCCATTGATATCAGAATCTCTTATTTGTGTTTGATTGTCATTTAATTCAGTACTAGCCATTGTCTAACTCATTAAGGCCTAGTTCTTTAACCCACTCTCTATAAATTTATTGTATTGGGCTCATTGGGCCAAGGTCCCATACATCTTAGACTTAGGCTGAAAACCGTGTCCCTACAATTGGCACCGTCTGTGGGAAGAACTTGTGTGATAGTAAGTATGATGTCTAACTATGGTAGGATCAGGTCCCCATAAAAAAGAATCAATGGGCTCTAGGCAACAGGATGACTTCCTTAACCTTGAACGCAAGCAAGATCGAGAAGGTAGCGCACACACCACTCATGCTGGTAAAATTCATTCTCGAGTTGGGAGTCATGTCTCCCAAGAGCAGAACGAAAGAGCCATGCAAAGGGAGATTAATAGTTTAAAGAAGAAACTACACCATGCACAACGGAAACGAACCCCTTCCAGTTCTGACGTCTCCTCCAATGATGAAGATGATGCTAGTTACAGGCAAATATCAAGAACTCCACCAAGCGAGTCTTTCTCCTACGATGAAGAGAACCACCACAAGCGAAGATATAAGAGCCCGCCTTGTAAAGGCTTGGGAAACGACGCTATGAGCAAGGCGTTGAATCAAATCTCCAAATCACCTTTCACGAGTAAGATAGAGAGGGCAAAACTTCCTCGTCGATTCCATCAGCCCACGTTCACCATTTACAATGATCGAACGGATCCTGTGGAACATGTGAGCCAGTTCAACCAGAGGATGGCTGTCCACTCTAAGGACGAGGCTTTGATGTGCAAAGTATTTCCCTCTAGTTTGGGACCTGTGACGATGAGATGGTTCGATGGTCTGGGGGCCAATTCCATAGATTCCTTTAAGGAGCTCACCTAGGCCTTTGGCTCTCGTTTTATCACGTGTAGTAGGGTACCTCAGCCCTTGGACTCACTACTATCCTTGTCCATATGAGAGGGGAAGACCTTGAAAACGTACTCGGATAGATACTAGGAGATGTACAATGAGATAGATGGTGACTTTGATGACGTGGCCATCAGTACTTTTAAGGTCGGCCTCCCTGCCGAGCATGGTTTAAGGAAGTCTCTGACTAGCAAATCTCTTACCAGTGTGATCCAACTCATGGACCGGATTGATAAGTACAAGAGGGTTGAGGAAGACTAATAGTAAGGTAAAGGTAAAGCGAAAGTTATCCCTCAAGAGAGGAGGGATTTCTGGTCAGACTGATTCAATAATAACCGACCTCGGAGAGATTTCGCTAGACAGTCAGGGTCTGTCAACACCCAGGCGGTTAATGCAGTATTTTGAGAACCAGTGCATCAGGTTCTGGAGAAGATTAAGAACAAGCCGTTCTTCAAATGGCCGAACAAGATGGCTGGAAACCCCATGAGGCGCAACCAGAGCCTTTATTGCCAATAACATCAGGACCAGGGACACACTACGAAGGATTACAGGAATTTGTGGGACCATTTGGACCAGCTGGTTCAAGAAGGAAAGTTGAAGCAACTGTTGCATCATTCAAGTGGCCAGGCGAAGTAGACAAGTTCGGATCCTCGAAGAGATGCTTCTTCAAGACCTCCTCTGGGAACGATCAATGTCATCTTTGCTGCTCCCGGCAGGATCGGTTCTTGTCCCTCTAGAGTGATGTCTGTGGCTAGGCATTCCGCTGAGGACAACAATTCGGAGCCAAAAAGAGCCAGAATAGAAATCCAACCGGTTCTGGGCTTCTCGGATGAGGATAAGATTAGAACCGTCTAACCCCATGACGATGCTTTGGCGGTCACACTTAGGATAGGGGGTATGATGTGAAGAAAGTGTTGGTAGACCAGGGCAGTGCTGTCGAGATAATGTACCTCGACCTGTACAAGGGGCTGAATTTGAAACTTGAGGACCTAACGGCCTACGATTCCCCTCTAGTAAGTTTTGAGGGGAAGACTGTTACTCCAAGAGGTCAGATTAGACTACCCATACAAATCGGTTCAGACGTGGTAGAGGTGGATTTCATTGTGGTGGACGCTTATTCACCCTACACAGTTATTGTGGCCAGACCTTGGCTTCATGCCTTATGAGCCGTCTCTTCTACCCTACACCAGAAGGTGAAATATCCGTCAGAGAGCCAGGTTAAAGAGGTTGTGGGGAGTCAATCCATGGCTAGACAGTGCATGGTGGCTGCCATCTTACATCGGCCTGAAGCTGAGTCCTCAACCTCTGCTGAAAGGGGCTTATAGCAATAAAAAACTCCGGTATTGCCCGATAATGAATCAACCGAGGGAGCAAAATGTGAGGATCTAGAAAAGGTTGTTGTCGACGATGATCCGGAGAAGTTCTTTCAGATCGGTTCCCAACTGCCTCCCCAAGAAAGGGAAGAGCTAATTGAGTTCCTTAGAAAAAATGTTGATGTATTCGCGTGGAGTGCCTATGAAGCTCCGGGGGCGGACCTAAACTTCATTTGCCACCATTTGAATGTCAATCCATCTGTTACCCCCAAAAAACAACCTCTTCAGTGCTCATCTAGAGACCATTCTGATGTTGTCAAAGATGAGGTGACGAAACTTAAGCAGGCAGGGGCTATTAAGGAAGTTTTCTACCTTGAGTGGCTAGCCAAAACTGTGGTAGTGAAGAAAAAGAATGGGAAATGGCGAGTATGTGTAGATTTCACGGATTTAAACAAGGCTTGCCCAAAAGATCCCTTCCCTATGCCTCAAATAGACCAACTGGTAGATGTCACTATAGGTCATCCTTGGATGAACTTTTTAGATGCCTTTCAAGGATACCATCAAATACTACTAGCCCTAGATGATTAATAGAAGACAGCATTTGTCATTCCCACTGGAAACTACCATTACAAGGTGATGCTCTTTGGCTTGAAAAATGCGGGATCCACCTATCAAAGGATGACGACTAAGATGTTTGAACCGCAGTTGGGCAAGAATATTGAGGTCTATATAGATGACATGGCGGTGAAGAGCAATGTGGTGTCTGAGCATATGGGAGACCTCGAAAACATTTTTGAAATTCCGAGGAAACACAAGCTACGCCTTAACGCTTCCAAATACTCTTTTGGTGTGGGATCAGGCAAGTTTCTGGGCTATATGGTGACTCACCGGGGAATCGAGGTTAATCCCGACCAGGTTAAGGCGATAAACAGTCTACAACCATGTCGGAATCCCAAAGAAGTTCAGAAGCTAATCGGAATGACTACTACCTTGAACCAGTTTATCTCTCGGTCAGCAGATAGATGTAGACCCTTCTTCCTGTTGATGAATAAATGGAAGGGATTTGAGTGGACCGAGGAGTGCGCTTTGGCCTTCCAGCAGCTTAAGGAATATCTCTCTCATCCACCTATCATGTCCAGTCCTGAAATGGATGAAGTTCTATTTGCTTATATTGTTGTGGCCCCTCATACTGTGAGTTTGGTGTTGATACGAGTTGACAGTGGCGTACAACGGCTAGTCTACTATGTGAGTAAGTCACTACATGAGACATGAGGCCGAGATTCGCTATCTACCACTGGAGAAAGCCATCTTGGCGATAGTGCATGGTACACGAAAGCTTCCCCATTACTTCCAAGCACATACGGTTATCATCTTGACTCAACTTCCACTCAGGGTTGTACTTCGAAGTGCCGACTACATGAGAAGGATTGCTAAATGTGGTACAGTTCTAGGGGCTTTTGACATCAAGTACATGCCTCATACCTCTGTTAAGGGCCAAGTACTGGTAGACCTGGTGGTCGAGTTCACTGAACCCCTATTAGAAGAGGTGGCAGTGACACAGAACATGGATGGAAAATCAGTTGGCACAATCTCCCTGCAAGAACCTTCATTCTAGAAGGTATATGTTAATGGTGCAACAAATCAAAGGGGCTTCGGAATGGGGCTAGTTCTGGTTTCTCCTGAACAAATCACTATTGAAAAGTCACTAAGATTAGGCTTCTCAGCTACAAACAATGAGGCCAAATATGAAGTTTTGCTGGAAGGAATGTCCATGGTTCAAAAAATGGGAGGAAAGGCAGTAAAGATGTTCTCAGACTCAAGACTGGTCGTCGGCCAGGTGAAGGGCTAATTAGAAGCAAGAAATGAGAGAATGCAAAAGTACTTAAGTCAAGTTAGGCATTTGCAATCAAGATTTGAATCATTCAGCCTACTACACGTCCCTAGAAGTGGAAACACATATGTTGATTCCCTAGCCATGCTTGCAACCTCTTTGGTGTAGAGCTTACCTCGGGTTATCCTTATAGAAGACTTGTGCAAACCCACAGAGGTTAAGGGAAAGGTGGTCCATGTTCAACAAGTCAGAGTAGGGCCTAGCTGGATGGATCCCATAGTACTATTCCTGAAAGAGGACATCTTGCCAGAGGATAAATCAGAGGCGGACAAAGTACGGAGAAAGGCGCCTCGTTTCTGGCTATCCGAGGACCAAAAACTGTACAAGCGATCTTTTTCTGGGCCATACCTAGTCTACATTCACTCTGAAGCATCGGAGCTACTCTTTGAGGAGTTACATGAAGGGAGTTGTGGAAGCCATACAGGAGGAAGATCTTTGTCTCACAAAGCCATCACTCAAGACTATTAGTGGCCAAATATGCAAAAAGAAGCGCAAGAATATGTAAAGAAGTGTGATCAGTGCCAAAGATTTGCACCAAATATACATCAACCAGGAGGAGTCCTTAACCCCCTATCCAGCCCTTAGCCATTTGCTTAATGGGACTTAGATATCGTTGGCCTTTTCCCCAAAGTAGCAGGAAACAAGAGATATTTGCTGGTCGGCACGGACTACTTTACCAAGTGGGTTGAAGCTAAACTTTTGGCAAATATCAGAGACGTAGATGCCAAGAAATTTGTTTGGAAAAACATTGTCACACGGTTCGGGGTCCCTCGTACCCTCTTCTTAGACAATGGCCTTTAATTCGACAGCAAATCTTTCAGAAGATACTGTTGTGATCTTGGAATCACAAACAAGTATTCCACTCCAACTTATCCTCAAAGAAATGGACAGACTGAGGCTGTTAATAAGGTCACAGTGAACGGACTCAAGAAAAGGCTAGATGACGCGAAGAGAAGATAGGTAAAAGAGTTGTCCCATGTCCTATGGACGTATAGAACTACACCTCGCAGGTCAACAAGAGAGACCTCATTTTCAATGACTTATGGAGCTGAGGCTGTCATTCCTTTAGAATCTGGCTTTCCAACATTTAGGAACACCACGTTCAATCTAAGTAGTAACAATGAGTTATTGGAAAAGAGCCTAGACTTTGTTGAAGAAAGAAGAGAAAGTGCAAAGGTTCAATTGGCATACTACCAACACAAACTCAAGCAAGGTTATGATGCCAACGTAAAGCTGAGGCCATTAATGCCAGGTGACTTGGTGTTGAGAAAAGTTCTAGGTATGGCAAAGAATCCAGCATAAGGAAAGCTTGGGTCTAACTGGGAAGGGTCATACCGCATCACTTCGGTAGCTGGCATAGGAGCATACTTTCTTGAAGACCTGGACGAACATGTAATACCACGCCCGTGGAATGTAAACAACCTAAAAATGTATTATTATTAATGAAAGTCTCTTTTGTCAACATGTTCATTTATCAAAGGCATTATACTTCTCATTATTCATTCTTTATAAGTGTTAAACAGATCCTAAGTTATGTCAGGTCTCTCGGACCACATACTTGGGTAAAATTAACACTCAGTGGCATCTTTATAAGTGTTAAACAAATCCTAAGTTATGTCAGGTATCTCGGACCACATACTTGGGTAAAATTAACACTCAATGGCATCTTTACAAGTGTTAAACAGTTCCTAAGTTATGCTAGGTCTCTTGGACCACATACTTGGATGAAATTAACACTCAATAACATCTTTATAAGTGTTAAACAGATCCTAAGTTATGTCAGGTCTCTCGGACCACATACTTGGGTGAAATTAACACTCAATGGCATTTTTTATAAGTGTTTAAACAGAACTTTAGTCATGCCTGAGTCCTCAGACCAGATGCTTTGGAGAAATTAACACTTAATGACATTTATTCATTCTTTTATAAGTGTTAAACAGATCTTAAGTTATGTCAGGTCTCTCAGACCACATACATGGGTGAAATTAACACATTATGATATCTTTTTTGTTTCTCACTAACTGTCAAGACGAACCCAGTATTATAACCAACTCCTCAAATTGTTAACGGTGTATCGTTATCAGTTTTTACTAAAAGTAAAATAACAAAAGTTCAATGCTATTTATAATGGTGGTACTCGGAGCACATAGAACAAAAATACAAAAGATGAAGAGAAAAACGTTCTCATTAAATGAAAGAGAAAGTACATTATATACATTGATAGGATGTCATTTAAAAAAAAAAAAAAAAAAACCTACTACAAAGGAAATTACAAAGAGAATCCTAAGTGCTAGACTTTGGCATCAGGAGCAGGAGGATCTTCTTTCTGGCTCAACTGGGAAGTAGGAGCATCCTTAGCCTTAGGATCAGCTTCTTGGGTCTTGGCCTCTACTTCCTTCGCCTTGGCTGCAGCTTCCCTGTCCTTGGCAGCATCCTTGGCTTCTGCGGAGGGCTTTTTCCCCTTGCCCTTACCCTTGTCTTTCTCCCCTTTAACCCTCTGGCCTTGATCACTAGCTTGGCTGGATCGCTTTGAAGCCTCAGGGAGAGGGAGAGCATCTTGGATAGCTAGGGGCTGCTCGGAAGCCTCTGGAGTAAGGGCAGAGGGAGAGGAGATGGCACCAGGGACTTCGCGAATATCCGGATGGTAGTATACACTCCTGGGCTGCCTCCGAACAGAGTCTGCAAGGACTCCTGCAACGCTAAAGGCCCTATCCCATGTCACATTGCAATAATCCATGCATACCTCTAAAAGCTCCTCAACAAGCCTTATTTGCGTCTCCTCCACGCCAAGTAGATATAAAGCCTGCTTCTCAGCCTCGGCTGCTTCCTTGGCCAGTTAGGTTACCTCTTTGGCCTTTTGCAACTCAACCTTAAGATCTAGGACCAACTGCCTTTGAGTGGCCAGATCTATCTTGGTTAAGTGCAGCTTTTGGCGCTGATCCTCAGCTTGCCTTTCCATGGTTTTTAGACCGGCCTCAGCACTCAGGTGAGCCTGGTTCGCCACTTTAAGCTTCTCGGACATCTCAGCCTGCTCCTGTTTAAGGGGCCCCCAATGATTTCTCAACATCAGCACGAGAGAGGGCCTCAGCCTCGGCGTTTTTACGAGTGTCAAGAACCCACTTCTCGGCCACAAAAACTTGTTGAGCAATCTGCCCAAAGACAATGGAAAAATAATATAAGTTAAAAAGTAAAGAAAGAACGAAAGTACAACTTGACATTTAAATTCATGAGTATGTAGATTGCTTACCATAGCAAGGTCCCTCTTCAGGGACAAGAAAAGGTCGTTCTGCTTGAAGTGCCTATAAGCTTCCATATCTTTCAGAAGGAGTAAAGGTTGCTCTAGGGCTTCAACAATATATCCCGCATGACCCCTTTGGAATTCTCGGATTGAGGCGTTCCAAGGGATGAGAGTCCCATCCACCTCCAGTTGAGGAGACCATGTGCATTGTGTCATGTGCACATCAACCCTATTTTGTTCTTCTCGGTTGTCCATGAAGTGGGACCTCTTATCCCGGGCATCTTTGGCCACTTTCTGTTGTTTTGTCCCCTTTTTGGGACCCACCTCGCCTTCCTCAAGCACCTTAATCGGCCTTTTCTTCTTTAAATCGGGAATTGGCTTCAATCCGAGGTCGGTGGGAATTGTGGGAGGAGGAGGAGGGAGAGTAGTAGGAACTTGGGACTTAGGGATTTCTTGCGAAGTTGTTCCTTTGTTCCTTGCAGCCATGAGGTTTCTCAAGCTTCTGTTTCCCCCGGTTCAGTGCCATCTCGTCCTCTTCTTCTTCAAATGTGCTGTCTACACGAGCAACTACTAGGACAGGATGGTGAACACCCGAGTGTCTGTCAACCTTCTCCTCGGCGTCCGAGATATTAACTAAATGAGTCTCTTCGATCTCCCCTTCTTTAAAGTGAAATCCGTCTATCTCCTCCTCGAGTGATAGACGAGAAAAGGCAACTTCCTCCCTTGGAGCTGTTGCTACCACGGGCAAAACTTGTTGAAGTGGTAAAACCACTGGCGGAAGGTCTCTCCGAGCTAAAAACCCCGGCTTAGAAACGTCTTTGTGATTCAGCCTAAAGTCACCAGCCCTTATTGCTTGTCCCGCCTCCTAGAATATTCTTGATATAGGCTCGTAGTTTAGTACTAAGTGAGCGGCTCGCAATTGCCTATCCTCACTGACAAAGACCTCGGACCTCAGCAAATAGTTAAGAGCCGGAACGTTGACTAAGCTAAGTTTCGGAGCAACGTGATTTTTATCTGCAAAAACGTCTGAGGAGGAAATTATGGTTAGACCAATGGAAGTTGTCATCAAAATAAGATAGAGTGTTAAAAGCAAAAGAGGATAAAACTAAAAGTGCTAGATCCCCTGCCAAAGGGACTAATCCTAGGGTACCCCACCTGGATCTCTTGCCCGAGTTGGGCAGTGAAGACTGTCATTCCACTCCCCGTAGACAATCAAGTAGTCATCCTTCATGCCCTTGTTAGATTTGGGAAGGCAAGATATCAACCTGACAATGTCGGATCGGGACTTGAGATAGTATCCCGCGTCGGCAAGCTTGTGGCACTCGTACATGTGAACCACATCATGCCACGTGAGCCCCAAGCTCATCTGCTCGTTGAAAGCATCTATGCATCCCAAGACCCTAAATAGGTTAGGGGCGCATTGATGGGGAGTCAGTCTGTGGTTAATCAGGTAATCTTTGATTACCTTACCTATGGGAAGCGTCATTCCTCCCTCTATGAAAGCAATCATTGGAATGACGACTTCACCCACTTGTCTATTGGTAAGAATTTGGTCTGGGGCACAATATTGCAGGGTTACTCCCTGCGGAATGTGGTATCTAGCCCTAAATCCCTCCATACTGACCTGAGAGTCTACTAAATGCTTGAATCTACCCATCTAAGCAAACGTAAATGACAAGAAGAAAGTTTTTTAAAAAGAGAAAGAAGGTTGAGGAGAAAAAGAAAATTTAAAGAAGTAGAAACTTACGAGAGCTAATATATATGTTAATCCCTGAAACCTTTAGGAAGATTTTAGGAAGATTTTCAGAGATTTCTTAAAGAAAGGGTATGGAAGGCTTAGTAACTTAGAGAGCTCTGTGAGTTTGAGTGCTTGGAATCTCTAGAGAGTTTGAAGATTTGTGAAATAAGGAGAAAGTGATTTCCCTTGATGCTTTATATAGAGGGCAGGATTGAGTGGGAGTTATCCCGCTCAAAACCCAAGGAGGAATGTCAGCCATTGGATTAGCGCCTCACCATTGGATGTAGGGAACATAACGCCGCTTGGAGCAATTAATGACACCTCGCAGACTCCAAAGCGTCGGTGGCAATAATGGGGCGCGCAAAACGACACTCCCACGTGTGTAAATCAAAGGGCATAATTATATTAGCGCACAAAAAAATCAAAGCCCCACTTTTCTTCTCGGACTAGAGGGAAAAAACCGGAGTTTTGAGGGGCTATTGTAGGGATAAGGGCCCAAATCATATATTGGACATTGGGCCTAGTCCGAGAGCATGAGCAGTCCGAGGAGGAGCAAATGGTAATGAATGATTCAGGCTCAAGGTTTAGTGAGTAAGATACGAACGAGAAGTTGGTCCGAGGAGGAATAACTCCTCAGATACGATAAGTACAATTCAAATATGTACTCCAACAATTGAGGTGACCTTCTAAGAAACTCCATTGATAGGGACGTGCATCATGAACATACGAAAAGGAGGAGAACCCAAAAATATCTAAGAGAAAGCTGCTACCATCGCATTGAATGCACTGCAACTACTTTTCTGGCCACATTTATGTGGAGAAGACCCCTGAACAGTGCTGTCTTGGCCACCACAACTCACAGAAAGCCATAGAGGATGTCTGATGGGACAAATACTCAAGTAAGGGCTCAGATGACCAACAAGTTGATGGAAATATGCATGTACGCAGCGGAAAATTAATGGATTTACTTTATTCGCAATTGATAACATGTGCTATGTAAGTTTCAGAATATAAGAACAAAAAAGTGTACCTTGGTGTGGTGAAATTCAAAACCAAAGATCGGAAGTTCTTGAGAACACCTTTAATCTTCACTCCAATTCCACTAACGCCCAAGAAGTGTGGTCTCTCAATCAGTTTCTATGAGTTTGTTCAAAGGAGAATGAATGAGTGTCCAACACTCACATACACAATTTCATGTATATTCCAAAAAATCTGTATGTTTCTCCCCTTACAACTGATTATCTAATTGGGCTGGCCTTTTGGACATTTCCAATTGGGCTTTAGTATGTGGTTTGGAGTAGGACCAAAAGGGAACAAATAAGACATTAGCTCCAATGGGCCTTGGGCTTTTCTGTCAACTCTTGACAAGTTCAAAGTTACCATTAATTATATTTAATATCACTATATAAATATAATTGCACTCTAGGCCTTATTAATAAATTATATCCCGAGACTTTATTGTACATGCAACCCCTTCATAAAATATTCGTAGTAATACAAAGTCATAAATGAAGACTGCCACTTTATAGATTACTACATCTTAATCCTTGAGTACCTGTTTAATCATTTTAAGTTATTCATCATATATTTATGAAATCCAATTCCATAAATATATACTTTAGTAATTTCTTACTAAAGTGGTTAGGCCTAACACTCTAAATAGCCGTACTCATTAAACTTATCTCAGGGGAATATTTTATATCTTCGTTAAGAGACTATGAATTCCATATTGAGAATATATGTTATATCAACACTAAATGTGGCTACCCAACATACTAAGGTTTTGACCGTTACTTTAGATCTCACTTTTGATATATCAAAACAACCTATACTTCATGATCAGGTCCATTATTCTCTCAAGATTAAGAGTTTATGTAAATAGAAGTCGTGTGATTTATTATTCAATTGACAGTCATTAGGAGAATAATGAATCTTACAGCGGTCCAGTTCAATATGTCTTAACTCTTAAAACATATCAACATATCAACTAGAAGTCTCCACTTCCATGATCAAGACAAATCATCTTAGTTGATATGTTATAGTCTTCGCAGATGAAATACCCAATATCATCATCGACTATGAACTATAATTTTGAGTTTACAAAGAACTTGTGATTTATATTTTCTGTGACTTTTCACATAAATCACATACTATACATTTCATGGACTATATGATAATGTCCGAATATTCATGTTACCATTATTTCAGATAATAATAAAACAAATTTATTAATCACAATATTAAGTCATACATAATGTCATACTTAATATCATACATAGCATCATATAATAGGATTTAAGGGCACTAATCCTAACACAAGTGTAGGATCAAGATGATCTGAAGGGAACTATATAAAGTAAGGGACCTTCCATGAGGAAGGGGATCGGGAAAAGAAAGAGAGAAAATACTGTAGCAATCTAAACTATTCTTGTACCCAATTGTGATCAATTCATAAAAGTCAGACCTCCTCGAACTATAAGTCCATTGATATCAGAATATCTTATTTGTGTTTGATTCTCATTTAATTCAGTATTAGCCGTTGTTCAACTCATTAAGGCCTAGTTCTTTAACCCACTCTCTATAAATTTATTATTTGGGCCAAGGTCCCATACATCTTGGACTTAGGCTGAAAACCGTGTCCCTACATTAGTAGTTTGCCAAAAAAAATTATATTAATGGAAACGTACTATTTTCTTATTAGACTTTGGCAAACAAATTTCAAACATTCTGTGAACCATAGTTGAGGTGGGGTCTCCCTTTATTAACAAATAATTAATCTTCAAATTTTCAACCCTAACCTTTTTACCCAAACTAGTTATCCTTTTATATATATATATATATATATATATATTATAAAATAGCACCGAATTGATAAGAGCAGTAAATATTTGGGGAGGAGGATTTTTACTTATTTTATTAAAAATAAAATCCCTTAGAGTTTTTAAGATATCCCTACTATGAAAATTTTAAGATTCTATTTGTAATTAGTAGATCTTATTTTTTACCATTGCGCACTCTTAGTGCCATGGTCACTCTACAAGTATAAATGTTTGTGAGTTGTGAGAGGTAAGGGTTGGGATTTAAGTCTCCAGGAGGGAGTTTTACACGCATAGACACTTAGATTAGACTATAATGAAAATTCTATCTTGTATTAAAAAAAAAAAAAAGTAGATCTCATTTTTTAATGTCATCAATATTTCAAGAAAAGTTGAATATCATCATTTATTTCTTTATTAATGATGTGGTCAATTTAATTAACTTGTTTTAAAACAGATACAAAGGATTTTATTAACTCAATGTTACAATTATCCAAGAATTCCATAAGCTTCTCATCAAAATTTACTCCAGTAGTGTTTGGGTGAAATTAAAAGTTAAAGAATTCCAAAAGATTCTCATCAATATCTCATTCATTGCACTAGTCTACAATTCAATTCTCCAAGAATTGTAGAACCTTCTCATCAATTTCCTATATATTACCACCACACACCCTTGGTGCGATGGTTACTCCACAAATATAAGTGTTTGTGGAGTGTGAGAGGCAAAGGTCGGGGTTCAAATCTCCAAGAGGGAGTTTCACACACATATACACTTAGATTAGGCTAGAGTAGAATTCTATCTTGTATAAATAAAAAATAAAAAAATAAAAAAATTCCTATATATTACACTAGTGTGTATCATATGTAATATGTATAATGCAATTGCTGCAGCTATAACTATAAGCCTGTAATGAAGGAGAGAAAATATGGGTTAATGTGAACGTGATAAACAACTACTTACACTCTATCACATAAAATAATTGTAAAAAAGCATATAGTAAAAATTGCGGTTATAGAATTACTAGTACACACTGCAATTATACCATGAATTTTTAAAGATGAAATGCTTTGTAGCTGAATTGACACATCTTCATATATAAAGTGTTTGAGGATTTGTAGGAGAAATTTTTCGAGCTGCAAGGTTAACTGTACGCGCATTGTATTTATCTAAAAAAAAAAAAAAAAAGAGTCATGAAATCCAGAAGGTTCCTCTCATCAATATCTCATCCATTCAGACAGACAGCAAAGATCCCATTTCCTCTCCATCTTACGCATACATATATTTTAAAAACTTATTTAGTTATGTCATAGATTCTTATCTTATATACCATTATGTATTCTTTATTATATACTTTTATTTTCATAGTACAAAGATTCGGAATCTACTTAAAGCGCTACGCTCCACACAAACTTTGGGTACCACAGTGACCCTAGTACTTGGAATGCAAGGAAAGAAGAAGAGGAGAAAGAAAAAAAAAAAAAAAAAAAAAAAAAAAAGGTCCAGTCCTAGTCAGACAGTGACACGTGTTTAAAAATAGACACGTGTCGTTATTTCAATAGGTCTAGTGTCACTGGATACTGGACTGAACCGCTTCAAAAAAATGAGAGAGAACTAATTATGGTTTTAAAGTACATTTTGAAACATGAAGCAGATCCTCAAATTATGAAAATGTCCTCTATTAGTTTCTGAAAATGATATTACAATCTTTGTAGTACTAGCTTTCAAAGATAGTCAAAGATTATTCCTATGGCTGATTTAATTATTTTAGCAAAGGTTTGTTTGGATACCGTTTATTACTGAAAACAAAAAACAGAAAACATTGTAACAAAATAATTTTTAAATATGAATAGTATTGTGTGGGACCCAGTTTTAAAATTTTTTTTTCAAAATATTGTATTTGTAGGTCCCGTGAACAGTGCATAAGACCAACATATAAAATGCCAGACACAAACTCGCCCCTTTTCAATGCAATCTAAACGGAGGCTAAAAGATATTTTACAGAATAGATTATTCATTTTAAGTTTTACTAAACTCTAAACATATTCTTAATTATTGGGCTTGAGTTTGGATTTTTTTTTTTTTTTTACTGAAAATTTATTTATTTACTTGCTAAAAGTTGATAAAAAAAAATACAAATATAACTTTAATTTCACTTTTAAATAGTACCAAAATGAAGCATAAATCATAATAATAGGTCCACTAAAAAAAACGCGTTTGCATGTGGAAAAGCGCGCGGAACTTAAAAGCTTTTGCATGTGGAGGGCCCAGGGGCTTGCTAGTTAGCAAGTTGCAACGCGCCAGCACTTAAAAAAATTAAAAAATTTAAAAAAATCCCAAAATTTTAAAAAAACAATAGGTAATAATTGTATCACCCAAATCTTATAAATTGTGGTGTTTAGATTATTAAAATACAAAAAAAAAAATCTAATATATATTTATATATATAAATCTAAAGTGCGTTTCAATCAATTCGATAGGTAAAATAAATTATTTGATATTTAAATTCTAGTGTTTTGGCCTGATTATAAAAATGAATTATGTAAGACTATAAATTTTTTAAGTCTAACGATTTTACACTTCAAGAATTTATCTTATATATTTTAGGATAAAATTCAAGTACTGTATTTATATGTTTTTTTTAGGTTTCGCTCTTATGATTTAATTATATGACTGTATTTAACTAAAAATACACTTCCATTCATATGGAAAAAGCCATATGGCTGAATCTCAAGCGGATAACCTAAGAAACAACAAATAAGTAGTGTACATAAGTTTTGCCCTATATTCTAATTGAATTGAATTTATATTCTATAATTAAACTAGGGGTGTCAATTCATGTTCGCGGGTCGGGTTCGTGTTGTGTCGAGTCATAAGTACTCTGCTATATGGGTTGACCCGAACCCGACCTGTTTAGTAAACGTGTCAAGAATCCTCAACCCTAACCCGACCCGTTTATTAAACAGGTTGACCTAACCCGACACGTTTAACCTGTTTAATTAATAAGTCATATAAAAGTTAATACAAATAACCTGTTTAATAACCTGTTTGATTAATAGGTCATATATGACCTAAATAATCTATTATCAATTTTTATATATCTAAAATTAAAATACAATTACAGCCATAAATATAGTAATAAACATATAATTACAATAAAAAAATTAAGCAATAATAACAAAATTTAATGTCTTTATTATTTAAATGGGTCAAACAGGTCAGACGGGTTCACACGTGTGAACCCGGACACGACCCATTTATTAAACGGGTCAGTCGTGTCGACCCGAATATGACCCGAACCCATTTAGCCTCGACCCATGACCTGTTTATAAACGGGTTAGTCGTGTCGGGTTCGCGGGTCGTGTCAGATTTTGCCACCCCTAAATTAAACTCTCCATTATAATTTTTTTAGGGACTCCATTAGAGTTTTGACACATCATATTTTCTTTAAATGACAAACTACATATATTATTCCATATATAAATACAACCACAATAAATATCTATCTCTACTACAATATATAGTTTCATTTACAAACACAATTATAATAAATACTTATTAACAATTACCATTATTATCAAATTTAAATTTAGAAAAAATATAAGAGAAAAAAATTCACTTTAAACTTTTTCTTGCATTACACAAGTTACAAACTAGAATCCATAATTCCCTCAAAAAAAAAAAAAAAAAAAAAAAACTAGTATCCATAATATTGACTTTCTTCTAAAAAAAATGTATCCATAATATTGACTAAATATCAATAATCATATTCTTACCCCACCAATATATAAGTTTTTTCCTAATAAAAAATTTGTTTGTAGTAGCTTTTGTGTGTGTATTAAAAGCAAGACAGAAGAATCTAGAAGACTAGAACTAGAATCTCATGCATAAATAAAATAAATAAATCTAAGTCCAAAACTATATTTTAACTTAGGTTACTGTAGCAGACTTGTAGGTGAAGATAGTTTGAAGTCAAGAGGACAAGACCAACTGCTTTCTCAGAAATGCTCTTGTTTTTTTTTTGCAATATCTTTTGTTTCTTTCTTAGGTAGTTTTTCAGTAAAGCTTTTTCTGGGTTTCTCAGTAAAATTTTTTCCTGGGTTTCTCAGTAAAGCTTCCTCTGTGAGTGTGTGTGTGAGAAATGGAAAAGCTGAGTTTGGATCATTTGCCACCTGGGGTCAGATTTAGTCCGAAGGACCCGGAGGCCATCGAACTCTACCTGAAGAAGAAGATCATAGGGAATGATAAAGACACTTGGTTTATTCCCGAAATTAAGTTCTATGAAGATGAGCCCTGGGACTTACCAAGTAATCTTCTTGTTTTTCTATTATCACACATCCAACTTCACTTCTTGGAAAATTTAATGCTTTTTTTGTGAAAAGGTAGGAAAATATTTCACATCGTATTAGTATGTTGATTGTTGCTTGTTTTGCGTTCTAGTTATAGAATTTTTCTGGACAAGTGTGTTACATTAATTGATCATAAGAAATAGGTACAGAGATCATGTGTAGATTGTTGCTTGTTTTGTGTGTGTGTTTTTGTGAGTATCTGTTTTCTGGTATTGGTGTTGTCTGGTTCATGTTGTATCTAGTTAGTGTTTTCTTTTGTATAAAGACTGATGCTTTCTTGGGCTATGATCCTCTGCTCTTGTATAAATTGTTTTTCTTCTTTAAAACATTTAAAAAGTAGTAGATTGAAATTCGGTTAGTACTTTCATATTTTGTTTGAATTCAAAGAATGATTTAGCACTTACTCAATATGATATGACCATTTGATTTTCTCATTTTAGACCTGGAATTTTGTAACTTCCTTCTTACTTTCTCTGTAGTTCATTTGTTATGTTGAATTTGGAAGTACTATTGTTTTCCCTTTTTGCTAACTTTGATAACAAAATTCTGAATTAGTCTTTGTAAGAATTTTTGAACTTTCATTGTTATGTGACATCTTTGTTGGTATTAAACTTACTAGATTACATAAGATTTGCATAATATGCCCATATAATGATCTCATAGTTGAACAATTATATAATGTATACATGCTCATGTGATTTTTCCCATTTTGGGTGTCAAAATTTTGTACTTAAGTCTGGTTTCTTGTACTGTAGTTAAAAGTGGAATTGCTACGGAGGACCAAGAGTGGTTCTTCTTCACTGAACAGAGCCTGAAGCATCAGAACGATAATCCAAAAAAGAGAAAAAGGGGTCAGAAACAGGAACTGGTGAACAGGCAAACCAAGGCTGGGTTCTGGAAATCAACTGGTCTAGATCGGGAAATCGAGTCTGGAGGGATTGTGGTTGGAATGAAGAAGACTCTGGTCTTCCATATAGGGAGTAATAAGAGAGAAGAGAAGGCAATAAGGACTAATTGGGTAATGCATGAGTACAGAACAACCCAGAAGGACTTTGATGGAAAACTCCCCGGTCAGGTTGGCTTTTGCTATTCAATTTGTTTGATTGATGTTATATTGACCTGAGATTTTTTATTGATTACTGAACTGAGTGTGTGTGTGTTGATTTAAGATTGTTTTGCCTCCAAAATCATTGGAGGTAACTTTAAAAGAGGATTGATTCAATTACCTAGGATTGTGGAAGCTGTTAATTTTTTGTTAACTCTTAGTGAGGGTTAACATTCTTGTTGGATTAATGATCTCTCTCTCTTTTTAATGTTTTATTTTCATTAAAGAAGGTATTCTTAATCCATCAAGTGATAGATATTGAAATTTTACATGTAGACAGTGTTGCAAGGGATTAGTGGTTTTAGCTCAAAAATTCCCCTATTGAGGAGAGGAGACTTAGAACAGGGTGTGAGTTTTTTTTGAAAAGTAGTTTGATGGTTTCTTTTGGGTTGAACAATACTCACATGTATGGATTGAGAATTTGTTTGTTTTGTTAATGTAAGAGTGGCATTAGCTGTATAAAGGTTTTGAGATTGTGAGTCTCGTTTATGATGTAATGGGATTTGGGAGAGTTTTTGTTTCTGACATTTGTGTGTGATGCTTGTGAGAGTGTGCTAATTTGATTGAGGTTTTGTTGAACGTGGTTGTAATCCATATTATTGATAGTGGATTTTGATTGGTGTTGTTGCTCATGGACTGCATGGAGTTGACTGAACCATGCTTAATATTGTTATCTTGTAATGATTTTTTTTTTTTTAAATTGTTCGTGTGAATGTGCTCTCACTAGCTCCCAATCAAAAGAAGTTTTACTGACACCTATTATATATCAAATGGCTTTGTAGGACAACCTCCTCTATGTCATTATTGTTAGTTTCAACATTTCTGATATATATTTACATTCCGTTATTTTCATCTTTGTGGTAATTCAATTTGTAGTATATATCAGGCAAGGATGATTTGTTCATCCAATTCACTTGGGTGCTTAACATTATGCAGAAGCCCTTTGTACTTTGTCGTTTATTCAATAATGAAGAAAAGAGTAACAAAGGTGGACCTGCAAAGTCTAAGCCAGCACTGTCTGATGTTACAGAACTTGTTCAGTTTAACAATGACAACGACTATGATAAAGCATATGTTGCAGAAAATCAAGCAGCAAAAGTGAGATAAATTTTTTTTTTTTTGGAATTGAGAAGTATAGTAAATTAAACAAGTACTTATCTTGTGCACTCATGTTTCTTTCGTCAGGTTGATTTAAGCGAGGAGGACATAGAACTTCTCATGGGTGCCTTCTATGTCCCTCCAGAGGACTCTCCATCCAGTTTACCCCTCACCACTCCTGATGTTTCAACTCCGATCACTGTCAAAACTTCTCATAAAGAAACCCAATCTGAACCAACATTGGCTCCAGCATCTCAAGAATTGCCGGAGCAAGCTGAATACCATCCTATTAATTGCATGACAAGATTTGACAATGCAGCACCCCTTGCATGTAACGATGATTATAATGCATGTGCTGCAGAAAATCTAGTGGCAGAAGTAAATACTACAGAAGTGAGAATGAATTTTACTTTCAGCTTAAAACAGTTGTCAATATTATTATTTTGTGGGAATTGAAAGTGCAGATAACTAAAAATATATACTTATCTCAGTTATTCATTTGTCTTCCATCAGGTTGACCTCGATCTGGATATGGACAAAGCCTTCGAAATGTTCTATATCCCTCCAACAGGGCCATTAGATTGCAACCTTTTCTCCCCATCAACTTTAACCCCCGTTACTGCTGTTTCATATTCTACCACAGCTGAAGCTTCTCTTGAAGCACAGTCTATGCTAGCCCCAGCTTCAGTGTCTCCAGAATTAGGCAGTGAAGCTGACAATTATCGCACAAGTTTTCGATGTCTTCCTGAAGAAAAATATGATGGAATAACAACTAAGACTATAGTGCCCATTGAGTACAATGGTTATAACACTTACGTTGCAAAAAATCAAGTGGCAGAACTGACATCTGATGTGGTGAGGAAAGAATTAAATTCAAGCATAAAACAATAACATCTCTCTTCCAAGGGTAGTTAACTAGTTAAGTACCTATCTTATTAATTTATGTTTCTAACATCAGGCTGATTTGCAGGTGGAGGCAGGCTCAAATATGTTCCCTGACACACCACAGCCACTAGGTTGCGACATGTTATCCCCATTACACTCGCACATGCAAGCAGAGTTAGGTTCTTCTTGCATCTCTTACCCTTTTACCAATGACTTAAACAACGGTTATTGGAGGGTGCATCACCAATCTGGCATGAATGTGCCAGCTCCCAATTTCTCCGAGTCCGGGGATTTAACTCTTATTAATCGAGATGAGTTCTTTTGTAAAATGTCTAGCAGTCAAAATAATCTTGCTTTTGATGATGGGACCCTGAAAAACATGGTCTCTGATAAGGACAAGGGGTCATGCAGTGGGTCAGATGGCAATGCGCTGGTAAGTGAAAACTCTCAAGATTTTGTTTATTATTTGATCTTGCAAGTTTTTCGAAGAAAATTTAAGCTGTGTTAATTTGCAGCTCAAGACATTTTATACTCCTTTGTGGGTAGTTTTTGAGTTATTCAATGTGGTTTATTTGTGTCTTTTATCTTCAGATAAATTGGTCTTCTAAAAGCTAACCTTGCAGTGTTATTATGTACAGCTGTTCGCGCTTGAGGATCCAGAATTGGTGTCGCTTGATGAGATCTTGAATCCAGAGGTTTCATCAGGGTTGTTTAATCAGGATCATACTTAGGATCTCTGGGAGGGTCTGCAGATCAGATCATAGGATCTGATTGAAGATACCCTTACTAATATTAGTAAGGGTAAAAATTAAAAGAATTATTAGTCTTCCTTTTCCCACTTACATACATTTGCAAACATTCCCCAAAGTCTCCTCAAACCGATTCACTCTTTTTCACCTCAAAAGAGAATTTTAGTATATTCCAACCATCTTTCCCTCTACTGTCCTCTCCTCCCTCTCCATTTCCCTCTGTTCCAAATATAGTGTTATTGTCTTTTACAAAGCACAGACCCATGGTATTTTACATTCAAAAGCCTATAGCCTCCTTCAACAACTCAAATTGACTACCACCCCCATTTCCCTCTACTCTCCTCTGTCCCACCCCACCCCCCCAAAAAACTCTAAAAAAGCTACCAGCTTCGGCTTATTTCAGCTCCAAGTTGAATTTAAAGGTTTCTCTTGGAAAACCCAATCTAGGTTTGGATTTTAATTAATCCTGTTCTTAATAGACTTCTAGTTCTGGTTGAAGTCATTGATGTTTAAGATTTGTAGAATTGTGAGATCGAAGATCCTTGATCGAGATTTTAACAACCCCTGGACTCTGTTACAGAGTGAAACAAGTACAATCGATTACTGTACCGTCACTTCTTGTGTATAATGTTGAGGTGCACTGGACAGCCTTGGTGTTCTTATGAGAGGACCTTACAAGTACAATGCGTCCTCATTTGCTGGTGCTGTGAACAAATTATATATGTATATAATGAATTAAGCTATCGTTTGGAATTAGTATGAGGATTTGGCAACTACGAAAATGGAAGCAAGGCTTCATTGTTGTTAAATCTGTATGCAGTGTGATTTATGTTTAAGCTGTACTGATAATTGTCTACTTCTGTAAACATGTAATGATATGTACTCTTAAGTCAACCGATGATTTTCGTTGGTGTTATCGTCTTTAAACTTTGTGATGGTTAAAATTTGTATGCTGGAATGTGGTTGTTTTTAGTGGCTTGTGTGTGTTTAGACAAGAAGAATGCATGAAAACTGAAATCAAGTTGAGCTTGATTTGAAGCATGTATAATGGAAAAGGCTAATGCAGGATTGGAATGAGTGACATGGTCTGGGACCTCCAGATTGAAGGTGCCATAATCAGGTTATAATCCAGTAGTTAAATACAGGAATGTCTTCAGGTAAAGCTTTAATGGTTGTTGAATTTCAATGTTTTATTATTAATGTTGCTATTATTCTAAGTGCATATATTCAAGCTTGAAGGATGGGTTGCTTGCAATGGTGGTAGTTTACAATTGAAACTCACACTATATTGTTTCAGAATATTCGATAAATCTTCTTACATAAGTTTAAGGTGTCCTAAAGTTTGGCTAATGCATATTCAGAATTTGTTAGTAATGCTGGACATTTTTTTTTTTTTTTTTGGATAGGATATGCTAGACATTTTTATGTACTTAGGATGTTCTCTTTTGACTTTCAAAACCTATTATTCTTACTTTTCTGTTTTCATAATTTTGTTATGGAGTGGATCTTTGCCGTGGTTTGCTTCGAAAGGTAAGACTTATAGAAGCAACTTTTTTGTTGATTAAAAGGTAAATTTTTTGAAAATATTTACCAAGTACTATTATTAGAGTTCAACTAGTGACAGCTCCAGGATTTTTTTCTAAGAGAGTCAGCAGTGGCAGAGCTAGGAATTTGTCATTTGTCAAAAAATTAAATGATTAATCTTTTTTTCTATAGATACAACTTCCATTTTATATACAATAATCTAAAATAATATTCTAAATACAATTTTATATACAATACAATTATATTATACAATAGTCTAAAACCGTTATAAAATAGGTAAGTCAACAACTATTGAATGCATAAACTAATATAACTAAATTACTAATCATACATTTTTGTCAAATTAATAATAACTTATTACATTTATATGTAATATCAATTATATAAAAATATATGATAAAGAAGGAAAAGACTAGTAACACACTTAGAAGTAGGACTAGGAGTAAATGTGAAACTAAGAAAAAAAATAGTAACTGATATAAGTTTTTGCTTTTGAAGTGGATGACTTCTTAACCATACACATAGACATAGTCACTCTCTTGGAATTGGAGATAATTAGCGATAGAAAGAAAAACTAAGAAAAAAATAGAAGGGAGAAAGCGAGATAGGGAGAATGAAGAAAAAATTTCAGATATAGATACATATTTGTACAAATTTGTTGGTTGTAACAACGATGTAGTTTTTCTGTACAAGTAACCTGAGTTAGTTAACTCAAGTTAATCTGTCGGTGGAGACTTGTAGAATATTATGGAAATTACTATTGATGAGCAGTAGTTTGTCTGGGAATCTATTAGGTCTCTTTTCACGCATGCTAGTAAACAGTAGTGACCTATGAACATCTATCTGTATCTGTCTGGATCTGTCTGGAAGCTATTCACGTGTGATGGTGAATAGTGATCTGTCTTGGTAAATAGTGATCTGTCGTAGTTGTTTGACTGGGAGAGCATTCTGTCTGTCTGTCTATCAATCTGTGTTTGCGTAGTTATCATAATCTAACGGATCAGAGTTATCTTCATACTGCTCATGCTCATGGAGTACTTCATAGTTACCACATAGAACACAGTATGAAATAGAAAGAAAGGTAGGAGCATGATTCTTTGTCATTATTTTGGGGTCTCTAGTAATCTTTCTTTTCCCAATGAGCCTCCTTGCTGAAGGTCTCGGTCCATATACAGCTATCCTGTTGGTGTAGCCATATAAATGGAAGTCATGATCTAACTCTTTTTGTACTTCATAAATCTTATTGCTCATGAAATTAGGCCATTCTTGTGCCAGAGCATATAGGTCATCAAGTGATAGGTAAGTCTCCCCTGTATACCAATAGTAGTCAGAACTACAACTGAAATCACTTATGAGAACCAAAATGTGTGTTGGCCGGGCTTCCATATAGTAACTAGTGTTCCAAGCTGGGAGAGTGCTCCAAATAGTAAGCTTCATATAATTGAGTCCTCCAATCTGTGCAGTTGCTTCTTGGATGACTTTGGGAAATAAACTAATATGAGTTCCAGAAGTTAGGATTAACTTGCTGATAAACCCTGCTTCTCGCATTTCAGATAACCATGAAGGATCAGAAATCACTAAATCCTCTGTCTTAGTGTTGATAAGTAGTCCCGGATAGGGATGCTGTTCGTCATAAACTCATTCTGTTTCTCCAAAGCTTTCATACCATGTGGTTTTATGAGATAGCCATATGTCGTCTGTCATGTCTGTCCTAATAAATGCTGACTAATGCTTTAAAAAGATACATCCATTTGTCATAAGAACTAGTTATGGTTTTATGAGTTAGTATATTCTGTTGGATTCAAGGGGGTAAGGTTCTAATGGCAAGTCTCTTTTTTGCTGAATCTTAGGGTGGAGCTTTGAAAAGCCTGTTCCCATAAGAGAGCTTGTTAGAGACTGTGGTTCTATCTTTGTGGAGCTTGAATCTCCTTCCTCCTTGCCAGGAAGTTGACTACCAAGTGCTTCAATAAATGCACTAGTGCTAACAAGATATAATTCCAAAGCCTTAAGGGTCTTTTGGAATAAGGGTTTCTGTTCGAGGGTGAAGGCTGCTTGGAGATTATTAAGAAGTAACTTAATATGAAAAGGAAGGTCTGTAAATTCTCCGTCTTGAAAAATGAGATCAATGTGGAGCACTTCTTGCAGAATTTCACTTTTTCCACCACATGAATACATTGCCTCTGCTAGCAACATATCCTGAAGGGATATTGTCTCTATCGAGACGCATTCATGCTTATCCAAAATCTTCGCTGAAGTCTTTCGGATTTCTTTAGGTTGCATCGCTGGTGCCTTGCCCTTTCCTTTCATGTTTGTCTGGGAGGGTCTTTTATTCATATTAGTCTGCAATTGGCTTTTGGTAAAAGGATTAGTTGGTATATCATTTTGTCTTGAAGCAGTATTTTGAAAATTAACATTTCTTTGCAAAGCTTCTTTCAAATTTATTTTTAAAACTGTTTTTCCATGTGAAATTTCTTTAAAAATATTTTTTAAGAAAATCATTTTTAAATTTTTAAATATATATAATAAAACAAACTTTTTGGTGTACACTTTTGTGCTTTCCTTGAGCAGTGGTATAAGAGTAATCATGATGAAGTCTATTGATATCGGAGCGACTGGATTTCAAAAAATTCACAAAATCTACTATTATTCTATCCGTTTTGTATGTATTACTATATATCTTATTTTGTGAGAATATGTGAAATAAAGCTTCTCCATAAAGTCTTTCATCAAGTACTATAACAGGAAAATCTATCAAGGATTTATAATTAACTCTTCCTGTTAGGAAATTAAATCTGTCTTTGTTCAGGAAATTACCACAATTAATATTTTCTTTAATGATTAGTAAAGGGGATTCTGTCAAGACTTCTTTTATTAAAACATCTGTTATATGAGCATTTGAGGATACTATAAAGGGTGTAAGTATATGATTTATTATAACTTTGTTTGGTACATCTGTTAAACTTTCAGACATTCATATTGACTAAAAGAAATAGTTCTATTTTTTGTATGCTTTCCATCAGAGTCTTTCTCACAAGATGATTGTATAATATGTTAATGCCTATGCCAAAAGGCAGTAGGGAGATTAAAACAATCTGTCTCTGTCAATTGGTTAACAAGTAATATTTCTGACAAATATCTTTCTTTATTAATATCAATAGTGACATTATTAAGGGAATAAACTTCTTTCAGGATAAGGGGTGAGATAAATTTAAAAAGTATATCCTTTCCTAGCACATTAGTTTTAACTCCTTCATCTGTCATTAAAAGGGGGTAAAACTGTTGGAATTATACTTGAAAAGTAATAATTCAAGAGAAACAAATATAATACATCTATCAATTAACAATTATATCATGTGCATATGTAATAAAAATCAACAATAAGATGTGAGAAATTTACATACTAGATTATGTTATTCAAGGACCTCACAAGCAATCAGGATGCTCTCCCCAGCTGGTCAGGATTAACAAGAGCTTTATTTTTTCTTTCACACCCCCTTGCAAGTGTGGCCTTGATAATATTTATAATATTTAGAAAGGACATGACCAGCCATAAAATCCTTCCTATCGTAATAACACTTCATGTAACAGAAATGTTACATTTGTTAATAAACAACTTTATTAATTAGATTCATTAATGAAGAAGTTCATTAATGTGTTATTACTTTTGTAACTCTATGCTAATACATGGATTCATCTATCGTTCATATCCAGAACTACTATAATAACAACACCTTTAATAGGAGTTCAAGTTACTGGTATTGACACGATAGATTTATTAAAGCCAACACTCAACATGCATGAATCTCATTATGGAAGGACTTCCAAGATTATTATGCACTAACCATTGAAAGACTAGCCCTTATTGTCTTCCATAGTCTGAGCAATTTTAACTTGCACCTCCCTTCCATCATGGTCCAACAATGTACCTATCAGAATAGGCTACATCATGATGGATATGATCAAGTCAAGGACTACAATGAATGCATTCATAATCTTAGTCTACTAAATCAAGTAGACCTATTTCAATATATCAATATCTTACATCATAAAAATATTGCATAATTTCACAAGAGACTGAATATTTATTTGTTAATAATAGAGGCATCATATATATTATGTTGGGCCACATTATTCTAACAAAAACAAAGCAATAAAGAGATTTCCTAAAATAACTTTAAAAGAAAGGTCTTTAATTAAAACAAAGACAGTTTCAAAACATATTCCATCGTTACATATGTGAACATTAGGTATTTAGTAATTAATTATGAGCTTTTCTCCATTAGCCTTAATTAATTTTTCAGATGATTTTTCATAATACTTTAAAAGTATTAGTCCTTCTTGTATACAAAGAAAACTCTTTATTAATTACTAAAATGATTTCTGTATGCCATTTTTGAAAAATTACTTTGTCAATTAAACTCAAGAAATTCTGTCTATTGTTCTCATTATTTGAAACTTCTTTTTCTAATGAAGGGGGGGTCTATCATGGGTTTAGAGAGTTCTTTCAAATTTATTATTTCTGCAATATTTTGTTCATTTATGTTTATGGAATTATCCTCTTTAATTTCTTGTTTTACCATTTTTACTTCTGTCATTAAGTCTTGTAAAGTTACTGGTTTTATGTCTATTTCATCTTGTTTCATTTTTGTCTTTTCTTTCTTATCTTTTTCTTTCTCTTTCTTAACTTTTTCTTCTTTTCCACATTTCGTAACACATAATCTGCAAGCGCACAGAATCGTAACAAGTAGTAAAGTGTTTTTAGAAAACGAATGTCGAACCCACAGGGATTAACTATGTTATTGAATACCGAAATTCACTAAATGAAATACTATTTGGAAAATCGAAAATAAATGGAATGTTCTACTATCTGAATTAAATTAAACTATTTAATAAAAATAAATCTACGAATACAAAACGTAAAAATCTAAAAGCGTAAAAAAAAAAAATGATAAGAATGGATCTAGAGCGGTTGATTTCACCTAAAAAATCCCACACAATTTATTCTTCCTAATTATTAAATTCTAATAATCTCCCGTTGATGATTAAAAATTCCTTAGGTATTCAATATCTTCTCTCGAATAATATCAAAAATATCTTCAACTAACAATTCCATATCTCTATGCGAATTTAATTAATTGGAGACTCATTATGTACTTTGAATTTTCTAAAAAAATCACACTAATCGCGGTAAAGCATCTCTACTTTCGCTCAACTAATGGTGTTTAATTCTAGAACTAAAACAACAAATCACCTCTCGGTCTCATTGTAATTCAATTGATCAATCAATAATTCGTAAAAAGAAATATCAAGCATTAAGAATAAGAATTAAACACTCAATCATGGAAATATTAAAAATAAAATAACTCAGAATATAAATTGTGTGTTCATTGCTAGACTACATCAACGCTCTAGAAAATAAAATTTAGTTCATAATAAAATTGAAAAGAAAACAAATAAAACTTATGTCTTTCATCTGAATTGGTTGATCAACATGAAGCCCTCGCCTTTGTCCTCAAATCCTCCTCTTCAGAAAGACTCCCAAAAAAAAAAAAATACTTCAACGCGGCACACTGAATTTTTGCCCTAAAGAGCCTTTAAATAGGTAAAGGAATCCTATTACAAGTTGAATTTCCGTTTGGAGAAAATCCCAGATTTTTAGGCTTCACTTAACCGACTATTTTGGCCCATTTAACTTCATAATTCGGGCTTTTGGTAAACTACAAAGTTGTAGCCCTTTAAATTAACTTTCCAGCCCAACTTGAATCATCTCGATTGGACATCTGAACCCAAAGTTATGCGGAAAATACTAACTGATGTGCAGGCTGGAATCCTAATCCGAATTGGACTTGGATTTGGTGCAAATTTCTTTTGATTCCTTGCTCCAGTTGGACTTAAATTTAATTGGGTTGGTCTTCTCTTGAATTCATGCCTGGCTGGATGTAAGTTGACTTGATTTAATTGGCCTAGCCCCACTTTGCATGTAACGCCCTTGTAGATTAATCTGAAATCTTCTCATTCCTTCAAAGCACAAATGAATAGATAAATATAAATAAAAATCAAATCAAATCAAATCAAAAGAAATAAAAGAAAACTAACAATTTTAATAAATAAGAGGATAATAAAAATCATGTAAAAATTAAACTTATCAGTGTCCATATTTTCTACACTTAATACAAGCAATAGGTATGTCTATAGAATCTTTCAATTTTAGTAAATAATCTTTTTTGTCTTTTGGTGATTAGGTAGGTTATCTATCAATTTCATTATTATATCTTTTTCTTTTATTGACTTTGAGTGGGTTGGTTGATCTTAATTCTGTCTTTTTCTTATATTGATCTATCTCTTTTTGATGAACATTAAATAATCCCATTAGTTCATTTATTATGTCTTTCTCAAAATCTAATTTACTGATTTGTTTAACAATTTTATTATGTCTATCACATTGTTTTTTAGTATGTCCATATTCTTTACATTTATGACAAATAGTATTTCTAATATGTTTGTCATTTTTCTCATTATCTGATGTCTCAATAATATTTAGAATTGCTACATCTCTTTCTATCTCTTTTTTCTCTAAGGGTGAATTTAAAATTTCTATCTTTTTAATTAATTTTGTTAAACTATTATCTTGTGTGTCTGTCATAGATCTTTCAATTGATTTTAGTTTCTTATTAATTTCTTCCTTTAAACTATTACTCTCCTTGGAGCTATCATTTTTCTCTTCTTTATTGATTACTTTTTCTAAACTATCACTATTATATCTTTCCTTGTCATGTGTCTTTCTTTTTCTATGTCTCTTTCTATGTCTAACTTCTTACGTAGAGTTTCTATATTGGCTAGCTTTAGAGTGTTATCATTTTGTCTTTCAATTTCCTCTAACATCTCTTTTACTATGCCTTTCCTTATCATTCATTTATCTTCTATACATGTTGTTCTTTCCATTATTAGGTCATCTTTCTTATTATTACTCTTTTGTCTTTCTATATCATCTTCTTTTTGCATTATTTCTATAGAACTACTTTCTTTCTTTTCCGTCAGAGTTGTTTTTAGTGTCTTCAAGTTATTCCGTTCATCACTTGTCTCTATTAGGCTATCTTTTTTACTATTTTTTATATCTGTCATGTTCATTGATATGTCGGTACTTACTAAGTTATCCTTTTATCTAGTATGCCAATTATCTGTCATAGTTTTTACTAAAGGTGATTTATGATGAGGTTCAAATTCTCTTTCTTTTTCTGAATTTAAAGCTTTCATTCTTTCAAGGAGGTCCAAAAAACTATCATTTTTCCTTTCTGTTTTAGTGTTTGTTATGGATCTTTCCACAGTTTCTAAATATTCTAATTTTTTATTAATCTTGTCTAATAAACTATTATTGTGGCTATCAGTCTGTCGGTTGATTTTATCTTCTGTTAATGTACTCCAATTATTTGTGCAATTATTATAGTTATAATCATATAGTGTGTATGTAATATGTATGGTGCAATTATGTTATGAATTCCAGAACATTCTCACTAATATAATAATCCATTCCACTACATTATTCAATTATCCAAGAATTCCAAAGCTTCTCATCAATTTCTCATCTATTCCACTAGTGTATGGTGCAAAATCTAAAAAAAAAAAAAAAAAAAAAAAAAAAAATTGGTGCAAAGTAAAAAAAATTCTAAGATCACACACTTTTGTGTCGTAATTTTGTCAAGACTCTAATGTAGCACACTATAAATAAATAGAAAGAAAATAATGAGTTAATGTGTATGTGATAAACAACCCGTTATAATCTGCCACATAAAATAATTATAAAAAAAATATGCAATAAAAAGTATGGTTTTAGAATTAGTAATATACTGTGCAATTATGTCATGAATTCCTAAAAGTGTTTGGAAGTTTAAAGAGGGAAAATATTCGAGTTACAAGCTGCTAGATTAACAATATATAGTAACTGTCTAAAAAAGAATTGTCAAGAATTCGGTTCTCAGTCGTCAATATCTCAGACAGCGGCAAAGATCCCACTTCCTCTTCGTCCGTACAGGTATATATTTTTCAATAACTAACGGGGTATGTGAGTTATGACTTATGACATAGATTCTTATCTTATATTATGTATTCTATATTATAAAGTTTTATTTACGTAGGACAAAGATTCGGCATATCACTCAAAACGCTACCCTACACACAAAAGTTTGGTCCCACACGGACCCTAGTGCTTCGAATGCAAGGGAAGAAGAAGAAAAATGACGTGTTTTTTGGAAAAAAAAAATGTTCACCAATGGAGGAACAGAGCTAAGTCAATACTGACAATTTTTTTGGGAGCAAAATTAGAGATCACTAATTATGGTTTTAAAGTACGTTTTGAAACATGAAGCAGAATAATTATCCTCAAATTATGAAAATGTGCAATTAGTTTATGAAAATCTCTTAGGTGAAGAAATATTAATAGTAGGTTAAAATGTGATATTAGTAGTATATATAAATAACTAGTAACAAAATGTCATAGAAGTTTTTCACAATATAACATTTTTTTTTTCTTAAAAAAAAAATTTGTACCGAAAAAATATTGTGAACATAATATTATTCATTAAAAAGAAACACAACATATTCTCATTTAAATGAGATTATTTCTTTATTAAAATAGAATATACTATTTTATTTATAAAGTTTTAAAAATTTTTAATGTACAATTATATTTCCATACAATAAATAAAAGGAAAAAAAAAATTACACTTAAAGTAGAAGTTAGGTTTTTTTTTTTTTTTAATTGAAAAAAAGTAGAAGTTGGTTTGATTTCTTTTTAAATAGTACCAAAGTGAAGCACAGACTACATGGTGGTTCCACTTTAAGAATAAAAAATAAAAGGTCTGCGGAAAAACGCGCAGTGTGGAGGCTTGCAAGTTGCAACTAAAAAAAAAAAAGTTACATATATAAATACAATTATAATAAATAAATATTTATTAATAATTTTAGACAAATTAATTATTGCTATTATTATCAAATTTTATATTTAAAAAATATTAAAATAGAAAAAGAAATCAACATATTTTAAACTTTACCACACCAAAATCATAATATGAGTTATCATAATATTGACTAAATATCAATAATCATATTATACCACACTAATTTTTAAACTTTTTCTAATAAAATGTGTTTGTGCCTTGCGGCAGCTTTATTTATTTTTAAATATTAAAAAAGAAAACAAATAAAAGCTTGAGCATTGTTGCTCTAGCATTACAAAGACGCGTATAAAAAAAGAAATTATATGATAACAAAACATTTTCATATCACTTTTGTTTTTATTGTGGTGAGGTTGTGATAATTTATCGTCTCCTTATCAGTACCCTAGAAAATGTTTACCACTATCACTTGACTAATTGTACTTTGTGTAGTGATTAAAAAGACATTAATAAGATTATTATTATTATTATTTAAATTAAAACAATGAATAGATGTACAGAAGAATCTAGAACTAGAATCTCATGCATAAATAAACAAATAAACAAATACTGTATCAGACTTGCCAGTGAAGATAGTTGACAATGGCTTGACTTATCACGAGTAGTATAAAGACAAGAAGACCAAGGCAAACTGCTTTCTCACAACTGCTCTTGTTTTCTGTAATGGATTTCAAGAGCTCATCCAATTCCTAATATCTTTCTTTCTTAGATAGATTTTCAGTAAAACATTTTCCGGGTTTCTCAGTAAAACTTTTTCAGGGCATCTCAATAAAAAAGCTTCCTGTGACTGAGAGATGGTAGTGTTGAGTTTTGATTTGCCATCTGGGTTCAGATTTAGTCCTAAGGACAAGGAGCTCATCGAATTCTACCTGAAGCCAAAGATCACCGGCAACGATAAGGACATTTGGTTTATACCCGAAATTGAGTTCTATGAAGATGAGCCGTGGGATTTACCATGTAATCTCCTTGTTTTTTATTATCACACACCCACCTTCATTTCATGGAAAATTTAATGCTTTTTTGTGAAAAGGTAGGAAAATGTTTCACATTGTATTAGTTTGTTGATTGTTGCTTGTTCTCTGTTCTTGTTATAGAATTTTGCTGGACTAGTGTGTTACATTATTTGATCACAAGAAATAGTTACAGACATCATGGCAGCTACTTGAATCTATATTCGAGTCCTAAGTTCTAACCGTGTGTGTGTGTGTGTGTGTTTTGTTGTTGTTGTATCTGTTTTCTGGTCTTGTTGTTGTCTGGTTCATGTTGTATCTGGTTAGCGGTTTCTTTTGTATAAAGAATGAAACTTTCTCTGTAGTTACTTTGTTGTGGTGAATTTGGAAGTACTATTGTTTTCTCTTTTTGCTTACTTTGATAACAAAATTCTGAATCAGCCTTTGTAAAAAATTTTGAACTTTCAATGTTATGTGACTTCTTTGTTAGTATTATACTTACTAGATTACATAAGATTTGCATAATATGCCCATATGATTATCTCATAGTTGAGCAATTATATAATATACATGGTCATGTGATTTTCCCATTTTGGGTGTCAAAATTTTGTGCTTAAGTCTGGTTTCTTGTACTGTAGTTAAAACTGGGATTGCTTCGGAGGACCAAGAGTGGTTCTTCTTCACTGTACTGAGCCTGAAGCATCAGAACGATAATCCAAAAAAGAGAAAAAGGGGTCAGAAACAAGAACTGGTGAACAGGCAAACCAAGGCTGGGTTCTGGAAATCAACCGGTAAAGATCGGGAAATCGAGTCTGGAGGGATCCTGGTTGGAATGAAGAAGTCTCTGGTCTACCATAGAGGGAGTACTAAGGGAAAAGGGAAGGGAATAGGGACTAGTTGGGTAATGCATGAGTACAGCACAACCCAGAAGGAGTTTGATGGAAAACACCCCGGCCAGGTTGGCTTCTGCTATTCAGTTTGTTTGATTGATGTTATACTGACCTTAGATTTTGTATTGATTACTCAACTGAGTGTGTGTGTTGATTTGAGATTGTTTTGCCTCCAAAATCATTGGAGGTAACTTTAAAAGAGGATTGATTCAATTAGCTAGGATTGTGGAAGCTGTTAATTTTTTGTTAATTCTTAGTGAGGGTTAACATCCTTGCTGGGTTAATTATCTCTCTCTCTTGTTAATATTTAATTTTCATTAAAGAAGGTATTCTTAATCCATCAAGTGATAGATATTGAAATTTGACATGTAGACAGTGTTGCAAGGGATTAGTGATTTTAGCTCAGAAGTTCCCCTATTGAGGAGAGGAGGAGACTCTTAAGAACAGGGTGTGAGTTTTTTTTAAAAAGTAGTTTGATGGTTTCTTTTGGGTTGAACGATACTCACATGTATGAATTGAGAATTTGTTTTTTTTGCTAATGTAAGAGTGGCATTGGGTGTATAAAGGTTTTGAGATTTTTATTTCTGACATTTGTGTGTGATGCTTGTGAGAGTGTGCTAATTTGATTGAGGTTTTGTTGAACGTGGTTGTAATCCATATTATTGATAGTGGATTTTGATTGGTGTTGTTGCTAGTGGACTGCATGGAGTTGACTGAACCATGCTTAATATTGTTATCTTGTAATGATTTTTTTTTTTTTAAATTGTTAATGAGAATGTGCTCTCACTAGCTCCAAATCAAAAAAAGTTTTACTGAAACCTATTATATATAAAATGGCTTTGTAGGACAAACTCCTCTATGTCATTGTTAGTTACAACATTTCTGATATTTGTTTACATTCTGTTATTTGAATCTTTGTGGTAATTCAATTTGTAGTATATATAATTCAAGGATGATATGTTCGTCCAATTCACTTGGGTGCTTAACATTATGCAGAAGCCCTTTGTACTTTGTCGTTTATTCAATCATGAAGAAAAGAGTAACAAAGGTGGACCTGCAAAGTCTAAGCTAGCACTGTCTCCTGTATCTCCAGTATTGGAAGTGCAAGCTGAAATTTCTGATCAAATGATGTCTGATGTTACAGAACTTGTTCAGTGTAACAATGACAACAAACATCATAAAGCATATGTTGCGGATGATCAAGCGGAAGGGGTGAGATATATATATATATATATATATATATATATTGTTTTTGGTTGGAATTGAGAAGTATAGTAAATTAATCAAGTACTTATCTTGTGCACTCATGTTTCTTGTCAGGTTGATTTAAGTGAGGAGGACATGGAACTTCTCATGGGTGCATTCTATGTCCCTTCAGAGGACTCTCCATCCAGTTTACCCCTCACCACTACTGATGTTTCAACTCCAATCACTGTCAAATCTTCTCATAAAGAAACACAATCTGAACCAACATTGGTTCCAGCATCTCAAGAATTGCCTGAGCAAGCTGAATACCATCCAATTACTTGCATAACAAGATTTGACAATGCAGCACCACTTGCATGTAACGATGATTATAATGCATATGCTGCAGAAAATCAAGTGGCAGAAGTAAATACTGCAGAAGTGAGAATGAATTTTACTTTCAGCTTGAAACAGTTGTCAATATTATTCTTTTGTTGGAATTAAAAGTGCAGATAACTAAAAATATATACTTATTTCAGTTATTCATTTGTCTTCCATCAGGTTGACCTCGATCTGGATATGGACAAAGCCTTCGAAAGGTTCTTTATCCCTCCACCAGGGTCAGTAGATTGCAACCTTTTCTCCCCATCAACTTCAACCCCCGTTACTGCTGTTTCAATGTCTCCAGACTTTGGCAGTGAAGCTGACAATTATCGCCCAAGTTTTCGACGTCTTCCTGAAGAAAATTCTGATGGAATAACAACTGACACTATAGTGCCCATTGAGTACAATGGTTATAACACTTATGTTGCAAATAATCAAGCGGCAGAAGTGACATCTGATGAGGTGAGGAAAGAATTAAATTCAAGCATAAAACAATAACATCTCTTTTCCAAGGGTAGTTAACTAGTTAAGTACCTATCTTATTCATTTATGTTTCTAACATCAGGCTGATTTGCAGGTGGAGGCAGGCTCAAATATGTTCCCTGACACACCACAGCCACTAGGTTGCGACATGTTATCCCCATTACACTCGCACATGCAAGCAGAGTTAGGTTCTTCTTGCATGTCTTACCCTTTTACCAATGACTTAAACAGTGGTTATTGGAGGGTGCATCACCACTCTGGCATGAATGTGCCAGCTCCCAATTTCTCCGAGTCCGTGGATTTAACTCTTATTAATCCAGATGAGTTCTTTCGTAAAATGTCTAGCAGTCAAACTAATCTAGCTTTTGATGATGGGACCCTGAAAAACATGGTCTCTGAGAAGGACAATGGGTCATGCAGTGGGTCAGATGCCAATCTGGTAAGTGAAAACTCTCAAGATATTGTTCATTAATTGATCTTGCAAGTTTTTCGAAGAAAATTTAAGCTGTGTTAATTTGCTGCTCAAGACTTTTTATACTCCTTTGTGGGTAGTTTTTGAGTTATTCAATGTGGTTTATTTGTGTCTTTTATCTTCAGATAAATTGGTCTTCTAAAAGCTAACCTTGCAGTGTTATTATGAACAGCTGTTCGCACTTGAGGATCCAGAATTGGTGTCGCTTGATGAGATCTTGAATCCAGAGGTTTCATCAGGGTTGTTAAATCAGGATCATACTTAGGATCTCTGGGAGGGTCTGCGGATCAGATCATAGGATCTGATTGAAGATACCCTTACTAATATTAGTAAGGGCAAAAATTAAAAGAATTATTAGTCTTCCTTTTCCCACTTACATACATTTGCAAACATTCCCCAAAGTCTCCTCAAACCGATTCACTCTTTTTCACCTCAAAAGTAAATTTTAGTATATTCCAACCATCTTTCCCTCTACTGTCCTCTCCTCCCTTTCCATTTCCCTCTGTTCCAAATGTAGTGTTATTGTTTTTACAAAGCACAGACCCATGGTATTTTACATTCAAAAGCCTATAGCCTCCTTCAACAACTCAAATAGACTACCACCCCCATTTCCCTCTACTCTCCTCTGCCCCACCCCACCCCACCCCCCCAAAAAACTCTAAAAAAGCTACCAGCTTAGGCTTATTTCAGCTCCAAGTTGAATTTAAAGGTTTCTCTTGGAAAACCCAATCTAGGTTGGGATTTTAATTAATCCTGTTCTTAATAGACTTCTAGTTCTGGTTGAAGTCATTGATGTTTAAGATTTGTAGAATTGTGAGATCGAAGATCCTTGATCGAGATTTTAACAACCCCTGGACTCTGTTACAGAGTGAAACAAGTACAATCGATTACTGTACCGTCACTTCTCGTGTATAATGTTGAGGTGCACTGGACAGCCTTGGTGTTCTTATGAGAGGACCTTACAAGTACAATGCGTCCTCATTTGCTGGTGCTGTGAACAAATTATATATGTATATAATGAATTAAGCTATCGTTTGGAATTAGTATGAGGATTTGGCAACTACGAAAATGGAAGCAAGGCTTCATTGTTGTTAAATCTGTATGCAATGTGATTTATGTTTAAGCTGTACTGATAATTGTCTACTTCTGTAAACATGTAATGATATGTACTCTTAAGTCAACCGATGATTTTCATTAGTGTTACCATCTTTAAAGTTTGTGATGGTTAAGATTTGTATGCGGGAATGTGGTTGTTTTTAGTTGCTTGTGTGTGTTTAGACAAGAAGAATGCATGAAAACTGAAATCAAGTTGAGCTTGATTTGAAGCATGTATAATGGAAAAGGCTAATGTTGTAGGATTGGAATGAGTGACATGGTCCGGGGCCTCCAGATTGAAGGTGCCATAATCAGGTAATAATCCAGTAGTTAAATACAGGAATGTCTTCAGGTAAAGCCTTAATGGTTGTTGAATTTCAATGTTTTATTATTAGAGTTTGTTTGGGATCCCTTTATTTTGCTGAAATTGAAAACTTTTTACTGAAAGTACTATATATAAAGGTAAATGTTAGCTGAAATAGTACAGTGGGACCTATGAATAGTATCAAAAAGTGTAGTAAGATTCATGAATAGTAGTAAAAATAAGCTGAATAGTAAAATAAATTGGCAAAAAATAAGCAAGCCAAACAAACACTTAATGTTGCTATTATTCTAAGTCCATATATTCAAGCTTGAAGTATGGGTTGCTTGCAACGGTGGTAGTTTTACAATTGAAACTCACACTATATTGTTTAAAAATATTCGATAAATCTTCTTACATAAGTTTAAGGTGTCCTAAAGTTTGGCTAATGCATGTTCAGAATTTGTTAGTTATGTAGACATTTTTATGTACTTAGGATGATCTCTTTTGACTTTCAAAACCTATTATTCTTGCTTTTCTGTTTTCATAATTTTGTAGGTAAGACTTACAAGCAACTTTTTTGTTGATTAAAAGGTAATTTTTTTGAAATGAAACGAAATATTTACCAAGTACTATTATTAGAGTTCAATCAGTGGCGACTTTAGGATTTTTTTCTTGGGAGTCAGCAATGGTAGAGTTAGGAATTTGTCATTTGTCAAAAAATTATATGATTAATCTTTTTTTCTATAGATACAACTTCTATATTATATACAATAATCTAAAATAATATTTTAAATACAATTTAGTATACAATACAACTATATTGTACAATAGTCTAAAACCATTATAAAATAGGTATGACAACAACTATTGAATACATAAACTAATATAACTAAATTACTAATCATACATTTTTGTCAAATTAATAATAACTTATTATATTTATATGTAATATTAATTATATAAAAATATATGATAAAGAAGGAGAAGACTAGTAACACACTTAGGAGTAGGACTTGGAGTAAATGTGAAACTAAGAAAAAAAATAGTAACTGATATAAGTTTTTGCTTTTGAAGTGGATGACTTCTTAACCATACACATAGACATAGTCACTCTCTTGGAATTGGAGATAATTGGAGATAGAAAGAAAAACTAAGAAAAAAATAGAAGGGAGAAAGCGAGATAGAGAGAATGAGGAAAAAATTATAAATATAGATATATATTTGAATAGATTTGTTGGTTGTAACAGCGATGTATTTTTTTTTTGTTAATGAAGAAGAAAAGTGCAAGGTTCATTTCGTTGTCAATTGCAAAGTAAGCCAAAATCCTAGAAAGAATATTGATATATTTTTTTTAATGAATAAGCAAAATTTTTGGAACTGACACAATACTTTCAAAAAAAATCCACAACAAAATCTGGGTGACCAATTATTAAATGTAGATAAAAAATATTGTTAGTTGTGGGTCCAAATAAAAAGCCGTTACAACTTGCCTCATATTATTGTAAAAATATTGTGAAATTAAAATTAATATGATCATATTCAAGCTTCAAGCTTATTTCAATTGGGTTCAAACAAAATTTAGGATTAGGGTGTTCAAAATTTTATTTTAGAGGGTCAAAATGAAAAGAAATTTTAAAAATTTTATATATAAAAATTTTGTTTGGGCCAGGGTCAGGGGGTTCATTTGAAACCCCTGGCCTTAATGTAACGCTACCCATGAGTTCACCTCACGCTCTCTCCCTGTGTTTTTTGTTTCTAAAAAAAAAAAAAAAAAAAATCCAACTGTGTAGTATAATTTGCCCAGTTCTTTTTAAAAGTTTTAAGTTTTCGATCATGACTTGTGAGTGGAACTTATAATCGTGGTGGCTCAAGACTTAAGACCCCATTAAAAAAGGTTTCTAACCTCTTTATAAATAAATAAAAAATAAATAAAAAAACTAAAAATTGTAGAGTGATGTTAGGAATATAACAAAATTTACAATATATCAAAATGACTTCTTAGTATATTTTTTTGTCTTGTTTATAACATGCAAATTAAAACTAAACATTAATAAATCATCCATATAGAGGCTATTGAGCTAACAGTAACATTTGAGTTACGCTTGTTTCGTTCCTACATACCTTTACGAATGAGATCTTAGAATGGGTATCATTTCTGCTTACTTTTTGCAAGGTTTTCAGAACCGGACCGGACCTGGAGGTCGGACCAGGAAGACCGGGAACCGGGATGAAAACCAGTTTTTTAAGCCTAAAGAACCGGATTTTTTGTTAATTCTGTGAACCCTTAAAACCGGGGTTGGACCACACGAACAGGTGAGAACCGTGTGGTCCAACCCCTTAGCAATTTTTTTTTTTTTTAAAAAACAACTTAACACAATTTTATTCTACTTAATTAAATTATCCATCTCTTACAAAGAATAAAAAAAATTATAATTAAAATCTGTAGGGACATAATTTTTTGGGGCCCAGACCCTTGTCGTTCGAAGTCTTGACCCAAGAATCCCAATACAATGAATGTTGTAGAGTATGGGTTAAAGAACTTTGTTTAAGTAAGTTTAAACAGTTTGTTGTATGGGTTAAGGGAATACATGAACAAGAACAAACGCCACTGTGCCGGAAAGTCCCCAAAAATGATAAGGCTAAAGACTTGATTAATGGATACAGATCAGTACAATAGGATTCCTCTTAATGCTATAGTCTTCCCCTCTTTTTTCTTGTCCCTTTCTTTTGGGGGACTTCTACCTATTATATAGGCCCTTTCCAGTCATCTGGGCTTCACACTTGTTGATCATCCAAACCCCCACTTGAGCACCTGTCCCATCAGACACCTCTCTCAGTTCTTTGTGAGTTGCGGTAGCCAAGGTAGCACTGTTCAGGGGTCTTCTCCACATTAATGCGGCCAGGGGAGTAGTTGTAATGCATTTAATGTGGTGGTGGCAGCCTTTGCTGAGATATTTCAGGTTTCCTTCCTTTTTACGTATTAAGAAGATGGGCTGTAGTGGCTTGGAAGTACCTTTGCTCCGGAATTTCAGTATCCGAGGAGAAATTGCTCCTCGGACATGTTTTCTTTGCCCCCAGTGGGCCTGAATAAGGATTGCTTGAGTCACGCTGGCTCCTTGGATGGTCTGCGTCCTCGGACAGGCCTAGGCCCAGCCTGTTATTATGGGTCGATCCCTACAATAGCCTCTCAAAATTCTGGTTTTTGATCTCCTTCTGAGGAGAAAAGTGGGGTTTTGATATTACGAAGGAGGAAATTAATTAGTTCCTGGTTCACACGTGCGAGGACAGTTACTTTTGACGCGCTACAATTTATGAGGTGCGACTATTCACTCCAGGTGGCTTTATGTCTCCCCTATCTAACGGCAAGGCGCAGATCTAACTGCTGACATTCTTCCCAAAGTTCTTGAGCGAGAGCGATTTCCTTTTTCCACCTCGCTATATAAAGTCTTAAAGAGACTTGTTTTTCTTTTCGTTCACTAACAGATAAGAAGTTCAAAGAACTCCAGAGAACTCCAGTGCCCAGACACCCACGAACACTCCCGACCTTCGAAATTCTGTAACTATTTCTGTGAGGTGCTCTTCCCCGAAGAGATTTCTAAGTGTTTCAGAGATTGTCGTAGGGACACCCATAAGTTCTACTTCCTCACTGTAGCGTCAATTTCATCTCGGTCGTCCTCCTCGGTCCGCCGGTTGGGTAGATTCAAGTGTCTAGTAGATACTCCGGCCGCCATGGAGGCCTTTAGGGCAAAGTACCGCATCTCGCAGGGAGTGGTTTTGGAGTACTGTCCTCCAGAAGGAGTGCTGACCGATAGGCATGTGGGTCAAGTAGTCATTCCTATGATTGCCTTTAAAGAAGGAGGAATGACGCTTCCCATGCGTAGTATTACTCGGGACTATTTGCGTAACCATAGATTGACACCGTACTAGTGCGCTCCCAACTTGTTTAGGGTTTTAGGCAGTATAGATGTCCTGAACGAGCGGATGAATTTAGGCCTTACATGGCATGACGTAGTTCACCTGTACGAGTGCCATCATCTCGAGAAAGCAGGGTACTACCTTAAATCTCGATCCGAGATCGTTAGACTAATTTCCTGTCTTCCTAAATCCAATAAGAGTATGAAGGATGACTTTCTTATTGCCTCGGGAGAGTGGAGCGATGGTCCTCACTGTCCAACTCGGGCAGGAGATTTAGGTGCGGTGCCTTTAGGATCAATTCCCTGGGAAGGAGGGTTTAACCCTTTTAGTATTCTTTTCCTTTAATTGAAGATTAAAAAATCCTTTTGCAATTTTGACTGTATTTTTCTTCTCGGCCGTTTTGCAGATAGAGCCCACGTCGCTCCTCGGCTAAGCCACGTAAACGTTCAGGCCTTGAACTATCTTTTGAGGTTAGAGATCTACGTTCACGACGACGGGCAACTTCGTGCGGCTCACCTGATTTTGGGCTACGAACCCTTATCCCGTGCTTTCCTAGACGTCGGCCATTCTATAAGAGCTGGTAGTCCGAGGTTGGCGAGGATCGACGTGTCAATACCAAAGTTTTTGGCCCGAGACGATCTTAGACCGGTTGTTTTACCTGGTGCTCAGAATCCTCAGCCAGCTGCACAACTACCTCAACAAGATAATCCTGAAGTTGTAGCGAGTGTCGAAGAAGAGACCGAATCATCTCGCCTTTCTCTTGAGGGGGAGATAGACGAGTTCTACTTTGAGGAGGACATTCCAAAAACCCCCCTGATCGAACTTTCAGACGTTGAGGGAGAGCAGGATAGAAACTCCGTGGTCAGCGCCCTTCTTATTATTGCCTGCTCGGACGACTCTTCAGACGAGGAGGTAGATAATATGGCTTCCAACAAGAGAAAAAGCCTACGAGAGTTGATGGCCTCCCGAGGCAAAGGTCAATCATCAAAGGCGCCCTCCAAATCCCAGACCACTATTCTTCCCCCCGTTGCTCCTCAACTCCCTTCCGATCCCGGCCTAAAAGTTAACCCGGATCTGAAGAAGAAAAGGCCAGTTGAAACCCTTGAGGAAGGCGAGGTGGGCCCCGGCCAGGGCAAGCAGTAAAAAACCACCCAGGAGCAGAAGAATAAAAGGGCTCCCTCCGTAGAAAGCCGGGAGGAAGAGAATCAGGCCGAAGTGCGTGTTAATCCGCGCAATTGGAGCCTGAAGCTCGAGGTAGATGGGGTCGCCATTCCTTATACTGCCTTGGTCCGAGAATACAATAGGGGTCGAGCAGGGTATATAGCTGAGGCCCTAGAGCAGCCAGTGCTCCTTCCCCGGGATATGGAGGCCTACAGGCGATTCTCTCAGCCTGAGCTCTTTCTATCCCTCAAGAGGGACCTTGCAATGGTAAAGTGACTCTTCTAGCCTTTGATAAAATCATTAGGCCTTGTCACATTCTAAGATATCGTTTTGTTGTTTTGTGGGCAGATTACTCAGCAAGTGTTTGTGGCCGAGGAGTACTGCTGCAACAACCGTAATTTGGCTGAAGCTGAGGCTCAGTCTCGTGCCGAGGTGGAGAAATCTGTGGGGTCCCTCAAGCAGGAGAATTTTGAACTTTCGGAGAAGTTCAAAGAGGAGGAGAAAGGCCACAAGAGCGCTCTGGCTGGATTGAAGAACGCTGAAACCCAAGCCGAGGACCAGCGCCAAAAATTGCACGTGACCGAGATCAACCTTGCCACTGAAAGGCAAACAGTGTTGGATCTCAAGGCCACGTTACAGAAAGCTGTGGAGGAGGTCCGACTGGCTAAAGAGGAGGCTCAGCTAGTTCGGGAAGCAGCCAAGGCTGAAAAGAAGGCTTCTTATCAGCTTGGGGCGGAGGAGACTAAAGCCAGGCTCTCTGAGGAGCTTCCAGAGGTATGCAGGGATTACTGCAGCATCTCATGGGCTCATGCCCTTGATGCTGTAGGGGTTCCTGCAGACTCGGCCTTAAGGTTGCCCGAGAAGGTCTTCTTCCCTGCTGAAATCCGAGAGATCCCTGACGGCGCCCCTGAAGCTTCTGAGCAGGCCATGGTTATTCCTGATGCCATCCCTCTGCTTGATAAGGCCAAGGATCCTGCCAAGGAGTCCATCTCCAAGGGTCTTGGGGCAGATTCCCAAGCCAAAGAGGTTCCTCTTCCTCAACCAGAGCAGAAAGAGAATTCTCCTGCTGAGGCTTAGCTTCTAGGGTTTTTATTACTGTATTTTCTTTAGAACGGGATTTGTCTTATTTTTGTTCTTTTGTAAAGACTTCCCTTTGTATTGATCTCGGCTTATTAATATAGAATGTTGATATAATTTCACTATTTGGTTCAAAGTTAATACTACTGTTCCTCTAGTTAATGTTTGCAACAATCCTTAAGATTCTATTTAATATAAACAAATGAGAAAGGGCAGTGCCGCGCGGCGAACTTAGAACAAAAAATGCTATTATACGAAATTACGAACGTACCTTAAAATTGCACAGGAGTCCTGAGTTGTTAATTTCCCATAGTCTGTGGTCCAAGGAGTCATGCAGGACTTAGGTTCTGTTTAAAACTTGGATAGATGCCATAAGTTGTTAATTTCCCCTAAATCTGTGGTCCGAGGAGCCATGCGAAACTTAGGTTCTGTTTAAAACTTGGATAGATGCCTTAAGTTGTTAATTTCCCCTAAGTCTGTGGTCCGAGGATCCATGCAGAACTTAGGTTCTGTTTAAAACTCGGATAGATGCCATAAGTTGTTAATTTCCCCTAAGTCTGTGGTCTGAGGAGCCATGCAGAACTTAGGTTCTGTTTAAAACTTGGATAGATGCCTTAAGTTGTTAATTTCCCCCAAGTCTGTGGTCCGAAGAGCCATGCAGAACTTAGGTTCTATTTAAAACTTGGATAGATGCCTTAAGTTGTTAATTTCTCCTAAGTCTGTGGTCCGAGGAGCCATGCAGAACTTAGGTTCTGTTTAAAACTTGGATAAATGCCTTAAGTTGTTAATTTCCCCCAAGTCTGTGGTCCGAGGATCCATGCAGAACTTAGGTTCTGTTTAAAACTCGGATAGATGCCATAAGTTGTTAATTTCTCCTAAGTCTGTGGTCCGAGGAGCCATGCAGAACTTAAGTTCTGTTTAAAACTTGGATAGATGCCATAAGTTGTTAATTTCCCCTAAGTCTGTGGTTCGAGGAGCCATGCAGGACTTAGGTTCTGTTTAAAATTTGGATAGATGCCTTAAGTTGTTAATTTCCCCCAAGTTTGTGGTCCGAGGAGCCATGCAGAACTTAGATTCTGTTTAAAACTTGGATAGATGCCTTAAGTTGTTAATTTCCCCCAAGTCTGTGGTCTGAGGAGCCATGCAGAACTTAGGTTCTGTTTAAGACTCGGATAGATGTCATAAGTTGTTAATTTCCCCTAAGTCTGTGGTCCGAGAAGTCATGCAGAACTTAGGTTCTGTTTAAATGGCAGAGCTGTTTTCATTAATAATAATATCTTCTTAGATTATTTACATTCCACGGGCGAGGTATAGTTTTTTCATCTAAGTCTTCTAGGTGATAAGCTCCTATTCCGGCCACAGATGTGATGCGATACGGTCCTTCCCAGTTGGGTCCCAGCTTGCCCCAGGAAGGGTTCTTAGCGCTGCCGAGAATCTTCCTCATCACGAGGTCGCCTAGACTCAAAGGTCGCAGCTTTACATTAACATCATACCCCTGCTTTAGCTTCTGGTGATAATAGGCCATATGGATCATCGCTTTTTCCCTTTTTTCCTCAGCTAAGTCTAGATTTCTCCCCAGTAACTCGTCATTGTTTTTTGGGGTAAAAGTGCTGGACTTCAATGTGGGGAAGTTGGTCTCGAGAGGGAGTACGACTTCGGCCCCGTAAGTCATTGAAAAAGGGGTTTCACCCGCTGACCATCGCGGCGTCGTCCGATAGGTCCATAAGACGTGTGGTAGCTCTTCCACCCATCTCCCCTTTGCATCATCCAACCTCTTTTTCAACCCACTCACTATGACTTTGTTCACGGCCTCGGCTTGCCCGTTACCTTGGGGGTAGGCAGGAGTGGAATATCGGTTTGTGATCCCAAATTCACAGTAGTATTCCCTGAAGTTTTTACTATCAAATTGAAGACCGTTGTCCGAGATGAGGGTGTGAGGGGTTCTGAAGCGCGTAATGATATTTTTCCAAATGAATTTTTTGGCATCCACGTCCCTGATGTTGGCCAAAGGTTCAGCCTCTACCCATTTGGTGAAATAATCGGTGCCGACTATTATGTACCGCTTATTCCCTGCAGCTTTTGGGAAAGGGCTAACAATATCAAGGCCCCACTGAGCAAATGGCCAAGGGCTAGAGAGGGGGTTAAGGACTCCCCCTGGTTAGTGGATATTTGGGGCGAATCTCTGGCATTGATCACACTTCTTTGCATATTCTTAGGCCTCTTTCTGCATGTTCAGCCGCCAGTACCCTTGGGTGAGTGCCCTGTGCGCTAGGGATCTTCCTCCTATGTGACTCCCACAAACTCCCTCATGCAACTCCTCAAGCAAGGATTCAGATTCCTCTGGGTGTATGCATAGTAGGTACGACCCAGAATAGGAGCGTTGGTATAGCTTATAGTCCTCTGACAGCCAAAACCGAGGAGCATTCCTCCGTATCTTCTCGGCCTTCAGTTTTTCTTCCGGTAATGTATCGTCTTTGAGGAAGTTCATTATAGGATCTATCCAACTGGGATTCTTTCTAATATGATGGATTCGGGCTGTGTCTCTTCCGATTGAGCTTGTTTGGCATAAATCCTCAACAAGGATCATTCGTGGCAGATCCTGCGCAGAGGACGTTGCAAGAGTAGCCAGCGAATCCGCATGTGTGTTCCCACTTCTAGAAACATGCGTCAGGTTGAAGGATTCAAAGTCTGATTGCAGGCGTTTGACTTGACTGAGATACTCTTGCATTCTAACATCTCTAGTTTCTAACTCACCCATCACTTGGCCTACGACCAATCTGGAGTCCGAGAAGGCTTCCATTGCCTTTCCGCCCATTTTTTGAACCATCATCATTCCTTGGAGTAAGGCCTCGTACTCGGCTTCGTTGTTCGTGGCCGAGAACCCGAGTCTTAGCGATTTTTCAATGGCAATACATTCAGGCGATATTAGAACTAGCCCAATTCCAGATCCTTTTTGGTTGGCCACGCCGTCCACGTAGACTTTCCAACGCGAGATCTCCCGTGCTGAGATTGTGCCAACCGATTTTCCATCCATGTCTTTCTTCTCTGTTATTGTTTCTACAGAGGGTTCAGCGAATTCTGCGACTAGGTCCGCGAGGACTTGACCCTTGACAGAGGACCTAGGCATGTATTTAATATCAAAGGCCCCCAAAAGTGCACTCCACATGGCGATCCTTCTTGTGTAATAGGCGCTTCGGAGCACCGATCGAAGGGGAAGCTGGGTTAGAACAATGACCGTGTACGCCTGAAAGTAATGGGGGAGTTTTCGCGTGGCATGCACCACTACTAGAATTGCTTTCTCCAATGGTAAGTAGCGCACTTCAGCCTCATGTAATGATTTACTTACGTAATACACTGGTCACTGTACTCCATTATCATCCCGTATCAGTACCAGGCTTACAGCATGAGGGGCTACCGCGATGTATGCGAACAGTACCTCGTCCGCCTCAGGGCTAGACATGATGGGTGGTCGTGACAAGTATTCTTTGAGTTGCTGGAAGGCCAGGACACAATCCTCCGACCACTCAAACCCTTTCCACTTATTTATTAAGAGGTAGAAAGGTCGGCATCGGTCGGCAGATCGTGATATGAACCGGTTCAACGCTGCAATCATGCCAGTGAGTTTCTGCACTTCTTTCAGATTCCGAGGAGCCTGTAGGCTATTAATCGCTTTGATTTGATCTGGGCTTACCTCTATTCCTCTGTGAGTTACCATATAGCCCAGGAATTTCCCAGATCCGACCTCGAATGAACACTTGGAAGCATTGAGCCGCAACTTATGCTCCCTTAAGATGCCAAAGATGATCTCCAGGTCTTTTACGTGCTCGGACACCACCTTGCTTTTTACCACCTTATCATCTATGTAGATTTCAATAACCTTGCCTAGCTGAGGTTCGAACATTCTGGTCATCATCCTTTGGTAGGTTGACCCTGCGTTCTTCAGGCTAAAAGGCATCACCTTATAGTGGTAGTTCCCGACGGGTGTCATGAACGCCGTTTTCTCCTGATCCTCTAGTGCCAGTGGTATCTGATGATAGCCCTAGAAGGCGTCCAGGAAGCTCATTCGAGGGTGGCCTACAGTCGCATCTACCAATCGGTCAATTCGAGGTAACGAGAATGGGTCTTTCGGGCATGCCTTGTTCAAGTCTGTGAAGTCCACACAGACTCGCCACTTCCTCGTTTTCTTTCTTACCATTACCGTATTTGCCAGCCGTTCGGGGTAAAAAACTTCTTTGATAGCCCCTGCCCTTTTCAGCTTCGTCACTTCGTCTCTAACGGCACTGGCATGTTCTTTCGAGGGACGTCGGGGTGGTTGCTTCTTTGGAATGGAAGATGGGTTAACATTCAAATGGTGACAAATGAGACTAGGGTTAACCCCCGGGGCATCATAAGCGTCCCATGCAAACACATCAACATTTCTCCTCAAAAACCCGACCAGTTCCTCTTTCTCTTGAGGAGGCAACTTCGAGCCGACCTGGAAAAATCTCTCTGGGTCATCGTCAACGATAAACTTTTCCAAACTTTCACACCTTATCTCCTCGGCTGGCCTACTGACTTGCCCTGCCGAGGTGGCTGTTTGCTATAAGTTTTCAGAAGCCGAGGACTCGGCCTTGGACCGACGTGAGATGATGGCCACCATACACTGCCTAGCCATGGCCTGATCTCCACGAATCTCTTCCACTTGGCCTCCGGACGGGTATTTTACCTTTTGGTGAAGTGTGGAAGATACGGCTTCCAGGGCATGGATCCATGGCCTGGCTACTATCGCTGTGTAGGGCGAGTAGGCATCGACCACGATAAAGTCCACCTCCACCACCTCTGACCCGATCTCTATGGGTAATCTGATCTGCCCTTTTGGTATAACTGTCTTCCCTTCGAAGCTGATAAGGGGAGAGTCATAAGTCGTTAAATCCTCCGGCCTTAAGTTCAGCCTCTTGTATAGATCAGGGTACATTACTTCTACTGCGCTGCTAGGGTCTACTAGTACCCTCCTCACATCGAAACCTCCGATTCTCAGTGTAAACACTAAGGCATCATTGTGAGGTTGGATAGTTCCCTTCTTATCTTCGTCCGAGAATCCTAATATTAAAGAGCTTCCCTTCTTGAACCTTTTAAATTCTCGTTCCCTGTCCTCGACGGAAGGCCGAGCCACGGACAGCACCCTGGAAGGAAATGAGCCGGTTCTTCCTAAAGCGACGAGGATGACGTGTATTGTCCCCGTGGGAGGTCTTAATGACACATCTTTTCGAGGCTCTTGCATTGCTTGGCCCAGATGACCGCTTGAGGGGTGTAAAAGGTGATGTAACTTTCCTTCTCGGACCAGCTGATCTAGGTGATTCCACAGATTCCTACAATCCTCAGTGGTATGCCCATGGTCCTGATGATAGTGACAATACAGGTTCTGGTTGTGTTTCGAAGGGTCCCCAGCCATTTTTCTTGGGCATCTGAAGAAAGGTTCGTTCTTGACTTTCTCCAGAATTTGCTGTACTGGCTCTCTGAACACGGCATTGACCGTTTGCATGTTGCTTTGTCCAGCCTGCCTCGAAAAATCTTTCCTTGGCTGGTTATGGTTATATAGTTCCGACCTGTGATCATTTCCTTTGGGGGGAATGATCTTTTCCTTTCCTTTTCCCTACAGCTGGTTCTCTTCCACCCTTTTGTATTTGTCAATCCTGTCCATCAGTTGGTGAACGCTGGTGACGGGTTTACCAGTTAGAGACTTCCTTAGACCGTGCTCGGTGGGGAGACCACTTTTGAACGTGCTGATGGCGACGTCATCGTGGTTTTCATCCATCTCGTTATATATCTCCTAATATCTATCTGAATATGCCTTTAAGGTTTCCCCTTCGTGCATGGATAAGGACAATAATGAAATTAGGGGTCGAGGGACTCTGCTGTTTGTAATGAAGCGAGAGCAAAAAGCCTGAGTGAGTTGTTTATAGGAATTTATGGAGCTCGTCTTCAAGCTATTGAACCATCTCATCGCTACGGGTCCCAGGCTGGACGGAAAAACTTTACACATCAGAGCCTCATCTTGGGAATGGATAGCCATTCTCTGGTTAAACTGGCTTACGTGCTCTACGGGGTTTGCTCGGCCGTTGTAGATGATAAACGTAGGTTGATGGAAGCGTCGGAGTAACTTAGCCCCCTCTATCCTGCACGCGAAGGGTGATCTGGAGATCTGATCCAATGCCTTGTTCATGGCGTCATTACCCAATCCCTTGCTAGATGGGCTCTCATACCTTCGTGGAGGGCGCACCTCCTTCTCGTAAGAAAAAGTTTCGCTCGGGGGAGTTCTCGACCTCCGTCTGTAGCTGACGTCCTCCTCCTCATTAGAGGACGCATCTGAACTAGAAAGAGATTGCTTTCGTCGTGCATGGCGCAGCTTTCTTTTCAGGTCTTCTATTTCTCGTTGCATGGCCTGATGATCGTTTCGCCTTCGGGATACACGACTACCTATTTGGGTACGACTTTGGCTGGTCTGGGTAGTATGTACGCTTCCCTCATGATTCCTTCCATTGCCTAGATTTGTTCCCGGGTTGGGAGGATTATTTTGCCGTTGAGAGTCAACAGGTTCCGTCAGTTGAGGGTCAACTTGGTGGGGATTCTCTTGGTGTGGACCTAATTCTGCCATGCCTAACCATCGTACTTGCCAACACTTAAGTTCTTCCCACAGACGGCGCCAATTGTAGGGACACAATTTTTTGGGGCCCAGACCCTTGTCATTCGAAGTCTTGACCCAAGAATCCCAACACAATGAATGTTGTAGAGTATGGGTTAAAGAATTTTGTTTAAGTAAGTTTAAACAGTTTGTTGCATGGGTTAAGGGAGTACATGAACAAGAACAAACGCCACTGTGCCGGAAAGTCCCCAAGAATGATAGGGCTAAAGACTTGATTAATGGATACAAATCAGTACAATAGGATTCCTCTTAATGCTATAGTCTTCCCCTCTTTTTTCTTGTCCCTTTCTCTTGGGGGACTTCTACATATTATATAGGCCCTTTCCAGTCATCTGGGCTTCACACTTGTTGATCATCTAAACCCCCACTTGAGCACCTGTCCCATCAGACACCTCTCTCAGTTCTTTGTGAGTTGCGGTAGCCAAGGTAGCACTATTCAGGGGTCTTCTCCACATTAATGCGGCCAGGGGAGTAGTTGTAATGCATTTAATGTGGTGGTGGCAGCCTTTGTTGAGATATTTCGGGTTTCTTTCCTTTTTACATATTTAGAAGATGGGCTATAGTGGCTTGGAAGTACCTTTGCTCCAGATTTTCAGTATCCGAGGAGAAAGTACTCCTCGGATATGTTTTCTTTGCCCCCAGTGGGCCTGAATAAGGATTGCTTAAGTCACGCTGGCTCCTCGGATGGTCTGCGTCCTCGGACGGGCCTGGGCCCAGCCTGTTATTCTGGGGACCGCACGAACAGGTGAGAACAGTGCGGTCCAACCCCTTAGCAATTTTTTTTTTTTTTTAAAAGAACTTAACACAATTTTATTCTACTTAATTAAATTATCCATCTCTTCCAAGGAATAAAAAAAATTATAATTAAAATCCTTCAAAGATATTCAACTTTACTTCAAATATTAATCATAAATTTTAATGTTTTCATGGTTATTATTTTATTTTATTAACTTTCTTATTTAATTATTAAATATATGCTTGAAAATCATTAAATTTCCCTCACATATATAGATATATTGTCAATTTTGCTACTTTTATAAATTTAATATTTATATTTAGGCTTTAATTAATTATTAAATTAATTATGACGTCATCACGGTTCGACCTCGATTTGACCTCAAAAACCTTAAACCTCTCCCTTTTACGGTTCAATGAACGGTCCGGACCTGAAAATCTTGACTTTTTTGGCATTGTCTCACCAAGAAAAATACTCAAATTTTCCAAGGTGAAGTCCTTGTGCATATTCAACCTCCTACAATAACATTTGATTCTTTTTAGTACAATAGTAACTCCTCAGTTAAGATTTATTAACCACGTGAAAATCCAACATTGTCCTCGTTTAGTTTACCAACTCATTATTTAATGATTAGCTTGTAACTTCATGCATATGCATGGATATACTTAAAAATATACAATTAGATGCATAATATAATTCCTATATATATAATTTAAATACTATTGATAGTCATTTTTATATTTTGTTAACTTTTTAAAAAATTTTGTAAGGATATTATTAGGTATAAAATGTAAGTTGTCCATTTTTTTTTTAAATTATTGTGAAGAACTTTTTTTTTTTTTTTTTTTTTACGATTCATTTATTCTAAACTCTTTGGTTTTTGTACTTAATAACTCGCTTTGATAAATATTTATGATGTGGTTCCATATTTGATTCTAAAATTAAGAAATAAAATTCTTTAAAAATAAATAATTTAGGACACATGGCGCAAAATTAGAACTCTAATTTAGAATTCTAATTTAAGTTTCTCTTAGTTTCACCTATTACTATATACTAGCATTATACCCGTGCGATGCACGGTTTAATCAAAATTCATATGTAAATAATTTTTTATTAATTTACTTAAAAGTAGATAATAAAAATAAATGAATATTTTACTTTTAAGTTATATAATATATATATATATAATAATAGGTAAAGCATAGAGAAAATCCGATTAAATTTCAAATTGAAATTCAATTAGAGTCTAATTTTGCGCCACGCGTCTTATCTAATCTAAATTTTAGAATTTTGTGTCAAGTGAGTTAATTTAGTGTAAAAATTGAATTTCAATTAGAGCTTAATTTTGCATCATATGTCTCATCTAATCTAAATTTTTAAATTTTTGTGCCAAATTAGTTAATTTAGTATAGAAAACAATGAGTCCAATATAATATTCCATAAAAAACATAATCATATAACTAAAAAAAATTCAAATTTATAAGTCATCTATATATATATATATTAATAGGTAAAACTTAGAGAAAGTTGAATTAGAATTTGAAATTATAATTCAATTTTGCACATGTCTAAATTTATGTGGGGACTACACTATAATTATCCACTTAAGCATGTGCCATATGTCTACTTAAGTTTTTTAATATTTCAATACAAAATACTAAGAATCTAATATTAATGAACTATAAATTAAAAAAAAAAATTACATATACTCAATAAAAATCATCACATGTTTCTCAAAAAATAAATAAAATAAAAATCACTATACGTTCTATCTTATTAAAAATTAGAAAAAAAATGATCATAAGTAGTATTAAATTTAGATAAGAATTTTAATATGTGACTTGTAGGGATGGCAGGCCCAAAGGGGTATATTGGGTCATGGGCTCTATCTGAGGACGTTCAATAGTCCAAGTACAAGTAGACGTAAGTGTGAGAGTGTGAGGTAGTGGATGGGCAAAGGGATCTAGTCTTAAGGTTCCAGGAAGTATGTCTGAGGAAAAATTTCACCTCGGCGTAACGGGGCAAAGGTCAAAAGGGTTGGCCTGTCGTCAGGGGCAACGTTCTGGGCAATTCTGCTGGTGGGGAGAAGCATCAGAAAGGGATAAGGTAAGAGGAAAGTGAGAAATATCTAAGGGAAAACTGCTACCACCGCATTAAATGCTCTGTAGCTAACTCTTTTGCCGCATTTATGTGGAGGTGATACCTGAATAGTGGGATTCAGTCTTACAGCTATCTCTAAAGATTTCATGAAGGTGCTGATGGGACAAGAAAAGGAGTCAGCCATCTGATCTACAGGTGGAGGGCTAAGATGGAGCAAAGGAGAGTAATATAAAGAAGAAAAACCCCATTACAAAGAGGACATCTGAAAAAAAAAAAAAAAAAAAAAAAAAAAAAAAAAAACACGATAGCACGAAGAACAGAAATTGTAACTAGGTTTAAGAGAAATATAGATATCTAAGAACTATTCTCCTTGGACGTTGCCGAGGAAGAATTTCTTTACACAAACTTGTTTTTTCATTGGTTTTCTTACTTTCTCACTATCTTTGGTCCATTGTGAGCATTGTACGTTTCATTAAAGCCTAGTTTTTTAGTTTACTCTCTACAAATTTATTGTATTGGGCTCTTTGGATCTGAATCCATCTATCTTTTGGGCTTAGGATACAAAACCTGCCCTTACATGACTAATTATATTTACTTTTAAAAAATAATTTAACTAATAATCTATATTTTATGAGAAAAATTGTGTTTAATTTTAAATGTATCTATATGTATGCATGAATGTATCTGTTACATGTTTTTTTTTTTAACAAAATAATAATTTGACTAATTATTTATATTTTTATAATAAAAATTTTGTTTAATTTTAAATGCATCCATGCGTTTGCATGGAGTTATATGCTAGTGAATATATATTGTGTGAGACTTAAGGTATCATAAAATAAATAAATAAATAAATAAATATATATATATATATAATTGAATGGAAGATGGTAGAAATACCTAAAAAAAATATATATATATATATATATATATAAAATGATTTTCAATAATACATTGAACTTTAATGCTCAATTAATCACATGTATTTACATGGATAAACCTTGAATTTAATAATTAGAAACTATCGAAAGCAACAATTGAAAGTTTATTTAAGTGGAAACTTCAATTCAATAATTAAGAACAATTTAAATTACTAAATATATAAATTTTTGAAGTTGAGAGACTAACATGAGAATTTCATTTTTGTCATTGAAAGCATGAGAGAAGACATAATTTTATTAAAAAAATAATAACTAAATGTTTTTTTTTTTTTTTTATAATACACATTGCTAATTTTTTTTTTTTTTTTTAAAAAAAAATCATGATTAGATGAAGAATTTGAGAAGGATTAAATTACACTATGTTGTTGCATTTTTTTTATAATACACATTGCTTTTTTTTTTTTTATATACACATTTCTACTTTTTTTTTAAATATATATAAATGTTTTCTCTTACATGTAGTATAGTAATTAAATAAGGATTAGATGGATCAGATGAAGAATTTGAATTGTAATTAAATTAAGATATTTATCTACTTAGAAATTATAGGAGAAGAAAAATTATATATATACTTTTTAAAAATTATAAATTTTTTCTTTTACATGTAGTATAGTAATTAAATAAGGATTAGATAGATCAGATGAAGAATTTGAATTGTAATTAAATTAATATATTTATCAACTTAGAAATTATAGAAGAAGAAAAATTATATATATTTTTTTATAATACACGTTGCTGTTTTTTTTTTTTTTTTTTAATAACACACATTGCTATCATTTTTTTATATATAAATATTTTCTTTTACGTGTAGTATAGTAATAAAATAAGGATTAGATGGATCAGATGAAGAATTTGAATTGCAATTAAATTAAGATATTTATCAACTTAGATATTGTAGGAAAGAAAAATTATATATATTTTTTTAAATCTAAAAATCTAAAATATTTCTGCAATATGATGTAGCCACTTGGTGCAACTATGACTTCTAAACCCAACTTTTAATTTCATTTTTGTCCTTGAAAGCATGAGAGAAGACATAATTTTATTGAAAAAATAATAGCTAAATGTTTTTTTTTTTTTATAATACACGTTGCTAATTTTTTTTTTAATATCATGATTAGATGGATTAGATGAAGAATTTGAGAAGGATTAGATTACACTATGTTGCTACATTTTTTTTTTACTACACGTTGCTTTTTTTTTTTTTTTTTTTTTAATACATGTTGCTACTTTTTTTAATATATATAAATGTTTTCTCTTATGTGTAGTATAGTAATTAAATAAGGATTAGATGGATCAGATGAAGAATTTGAATTGTAATTTAATTAAGATATTTGTCTACTTAGAAATTATAGGAGAAGAAAAATTATATATATACTTTTTAAAAATTATAAATGTTTTCTTTTACGTGTAGTATAGTAATTAAAAAAGTATTAGATAGATCAGGTGAAGAATTTGAATTGTAATTAAATTAAGATATTTATTAACTTAGAAATTATAGAAGAATAAAAATTATATTTTTTTATAATACACGTTGCTTTTTTTTTTTTAATAATACACGTTGCTATCTTTTTTTATATATAAATATTTTCTTTTACGTGTAGTATAGAAATAAAATAAGGATTAGATGGATTAGATGAAGAATTTGAATTGTAATTAAATTAAGATATTTATCAACTTAGAAATTATAGGAAAGAAAAATTATATATTTTTTTTAAAAAAATCTAAAAATCTAAAAAAAATTTGCAATATGGTGCAGCCACTTGGCGCAACTACGACTTCTAAACCTAATTTTTATTATATAGTATATGATATAGATTTATTAAAATAATATTTTAATATTAAAATGTTACAATACTTTGTCAATATAATAATAATAATGGAAACATACTATTTTCTTACTAGACTTTGGCAAATCAATTTCAAACATTCTGTGGAACATAGTTGAGGTGGAGTCTCCCTTTATTAACAAATAATTAATCTTCAATTTTTCAATCCTAACCTTTTAATCTAAACAAGTTATCCTTTTATATATATATAATATATATTATAAAATAGCCCCGAATTGACAAGAGCAGTAAATTTTTGAGGTAGAGGATTTTTACTTATTTTATTAAAAATAAAATCCCTTAGAGTTTTTAAGATATCCCTACTATGAAAATTTTAAAATTCTATTTGTAATTAGTAGACCTTGTTTTTTAATGTCATCAATATTTCAAATTTTTTTTGAATATCATCATTTATTTATTTATTAATGATGTGGTCAATTTAATTAACTTGTTTTAAAACAAATACAAAGGATTTTATTAAGTCAATGTTACAATTTTCTTAGAATTCCAAAAGCTTCTCATTAAATTTTACTCCACTAATGTTTGGGTGCAATTAATAAGTTAAAGAATTCCAACAGATTCTCATCAATAAGTCATTCATTGCACTAGTCTACATCTCAATTCTCCAAGAATTACTGAACCTTCTCATCAAGTTTCCATCTTCTATTACACTAGTGTGTATGGAATATGTATGGTGCAATCATGTTATGAATTCCAGAACATTCTCATTAATATAATATAATCCATTCCACTACTCTATTCAATTATCCAAGAATTCCAAAGCTTCTCATCAATTTCTCATATATTACACTAGTGTGTATGTAATATGTATGGTGCAATTATGTTATGAATTCCAGAACATTCTCACTAATATAATAATCCATTCCACTACATTATTCAATTATCCAAGAATTCCAAATCTTCTCATCAATTTCTCATCTATTCCACTAGTGTATGGTGCAAAATCCAAAAAATAATAATAATAATAATGGTGCAAAGTAAAAAAAATTCTAAGATCACACACTGTTGTGTCGTAATTTTGTCAAGACTCTAATGTTGCACACTATAGATAATTAGAGAGAAAATAATGAGTTAATATGTATGTGATAAACAACCCATTACAATCTGCCACATAAAATAATTATAAAAAAATAAGCAATAAAAAGTATGGTTTTAGAATTAGTAGTACACTGTGCAATTATGTCATGAATTCCTAAAAGTGTTTGGAAGTCTAAAAAGGAAAAATATTCGAGTTACAAGCTGCGAAATTAGTAATATATTGTAACCGTCTAAAAAAGAATGGTTAAGAATTCGGTTCTTAATCATCAATATCTCAGACAACAGCAAAGATCCCACTTCCTCTTCGTCCGTACAGGTATATATTTTTCAATAACTAATTTATTTATGAGTTATGACTTATGACATAGATTCTTATCTTATATTATGTATTCTTTATTATAAAGTTTTATTTATATAGTACAAAGATTCGGCATATCACTCAAAACGCTACGCTACACACAAAAGTTTGGTCCCACACTGACCATAGTGCTTCGAATGCAAGGGAAGAAGAAGAAAAATGATGTTTTTTTTTGGAAAAAAAAATGTTCACCAATGGGGGAACAGAGTTAAGTCAATACTGACAAATTTTTTGGGAGTAAAATTAGAGAGCCCTAATTATGGTTTTAAAGTACATTTTGAAACATGAAGTAGAAGAATTATCCTCAAATTATGAAAATGTCCAATTAGTTTATGAAAATCTCTTAGATGACGAAGTATTAATAGTAGGTTAAAAGGTGATATTAGTAGTATATGTAAATAACCAGTAACAAAATGTCACCTAAGTTTTTCACAATAAAACATTTTTTTCCTAAAAAAAATTTTTACTACGAAAATATTGTGAACATAATATTATTCATTAAAAAGAAACACTACATATTCTCATTTAAATGAGCTTATTTCTTTATTAAAATAGAATTTACTATTTTATTTATAAAGCTTTAAAATTTTTTAATGTACAATTATATTTCCATACACTAAATAAAAGGAAAACAAAATTTACACCTAAAGTAGAAGTTAATTTTTTTTTTTTTTTTTAATGAAAAAAGTAGAAGTTGGTTTGATTTCTTTTTAAACAGTACCAAAGTGAAGCACAGACTGCATAGTGGTTCCACTTTAAGAATAAAAAAATAAAGGGTAAATTCCAGAAACCTCCCCTGAGGTTTGGGGAAATACCAAACACGTCCAACAGTTGTTAAAAATGACCAATTTGCTCCTAAAATGCAAATGGCGTGTGACGCCGTTTAAGCACCGTATATCAAACTATATTATGTAATTTCTTTCTTCTTCCCGAATCACACAGAAAATCTCTCTCCTTCACGCCCAGAAAATCTCTCTCTTTTTCTTCACGTCAAAAAATATCTCTCTCAAGCTCAAGTCTGAAATTTCAGACTCGGGACCAACAACTCCTCCACAGGAATGGTTTCAAAGCCGGTTTAACCACAAATCTCAAGCTATACTCCGCCGTTAAAAGCTTTGTGGTTGGGTTGCGAATCACGATGAATTGTAGATGGCGATTGCTGGGTCACGATGAGTGGAGACGGCGGTTCCAAGGTCAGTTCGGTGAGCTGCCGTTGTGGGTATGGGTATTTTTTTTTAATTTTTTGATTTGGGTTCTGTTTGGGTCTGAGGTGTGATGTTTGATAGTTGGAACGGTTTGGGTTCGAGGAAGATGTGTGGGTAGTGATGGGTGGTGCCGTGGTGGACAGGGGTTGCTGGGTCACACGATGCTCGACGGTGGGTCTTTTTTTTTTTTTTTTTTATAAATAATTTGGGTTTTGTTTGGGTTTGAGGTGTGAATAATGTGATGTTTGATGGTGGGAGTGGTTTGGGTTTGAAATCGATGGGTGGGTAGTGATGGGTGGTGCCGTGGTGGCCGGCGGTTGCTCGGTCACACGATGCTCACCAATGGGTCTGGGTTTTGTTTTGAATTTTTTTTTTTTTTGATCTGGTTGAGCTGATCTATGTTTGATTGCCTTGTGTGATATTGGATCTAATTGGGTTGATCTTGGTTTGATGGAGGGAGGATTTTTGTTTTGGAATGTAATGTAAATTTTTATTTTTCCAAATGAGAATGTATGGTTTTGATTTGAAAAATGGGTACTAGCTGAGTGATTTTTTTTCTGTAATCTTTCTCAAAATACATGTGGTTTGAGCTTTCAGAGAGAAGCGTTTATGTTATGGCGCGAAGAAGAAAGTGAACAGAGAACATGGGAAAAAATCGTTTGGAGAGAGTAACAGCAGTACACGCCGTCTACTTTTTAGGAGTAAATTGGTCATTTTCAACAACTGTTGGATGTGTTTGGTATTTCCTCAAACCTCAGGGGAGGTTTCTGGAATTTACCCAAAAATAAAAAGTCTGCGCAAAAGCGCGCGTGATCTTGAGCGTGTTTGCATGTGGAGGCTTGCAAGTTGCAACTTAAAAAAAAAAAAAATACATACTTCCATATATAAATACAATTATAATAAATAAATACTTATTAATAATTTTAGACAAATTAATAATTACTATTATTATCAAATTTTATATTTAAAAAAATATTAAAATAAAAAAATCATAATATATTAAACTTTACTTTTCTTTCGAGTTACCATAATATTGACTAAATATCAATAACCATATTTTTACTACACTAATTTATAAGTTTTTTCTAATAAAATGTGTTTGCGTCTTGTGGTAGCTTTATTTATTTATTTTTAAATAATAAAAAAGAAAACACTTACTCCTATAAGGTTGAGTGTTGTTGCTCTAGCATTACAAAGACTTGCATAAAAAGAGAAATTATATGATAACAAAACATTTTCATATCACTTTTGTTTTTGTTTTTATTGTGGTGTGGTTGTGACGATTTGTTGTGTCCTTATTAATACAATAAAAAATGTTTACCACTATCACTTGACTAATTGTACTTTGTGTAGTGATTAAAAAGACATTAATAAGATTATTATTATTATTATTGTTTAAATTAAAACAATAAATAGATGGACAGAAGAATCTAGAACTAGAATCTTATGCATAAATAAACAAATAAAGTCCAAACTTATATTTAGACTTGGTTACTGTATAGACTTGCTAGTGAAGATAGTTGAAAATGACTTGACTTATCATGAGTAGTATAAAGACAAGAAGAGCAGGGCAAACTGCTTTCTCACAACTGCTCTTGTTTTCTGTAATGGATTTCAAGAGCTCATCCAATTCCTAATATCTTTCTTTCTTAGATAGATTTTCAGTAAAACATTTTCCGGGTTTCTCAGTAAAACTTTTTCAGGGCATCTCAATAAAAAAGCTTCCTGTGACTGAGAGATGGTAGTGTTGAGTTTTGATTTGCCACCTGGGTTCAGATTTAGTCCTAAGGACAAGGAGCTCATCGAATTCTACCTGAAGCCAAAGATCACCGGCAATGATAAGGACATTTGGTTTATACCCGAAATTGAGTTCTATGAAGATGAGCCGTGGGATTTACCAAGTAATCTTCTTGTTTTTTATTATCACACACCCACCTTCATTTCATGGAAAATTTAATGCTTTTTTGTGAAAAGGTAGGAAAATGTTTCACATTGTATTAGTTTGTTGATTGTTGCTTGTTCTGTGTTCTTGTTATAAAATTTTGCTGGACTAGTGTGTTACATTATTTGATCACAAGAAATAGTTACAGACATCCTGGCAGCTACTTGAATCTATATTCAAGTCCTAAGTTCTAACCCCGTGTGTGTGTGTGTTTTTTTCTGTTGTTGTTGTTGTATCTGTTTTCTGGTCTTGTTGTTGTCTGGTTCATGTTGTATCTAGTTAGCGTTTTCTTTTGTATAAACAATGAAACTTTCTCTGTAGTTAATTTGTTGTGGTGAATTTGGAAGTACTATTGTTTTCTATTTTTGCTTACTTTGATAACAAAATTCTGAATCAGCCTTTGTAAGAATTTTTGAACTTTCAATGTTATGTGACTTCTTTGTTAGTATTATACTTACTAGATTACATAAGATTTGCATAATGTGCCCTTATAATTATCTCATAGTTGAGCAATTATATAATGTATATGGTCATGTGATTTTTCCCATTTTGGGTGTCAAAATTTTGTGATTAAGTCTGGTTTCTTGTACTGTAGTTAAAACTGGGATTGCTTCGGAGGACCAAGAGTGGTTCTTCTTCACTGTACTGAGCCTGAAGCATCAGAACGATAATCCAAAAAAGAGAAAAAGGGGTCAGAAACAGGAACTGGTGAACAGGCAAACCAAGGCTGGGTTCTGGAAATCAACCGGTAAAGATCGGGAAATCGAGTCTGGAGGGATCGTGGTTGGAACGAAGAAATCTCTGGTCTTCCATAGAGGGAGTACTAAGGGAAAAGGGAAGGGAATAGGGACTAGTTGGGTAATGCATGAGTACAGCACAACCCAGAAGGAGTTTGATGGAAAACACCCCGGCCAGGTTGGCTTTTGCTATTCAGTTTGTTTGATTGATGTTAAATTGACCTCAGATTTTTTATTGATTACTCAACTGAGTGTGTGTGTTGATTTGAGATTGTTTTGCCTCCAAAATCATTGGAGGTAACTTTAAAAGAGGATTGATTCAATTAGCTAGGATTGTGGAAGCTGTTAATTTTTTGTTAATTCTTAGTGAGGGTTAACATTCTTGCTGGATTAATTATCTCTCTCTCTTTTTAATATTTTGTTTTCATTAAAGAAGGTATTCTTAATCCATCAAGTGATAGATATTGAAATTTGACATGTAGACAGTGTTGCAAGGGATTAGTGATTTTAACAATATTGAGGAGAGGAGGAGACTCTTAAGAACAGGGTGTGAATTTTTAAAAAAAATTAGTTTGATGGTTTCTTTTGGGTTGAATGATACTCACATGTATGAATTGAGAATTTGTTTGTTTTGTTAATGTAAGAGTGGCATTGGGTGTATAAAGGTTTTGAGATTGTGAGTCTCGTTTATGATGTAATGGGTATTGGGACAGTTTTTGTTTCTGACATTTGTGTGTGATGCTTGTGAGAGTGTGCTATTTTGATTGAGGTTTTGTTGAACGTGGTTGTAATCCATATTATTGATAGTGGATTTCAATTGGTGTTGTTGCTAGTGGACTGCATGGAGTTGACTGAACCGTGCTTAATATTGTTATCTTGTAATGATTTTTTTAAAAATTGTTAATGTGAATGTGCTCTCACTAGCTCCAAATCAAAAAAGTTTTACTGAAACCTATTATATATCAAATGGCTTTGTAGGACAAACTCCTCTATGTCATTGTTAGTTACAACATTTCTGATATATATTTACCTTCTGTTATTTGGATCTTTGTGGTAATTCAATTTGTAGTATATATAAGGCAAGGATGATATGTTCGTCCAATTCACTTGGGTGCTTAACATTATGCAGAAGCCCTTTGTACTTTGTCGTTTATTCAATAATGAAGAAAAGAGTAACAAAGGTGGGCCTGCAAAGTCTAAGCCAGCACTGTCTCCTGTATCTCCAGTATTGGAAGTGCAAGCTGAAATTTCTGATCAAATGATGTCTGATGTTACAGAACTTGTTCAGTGTAACAATGACAACAAACATCATAAAGCATATGTTGCAGATGATCAAGCGGAAGGGGTGAGATATATATATATATATATATATATTTTGGTTGGAATTGAGAAGTATAGTAAATTAATCAAGTACTTATCTTGTGCACTCATGTTTCTTGTCAGGTTGATTTAAGTGAGGAGGACATGGAACTTCTCATGGGTGCATTCTATGTCCCTTCAGAGGACTCTCCATCCAGTTTACCCCTCACCACTACTGATGTTTCAACTCCAATCACTGTCAAATCTTCTCATAAAGAAACACAATCTGAACCAACATTGGCTCCAGCATCTCAAGAATTGCCTGAGCAAGCTGAATACCATCCAATTACTTGCATAACAAGATTTGACAATGCAGCACCACTTGCATGTAAAGATGATTATAATGCATATGCTGCAGAAAATCAAGTGGCAGAAGTAAATACTACAGAAGTGAGAATGAATTTTACTTTCAGCTTGAAACAGTTGTCAATATTATTCTTTTGTGGGAATTAAAAGTGCAGATAACTAAAAATATATACTTATCTCAGATATTCATTTGTCTTCCATCAGGTTGACCTTGATCTGGATATGGACAAAGCCTTCGAAAGGTTCTTTATCCCTCCACCAGGGTCAGTAGATTGCAACCTTTTCTCCCCATCAACTTCAACCCCCGTTATTGCTGTTTCAATGTCTCCAGACTTTGGCAGTGAAGCTGACAATTATCGCCCAAGTTTTCGACGTCTTCTTGAAGAAAATTTTGATGGAATAACAACTGACACTATAGTGCCCATTGAGAACAATGGTTATAACACTTATGTTGCAAATAATCAAGTGGCAGATGTGACATCTGATGAGGTGAGGAAAGATTAAATTCGAGCATAAAACAATAACATCTCTTTTCCAAGGGTAGTTAACTAGTTAAGTACCTATCTTATTCATTTATGTTTCTAACATCAGGCTGATTTGCAGGTGGAGGCAGGCTCGAATATGTTCCCTGACACACCACAGCCACTAGGTTGCGACATGTTATCCCCATTACACTCACACATGCAAGCAGCGTTAGGTTCTTCTTGCATGTCTTACCCTTTTACCAATGACTTAAACAGTGGTTATTGGAGGGTGCATCACCAATCTGGCATGAATGTGCCAGCTCCCAATTTCTCCGAGTCCGGGGATTTAACTCTTATTAATCCTGATGAGTCCTTTCGTAAAATGTCTGGCAGTCAAACTAATCTAGCTTTTGATGATGGGACCCTGAAAAACATGGTCTCTGATAAGGACAATGGGTCATGCAGTGGGTCAGATGCCAATCTGGTAAGTGAAAACTCTCAAGATACTGTTTATTAATTGATCTTGCAAGTTTTCAAAGAAAATTTAAGCTGTGTTAATTTGCGGCTCAAGACTTTTTATACTCCTTTGTGGGTAGTTTTTGAGCTATTCAATGTGGTTTATTTGTGTCTTTTATCTTCAGATAAATTGGTCTTCTAAAAGCTAACCTTGCAGTGTTATTATGAACAGCTGTTCACGCTTGAGGATCCAGAATTGGTGTCGCTTGATGAGATCTTGAATCCAGAGGTTTCATCAGGGTTGTTAAATCAGGATCATACTTAGGATCTCTGGGAGGGTCTGCGGATCAGATCATAGGATCTGATTGAAGATACCCTTACTAATATTAGTAAGGGCAAAAATTAAAAGAATTATTAGTCTTCCTTTTCCCACTTACATACATTTGCAAACATTCCCCAAAGTCTCCTCAAACCGATTCACTCTTTTTCACCTCAAAAGAGAATTTTAGTATATTCCAACCATCTTTCCCTCTACTGTCCTCTCCTCCCTTTCCATTTCCCTCTGTTCCAAATGTAGTGTTATTGTCTTTTACAAAGCACAGACCCATGGTATTTTACATTCAAAAGCCTATAGCCTCCTTCAACAACTCAAATTGACTACCACCCCCATTTCCCTCTACTCTCCTCTGCCCACCCCACCCCCCCCCCCCCCCCCCCAAAAAAAAAAAACTTTAAAAAAGCTACCAGCTTAGGCTTATTTCAGCTCCAAGTTGAATTTAAAGGTTTCTCTTGGAAAACCCAATCTAGGTCGGGATTTTAATTAATCCTGTTCTTAATAGACTTCTAGTTCTGGTTGAAGTCATTGATGTTTAAGATATGTAGAATTGTGAGATCGAAGATCCTTGATCGAGATTTTAACAACCCCTGGACTCTGTTACAGAGTGAAACAAGTACAATCGATTACTGTACCGTCACTTCTCGTGTATAATGTTGAGGTGCACTGGACAGCCTTGGTGTTCTTATGAGAGGACCTTACATGTACAATGCGTCCTCATTTGTTGGTGCTGTGAACAAATTATATATGTATATAATGAATTAAGCTATCGTTTGGAATTAGTATGAGGATTTGGCAACTACGAAAATGGAAGCAAGGCTTCATTGTTGTTAAATCTGTATGCAGTGTGATTTACGTTTAAGCTGTACTGATAATTGTCTACTTCTGTAAACATGTAATGATATGTACTCCTAAGTCAACCGATGAATTTCGTTAGTGTTATCATCTTTAAAGTTTGTGATGGTTAAAATTTGTGTGCTGGAATGTGGTTGTTTTTAGTTGCTTGTGTGCGTTTAGACAAGAAGAATGCATGAAAACTGAAATCAAGTTGAGCTAGAATTGAAGCATGTACAATGAAAAAGGCTGATGTACACAGGATTGGAATGAGTGACATGGTCCGGGACCTCCAGATTGAAGGTGCCATAATCAGGTTATAATCCAGTAGTTAAATACAGGAATGTCTTCAGGTAAAGCTTTAATGGTTGTTGAATTTCAATGTTTTATTATTAATGTTGCTATTATTCTAAGTGCATATATTCAAGCTTGAATGATGGGTTGCTTGCAATGGTGGTAGTTTTACAATTGAAACTCACACCATATTGTTTCAGAATATTCGATAATTCTTCTTACATAAGTTTAAGGTGTCCTAAAGTTTGGGTAATGCATATTCAAAATTTGTTAGTTATGCTAGATATTTTTATGTACTTAGGATGTTCTCTTTTGACTTTCAAAACCTATTATTCTTGCTTTTCTGTTTTTATAATTTTGTTTTGGAGTGGATCTTTTCCGTGGCTTGCTTCGAAAGGTAAGACTTAGAAGCAACTTTTTTGTTGATTAAAATGTAAATTTTTTGAAAAGAAACGAAATATTTACCAAGTACTATTATTAGAGTTCACCTCATGCTCTCTCCCTGTGTTTTTTGTATCTAAAAAGAAAAAAAAAAAAAAAAAATCCAACTGTGTAGTATAATTTGCCTAGTTCTTTTCAAAAGTTTTAAGTTTTCAATCATGACACTTGAGGGGAACTTATAAACGTGGTGGCTCAAGGCTTAAGACCTCTTTATAAAAGGTTTCTAACCTCCTTTTAAAAAAAACTAAAAATTGTAAAGTGATGTTAGGAATATTACAAAATTTACAATATATTAAAATGACTTCTTAGAATATTTTTTATCTCATTTATAACATGCAAATCAAAACCAAACATTAATAAATCATCCATATAGGGGCTATTGGGCTAACAATAACATTTGACTTTTCCCAATATTTTAAGCTAAATGCATTTGTCACATTCATTTGACTTCTATCAATTGAATTTTCATGCCATTGTTTTGGGGGCCTTTTTTAAGCAATATACTTCTCTAATTACATTACATACCTTTTTTTCTTGGCCAAGTTCTATAAAGCCTTTAGTTTGGTCTAATAAATTTCTTCTTCTAAGTCTCTATATTTAAAAAAAAAAAAAATCATATTTATATCTATAATTTTCAAATCACATATTATAGCACCAGTAATTAGCAATATAATGCATGTAATCCTAGAAATTGGAGAAAATATGTAAAGAAAAAAAAATCAATGATAGGCCAAAAATGTATTGACCCTTGTGATGAATTAACTAATTAATTAGCCAAATTAATTAATTAATTCAATTAGCGTGCAATACGCGTGGTAGCATAAATAAATCACCAACTAAGTTAAAATGCAGCGGAAAATAAAGTTGACATGGTGATTTGTTTACGAATGGGAAAAATCTCTAAGGCAAAAACCCCACCGGGTGATTTTATGGTCATCACTCCCGAGAATCCACTATTATCACAACAAGCGGTTACAAGTAAATGAATCTTAGTATCTTATACCAACCTACAGTTGAACATTTATCCTAATATCCAATTGGACTTATTTTGTGGTGACAATCTCTCATTTTCAATGCACGGCTCCCAATACGTGACTAACCAATCGATACACGAATCAAAGTACGTGATTAGCCACCAACTTGAAAAGGATGTTGGCTGTAAAGTTCTTTAGTTCATCAATACGATGAAGATCACGAAACTCCTTGGTTACAAAAACCTACGGCGTACAAACTAGTAGCTTCTTTAAGAGAAAGATAAACTAGGGCAAATTTGTCTCTAGTCATAATTTGCTTGAATAAAACCTTTGCATCAAGTTTCATCAACTGAGACGGCCCTTAAAATAATCCTTATATATGTTTAAGGTTGTGAGAAAATAAAGTCTAAACAAGTATACACGGATATGTGTGAAATCAGATCTGAAAAACTAATTTTCGTAAATCTCAATAGATAGGTTATCTATCAAGTAGCTATCGAGCATCGGGGAAAGGCGGCCTTTTAAACCTTGATAGATACCATTTGTCGAGATAACTGTCGAGTTTTAAAATCCAACACTTCTTCACTTGATTCTTGGACAGATTTGCATGGCTTTAACACTTTGACTTGAGCTCTTGTTCCTTGAAGTATTAAACACATCCTAGATCTACCCAATTACAAGTAAAATGCGTTTTGCATGGCTTTAACACTTGGACTTGAACTCTTGCTTCTTGAAGTATTAAACACATCTTAGATCTACCCAATTACAAGTAAACAAGAGAAAGATAAACTAGGGCAAATTTGTCTCTAGTCACAATTTGCTTGAATAAAACCTTTGCATCAAGTTTCATCAACTGAGACGGCCCTTAAAATAATCTTTATATATGTTTAGGGTTGTGAGAAAATAAAGTCTAAACAAGTATACACGGTTATGTGTGAAATCAGATCTGAAAAACTAATTTTCGTAGATCTCAATAGATAGGTTATTTATCGAGTAGCTATCGAGCATCGGGCAAAGGCTGCCTTTTAAACCTCAATAGATACCATTTGTCGAGATAACTGGCGAGTTTTAAAATCCAACACTTCTTCACTTGATTCTTGGACAGATTTGCATGGCTTTAACACTTGGACTTGAGCTCTTGTTCCTTGAAGTATTAAACACATCCTAGATCTACCCAATTACAAGTAAAATGCGTTTTGCATGGCTTTAACACTTGGACTTGAACTCTTGCTTCTTGAAGTATTAAACACATCTTAGATCTACCCAATTACAAGTAAAGTGCATTTTATTATAGGATTAGCCAATTCTAAATGACATATATTCCTAACATAATTCACATATGTCCTAACAATCAAGAGCATCTTTTTGTTTAAAGCTTTTTGCAACAATTTTAGCTTTTAAACTTATCTATAAATCTATTTGAATTACGTTTCTTTGTAAGGACTTTTATAAACAGATGGTAAGTCTACTAATTTCCAAGTTGGCGTAAATGCACTTTTAGTCCTTATATTTTGACCTTTTTCCATTTTAGTCCCTACATTTTATTTTTTCCACTTTTAGTCCCTAAAACAAATTTACGCTTTCCGTTTTAGTCCTTTCCGTCAGTCAACCAACGGAAATAGCTGAGGTGGCAGCCGGAACAATTAAAATATTATAAAAAATGCCACATCACCCTGACAAATCAGCATATAAATTTTAAAAATTAATTTATTAATTTTAATTAAATAAAAAAAATAAAAACATAATTAAAAATAATAAAATCAATCCTAAACCCAGAAAATCAAATCCAAGAACACGAATTCAGAATTAAAAACAATGAAATCAAATGCCTATGAACACAAGAACACAAACCCAGAAAATCAAACCAAGAACAAGAATTCAAAATTAAACCCATTGAATCAACTTCCTTTCCCACTTAAAATCAAATCAACAATGCAATAAAATTTGAGAAGAGAACAAAGACCAATGCTGAAGACCCATGCTGAAAATCCATCAGTTTTTCTCGTTCTTCCCCAAAGATTCATAGCCAAAATCATAAAATCAAAGAAAACCCAAAAATCTCAAACACTCAAAAACCCAAAAACTCAAACAAAACCCAGTTTATTTCAAACAATCAACAACAAAATCAAACAACAAGGCCAACTCGGCTCGTTGAATCAAACAAACACACAAACCTAGAAAAACCCAACCAAACTCAGCTCATTGAATCAAACTCGACTCATTGATTTTTTTTTTTTCTGGTTTCATTTTTTGGGTTTGGGTATTTGATTTTCGGGTTTGATTTTCTGGGTTTGGGTATTCGTTTTGGGTTTCTTATACTCTGCTTCGGATCTAGCCAGCGCTTCCAGCGTTTCTTTCGACCGTGCTTGAAAATTGCCGGTGTCGGATTCTTCTTCGTTTTGGTGGGTTCGGAGCACGGTCTCTAAGGATGAGAGTTGAGCTATCTCACTCGATGGCGAAGCTTGAAGGCAACGACAGAGCTTGAAGATGACAGCGATAATGGCAGAGCTTGAAGGCGATGGCAGTGCTTGAATTCGACGGTGGCGATGGTAGATCTTGAAGGCGATGACGGCAATGACAGAGTTTGAAGACGACCTTTTACTCGCCTGGGTTTGTTGTTGTCGGTTGTGGCTTTTGCTCACCGGGGTTCACTTGTTGTGGGTTATGGCTTTTGGTTGCCGGAGTTTGCCGCCGTGGGTTGAATCGATTTTAAGGCTTAGGTTTGAATGGGTTGTGGGTCTGAATAGGTTGTGGGTTGCTGTTAGTGGGTATAAATTTCATGTTCTTGGGTTTGATTTTCTGGGTTTAGGTTTGATTTTATTGTTTTTAATTATGTTTTTAATTTTTTTATTTAGTTAAAATTAATAAATTAAATTTTCAAATTTATATGCTGATTTGTCAGGGTGATGTGGCATTTTTTATAATATTTTAATTGTTCCGGTTGCCACCTCAGCTATTTCCGTTGGTTGACTGACGGAAAGGACTAAAACGGAAAGCGTAAATTGGTTTTAGGGACTAAAAGTGGAAAAAATAAAATGTAGGGACTAAAATGGAAAAACGTCAAAATATAGGGACTAAAAGTGCATTTACGCCTTTCCAAGTTTTATTGAAATTTAATGAATTTGTCTCATTGTATACAACTTTTTCCAAAATACAAGGTTAAATGATGCTAAACTTCTTTTTGATTTGGAGGGTTTTCCTTAATATTGAAACATTATTGTAGGGCTAAGGGGCCCAAGAACATATGCTGGGCCTTAGGCCTTATCCGAGGACACTTTGTGGTCCGAGGGCAGATAAACAGTAATAAGTAGGTAAGATTTAGGATCTCATGAGCGAGCTGCAGGTGAGAATGCTGGGGAAAGTAAGCCGAGGATCGACTATGCGAAACAGAGGTCAGAAAGAGTGTCTTGTCACCCAGGGTGACCTTCCTGGAAATTCTGGTGATAACGATATACGTTACGAACATATAGGACAACTAGGAAGTAGGAAATATTTAAGGGAAAGCTGCTATCACCGCATTGAATGTTCTGCAGCTAACTCTCTGGCCGCATTAACGAGGAAGTGATACCTGAACAATAGTTTTCAGCCTTACAGCTACTCTCCAGAGACTTCAGGAAGGTGCTGATGTGATAGGGATCAACACCAACAATCTAATCTACACGTGAAGGGCAAAGATGAAAAAAAAGAGACAGTATAAAATAGGAAGAAGGCAATGAGAGGAAGGGATTGAGAAATTAAGAGGAAAATACTGTAGCAATTGAGAGTTGAACTTGTATTCAAACTTGAGAATCAATATATAAGAACTGATCTCCTCGGACTGAGCCAATGATGATTTTATTTAGATTAAACCAGTTTATCTTCATTTTCTTGTCATCTGGATCCACTCTACTTGTTGTCTGACTCATTAAAGTCCAATTTTCCAACCCACTCTCTACAAAATTCATTGTATTGGGCTCTTTGGGCCTAAGTTCATACTTCCTTTGGGCTTGGGAGTCAAATTGTGTCCTTACAATTATAATATGATCTAGAATCTCTCTACTTTAGTTCTTTTACTTCTTATAAGTTTAATTCAAAATTTTCTTGTGTTTGTAAAGGAAAAGTAGAAGATTGACATTGTGATAAAAGATTTTCTTGAACTTCTTTACCCCCACTAATTTTCAATTTAAATGGAATTTTGTCATCATGAAAAATCGCATCACTTGATTCTAAAATTATATTATTTTAATGTAAAAAAATCTATAGGTTGTACTCTAAATTGTATAACTAAGAAAAGTAAAGGTAACAACTCTAAGTCCTATTTTAGGTATTTTAGGGTCTGTAAGTCTTACATAAGCAAGAAAACCGCACGCTATTAAATATCTTAAATTTAACTTTTGCTCTTTCCACAACTCGAAAGATGTGATGTTATTTTTCTTATGTGGAACTTTATTTAAAACATGACAAGAAGTTAATATTGCTTATACCAAAAGATTTACGAGAGCGCCTAATTCTATTAATATAGCATACGTTAACTCAATTAGAGTTATTTTTTCTCTCATGCACTCCATTAGAAGTATGTGAGTATGGTTGAGTAGCTTTATCAATAATTCCTAAGATTTAACAAATTAGGTAAATCTAATAGATTCATACTCTTGGCATCTATCCGTTCTATATCTTCTAATTTTTCTATTGAATTGATTTTCAATTTCTTTAAGAAATTCTCAGAACTTTTTCAAAACTATCACACTTTTATTTTTCAAGAAAAAAGCAATAATTTACCTTAAAAAAATCAAAAATCAAAGTGATAAAGTGTGTATTTGCTCTAGAAGTTAAAATTCCTTAAAATTTACATAAACAAATGTGAATTAATTCAAGATTTCTTTCAACATTTTAAAATTAATTCAGGATTTCTTTCGACACTATACAAGTTCAAAATTTTTAGCGAGCATGTACACGTTGAACCTTGCAAGTTGGAGTGTTGTAATATGTATATATATGGTGTATTTAGCCAAAATTAAAAATAACAAAAATAATGAAATTCTATTTCATCTACATCAACAGCCCCTCCGTTCATATTTTTCGTTGAGTGCCACAAAATATAACTTGCTACGTGAGCTTAGTTCATGTAATAAAATGATACCATGTTGTTTTTATTAAGCCATGCCATTTTTAATTATTTAAATCTTTTAGGTTACAAAATTGATGTGAAAAATCCAAACACCCCAAAACTTTAGGGGGTAAAATTCAAATTCTTAAACTTCACAGTGTAAAATCTAAGCACTTCAAAACTTCAGGGAGTAAAATCCAAATTCTAAAATTTTAAGGTGTAAAATCCAAATACCCCAAACTTTAAGGGTAAAGTTTGCAATTTAGCCTAAGTTTTGTTATATAAACCTTATAGATTGAGATATCTTTTATCATCTTCTCATAAAAAAACAAAATAGATATATTCTATCATTAAAAAAAAAAAAAAACACTTAAAAAAAATCTAACATAGAAAATAATTTTAAATATTTATTTGTTACATTGATTAAGTGATACCAATTACATTTTTGTGATCTTATCAGTTGGTAAAATTTTGTAATTAAATTTGTTTGTAGTAGTTTTAGTATTTAAAAAAGAATTAAAATGCAAACACATATGGTGTTGTCGAGTTGTTATTACTCCTAAAGTTAACAGCTTTGAAATGCACAGAAATGCACACACAAAATTTAATAAAATCTCTATGTATATTTGGGCTTTGGGTTCAAGAAAATAGAATTTGGCACCCCCTCCCTCCAAAATCTTGGCCCTTAACCAAATTCTAACACACATAACATCATAAATCAAACTAAAAAACCACGTATTAGCCCAAACAATCACAAATCATCAGCCCACAAAATTTAATAAAAACTTTACGAACATTAATTAGAAAAGTTGATACCCACAGATCCACAGATCAGCCCATGTTATCAATGAGATATTGACCAAAAAAATTCTAAGACTTTGTGTTTTGGAGACATAGAATTAGAATAAGCTAAAGTAGTTAAGTTATGTAATAGAGACTTAGAAATGACAAACTCGGGTGTGGGGCAGTGGCTAAATGGGCTACAGTGTGGTGGCAAAGGGTAGTGTGATAGAGTGAGTGAGTGTAGACCATGTGCTTGAACGATTTATAGTGTATTCTAACTATTTTTTAGATAGGGACATATATATCATAAAATATAAAAATGTAACACAAATTTAACCAAATAAAAATTTTCACACTTGCCTACATTGCTAACTCATAATGCTATAAATTAATTAATTGAAAACTAATAAATCTATAAATTAAGAAGAATGGAATTTATAATTAATGCATCATGCATATCACTTATATTTTTGTATTTGTCTTTACTTAGTGACAACAATTAGTACTTTTGGGAAATAATAAACGTAATTCTTATTTGATTTGTGTCATTATCTTTGTTGGTAGATGAATGCATTGTAATGTATTAAGAAATAATGATTTTGTTCTGTATTTTTGTTCACAAATTGTTAGTACTAAATGGATGCTTATTTGGAGCTTTATGAATTTTTTTTCTTATACCTTGACGCCCTAACTTGAAATCCTAGAACTGCGTCCTGTGTATATAGAAAACCAAAAATGTCTACCACGTGAATTGTTCTTGTATAGTGATGGTAAGAAACAATTGATAGATAAAGAATCTAGAATCTCATGAAAATATCAAGTCCAAAATTATAGATTTCACTTGGTTACTGTATCAACCTTTTTAGACAAGTTATATTACCTTGTTAGACAAGTTATAGATAGGAATAGCTTTACTGATGAGTGATTATTGAGTAGTATCAACCTTGTTAGACAAGCATCCGCATTTCCCCTGGAAGATTTTGTTTCCACAAGCTTTTTGTTGATTTGGCTTTAAAGGAACAAGTTTGTGTTCCAAACAGGTAGAACTGATCCTGGTACTTATTCCCATTGCATCAAAAAAGAAACTGAATTATATGCTATTGTTCCTGACGAGTCCATCAAACCAAATAGAACCCAGGTGCAGGTGAAATGGACTAAGCCCCCTCCCAAGCTGGGTGAAGCTTAATACTGATGGGTCAGTGTGTGGGAATTCTAAGTTGGCTGGTGGTGGTGGGGTCCTTGGGATAACTTCTGTTATTATGGCTGAGCAATGGCCCTTAAAGATGGCCTATCCCTGGCTATGCATCTGGATTTTAACAACATTAATGCAGAAGTAGATGTTGATATGCTTGTTTATATGCTTTCTAACTTGTCCTTTAAAAATCTTATGTTGGAACCGTTCTTAACTGACTGCAGAAACTTAACGAGGGCCTTCATTGCACAGTGTCGCATGTTTATAATAGGAAAGTTAATACATGTGCTGACAGCTTAGCTAAAATGGGGGCTATGCAAAGAACTGATTTCCTCTTTTTGTATGATTTACCGCCTATGGTGGAAAGTGTGCTACCTTTTGCTAAAGCTGAGCGTTTTTGTAGCAGAATGGTTATTTCTAGTTCATATTATGTGAGTGTTTAACAGAAACAAAAACAAAAAGAAGATGACCAAGACTTCTCACAACTGCGCTAATTTTCTCTGCTCTTGAAATCCATTACGGAAAACAAGAGCCTTTCCCAGTGTCTAATTCCTAATATTTTTCTTTCTATTCTATGCATCATCAATATTCTTACAATATTAATTTGTAAGTTTTTTCTAATAAAATTTGTTTGTACTAGAATTAGTATTTCTTTATTTATTTTAATTTTTAAAAGCAACACATATGGGTGGGCTAACGTTTTTTTTTTTTTTTTCGGTGCCATTATTATGGTTTCACAAACTTATTTGTTATATGACCTCAAGAAAAAGATATTATAGCCTTATTTGGAACTCGAGTATATGAGAGTTGAGTTCCAACATGAAGAACTCAACTCTCTGAAACTTGAGTTCTATTGAAAACTTACCAAAAAAAAAAAAAAAAAAGTCTCAACTCAAGTTTTTTATTATTATTTTTTTATATTTTATAGAACTCGAGCATCTAAGACTCAAGTTACCCTTTGAAACTTGACTAGGGACTTAAATTCCGAATGAAGCTACATAATTAATATGTTTTGTTTAAAGCCATATAATGAATAAGTTTGTGAAAATAGAATAATGGGCAAAAAAGTCCTACAAAGACGTGTATAGAAAACCTGAGATTGCAGGTGGAGGAGGGCTCCTTGAAGATTATTAATGGACAATGGATCAAAGGTTGCTTAATTCTTCTACAAATGCTCTTATAGAACCTTTTTTGACTGATTGCAGTAACCTGTTCCATGTCATACCCAACAAGCAAATTAGACATGCCTTCCGAGAAGCTACCAAGTGTACTGATATGCACTTGCTAATATAAGAACTACTTTGTTATCTGATCATGTAACAGACTTATTAATAGCTAATTTATTATATATTAGAAAGTGTAGACACTTCATTGAGGGTCTTGTACTCGTGTCATACTGGCCGTTTCATGTTATAATTTTTTAAAAATTGCTCATGTCACTGTATCATACCTTTACCCGTGTCCGTGCTTCTTAGATTATATATCTTTTGTTTACCCAAAAAAAAAAAAAAAAAAAAAGTTTACCACCGCCAACTGACTAATTATACTTTGTATAGTGATTAGAGGATATATTCTTATTATTATAAAATAATTGATAGATGAAGAATCTAGAATCACATTCACAAATCAAGTCCAAAATTATATTTTAAATTGGTTACTGTATACTTTCTATAAAAAAATTTAAAAAAAATAAAAAAAAAATAAAAAAAAAAAGAAAGAAAGAAAGAAAAAGAACTTGGTTACTGTATAGACTTGCTATTGAAGTTTGGTGGGAATAACTTCACTGATAAGTGACGAGGACTATAAAGACAAGAAGACCAAGGAGTTCCTTCCTACCACGAAAAAAAGAAGACCAACACCAACAGCATTAAATTTTCTCAGTTTTCGTTTTCTTTCTTATATAGTTATGAAAAAGTTGAGTTTGAAATTGCCATCTGGGTATAGATTTTCTCCGACAGAGCAGGAGATCATCGAACTCTTCCTGAAGCCGAAGATCACTGGGAATGATAAAGAAATTAACCATGTTCCCGAAATTGAATTTTATGATCATGAGCCTTGGGATTTACAGCGTAATCTTCTTATTTATATTATCACACACCCACCTCTATTTCTTGGATATTTTATACTTCGTTGTCAAACGTAGAAAAATGTTGTCTTTTTTTCCTTGTATTAGTTTGTTAATTGTTAACGTTGGAATTCTGTTATAGATTGTTGCATGTTATAGAATTATTTTTTCCTGGTTAAGTGTTTTATATGGTATGGCAGCCAACTGAATCTATATTGGAGTCCTAACCGTGTGTGTATTTTGTTTTTGAATAATTCTAGGACATACCCAATTTCACAATAGGTTGGTGTGTGCGTGAGTTTTGGACATTTTCTGCTCACTCATATCTACATGGACCTGTCACTTTTGTTCTATTACTCACACTAGCACAAGTCAACAAGTTGTGAAATTGAGAGTGAAAATGAAATTATTGTATTGTTTATTGTTTTCTGATCTTGGTGTAGTCTGGTTCGGTTCATGTAGTTTGCGTTTTCTTATGTTTAGTCTTTGTATAAAGACTGATGCCTTCTTGGGCTGTGTTCCTCTGCTCTTGTATGGTTGTTTTTTCCTTCTTTAATGCACTTACAGATTTACTTACCCAGGAAAAAAAAAAAAGATTGAATTTTGGTTGGTAGTTTTTCTTTTTCATAATTGTGACAAGAAAATTGATTTTTTTTTCGTTTGAGTACAAAGTATGATTTAGAACTTACTCAATACATTTGATTTAAAAAAAAAAAAAAAATTTATTTTAAACCTTGCATTGGTAACTTCATTGTTAGTTTTTCAGTAAATTTACTTGCTATGTTGAGTTTGGTAGTACTATTATTTTGGTAACTGTTTTATTTTTCCTTTTTGTTAACTTTGATGACAAAATTATGAATAACTCTTTGTAAGAACTTTTATTTGTCTTTCATTGTTTTGTGACTTTTTGGTCTCGCAACATAAATTTTGAAAGTAGTACATTTGTTTAGTATGCCCTTACGATTATCTCATTGTTGAGCAAATAATAATATTTATAAATGCTTATGTGAGTTTCTCATTTTGAGTGTCAAAATTTTGTGTTGAGTCTAGCTTCCTGGAATGTAGATATAAGTGGGATAGATTCAAAGGACCAAGAGTGGTTCTTCTTCAACGCACAGAGCCTGAAGCATCAAAATGGGAATCGGAAGAACAGGACAACCATGGAAGGGTTCTGGAAAGCCACTGGTAAAGATAGGGAAATCTGGTTCAGAGGGAGTTTGATTGGAATGAAAAAGACTCTAGTCTACCATAGAAGGCGTACTCCTAACGGCAAAGGGACCAAGTGGGTGATGCATGAATACCGCACAAGCCAGGATGAGTTTGATGGAACACACCCTGGTCAGGTTGGCTTTTGCTTTTCAGTTTATTTAATTGATGTGAAATTGACCTGAAAGTTTTTTACTTTTTTCTTGATTGCTCAAGAAAAATTTTCTTATGTTTATTTTGCCTTTCATTTTTTGTGTTGATTTAAGATCGTTTTGCCTTCAAAATCATTGGAGGTTACTTTAAAGTGGGTTGATTCAATTAAAAAGGGTTGTGGAAGCTGTTAAATTTGTTAATTTTAAGTGAGAGTTAACATTATTGCTGAATTAATGATCTCTTGATATGTTTAATTGGTGAATTAAGCGAGTTATCCTTACTTTAAAAAGGTAGGCTGTTGGCTTTTATGATTCTCTATAACTTCAGAATACACAATTACTATTATAACTTGCCAAACCTCTACTAATGGGATTAAATCTAAGGGCCATTTCCCCTCAATCCTGAAAGTCAGTTTTTTGAGCTTATTTTGGTCAGTTTCACACCAAAAAAAGAAAGCTTTTCCTCTTCTTTTTCTTTTTAAAAAATATTTTTAAAGCAATTAGCAAAGTGCATCTAAACTCCACTTTGTTGTGTGTTATAAATAGTGTTAGTGTAGCTTTTGTGTTGTGTGTGAGAATCATAACACAATGCTTTGCCAAGTGAATTAATGGCTAGAACACCTTGATGTATAAAGGATTTGGGTTTTTTATGTTTATGTTAGTGTTTGTGGTTATAATTCATGTAATTAATAGTAGATTTTGGTTGGGTACATTACTACTAGGGGTTGCAAAATTGGATACGACCTACGAATTTGACACAACATGACACGGAATTAATAAGTTATGGGTTGAGGTTTAATGGGTTCGTGTCATATTCGGGTTGACACGATTGACCCGTTTGATAAACGGGTTGGGTTAGTGTCCATCATATAGAACCTGTTTGATCTGTCTGACCCGTTTAATTAAATGATATTTTACCAATATACCCTTCAAACTCTAGGTATATAAACTTATTAGTTGTTGTGGTTTTTTTTCTTTGACATATTATGATTAATTATTTGTGATATTGAGATATACTTTAGTTTTGAATAATTATTTGTGATGCAATTACTCGTTAGTTCTGAATTTTATATTAAAAATATTTATTTGTTTGGTTTTTCATAATTCATATTAATTTGGTTACTAGTTAATACTAATTTTTTTTTTCCATTTCATTTTGATAAAATCTGATAAATAGATCAACATAACTGACCTGTTTAATAAATGGGTTGTGTTAGGGTTGAAGAATCTTGACCCGTTTAATAAACATGTCGGATTAGGGTTGACACATGTAATTGAATACTCATGAGTTGACACGACACGAACTTGACACGCGAACACGAATTACCACCCTTAATTACTGCTTTATATTCATTATTGGCAAGAACTCCCAAATTTTGGGACTAGGGCTTTGTTTGTTTGTATGTTTTGTGAATGAGCTTCTATTAGCCCCAAATCACAGTTTTTTTTAATCACTGTGGGATTCCCCTCACTGGACTCAAAACAAAATTTATGTAAATTCCTTTATCGTTAGTTTGCTTTTGCTTTACTGAAGGCGCTTCCTTAAACTGACACCTATTATATAACAAATGTCTTTGTAGGACAACCTCCTCTATTTCATTATTGTTAGTTATAACGTTTCTGACACATATTTGCATACTGTTATTTGCATTTTTGTAGAAACTCAATTTGTTGCATATATCAGGCAATGATGTTACGTTCACCCAATTCACTTGGGTGCTTTACTTTATGCAGAAACCCTTTGTCGTCTGCCGCTTATTCAATAATGAAGAAAAGAGTAAAAAAGGTGGATCTGCGAAGTCCAAGCCAGCACTGGCTCCTTTATCTCCAGCATCAGAAGTGCAAGTTGAAACTCTTCAAACAAGTATTCAATCTTGTTATTCTGAAATTTCTGGTGAAATGATGTCTGATGTTACATTACCTGTTCAGAGTAACAACAACAACAACTATCACAATGCAGATATTGCAAAATATCAAGCTGCAGAACTGACATATACTGAGGTGATAGGAACTTTGTTCGTCGTAAGACACTTTCTATTTTTTTTTTTTTTGGAATTGAGAAGTATTATAAATTAATCAAGTACTTATCTTGTGCACTTTTGTTTCTTCCATCAGGATTATTTTAATGTGGCAGAATTTTTGACTCCCAATATCTCTGAGGATTCAACTCCTATCAATCCTCTTAATAATCCAGATGAGTGCTGTCATAACACATCTTGCAGTCAAAATAATCTTGCTGTTGACAATGAGACCCTGAAAAACAATGGGTCATGCGGTGGGTCAGATGCCAATGGACAGGTAAGTGAAAACTCTCAAGATGTTGTTTATTATTTGATCTTGCAAATTTTTCCAGAATATTTTAAGTCGTGTTAATTTTCACCTCAAGACTTGTCATTGTTATTATTATTTGGGGAATTAGAAGTGCAGATAACTAATCATATACTTGGTTATTCATTTTTCTTCCATCAGGTTGACCTGGATCTGGATTTCTGGGAAGCCTTTGAAACAGGCTATATCAGTCCACCAGGGCAATCAGAGTGCAACTCTTTTTTCTCCCCATCAAATTCAACCCCCGTTACACCTGTTGTTTCTCCTCGTACCATAGCCGAAGCTCCTCTTAAAGAAGCAGAGTCTATGGTAGCACCAGCTTCAGTGCCTCGAGAATTAGGCTTTGAAGCTGAGAATTATCTCACTAGTTCTCGATTTTCTCCTGCGAAAAATTATGATGGAATAACATCAAACGCTAAAACACCCATTGAGTACAAGAACGATGGTTACAACACTTATGTTGATAGAAATCAAGTGGAAGTAGTCACATCTGATAAGGTGAGAAAGGGTAGTTAACTGGTTTAGTACCTATCTTATTTATTTATGTTTCTAACATCAGGTTGATTTGCAGGTGGAGGCACGCTCGAATATGTTCTCCATCTCTCCAGAGCCACTAATTGGCAACATGTTATCCCCATTTCACTCACAAGTGCAAGGAGAGTTATATTCTTCTTTCACCTATCACCCTTCTGCCAATGATTGTCATTGGGGGGTGTGTAACCAATATGGCACGAATGAGCCAGATGAGTACTTTCGTAACGCATCTTTGAGTCAAAATAATCTTGCTGTTGATGATGAGACCCTGAAAAACATGGCCCCTTTTATGGACAATGGGTCATGCAGTGGGTCAGGTGCCAATGCACAGGTACGTCAAAACTCTCAAGATGTTTTATTGTTGCAAGTTTTTCCAGGATGTTTTAATTTGTGTTAATTTGCACCTCATGACTTGTTATACTCCTTTGTGGGTACATCTTAACTTGTTCAAAGTGGTTTATTTGTGTCTTTCGAAAACTAACGTTGCATTGTTTTTATGTACAACAGTCCGAGCAAGAGTATCAAGGTTTTGTGAGGCTTGAAGAGATCATCAAGCCAAAGGTTTCATCATCTTTGTGAGGGTCTTCGGATCTGATCATAGGATTGAAGATCATAAAATTCTACAACTAAAAAAACGTCAATGATTTAGATAGATAAATAGTTAGGCTAAAATCAGAAGAATTATTAATCTTTCTAGGAAAGAACTTACAAGAAAAAAAAGTTTTTCCTCAGAAAGAAAAAAAGAATTTTTAAAACTCTTTGTCAAAAGAATACTGTTTCTTAAAAGGTTCAAAACAAAGTTTGAATATTCTTTGAAGACAAAGATAAAACTCAAAAATTTATTAATATTCTCTGAAGTCTAGTATGTATCGGTACGTTCCACCAAAATTCTGGGGATTTTGCTGAAAATGGGAGCTCTTCCTCTTCCCAGTTACATTCGCAAACATTCTCCAAAGTCTCTTTTTGAAGAGATTCACTCTTTTTCAACTCAAACAGACTTGGACTTATAGCCTTTCCAAAGTCAAACAGAGTTAATAGTCTTCTACTCTTTTTCAAACCACAGACCTATCGTCTTTTACATTCGAAGGCCTATGGCTTTCAGACTTACAGTCATTGGAACCTGGATTGTTACTCTACCCCCACAATCTGGGTTGGGATTTTTTAAAATCCTCTATTCTTAGAAGACTCTAATTGCGGTTTAAGTCATTGACGTTTTAGAATAGTAGAATTATGTGATTCAAGATCATGATCAAGATTTTAACAACCTCCGGACAGACTCCATTGCAGAGACAAACAACTATGGTAGATTACTGTACCGTCACTTCTGTTTATAAATGTTGATGAGCACTGGTAATGCGTCCTCAGTTTGGAATTAGTATGAGGATTTGGCAACTACGAAATTGGAAGCAAGGCTTCATTGTTGTTAAATCCGTATGCAGTGTGTATTATGTTTAGCTGTACTAATAATTGTCTACTTTCTGTAAACGTGTAATGTTATGTACTCTTTAAGTCAACCGATGATTTTCGTCAGTGTTATCATCTTTAATGTTTGGGATGGTTAAAATTTGTTTGCTGGAATGTGGTTGTTTTTTAAGATGCTTCTGTGTGTTTTGACAAGAATGTTGGGTTAAAATAAATTGATTCTGGTTAATTAATTCAATTACCTAAGTTAAATATAGGAATTTCTGCCAGAAAAGCTTTAATGGTTGCTGAATTTCAATGTACTATTATTAATGTTGCTATATTATTCTAAGTGCATATTCAAGCTTCAAAGATGGGTTGCTTGCAGTGATGGTAGTTTTACATTTGAAACACACAATATGTTTCAGAATATTTGATAAATCTTCTTACATAAGTTTAAGGTGTCCTAAACCTAAAGTTTGGCTAATGCATATTCAGAATTTGTTAGTTATGCTAGACATTTTTATGTACTTGGATGTTTTGTCTTGACTTTCAAAACCTATTATTCTTGCTTTTCTGTTTTCATAATATTGTTTTGGAAATTGGAGTGGTTCTTTTCCGTGGCTTGCTTCGAAAGGTTGGACTTAGAAGCAACTTTTTTCTTTTTTTTTGAATAAAAGGTAATTTTTTTTGTTGAAAAGAAACGAAATATTTACCAAGTACTATTATTAGAGTTCACCTCATGCTCTCTCTCCTGATTGTTTTTCGTTTCTCAAAAAAAAAAAAAAAAGTCCAATTGTATATTATAATTTGCCCCACTCTTTTTAAAAGTTTTCATGACTCTTGAGTGGAGTTTATGATCGTGGTGGCTCAAGGCTTAAGACCCCCTTAAACAAGGTTTCTAAATTCCTCTTAAAAAAGACTAAAAATTGTAAAGTGATGTTAGGAATATTACAAAATTTTACATTATATCAAAATGACTTCTTAGCATATTTTTTGTTTCATTTATAACATGAAAATCAAAACCACACACAATAAATCATCCTTATAGAGGCTATCAGGCTAACAATAACATTTGAGTTTTCCCAATATTTTAAACTAGATGCACCTGTCACATTCATTTGACTTCTAGCTATCGGATTTTCATGCCATTATTTTGAGGGCCTTTTTCAAGCCATATACTTATTTAGTTACGTTACATACCTTGTTTTCTTGTCCAAGTTATATAAAGCCTTTAGTTTGGTCTAATAAATTTCTTCTTATAAATCCCCATTAAAAAAAAAAAAAAAATCATATTTACATCCATTTGATGAATTTTCAAATCACATATTACATCATCAGTAATTAGCAATATAATGCATGTACTTAAGTTTTGTTCTAAAAAAAAAAAAAAATTGAACATCATCTTTTTGTTTAAAGCTTTTTGCAACAATTTTAGCTTTTAAACTTATCTATAATTCCATTTGAATTAAGTTTCTTTGTAAGGACTTTTACAAATAGGTGGTAAGTAAGTTTTGTTGAAATTTAATAAATCTGTCTCATTGTTTAAAACTTTTTCCCAAAATATAGAATTAAGTGATGCTAAACTTCTTTTTGATTTAGAGGATTTTCCTCAAGATAGAAACATTATAATATGATCTAGAATCTTTCTCTACTTTAGTTCTTTTAGTTCTTAGGTTTTAATTCAATTTTTTTTTTTTTTTTTTTTGTGTGTTTGTAAAGGAAAAGCAGAAGAATGACAATGATAAAAGATTTTCTTGAACTTTTTTACCCCCACTATTTTTCAATTTAATGAAAATAATCTATACTCTAAATTATATAACTAAGAAAAGCAGAGGTAACAACCCTAAGTCCTATTTTAGGTATGCTTAGAGCTTCCACATCAGTAGGTGCAAATTTTCCTTCTATTTTGCACAAAAAACCGACTTTTTCTAATTTACACATCTAATTTTACAAAACACCCACATCAGTCTATCTATTCTACACATTTATTCAATAAAATATTCATTCTTTTACCATTTTTTATTATTTTCTTCACTGCCTCTCTCTCCCTCTCAGACTCAACCACCATCATCATCACTCCCCGATCAGCGAACCATTCAAGATCAAACCAACCCAAGATCAGAAACCCATTCAAGCCGAAATCGACTCAATCCGAAAGCTAAATCATCAAGCCGAAACCCACTCATACATGGCGGTGCAATCGGTGCTCCACCTCGCTCCATGTGACGCCGTATTCTCGAAAAACACGCCATGTGAAGACGTTATGGCAAGGTCTTTGACCTTGACCCCTCATCGTTTTGCGATGCGAAATTGGACCGTTTTGAAGGATTGGGATTTGAGAACTAGAACAGAATCTAGGACCAAGGAAGAAGCTGACCCAGCTTGCCTTAATGTTTTGTTTTTCTAGTTATCATCATTCTCTATCGTCAGTTTTGATAGGCCAAAAACGAATTGACCCCTTGTGATAAATTAACCAATTAATTTAGTTAAGTGAATTAATTAAGTTAATTAACATGCAAATGCGTGGTAGTACAAATAAATCACCAATAAACTAAGTATGTAGCGGAAAATAAATTTGACACAGTGATTTGTTTATGAATGGGAAAAACCTAACGGCAAAAATCCATCGGGTGATTTTCAGGTCACAACTCTCGAAATTCCACTATTATCACAACAAGCGGTTACAAGTAAAGGAATTCCAGTACTTTATACCAACCTACAGTTGAACCCTTACCCCAATACCCAATTGGACTCGTTCTGTAGTGACAATTTCTCCTTTCAATGCACGGCTCCCAAGTACGTGACTAACCAATTGTGCGAATCCTAGTACGCTCACCAACTAGAGAAGGTTGTTGGCTGCAAAATTCTTCAGTTCATCCACAGGATGAAGATCAAGAAGATGTTTGGTCACAAAACCCTACGGTGCGCAAACACAACAACTTCTTCAGAAGAGATGAACTAGGGCAAAACTTTGTCTCCGATCACAATCTGCTTGACCAAACTATTCTCAAAGCTTGTGCAACTTGTGAACACTTTGTCGACCCTTAAAATAATTCTTGTATATGTCTAGGGTTGGGAGAAAAGAAAATCCAAACACATAAAACCAGATTGGAGTCAAAACAGAATTGGAATTCTGTTTTTCATAAAGCTCAACAAATACCTGTCTGTCGAGATGCTGTTGAGCAGCTGTCGAGCCACGAGACTGGAACAGCTTCTTGAGCTCGATGGATAGCTAGCTGTCGAGTTTTAATGAATAGCACTTCTTCAGCTTGAATCTTAGACAGACTTGCATGTCTTCAACACTTGATTTTGAAACACAGTTTCTTGAAGTGTTAAAAACATCCTAGATCTACCTAAATACAAGTAAAGTGCGTTTTGTCAAAGGATTAACCAATTACATAAAATAATGACATATGTTCCTAACAAGTGAATCACATATGTCCTAACAATCTCCTCCTTTAGCAATCCGTGACAAAACCACATCAAACAAATGAACATATGAGAGAAGTCATAAATCACTCAACTCATATTCACTTGTTGAATACAATAAAATTTATCCTAACACAAACTCTTGAAAAACTTTAGAAGAAGAGAGTTTATGGCAAATAGACTTTGACAACCTGTATTTCTGAAACACTAAAACAAAACTCATCAAGGCATCTTTGTGTGAAATAGAAATAATAGATTGCATACAAGTAATAAGAACTATGTGTGTAAAGAAATAAAAGAAACAACACATGCAAGGATAGGTAAAAGAAACATACACCCACATATAAAGAAGATAAGTACAATGTATGTCAAAAATGGTCACAATACCCATATACAAGAATAAATGTATCTAAAAAAAAAAAAGATACATAAAATCTTCACTACATCCCTTAAGATATCAACACTCCCCCTAACAAAAATGTCCAAAAAAAAAAGATACATAAAATCCTCACTACATCCCTCAAGATATCAACACTCCCCCTGACAAAAATGTCCTATACTAACTCTCCCCCTAAGTATAACTACTCTCATATATCCAAAACTACTCCCCCTTTTTGTCACGAGTGATAAATGGTAAGAGTGTCAAGTAGACATCTCATCGGTAGAGCTAGCATCTCCATCATCATCATCAGAAACATCATCGTCATCACCACCATCATCATCCTCATCATCAGAATCAGAATTAGAAGCCACTAGAGGAGGTGGAGGAGAAGCCTCAAGAGCAAAACTGCCCATAGTTGCCTGCCGCCGTGCGATACGACCGACACGGACGTTCACTTGATATAGCTCTGTAGATAGTGTATCAAGGCAAGCATCCATGCGCTACAGCTGCGCTATGGTGTCCCCTAGTGACACATCACTCGAAGAAAAGGAAGGAGTGGATATGGATGGATCAGATCGGGATGGAGCCGAACGGGAGGGAGGAGCTACGGAATCCATCTGTCGAGACCTAAACTATGCCTCGCTACGTTTAACGGTAGCGGCATCTATGGCACACATGACAGAAAAATGGGTGGAAGAGGGAAAAGGAACAGAAAAATGACGTAAGATCCTCGTGATAGCTAAAGGAAAGATGAACTTATCACGGGTAGCCGTATCCCTAAATACATCTATAAGAGAAAGAATAAAATGTGAAGGAAAATCAATAGTGAGGTGTTCTAACAACGAAAGCAAAAATCGAGCACGAGGCTCTGTGATAGAGTTATAGTGAGAGAGTGGGTGTAAAACAAAAGTCATCACCATATTTATGAATCTAGGACCTTTAGCAAAGGCCTTACATGGTGTAAAATGACGGTCACCCCAATCAGAAGGGTGCTCACAGAAAGTAGAGATCATCTCGTCTTTAGACACAGTCCTTAGACGATCACATCTGGGGTAGTCAGGGTGCTCTACCTTCAGAACATGGAGCACATTCGCAACAAGCTGCGATGTGACAACAAAGCGCGTACCTTGAATGCAAGTAGAAAAGAGAGGTACTGAAGAATCAATTTCATGCATGTTAGAGTAAAACTCCTAAATCAGCACAAAAGGACATGTGACTGGGATGTCACATAATGACTCCCAACCCCTACTGTGAATGACAGTGGATAGATCAGTGTTGGTGAAGTTTGTCAAAATGACTCGACGTTCCGAATGAACACCTCGTCGAGAAAAGTTCTCCGAGAAGTCCTTTCGAGCATCCTTATCACAAAACCGGATATGAGAAAGAGTAGGATTAGAGGAAGACGATGCCCCATAATGAAAAGGGTTCTGAGATGGAGTGGATTTACATTTTGGTGTCATAGACACGACTAACGTAAACAAGAGAGAGAGGGGGAAGAAAGAGACAATCAGAAAAGCTCCAAACAGTTCAAATATAGCAAGTATGTAGAAAAAGGAGTACGTATGCATGAGGATGCATGAACATGTGACATGCAAAGGAAATTGCATCATGGGCTCAGCCCAATCCAATCCTATCAGCACACAGTCAATTGCACACATCTAAAATGCATGATAATATTGTTATTATGCTAATGTGATGCAATGCATGAGATTTTAAACTCATTTAAGCAAAAACCCATCCCAAAATTTTAACAATCACTCAACAATTTTGAAAAACCCTAAAATTTTGCAAAATCCCCAAAACCTAGGTTTCAAAACATGAAATGCATGAAGAATGAGAGATTAGAAGATTACCAAGTGAAGAAACACTTGATTAATCTCGAAGAATGCTTGAGGAAGAGGTTAGATGTGAAGAAGAGAGTGATTGGGAGATGAACATGTGCAGACAGATCGAGGAAAGTGAGAACTGGATTACGAAAAGCATATATATAGATCCTTAGTAATTCTCGACAGATAGAGGTGTCGAGACATATGTAGAGGAAAGTGTCGAGAAAAACAACTTTGACAGATGCAGCTGTCGAGGAGGTGTTGAGGAACAAAGCAAAGACACAAGAAGAGAAGCTCAATCGATCCACCAACTATCCAGAAGCTATCGAAGGTCCAGAAACTTTCTCAATCGATCCACCAGCTATCGAGGATTTGTCGAGATTGTGATAAGAAAAAGCTTAAGAGCTCGATAGATAGCCAGGTGTTGAGAAGGTGACGAGGAGGTGTCGAGCTTGCTTAAAAACCGTTTTTCAAGAAGGGAAAAACACAAATATGAATGCAATCAAGCATGCAACTCAACCAAAGATCCAATCAACATTTTAAGCTCTCAAAATCATCTCTCAACAAAAATTTTAAGCACATAGATCCCAAAAACACACACACACTAAACAAGTCTAACCAATTTTATATTTCAAAAACAAGTTAAGATAGTTTAGTGAGAATATATTAACACATGTAAACCTTGTGATGGCCAAATCACATTGTACCTGCACATGTATCAAGAGTAGCAAAGAATATTGCGTGTTATGTGTGAAAAACATCGCAAGATCGCATAAGTGTATACATGTTATGACAATTTAAGATATGAGAAAATCATTTTAACTCACACACAATCATAACTGCTTGATGGGAACTATCACCTTCGAGGTACATCCTATAACTCACACATCTCCTAAAATACACACTTGCAATCATATTTAAAAACATTTTTGATCTTTTTGCTTTTTATTTTTCTTTGCATATTTTTCTTTTTAAGCAAATCATGCATAGGCATATAAGAGAGAGAAAAGAAATACCCAATTATGTTAAGCTTTTGACATTCCAATTTTGCTATGTCGAAGCACACAAATGTCATTGACATTGCACTTTTGCTATGTCGAAGCATACAAATGTCATTTCATGATTGGTGGGCAACAGTGGTAAGATGGTTATTTATACCTTTCTCTTAGGATTTTTTAGTCCTTCTCGTCAAAAAGAGTGATACGAGTGTTAAGTACAAGAGATAACTTAATCTTACTCATCACAAACAAGAGCCACAAAACTCACTTGCTTAGTTGTGCATAGAGATGCTCATCTAAGTTGCAAGAGATACAAAATTTAGAAAACTTTGTTTCAATGGCCATCCAAGGTATACAAGTACCAATGTACACAAAACACAAACTGTTTTTGTATTTTTCTGATTTTTCAATTTTTTATTTTATTTTTATATGAAAAACAAAACAAAGCAAAAATGAAAAATAATCAAACAAAAACATCTTAAACAAAGCAAATCATAAAAACTAGACTAACTCAAAACAAAAGCAAAACACACAAGTTATGCAAAAAAAAAAAAAAAAAAAAAAAAAAAAAAAAAAAAAAAAAGAAAAGTGATAGAATCACGTTGAGTCCTTTTTCTTTCACACCCTGGAAAAACATTTCCTTTGATTAAACCTTTAAACCGGTGGTGGAGGGAAAGAATTGAAATCGTTCAACTTCGAAAGGAACATGAGGGCTTTGAGAAGATCTCCAAGGGGAGCAAGAGAGAATTGAAGCTGATTCTGGCTTCCAGATACTATCATGCTGTTGCTCTGTTAAGTGACTAACCACTTATAGCAATTTGGTTGAGTATGACCGGCAGCTCCACAATGATGACTAAGATGCTGCTTCTTTTGTTTAGGCTTTTGAGAGTTAGCCTTCTTAGCCTTAGGGTTCTTAACTTCTTTCTTATCTTGCTTAGGGGGTGCTCCTAAGATAGATTTACCCTTACCTACGTTCTCACTAGCTAAATCAGTTTTAATATCATTATTCTCAATTTCAACATTATTAGCAGGAGGAATAAAAATAGTAGTACTAGTTGAAGCAATATTAGAGGAAGAGAAACCATACCCTAAACCTGTTCAATCAGAAGCAGATTTCTGAAGACTGAGCATCTCATCAAGCTTTGCACTTAAAGTCCTTTCCAATTGAGCTCTGACTTGAAACAGCTCCGCTACAAGTTTCTTAGTCTTCTCAGCCAGGAAATTGTTCTCGAACCTCAGTACTCCAATAGTCTGATTAGCCTCATCAAACTTTGTGGAAAGCTCTTCACGATCAAGTTCCACATCATTATTCTCAATTTCAACATTATTAACAGGAGGAATAAAAATAGTAGTACTAGTTGAAGCAATATTAGAGGAAGAGAAACCATACCCTAAACCTGTTCAATCAGAAGCAGATTTCTGAAGACTGAGCATCTCATCAAACTTTGCACTTAAAGTCCTTTCCAATTGAGTTCTGACTTGAAACAGCTCCGCTACAAGTTTCTTAGTCTTCTCAGCCAGGAAATTGTTCTCGAACCTCAGTGCTCCAATAGTCTGATTAGCCTCATCAAACTTTGTGGAAAGCTCTTCACGATCAAGTTCCACATCATTGAGCTTCTTGGTGGTCAGCCTATAAAGTTTCTCATGTTTCTCAAAAAGCTTGTATAATTTCTCATAGGCTGTATGGATATCATCTTGATCATCCATCTTCTCAAACTTGGACTCCACCAATTCCTCTTCTTCAACCACATCTTCAACAATCCCATCAGTAAGATTGACAGCGGCTGTGAAGGCACTTAGGATTCCGTCATCCTCATTGTCGGAATCATCCTCAGGCTCGGTGTCGCTTAAAGTAGCAGCAAGTGCCTTGCTCTTCCCAATGCTTTTATAGGTTGTTTGGAGAATGGTCTAAGCCTCTTTGGCAGTTTCAGTTGAGGATATCTTCTTAAACTCCTCATTGGTGACAGCACTGAATAAGGCATTCAATACTCTACTGTTGAAGTTTGTCGCCTTGATCTTGGCATCATCCCAATCGGCCGGCGCTTTTGTAGGATTAGTCCAGCCTAACTCCACAGCTTGCCACACTTTTTCATCTAAAAACTGCAAGAAAGCTCTCATGCGTACTTTCCAATATGCATAGTTAGTGTCATCAAATAAGTGAGGTATTATTAAAGACTGTCCTCTATCCATGACAAACAGGGGTCAATGGATCAACACAACAAAGATTAAAACCTAATCAGAGTGTGCTTGCTTTGATACCACTTGATAGGCCAAAAACGAATTGACCCATTGTGATAAATTAACCAATTAATTTAGTCAAGTGAATTAATTAAATTAATTAACATGCAAATGCGTGGTAGCACAAACAAATCACTAATAAACTAAGTATGCAGTAGAAAATAAATTTGACACGGTGATTTCTTTATGAATGGGGAAAACCTAACAGTAAAAACCCCACCGGGTGATTTTCAGGTCATCTTTCCTGAAATTTCACTATTATCACAACAAACGGTTACAAGTAAAAGAATCCCAGTACCTTATACTAACCTACAGTTGAACCCTTACCCCAATACCCAATTGGACTTGTTTTGTAGTGGCAATTTCTTCTTTCGATACACCACTTCTAAGTACGTGACTAACCAATTGTGCAGATCCCAGTACGCGACTTCAATCACCGACTAGAAAAGGTTGTTGGCTGCAAAATTTTTCAGTTCATCCACACGATGAAGATTAAGAAGATGCTTGGTCACAAAACCCTACGGTGCACATACACAGCAACTTCTTCAGAAGAGATGAACTAGGGCAAAACTTTGTCTCCGGTCACAATCTGCTTGAACAAATTATTCTTAAAGCTTGTGCAACTTGTAAACACTTTGACGGCCCTTAAAATAATTCTTTTATATGTCTAGAGTTATGAGAAAAGAAAGCTCAAACACATAAAACCGGATTCGAGTCAAAACAGAATTGGAATTCTGTTTTTCATAAAACTCAATAGATACCTGTCTGTCGAGATGCTGTTGAGCCACGGGGCTGGAACAACTTCTTGAGCTCGATGGATAGCTAGCTGTCGAGCTTTAATGAATAACACTTCTTCAGCTTGAATTTTGGACAGACTTGCATGTCTTTAACACTTGATCTTGAAATACAGTTTCTTGAAGTATTCAACACATCCTAGATCTACCAAAATACAATTAAAGTGCGTTTTATCAAAGGATTAGCCAATTACATAAAATAGTGACATATGTTCCTAACAAGTGAATCATATATGTCCTAACAGGTTTGATGTTGATCAGGTGACTTCTTCGTGCGGCAGTGGTTTGATGTTGATCACGAAGAGTGAGGTGAGAAGGAGAGTGAGGTGAGAGTTAGAGCAACAGAGACAAAGAGGGAGAAAAAATTACTAAAATATTAAATGCAAGTGCTACAGTAACCGTGCATTTATGCACGGTTACTGTAGCAATTATGCATTTATGCACATTTTTACACCAAATGATGTGGATTTTTTTTTACCAAAATGTGTAAATTTTAGAGTTTTTTGCATTTTGCAAGACTTTACACCCATTGATGTGGATGTTCGTAAGGTCTTTAAGCCATACATGACAAGTAGTTAATATTGCTTATACTGAAAGGTTTACGAGTGCGCATAATTCTAATAATATAGCATTTGTTAACTAGATTAGAGCTATTTTTTCTTTTATGGACTCCATTAGAAGTATGTGAGTATGCTTGAGTAGCTTTATCGATAATTTCTAAGATTTAACAAATAAGTTAAATCTAATAGATTCATTCTCTTGGCATCTATCACTTTTATATCTTTTAATTTTTCTATTGAATTGCTTTTCAATTTCTTTAAGAAATTTTTAGAAATTTTCCAAAACCATCACTCTTTTATTTTCAATAAATAAGCAGTTGTTTACCTAAAAAAAAAAAAAAAAAATCAAAGTGATAAAATGTCTATTTGCTCCCTAAGTTAAAATTCCTTAAAATTCACATAAATAAATATGAATTAATTCAAGATTTCTTTCAACACTATAAAAGTACGCAGAAAAGAGAGCGAAACTTTTAGTGAGCATTTGCACGTGGAACCTTGTGAGTTGGTGGGTTGCAATGTATATGGATATGGTGTATTTAGCCAAAATTAAAAATAACAAAAATAATGAAATTAGAATACAATAAGTTTCTTATATCAACCTTATAGATTGAGATATCTTCTGTCATCTTCTCATTAAAAGAGAGAGAGAGAGAGAGAGAGAGAGAGAGAGAGAGAGAGAGAGAGAGATATCTTCTATCATACCCCCCCCCCCCCCCAAAAAAAACACTTAAAAGATAATCTAATTGATTCTCAAAAAAACATTAAAATTAATTTGAATATTTATTTATTACATTAATTAAGTGATACCAATTATATTTTTGTGATCATATCAGTTGGTAAAAAATTAGAATACAATAAGTTTCTTATATAAACCTTATAGATTGAGATATCTTCTGTCATCTTCTCATTAATAAAAAATAAAAATAAAAATAAAGGAGATATCTTCTATCTTAACCCCCCCCCCCCAAAAAAAAACACTTAAAAGATAATCTAATTGATTCTAAAAAAACATAAAAATTAATTTGAATATTTATTTATTACATTAATTAAGTGATACCAATTATATTTTTCTGATCATATCAGTTGGTAAAATTTTTATAGTAAAATTTGTTTGAAATTGTTTTAGTATTTAAAAAAAATTTAAATGCAAAAACATATGGTGTTGACAAGTTATTAATACTCCAATATTAGAAGGTCACTAGTCGCGGCCCCACGCGCTAAGCGTGGTAATTATTTTTAGAGTGGTCTTTTTATTATTAATATTTGTTATGTTATTACGCTTCAAGTTGTGTTATAATATATGAATCACCAATATATAGTAGGATTCATGCTGACAAGAGCTTTTGTTCATGGAACTATATATATATTTTATTAGAGATTACTATTTGGAACAAAATGAGGATAAACAATCAAGAGAACAAGAAAAAAAAACCTTCAAATACAAAATTAAATCGCATCAACCAAAAGTAGAGTTTTAAAGAATACAAAAATTTATTAATTTAAAGTAGAGATGTAAGAAAAATAAAAAAATCAACCAAAACATTGAGAGAGAGAGAGAGAGAGAGAGAGAGAGAGAGAGAGAGATAACCTCTTTTTGTGAGGGAAAACTATGCAAAAAATGGAAGAGAGAATGACGAATTTATAGTAAAATTGTGTGAGTAAGAAGAGACAAAATAAGGGAAGATGAAAGTAAAAATGAAGAGTGATATTAAAGTAGATGGTAGTGAGAAGATGAAAAGGTAAGAGAAGGAAAAAGTGTAAATTAAAAAAAAAAAGTAAATGTTAAAAACAATTATAGAAAAATTAAAAAGAAATAGGATAATGACGTGGATGCTAATTTGGCTCAACAGGAGTGTAGCAATAATAAATGTTACGCTTCACCTTTTATATATATATATAGATGTGTATAGAAACCGAAAACGTCTACCACCTAAATTGTTCTTTTATAGTGATGCTAGTAAGAAAAAATTGATAGATAAATAATCTAGAATCTCATGAAAAAATCAATTCTAAAATTATAAATTTCACTTGGTTACTGTATCAATTAGACAAGTTATAGGTGGGAATAGCTTTACTTAGAAAGAATGGAAAATTCATTTAGGGTGTCGTATCCGTGTTATACCTGTGTCATAATAGTGTCGTTTCGGTTGTTTTATGTTATAAATCAAAAAAGAAACTGAATTCTATGCTATTGTTCTTGATGAATCCACCAAACCAAATAGAACCCAAGTGCAGGTGAAATGGACTAAACTCCTTCCTAAGTTGGGTGAAGTTAATACTGATGGGTCGGTGTGTGGGAATTCTAAGATTGCATTTGGCATTGGCCAAAAAATACAGTTTTTTTTTTTACTATTTAGCTTATTTTTGAACCTATTCAGCTTATTTTTGCTACTATTAATGGGTCCTATTGAACTTTTTGGTACTATTTATGGGTCTCATTGTACTATTTCAATTAGCTTTTAGCTTTATTTATAGTACTTTTAACATAAAGTTTTTAGTTTCAGTTAAATAAACTGTTCTCAAACGGACTTTAAGTTGGTTGGTGGTGGTGGGGTCCTTCTAGGGATAACTTCTGATATTATGGCTAAACTATGGGCCATTGAAGATGGCCTATCTTGATTATATGCTTTCTAACTTGTCCTTTAAAAATCTTACGTGCATTCAACCTAACGAGAATCTTCACTAATTGCACAATGTGGCATGTTTATAGAGAAACTAAGAGATATGTTGACAGCTTAGCTAAAATAGGGCTACATAATTAATATTGTTACGTTTTAAAGCCATACAACGAATAAGTTTGTGAAAATAGAATAATGGGCAAAAAAGCCCTACAAAGATGTGTATAAAAAACCTAGGATTGTAGGTGGGGGAGGGCTCATTAAAGATAATAAGAGCATTATTATTGATAGTGCTAAAAAGCTATATTATTATTATTTTTAGCTCCATCAAATGCAAAAATAAGGCTCCATTGGTGGAGCTATAGCCAAAATTTTTGGCTTCTTTGCTACAATGCACAGTCATCTTAAAGAGTAAAAAAAATACTTTTTTATTCTTGCGTTCACATTGCTTTAATTATTTTACTGATTTCTTTTCTTTCTTTTTATCTTTATTGTAGTGAATATATTATTTTATTATATTGAAAGCTAAAATAAAACTACTGATATTGGATGTTTTGTTTTGTAAAGTGAGGAGGTAAAATAGATAAAATAATTTTTTGTGGTATTAAATATTTAAAATTATAACTCCACCCATATGAATGCTCTAATGGTCGGCGCATTAAAGGTTTTGGCAAGATACATGGGTAATACCAATATCATCACCACTGAAATCTTGACTCTAGTGTGTGGTTCAGTTAATACTTTATTCTTCTATAAATGCTCTTTTGGAACCTTTTTTTGACTAATTGCACGAACCTGTTCCATTACTTCTATTCTATACTTAACAAGTAAATTAAGCATACCTTTGGGAAAGCTAACAAGTGTATTAATGCACTTACTAATGAACTAATTTGTTATCTAAATTTCTACCAAAAAAAAAATTTGTTATCTAATTATGTACCTATTGTTGAGCATGCATGTATCAGACTTTTTTTTTTTTTGTTTTTTTTTTGAGCAAGAGACGATAGCATGTATCAGACTTATTAATAGCTAGTCTATTATATATTCTCTGTCTACCAAAAAAAAAAAGTTTACCACTGCCACCTGACTAATTATACTCTCTGCAGTGATTAAAAACTAAAATGACATTTAATAGAATAGGGGATATATTCTTATTATTATAAAAAAATTGATAGATGAAGAATCAAGAATCACATGCAGTCCAAATTATATTTTACTCTTATAAAAAAAAAATAAAAAAATAACTTGGTCACTGTATCAGACTTGTTTGAGAAGTTGATTCTCCCAAAAAAAAGAAAAAAAAAAAAGAAAAAAGACTTGTTTGAGAAGTTTGGTGGGAATAGCTTTACTTGAGTGGTGAGTACTATAAAGACAAGTAGACCAAGACTTTCCTACCAGAAAAAAAAAAAGAAGAAGACGAAGACCAACTGCATTCATTCTCTCTGTTCCTGTTTTCTTTCTGAGATAGTTTTTGAGTAAAGCTTTTACTGGGTTTCTAAGTTAAGCTTCCTGCGTGTGAGTGTGTTTCTGAGTAAAGCTTTTACTGGGTTTCTCAGTAAAGCTTCCTCTGTGTGTGTGTGTGTGTGTGTGTGTGTGTGAGTGAGTCTGTGATGGGAAAGTTGAGTTTGGATTTGCCACCTGGGTTCAGATTTAGTCCAACGGACAAGGAGCTCATCGAACGCTTCCTGAAGCGAAAGATCACAGGGAGTGATAAAGATATTTACTTTGTTCCCGAAATTGAGTTTTATAAACTGGAGCCCTGGGATATACAGCGTAATCTTCTTATTTTTATTATCACACACCCACCTTCATTTTGGATATTGTGTACTTTGTTGTCAAAGGTAGGAATATGTTGTCCTTTTTTTTTTGGTTTCCTTGTACGAGTTTGTTACTTGTTTAATGTTGGAATTCTGTTGCAGATTGTTGCTTGTTATAGAAATTTTATTTTATTTTATTTTATGGTTAATTGTATTAGATTAATTAATCAAAAAAGATGGTTACAGAGATCATATGGCAGCTACTTGAATCTACATGGACCCACCACTTTTGGTCTATTATTCACGCTCAACAAGTTGTGAAAATGAAAGTATTGTATTGTTTTTTTGTTTTCTGATCTTGCTGTAGTCTGGTTGGGTTCATGTAGTGTTAGCAATGAAAGGTTTTTTTTTGGGACTAGGGCATAGGCATCTAGTTAGCGTTTTCTTTTTTTTCTTTTTTAATTTTTTGATAAGGCGTTTTCTTATGTAAAGACTGATGCTTAGTTGTTTTTCCTACAGAATTACATACCCAGAAAAAAAAAAATGATTGAATTTTGGTTAGTAGTATTTCTTTTGTATAATTGTGATAAGAAGATTGATTTTTTATTTGTTTGACTACAAAGTTTGATTTAGCACTTACTCAATATGATCATTTGATTTTGTTATTTTAAATCTTGCATTTGCAACTCCTTTTTATTAATTTTTCAGTATATTTATTTGCTATGTTGAATTTGGTAGTACTATTATTTTGGTGGTGCTATTATTTTCCCAATTGTTTACTTTGATAACAAAAGTATGAATCACTCTTTGTAAGAACTTTTATTTGACTTTCATTGTTTTGTGACTTTTTGGTCTTGCAACATAAATTTTGTAAGTAGTAGTACATTTGCTTATATGATTATCTCATTGTTGAGCAAATAATAATATCTATAAATGCTTATATGAGTTTCTCATTTTGGTTGTCAAATTTTTGTGCTGAGTCTGGCTTCTTGGAATGTAGATATATGTGGGATAGATACAAAGGACCAAGAGTGGTTCTGCTTCAATGCACAGAGCCTGAATCAGAATGGGAATCGGAAGAACAGGACAACCATGGAAGGGTTCTGGAAAGCAACTGGTAAAGATAGGGAAATCAAGTCCAGAGGGAGTTTAATTGGAATGAAAAAGACTCTAGTCTACCATAGAGGGCGTACTCCTAACGGAGAAGGGACCAAGTGGGTGATGCATGAATACCGCACAACCCAGGATGAGTTTGATGGAACACACCCTGGTCAGGTTGGCTTTTGCTTTTCAGTTTGTTTAATTGATGTGATATTGACCTGAAAGTTTTTCTTGATTGTTCAAGAGAATTTTTCTTTTGTTTATTTTGTCTTTTATTTTTTGTGTTGATTTAAGATTGTTTTGCCTCCAAAATCATTGGAGGTAACTTTAAAGAGGGTTGATTCAGTTAAAAACGGTTGTGGAAGATGTTAAATTTGCTAATTTTAAGTGAGAGTTAACATTCTTGCTGAATTAATGATCTCTTGATATGTTTAGTTGGTGAATTAAGCGAGTTATCCTTACTTTAAAAAGGTAGGCTATTGGCTATTATGGTTCTCTTATAACTTAAGAATACGCAATTACTTGTATAACTTGCCAAACCTCTACTAATGGGATTAAATCTAAGGGCCATTTCCCCTCAACCCTGAAAGTCAGTTTTTTGAGCAGCTTATTTTGGTCAGTTTCACACCAAAAAAAAGAAAGCTTTTCCTTTTATTCTTTTACTTTAAAAAAAAAAATATTTTTATAGAAATTAGCAAAGTGAATCTAAACTCCACTTTGTTGTGTGTTATGATTCTAAGGAGAAGTAAGAAGATGAGATAGTCTTATAAATAGAGTGTTAGTGTAGCTTTTGTGTTGTATGTGAAAATCATAACACAATGCTTTGCCGAGTGCATTATTGGCAAGAACACCTTGATGTATTAGGGATTCTGGTTTTTTATGTTTGTGTTTGTGGTTGTGGTTATAATTCATATAATTAATAGTAGATTTTAGTTGGGTACATTACTACCCTATATATAGGACTATCACATCTACTTACTTTTACTAATGTGGTATTTATCACTTATAATAGGAACTGATATGCCTCATTAAATTTGTTAGAATATGGCTCAAATTCGTATTCTGACTTGGTTTGGTTAAAATGGTGTGGAATGAAAGTCTATTCCTTGTTAAAGAAGGATTTTGATATTTCTTATCCATTAAATAAGGTACTCTTAATCCATAAAGGGTTAGATATTGCAATCTTATATAAAGACAATGTTGCAAGAGATTGGTGGTTTTAGCTCAAGAGATTGAGGAGAGGAGACTCTTAGAAGAAGATGTAGTGGTTTTTATGATCGAAAGTAGTCTAATGGTTTCTTTTGGATTGAACGATACCCTCATTTGTGAATAGAGAATTTGTATGTTTTCTTAAGGTAAGAGCAACATTGGTTGTATTAAGTTTTTAGATTCTTAAGTTTCTCCTTGTCAATTGGTATTAAGAGTTTGTTTTGGGTGTTATGGGATTTGTGTTAGTCTGTTTGTGACATTTGTGTGTGATTCTTGTGAGATTATGCTAATTTGTTTGAGGTTTTGTTGAAGGTGGTTTTAATTCATATTGTTGATACTTGATAGTGGGTTTTGATTGGTGTTGTTGCTTGTGGATGTAGGCATGTAGGCATGGAGTTAGTCGAACCATGTTAAATATGTTATCTTGTATGGGAATTATTTTTTTCTTTTCTCATATGAATGCCCTTAAAGATAGGGGTAGCTCTATTGATGAAAAGATGAGGGAGAGTCGCCTAAGATGGTTTGGTTATGTTCAAAGGAGAGCGTCTAATGTACTAGTAAGAAAGAGTGAGTTGATCCAAGTTGAGGGAACAAAAAAAGGTAGAAGAAGACCAAAAATCACACTAGTAGAAGTAATAACAAATGACATATCAATTAAGAGGGTAACAGAGAGTATGCTTTTAGATAGGGTAGAATGGATTAAGAATACATATGGCCAACCCTAACTAATCTGTCGAGGATTCATAGTTGACCCCCAAATTTTGGGACTAAGAATTTGTTTGTTTGTAGGTTTTGTGAATGTGCTTCTATTAGCCCCAAATCAAAATTTTTTTTTAGTCACTGTGGGATTTGAAAATTAATAAGGAAAATTTTAAACTATCCCCTCGCTGGACTCAAAACAAAATTTATGTAGGTTCCTTTATTGTTAGTTTGCTTTTGCTTTACTGAAGGCGCTTCTTTAAACTGTCACCTATTATGTAACAAATTATGTAACAAATGTCTTTGTTGGACAACCTCCTCTATTTCATTATTATTAGTTATAACATTTCTGACACATATTTGCATACTGTTATTTGCATTTTTGTGGAAACTCAATTTGTTGTGTATATCAGGCAATGATGTTACGTTCATCCAATTCACTTGGGTGCTTTACTTTATGCAGAAAGCCTTTGTCCTCTGCCGCTTATTCAATAATGAAGAAAAGAGTAACAAAGGTGGATCTGTGAAGTCTAAGCCAGCACTGGCTCCTCCATCTCCAGCATTAGAAGTGCAAGTTGAATCTCATCAAACAAGTATTCAGTCTTGTTATTCTGAAATTTCTGATGAAATGATGTCTGATGTTGCAAAAAATCAAGCAGCAGAAGTGACAACTACTGAGGTGATAGGAACTTAGTTCATCATAAGACACTTTCTATGTTTTTTATTTTTGGAATTGAGAAGTATTATATATTAATCAAGTACTTATCTTGTGCACTCCTGTATCTTCCATCAGGTTGGATTTAATCTGGAGCAATCTTCGAATATGTTCAATGTCCTGTACCCTGGGGACTCTCCACCAAGTTTATCCCCCATCGCTCCTGACGTTTTGACTCCCAATATCTCTGAGGATTCAACTCTTATTAATCCTCTTAATAATCCAGATGAGTTCTTTCATAACACATCTTGCAGTCAAAATAATCTTGCTGTTGACAATGAGACCCTGAAAAACATGGCCTCTTTTAAGGACAATGGGTCATGCAGTGGGTCAGATGCCAATGCACAGGTAAGTGAAAACTCTCAAGTTATTGTTTATTATTTGTTCTTGCAAGATTTTCCAGGATACTTTAAGTTGCGTTAATTTGCACCCCAATACTTGTTATACTCCTGTGTGGGTACAATTGTCATTATTATTATTATTATTTGGGGAATTGGAAGTGCAGATAACTAATTATATGCTTATCTTGGTTATTCATTTTTCTTCCATCAGTTTGACCAGATAACTTCCGTTACACCTGCTGTTTCTTCTCCTACCATAGCCGAAGCTTCTCTTAATGAAGCAGAGTCTATGCTAGCACCAGCTTCAGTGCCTCAAGAATTAGGCAGTGGAGCTGACAATTATCCCCCAAGTTTTCGATTTTCTCGTGCGAAAAATTCTGATGGAATAATATCAAACACTAAAACACCCATTGAGTACAAGAACAATGGTTATAATACTTCTGTTGATAGAAATCAAGTGGAAGTAGTCATATCTGATGAGGTGAGAAAGGATTTAAATTCAAGCATAAAAGAAATTTATCTGCCATGGTAGTTAACTGGTTTAGTACCTATCTTATTCATTTATGTTTCTAACATCAGGTTGATTTGCAGGTGGAGGCATGCTCGAATATATTCTCCATCTCACCAGAGCCACTAGTTAGCAACGTGTATTCCCCATTTCACTCTCAAGTGCAAGCAGAGTTATATTCTTCTTGCAACTATCACCCTTCCGCCAATGATCGTCATTGGGGGGTGTATGACCAATATGGCACGAATGAGCCAGATCCCATTATCTTTGAGTCCTGGGATTCAATTTATAAACCAGATGTGTACTTTCGTAACGCATCTTTGAGTCAAAATAATCTTGCTGTTGATGATGAGAACCTGAAAAACATGGCCTCTTTTAAGGACAATGGGTCATGCAGTGGGTCAGATGCCAATGCACAGGTACGTCAAAACTGTCAAGATGTTTATTATTTTATCTTGCAAGTTTTTCCTAGATATTTTAAGTTGTGTTAATTTGAACCTCAAGACTTGTTAAACTTCTTTGTGGGTACATTTTAACTTGTTCAAAGTGGTTTATTTGTGTCTTTTATCTTCAGATAAATCGGTCTTCAAAGAACTAACCTTGCATTGTTTTTATGTACAACAGTCTGAGCAAGAGTATCAAGGTTTGGTGAGGTTTGAAGAGGTCATCAAGCCAAAGGTTTCATCATCTCTGTTTGGGTCTTCGGATCTGATCATAGGATCTGGTTGAAGATCATAAAATTCTACAACTAAAAAAACGTCAATGATTTAGGTAGATAAATAATTATTAATATCACTTAAAAGACAAAGCTAAAATCAAAAGAATTATTAATCTTTCTAGGAAAGAACTTATAAGAAAAAAAGGTTTTTCCTCAGAAAGAATAAAAGAATTTTTAATACTCTTTGAAAACAAAGCTGTAAAACTCAAAAGAATACTCTCTGTTTTTTGAAGCCACAAGAATACTGTTTCTTTAAAAGCTCGAAACAAAGTTTAAATATTCTTTGAAGATAAAGCTAAAACTCAAAGATTTATTAATATTCTTTGAAGTCTAGTATGTATCCGTACGTCCCACCAAAATTCTGGGGATTTTGCTGAAAATGGGAACTCTGCCTCTTCCCACTTACATTTGCAAACATTCTCCAAAGACTCTTTTGACGAGATTCACTCTTTTTCAACTCAAACAGACTTGGAGTCTCTTTGAGAGACTTATAGCCTTCTCCAAGTCAAACAGAGTTAATAGTCTTCTACTCTTTTTTGAACCATAGACCCATGGATTGTTACTCTCCCCCACAATTTGGGTTGGGATTTTTAAAAGTCCTAAGGCCCATTTGGTAAGAGATTTCTAGTAATATTTAAGTTTTGTGGGTTTACGTGTGAGTGAAAAAGTGTGGAAATACGTGTTACGGTATTTAAACAATAGTTTTCGTTTAAACACTGTTTAAATCATTGACGTTATAGAATAGTAGAATTATGAGATTCAAGATCCTGATCAAGATTTTAAAAACCTCCAGACAGACTCCGTTACAGAGAAAAACAGCTATGGTAGATTACTGTACCGTCACTTTTGTGTATATTGTTGATGAGCACTGGTAATGCGTCCTTAGTTGCTGGTGATGTCAACGAATTCTATATGTATATAATGAATTAAGCTATCGTTTGGAATTAGTATGAGGATTTAGCAACTACGAAATTGGAAGCAAGGCTTCATTGTTGTTAAATCTGTATGCAGTATATTATGTTCAACAGTACTGATAATCGTCTACTTTCTGTATGTATATAATGATATGTACTCTTTAAGTCAACCGATGATTATCGTTAGTGTTATCATCTTTAATGTTTGGGATGGTTAAAATTTGTTTGCTGGAATGTGGTTGTTTTTAAGATGCTTCTGTGTGTTTAGACAAGAAGAATGCATGAAAACATAAATCAAGTTGAGCTAGGATTGAAGCATATACAATGAAAAAGGCTAATATACACAGGATTGGAATGAGTGACATGGTACAGGACCTCCAGATTGAAGGTGCTATAATCAGGTGCGTTCGGCTTATAATTCTGTAGTTAAATACAGGAATGTCTTCAGGTAAAGCTTTATTGGTTGTTGAATTTCAATGTTTTATTATTAATGTTGGTATTATTTTAAGTGCATATATTGTTTCAGAATATTCAATAAATCTTCTTACATAGATTTAAGGTGTCCTGAAAATTGATGTAGTTTGGCTAATGGTTATTCAGAATTTTTACATCAATTTGATGAATTTTCAAATCACATATTACAGTAAGCAACAGTAATTAGTAATCTTTCTTTGTAAGGGCCCATTTGCAACCTATGTTTTACAACTTCTTTCTAAAATAGAGTGTCAAGACTTAGTGATGCTAAAACTTCCTTTTTGATTTAGAGGATTTTCCTCAATATGGAAAACCTTATAATCTGGTCTAGAATCTCTCTACTTTAGTTCTCTTACTACTTATTGGTTCTAATTCAAAATTTTCTTGTGTCTGTAAAGGAGCAGTAGAAGAATTATGTTGTGATAAAATATTTTATTGAACTTTTGTACTCCCTACTTTTTTTCATCAAGAAAAATAGCGCCACCTAATTCTAAAATTATATTATTTTCAATGTCCAAAAATCTATAGGTTGTACAATAAATTGTATAACTAAGAGAAACAGAGGTAATAGCTCTAATTCCTATTTTGAATGTTTTAGGGTCTTTAAGACTTATATCAGCAAGACAGCCACACACTCTTAGCATGCGATTGGCAAAAATTATTTTTGCCAACTTTTATTTTACTATTTAACTTATTTTTATTACTATTCATGGGTCTAACTATACTTTTTGATACTATTCATGAGTTCAACTGTATTATTGCAGCTAACTTTTACCTTTATTTACAATATTTTTAATAAAACAATTTCAGTTTTAATAAAATAAACGGATTCCAAACGGACTCTTAAATGATCTAAAATTTGGTTTATACTCTTTCCACAACTCAAAAGGTGTGATTTTAGTTTTCTTACGTGGAACCCTATTTAAAACATGACAATTGACAAGTAATTGATACTGCTTCTACCCAAAGGTTTAAGAGAGCGTTTGATTCTGTTAGTATAGCATTTGTTGATTCAATTAGAATAATTTTTCTTTCAAGCAAGCCATTAGAAGTAGGTGAGTATGGTTGAGTAATTTTATCGATAATTCCTAAGACTTATCAAATGGGTTAAATCCAATGGATTCATACTCTTGGCCTCTATTACTTTTATATCTTCTAAATTGATTTTCAACTTGTTTAAGAAAGTTTTGGAATTTTATTCAAAACCATCACTTTTACTTTTTTCAACAAATAAACAATTGTTTACCTAAAAAATAACTATAAATCGAAGTGATAAAGTGTCTATCTGCTTTAGTGTGAATGAATCCAAGAGTAAGACTATAAGCGTGTGAGCGTTTGCATGTGAAGCCTTGAAATACATATAGATTGGATGTGGACTATATGGTGTGTTTAGCCAAAAAAAAAAAAATTTTGATATTAGGATATAATAAGTTTTATTTATATAAACCTTATACATTGAGATATCTTCTATATTAAAAAAAAAAAAAAAAACTTTTAAATAGATCTATCCTAAAAAATAATCTAAATATTCATTTATTACATTGATTCAGTGATACCAATTATATTTTTGTGAACATATTGGTTTGTAAATTTGTTCTAATACATTTATCAATTGTTTTATATAAATGAAGAGGATATTAAAATGACTTTTTTTAATATACTATAATTGATTGATTAATTTGAACATATCCAAATATATATATATATATATATATTTTGAGGAACAATTTTTTTTTTTAAAAGGTATACTCACATTTTATGAAACACATATATGTTATATTAAGTTTACAATATATTATTTAAGCTTGAATTTTATGGTGATGTTTAGAATATTTATCATTTTTATTTTTAAGGGGTCATGTCTATAATTTTTAATGCATGTTTTGTTTGTAATTTTTATCCTAAAACTAAAGAGTTTGGTCTAAGTAGAATTAAATTTTATATTTAAGATTAAGAAAAAATATATATTTGAGCCAAAAACTAAAAAGGCAACCTAAAAAAAAAAAAAAAAAAAACAATTTATAGCATAATTTGTCTAAAATGGACTGAATGAACCAAAGTGAACTGTATAGGATCGAATGGACCAAAACGTATTGAAATAGAATAGACCTAATTACACCAAAATGCTACCTGACTTGGCTTAAAGGAACTTAACAACAAATGATATACTTTAGGTTAATAACAATAACCACGTACTACATTAACCTCTTATAAAAAAAAATTGTAAAATAGTTTAACGTTTGTCCTTAAATATAATATTGACAGATGGATAGAGAAAACATCTACCATCAGGTCCACCACGACCTATACTAGTGATAATAACAAACAATTGATAGATGAGGAATCTAGAATCTCAAGAAAAAATTAAGCCCAAAATTATAATTTAACTTGGTTACTGTATGAAACTTGTTAGACAAGTATTCAAAAAAAAAAAATCAAAAAATTCAAAAATTTTAGGAGCATGCCTTTAGTTTAAGGGTCTGTTTAAGATTTGTTTATTTTATTTAAATTGATAATTTTTTGTTCAAAGTACGATAAATAAAGATAAAATTTAGTTAAAATAGTATAGTAGAACTCATGAATAATACTAAAAAGTACAATGAAATATATATATAATAAAAAAATAAACTTAATAGTAAAATAAGTTAGCAAATTAAGCTGAGCCAAACACACCGGAAGTGGCGTAATTTCTGTCAGGCAGTCTCAACTTCGCAAGCAAGTTGCGGAAAAAATGCATGCAAAAGTCACTACTTGTTGGACAAGTTGTGCTGACGAGATTAAGCAAGGCGTGGACTCACCTTTAGCTTAAAAGTAGTAAGGACTAATGTGTGTGCAAAAGTCACAACTTGTTGGACAAGTTATACTGATGATATAAGAAGACCAAGATCTCCTCACAACTGAGCTCATTTTCTTCTGTGCTCTTGTTTTTCGTTATGGACTTCAAGAGCAGAGCCTGTCTAGTGTTTGATTCCTAATATCTTTCTTTCTTCTAAGTTTCTCAGTGAGGCTTTTACTGGGTTTCTCAGTAAAGCTTCCTCTGTGTGTGTGTGTGTGTGTGTGTATGTGAGGGAAGTGTTGAGGTTGGAATAGCTTTCTTTCTTAGATAGTTTCTCAGTAAAGCTCTTTCTGGGTTTCTCGGTAAAGCTTCCTCTGTGTGTGTGTGTGTGTGGTGGAAGTGTTAGTTTGGAATAGCTTTCTTTCTTAGATAGTTTCTCAGTAAAGCTTTCTCTGGCTTTCTCAGTAAAGCTTCTTAGAGAGTTTCTCAGTAAGCTTTTTTCTGTTTTTCTCACTAAAACTTTTTCTGGTTTCTCGGTAAAGCTTCCTGTGTGTATGTGTGTGAGTGTCTTTCTTTCTTAGATAGTTTCTGAGTAAAGCTTTTTCTGGCTTTATCTGTAAAGCTTCTTCTGTGTGTGTGTGTGTGAGTGTGTGATGGAAAAGCTGAGTTTGGATTTGCCACCTGGGTTCAGATTTAGTCCGACTGACAAGGAGCTCATCGAACTCTTCCTGAAGCCGAAGATCACTGGGAATGATGAAGATATTTACTTTGTTCCTGAAGTTGAGTTTTATAAACTGGAGCCCTGGGATTTACAATGTAATCTTCTTATTTTTATTATCACACACCCACCTGCATTTCTTGGAAATTTATTACTTTGTTGTGAAAAATAGGAAAGTGTTTTTTTTCCTTGTATTAGTTTGTTAATTGTTGTTGGAATCATGCTGTAGATTGTTGCTTGCTTTGTGTGCTTTAAATAGATTTTTTTTTCCTGGACAAGTGTATTAGATTAATTGATCAAAACAGATGGCTACAGTGATCATGGCAGCTACCTGATTCCATATTCCAGTCCAAACAGTGTGTGTGTGGGTATTTGTTTTCTGGTATGTTGTGTTAGCTATGCAAGGTGTTTTTCTTTTGTTTATTCTTGTATAACTGATGCTTTCTTGGGGCATCTTCCTCTGCTCTTGTATAGTTGTTTTTCTTCTTTAATACATTTACTTCCCCAGAAAGAAAAAAGTTGATATGATTTTTGTTGGTGGTTTCTCTTTTGCATAATTGTTACAAGAAAGTTGATTTTCTTAAATTTGTTTTTGTTTGAATTCAAAATAATGATTTAGCACTTACTCAATTTGAACATTTGATTTTCTTATTTTAGACCTTGAATTTTTATTTTTTTTATGGTACTATTAGTTTCCCTTTTTGTTAACTTTGATAACAAAATTTAAAAATCACTCTTTTTAAGAATTTTTGTTTGACTTTCATTTTGATCTTGCAACTTAAATTTTGTAAGTAGTACGTTTGCTTCATATGCCCGTATAATTGTTGATCAAATAATGGTATATATACTTTACTTTCTTGTTTATCTCATTATTGATTAAATAATAGTATATATATTTATGTGATGTGAGTTTCTCATTTTGTTTGTCAAAATTTTATGCTGAGTCTGGTTTTTTCGACTGTAGATAAATCTGGGATAGATACAAAGGACCAAGAGTGGTTCTTCTTTGCTGCACAGGGCCTGCAGCATCAGAAAGGGAAGGGGAGGAATAGGAAAACCGAGAAAGGGTACTGGAAAGTAACTGGTAATGATAGGGAAATCAAGTCCGAAGGAAAGGTAATTGGAATGAAAAAAACTCTGGTCTTCCATATAGGTCGTTCTCGTAAAGGGACTAAGTGGGTAATGCATGAGTACCGCACAACCCTGAAGGACCTTGATGGAACACACCCTGGTCAGGTTGGCCTTTTCTATTCAGTTTGTTTGATTGATGTGATATTGACCTGAGATTTTTTGTTGATTACTCAACTGAGTGTGTGTGTGTTTTTTGATTTAAGATCGTTTTGCCTAAATCATTGGAGGTATCTTTAAAAGATCAATTAAAAAGGATTGTGAAAGCTGTTAAATTTGTTAAATATAATTGAGTTAACATTCTTGATGAGTTAGTGTGGTTTGGTTCCAAATTAAAAAGCTAGCTTATTTTACTATTTAGCCTATATTTACTACTATTTATGGCCCCACTGCATTTTTTCAACTAATTTTTACCTTTATTTATAATACTTTCAGCAAAAAGTTTTCAGTTTCAGCAAAATAAGCGGATCCCAAACAGACTTTTATTGATCTCCTGATATGTTTAATTGGTGAATTAAGAGAGTTATCCCTACTTTAAAAAGGTAAGTCCGTTGGCTTATATGCTTCTCCTATAAATTCAGAATACACTATTACTTGTGTAACTTTAATAAGTTGACAAACTTCTGCTAATGGGATTAATAAATATATGGGCCAAGTCTCCTCAACTCTAGAAGTCAGTTTTTTGTGCTTAATTTACCAGGTTCCATACCAGAAAAAAGCCCCCCCCCCCCCCCCCCCCCCCCACCCCCTCTTTTTGTGAAAAAAATTATTTTAATTTCTTTATAGCATTTAGCAAAGTGCATGTAAATGCACATGGAAACTCTCTAAGCGTGCATCTAGAATGAGGTTTTATTGAGGAGAGGAGGAGACTCTCGGAAAAATAGGGAGTGAGTTTTTTCAAAAAGTAGTTTGATGGTTTCTTTTGGGTTGAACAAGACTCCCATGTATGAATTGAGAATTTGTTTGTTTTGTTAATGTAAGAGCAACATTGGGTGTATCAAGGTTTTGAGATTGTGAGTGTTGTATGAGTTTGTCAATTAATATTAAGAGTTTGTTTTAGGTGTAATAGGATTTGGGATGGTGTGTTTGTGACATTTGCGTGTGATGCTTGTGAGAGTGCTAATTTGTTTTGAGCTTTCATTGAATGTGGTTGTAATCCATATTGTTCATAGTGAACTTTGATTGGGGTTGTAGCTTGCATGGAATTTACCGAAGCATGCATAATATTGTTATCTTGTACTTTTAAAAAAAAATTGTTCGCATGAATGTGCTTCTACTATCTGCAAATCACAACAACTTTTTAATCACTGAGGGATTCTAAAGCCAATAATGAAAATTTTAAACTATCCTATCACTGGACTCAAAAAAAAAAAAAAAAAAAAAAAAAATTTATGTACATTCCTTCATCGTGGGTTTGCCTTACCAAAGGTGCTTCCCTAAATGGACACCTATTATATATCTAATGGCTCTGTATGACAACCTCCTCTATTTCATTATTATTAGTTATAACATTTCTGATACATATTCGCATACTGTTATTTGCATCTTTGTGGTACTTCAATTTGTAGTATATATCAGGCAATGATGTTATGTTCATCCGATTCATTTGGGTGCTTAAAATCATGCAGAAGGCCTTTGTGCTTTGTCGTTTATTCAATAATGAAGAAAAGAGTAACAAAGGTGGACCTGCAAAGTCTAAGCCAGCACTGGCTCCTGTATCTCCTGCATTGGAAGTGCAGGCTGAAAAGAGTAATCAATCTTGTTATGCTGAAATTTCTGATCAAATGATGCCTGATGCTACAGAACCTGTTCAGTGTAACAATCACAAAGACTATCATAATGAAGATGTTGCAGAAAATCAAGTGGCAGAAGTGACATCTTCGGAGGTGATAGGACACTTTCTATGTTATTTATTTATTTTGGAATTGAGCAGTATAGTAAATTAATCAAGTACTTATCTTGTGCACTCATGTTTCTTTCATCAGGTTGATTTTAATAAGGATATGGAGCATCTCTTGCATATGTTCTATGTCCCGTCTGCAGAGGACTCCCCATCAAGCTTATGTCCCAACACTTCAGGTGTTTCAACTCCTATCACTGTCATATCTTCTTGTGAAGCAATGCAATCTGAACCAACATTGGCTCCAGCGCCTCAAGCATTTCCGGAGCAAGTTGAAAAGCATCAGGTGGCAGAAGTCAAAGCTACAGAAGTGAGAAAATATTTTACTTTCATCTTAAAAAAGTTTTTATTGTTATTAAATTGTGGGAATTAATAGTGCAGAAAACTAATTTTACTCTTATCTTGGTTATCCATGTTTCTTCTATCAGTTCGAGCTGGAAATGGAGGAAGCACACAAAATGTTCTATTCCCATCCACCAGAGCCGTTAGATTGCAACTTTTTCTCCCCATCAACTTTAACCCCCGTTGCACCTGCTGTTTCATTTCCTGCCACAGTTAAAGCTTCTCTTGAAGAAGCACAGTCTATGCCAGCACTAGCTTCAGCGTCTACAGAATTAGGCAGTGAAGCTGACAATTATCCCACGAGTTTTCGATGTTTTCCTGCAGAAAAGTCTGATGGAATTATATCGAACACTATAGCACCCATTGAGTACAATGGTTATAACACTTATGTTGGAAAGGATAAAGTGGCAGAAGTAGCATCTGATGAGGTGAGAAAGGAATTAAATTCAAGCGTAAAATAATTTCTATCGTCCAAGTGTAGTTTAACTAGTTAAGTACCTATCCTATTCATTTTCTAACTACAGGTTGATTTGCAGTTGGGTGTCTCATCAGAGCCACTAGGTTTCAACATGTTATACCCATTACACTCGCAGATGCAAGAAGAGTTAGGTTCTTCTTGCAGCTCTTACCCTTTTCCCAATTACTTATACAGTGGTCATTGGGGGGTACATCACCAATACGGCACGAATGAGCCAGCTCCCAATATCTCCGAGTCCTGGGGTCTGACTCTTGGTAACCGTGGTGACTGCTTGCATAACAAGTCGTCTAGCAGTCAAAATAATCTTGCGTTTGATAGTGAAACCCTGATAAACATGGTCTCTGCTAAGGACAATCTTGCAGATGCCAACGCAAGGGTAAGTGAAAACTCTCAAGATAGTGTTTATTAATTAATCTTGCAAGTTTTTCCAAGAAATTTTAAGTTGTGTTAATTTGCTGCTCAAGACTTGTTATACTCCTTTAGGGATTACTTTTTGGATTTTTGGATATGGTTTTCTTTGTGTCTTTATCTTCAGATAAATTGGTCTTCTAAAATCTAACCCTCCATTGATCTTAATGTACAACAGATTGAGCTAGAGCATCAAGATTTGGTGTGGCTGGACGAGATCATCAATCCAGAGGTTTCTTTGGGGTTGTTAAAATCAGCATCATATATAGAATCTGTTGGAAGGTCTTCGGATCAGATCATAGGTTCGGATTGAAGATCATAAAATTTTACAATTAAAAATTGTCAATGATTTAGGTACAGAAAATATTATTAGTATTACTTCTAAACAAAGCTAAAAATCAGAAGAACTATATATCTTTCTGAGAAAGAACTTATCAAAAGAATTAGTCTTTTTCAGAAAGAGTAAAAAAAAAATTCAATACTCTTTGAAGACAAAACTGTAATTCAAGAGAAAGTTGGTCTTTTTTAGGGTAAGGCTTGGGTGGAGTGCGTCCTATGCACTGGATCCGAAATGGTGTGGGCACGTTACTGCATCGAATTGGGTGACCCAAGCCACTTAAAATTTGCAAACATTCTTCAAACTGTACTCAAAACAATTCAACGTTTTTCAACTCAAACAGACCTAAAGTCTTTTTCAAGTCAAACAAACTTATGGTCTCTTACCAACCACAAACCCATGATCTTTTACATTCAAAAGCCTAAGCCTCCTTTTACAACTCAAACAGACCTAGAATCATTGCTACTGGGGTTGTTGCTATCTCACGGATTTAGATCCGTAGCTGTTGTACCATGCAATTACCATTTGCTGTGACATGCAAAAGTTAAGATGGTAAAAGTTTCAAAAATTGAAATGATAAAAGGTTATTTTCTTTACCATCTTAATTTTTACATCTCACAACCAGGTGGTAATTGCATGGTGATCCAAATCCCTCCCTTGCCTTGCCTCTAAAAAAAGTCCTTATTTCAGCTCCATGTTGAATTTGATGGTTTCTTTAAAAGTACCCAATCTGGGTTGGGATTTTAATAAATCCTGTGCTTAAAAAAACTTCTAATTGAGATTTAAATCATTGATGTTTTATATTTGTAGAATTGTGAGATTAAGATCCTGGTCGAGATTTTTACAACCCCTGAACTCTGTTACAGAGTGAAACAAGTACAATTGATTACTGTACTGTCACTTTTGTGTATAACGCAATTTCTATTTTATATTAGTGGGATGTCCGATATAAAATAGTGGTTCGATTCACTCCCATGTGAGAGTGGTGTGATATATCCTGGTGATAAAAAATACCTTCTTCTGTATAATGTTGAGGAGCACTAGACAACTTTGGTGTTCTTACAGAGAGAACCTTACAAGTGCAATACAAGTGCAATACGTCCTCATCTGCTGGTGTTATGAACCAATTCTATGTATATATACTGAACTGAGCCATTGTTTGGAATTAGCATAAGGATTTGGAAACTTCAAAATTGGACTAAGACTCTGATATCGATAAATTTGTGTACAGTGTGATTTATGTCCAACTATACTGATAATTGTTTACTTTCAGCAGACATGTCATGAAATGTACTCATTAATGCTTGGGATGGTTAGTGTTATCATCTTAGTAGTGCTATTGGCACAACATTTTTACAACAATTTTGCAAGGTTTTTTGTCACCTAGACTTTGTTGCAAAAATGTTATGTCCTTAGCAGCTTAGCTTTATTGTTTCATAGCTTTATTGTTTCATCTTGAATGTTTAGGATGATTAAAAAAATTTTGCTGGAATGCGGGTGTTTTGAGATGCTTGTGTGTTTAGACAAGAAGAATGCATGAAAACAGAAATCAGAGATATAATTGAACCATGTACAATGAAAAAGGCTAATGTCCACAGGATAGGAAAAATAACAATGTCCAGGACCTCCAGGTTGAGGGTGCTATACTCAGGGTCAGGGGCTTTTGACTAAAAATCCAGTAGTAGTAAAATAAAGGCATGTCATTCAGGTAAAGCTCTATTGATTGTCCAAGTTCACTGTTTTGTTATTGATGTTGCTATTATTCTAAAGTGCATTCAGGCTTCAAAGATGGGTGCTTTAAAATGATGGTAGTTTTACAATTGAAACTTACACAATATTGTATTGTTTGCAAAATATTGTATTAATCTTCTTACATAGATATGAGGTGTCCTAAACCTTGATATAGTTTGGCTATTAAGAATTTTGTTCATTATTTACGTAGGATGTTCTCTTTCCAGTTTCAATTAAAAAATCTAATTTCTGCTTTTTCTGTTTTCATAATTTCGAGTGTCTTGCCTCAAAAGGTTGCAATTTCCATGTCTCAGGATATATATATATATATATATATATATATATATAGAGGTGCAAAGCCATTTCCTGATAGCTTACTAAGGGGTAAAAAAACAAAGTCTTTTTGGTCTTATCTTTCTGGCTTCAAATTTAAAAATGTTTGGTCCTTATTTGGTGTTTCAGAAAAAAATAATAATTAAAAAAAAAAATTTGGGGTGAGAGAGGCTCGAACTCTCGACCTCAGGATAACTCTTTAAGCTATGAGACCTACGCGCTAGCCAACTGCGCCACCACCCCTTGATGTTGAAATTCTCGAATTTCAAAATCTTTATATGTGATCCAATTGTGTGCAAGAAAATCCGTTTCCAATTTCCAAATCTACTATTCAATTCCCTCTTTGTTTTTCCTGCAAATGGTATAATTGTAAGAGTCACATTCAAGGTTTTCAAAGATTCCAATACAGATCCTATGATATTCATTCGTCTTAAAGGCAATAATTTTATTCATCAGTGTAGATGGTCTTACTAGGGACTAGTACAATCATAACATAATCCTGAACAATGTTAGTACCACAATACTTTACATAATTTTTACTATAATTCATCACGTGGCGAGTTGTGAGTAATAAAGAAAAATGACGGGTCTAGTCTACTATGAGTCTACATCTCCACCATTCACAGCTCATTACATGATGAGTTGTAAAAAAAATTGTGTAAAAAATTGTTATACACAATTCCTGTAATACAAGTACATGTTTCTTATAAACCCTGATCTTTTATACAATTGAATAGTATATTTACTTTTTGGGCATGTTAACGATGCCCTTCGGGCAATTATTTATAGGGAAATGCTAACGAGTGCCCTTAGGGCACTGGTTAATAATCCATATAAAGAAAGTTTTTATGGGAAATGAAAAAAAAAGTAATTAATATTTTGACAGCTTTTTTCATTTCCTATAAAAGTGGTATCAAAACTTTCCTAAAGTGGATTATTAATGAGTGCCCTAAGGGCACTCGTTAGCAAAACTCTTATTTATAAATCATTTTAGGAAATTTTTATAGCACTTTTATGGAAAATTGAAAAAACTGTCAAAACATTAATTAATTTTTTTTTTCCATAAAAACTTTTCTAAAATGATTCATTAACAAATGCTCTTAGGACATTCATTAACTTTTTGTATACTTTTTTTTAAAAATTTATTTTTTATGGAGTCCCAGACATATTAAATTTCCAACCTTGTAAAGTGGTAATTCATGTTCGCGTGTTGGATTCGTGTTGTATCGACTCATGAGTATCCAACTATATGGGTTAATACTAACCTGACATATTTATTAAATAGGTTAAGATTCTTCAACCCTAACACGACTCATTTATTAAACGGGTCAGTCGTGTCAACTTGTTTATCAGGTTTTATCAAAAAGAAAAAAAAATAGTATTAGCCAAATTGATATGAATTATAAAATACAAAAAAGATATATATATATATATATATATATATATAAAATTTAAAATTAACGAGTAATTATATCACAAATAATAATTCAAAACTAAAGCATATCTCAATATCACAAATAATCAATCATAATATGTCAAAGAAAATAAATCACAACAATTAATAAGTGTAAGGACATGTTTTGCAGCCCAAGCCCAAAATGTATGGGATCTTGGTTTAGTGAGCCAAATACAATAAATTTGTAGAGAATGAGTCGAAAAACTAGGTCCTAATGAATTTGACAACGACTAGTATGGATTTAAAAGATGAAGCAAGAACAAAGAAAATAGAACTGAATGAATTCACTATCTGATGAGATATTTTATCATACAAATCAATTACAGTTTGGTATAAGTATAATTTTGATTGCTACAGTATTTTTTCTCTATTTTTCTGATCATTTCCTCATGGAGGATCTCTTACATTATATAGCTCCCTTTGGACCATTTTGATCTTACACTTGTTGATCATCTGAGCCTTTATTTGAGTACCTGTCCCATCAGACACCCTCTTTGGCTTTCTGTTAGTTGTGGTAGCCAAGATAACACTGTTCAGAGGTCTTTTCTACATAAATGTTGCCAGGAAAGTAGCCGCAATGCATTCAATGCGGTGATAGCAACTTTTCCTTAGATATTTTGGATTCCCCCTATTTTCGTATGTTCATGATGCACGTTTCTATTACTGGAGTTTCATGGAAGGTCACTCTAATCATTGGAAGACATATTTAAGCTGTACTTATTGTATCCGAGAAGATATTCCTTCTCAGATAATCTTCCTATTTGCATCTTACTCATTAAATCCTGAGCTTGAACTGCTCTTTACCATTCGTTTCTCCTTGGACCACCCACGCTCTCGGGCAAGGCCAAAGGCTCAATATATAATTTGGGCCCTTAATCCTACAATAAGTTTATGATATAGGCCAAGAATGTATTGACCTCTTTGGTAAATAAATCAATTAATTAACCAAGTGAATTAATTAGATTCAATTACATGCAATAAGCGTGATAGTATAAAAAAATCACCAAATAAGTTAAATGCAGTGAAAAATAAATTTGACATAGGTGGTTTGTTTATGAGTGAAAAAAACCATTGAGACAAAAACCCCACCGGATGAATTTAAGGTCATCACTCCCAAGAATCCATTATTATAAAAAACAAGCGGTTACAAGTAAAAGTAATCTTAGTACCTAATACCAACCTACAGTTGAATCCTTACTCCAATACCCAATTGGACTTGTGATGTAGCAGCAATCTCTCCTTTCAATGCACGAATCCTAGTACGTGACTAACCAATGATGCATGGATTTCAGTACGTGACTAACACACCAACTTGAGGAAGATGTTGACTGTAAAGTTCTTCAGTTCATCCAACAATAAAGATTAGGAAGCTTCTTAGTCACAAAACCCTTGGCGCAAAGACATAGTAGCTTCTACAGAGAGAATATGATGAAGTAAGGCAAATTTTGTCTCCAATCACATTTTGCGTGCATAATGACTTTGCATTAAGTTGCATCACCTGTGATAGCCCTTAAAATAATTTTTATATATGTTTAGGGTTGTGAGAAAAGAAACCCTACACAAATACACATGGATATGTGTGAAATCAAATCTGGAAATTCTAATTTCGTAATTCTCGACAGATACAGCTTCTGTCGAGCTGTTGTCGAGCTTCATCATTAAACCTTAATAAAAATGATTCTGTCAAGCTATCTGTTGAGTTTTAATGAATAGCACTTCTTCATTTGTTTCTTGGATAGATTTGTATAGTTTCAATACTAAATTTGAACTCTTGTTCCTTGAAGTACTAAACTCATCATAGATCTATCCAATTACAAGTAAAGTGCGTTTTGTCAAAAAATTAGGCAATTTACATAACATATGTCTCTAACAAGTCTCACATATATCCTAACAATTTATATACCTAGGGTTTGAATGGTATATTAATAAAATGTCATTTAGTTAAACGGGTCAAACGCATTCTATAGATTGGACGCTAACCCAACCCGTTTATTAAACGAGTCAGTCATGTCAACCCGAATATAACACTAACTCATTAAACCTCAACCAAAAACCTACTAATTTCGTATTAAATCATGTTAAATTTACGGATCATGTCCAATTTTGCCCCCTTAATTAAGAATAAGCTATGGTGGGCCAAATTTGTATTTCTCCCCCTAGAATTCAGATTAGGTGCAGTACTCTCTACCCTAAGTAGAGAGTTGTTGACGATTGAGATTGAAAGTTTAAAAGTCAACTTTCATTCTCCACTCTTGAATACAAAAAATTAAAAAAAAAAAGAAAAGAAAAGAAAAGAAAAGAAAGTAGAAGTCAAAAGTTTAGAAAGTAGAGAATCGAAAGTTTTTGTGAGTGGAATTTGAGAAACCTGCTCCTCTCTTCCATCTTGTCCAAGATTCTGTTGATATCGTTTTACGTTGTTGATTTTCAGTACCATTCAGGTTGTAAAAGCTAAGATGGACACACCCTTTTTGATCTTCCATTGTCTTCGTCTTATATTTTTTCTCTCACTCACTTGCCTTTCTTCAATCCAGAGTTCTCAGCATCCAACTTATGCGCAACAGCTTCTAAGCTCAGCTCAGCAAGACAGAGATTGGTTAGTCTCAATAAGAAGGCAAATCCATGAATACCCAGAACTCAAATTCGAAGAGCACAACACCAGTGCTCTTATACGCAGAGAACTTGACAAGCTTGGCATCCCTTATTCATACCCACTTGCCAAAACCGGAATTGTTGCCGAAATTGGCACTGGTTCTCCTCCTGTTGTTGCTCTTCGAGCTGACATGGATGCTCTTCCCTTGCAAGTAATCCATAATCCTTTTTGTTTTCAGGTTTTGTTTGTGTTTGTATAGGTGTGTGTTTGTTTTTCAAATTGTAGTTTTTGATATGTGTAGGAGCTTGTTGAGTGGGAGCATAAGAGTAAGATTGATGGGAAAATGCACGGGTGTGGACATGATGCTCACACAACTATGCTCCTTGGTGCTGCTAAGTTGCTTAATCAACGCAAAGATAAGCTCAAGGTTTGTTTTTTTAAAATTGCAATGAAATGAATGAAAGTGATTTCGTTCTATATGGGTTTAGTACTTCTGTTTTTAATCTGGGTTCTCAAAGGTATGTGACAAGGACCATAGAGAAACTCACTTTGTCAACAAAATTAAGTATAGAATGTTTCTTCCTTACCAATCATTTACATCTTGATTACACATTATTAGCATAAGATTCGACTACAGAATCGATGCATGTACAATATGACCTCTCATTGTTTGGGAGAGAATTATCATTGGTGTACATATTGGGACACCGCTCTATCGCATTAGTGTTTGAACCGAGTTGTAAATATAAAGCTACTCACTTTCTTAATTGTTTCTTGATGTGCAATTCAGTTCTCACATGTACACTCACAACATGTTTCCTGTTATTACTCAATAGAAGGGTTTATTAATGTTTTTAAGCTGGCTTGGCTGTCTACCTGGCGCAAGTGTGTTCATTTCTTGATGTTTTTAAGAATTAAGTTCAACCATGATCCACTCTTTTGTTGTCATGTGTTTTCGGTAATTCCAGAAAATTTCATTGAGCAATAATTAATAGATAACAGGTTTAGAATTTACTTTTCATGTGCTTTGCAGACACCACTTCTTGGTTAGAATTCTGACTTACCCTTAGAAAGTTGGCACTTGTTTCTAAATAGATGTTCATAAAAGATTTTTGTCTCTCTGTTCTCAAAGTTTTCTAAATTTTTCTTCAACATATGTTATTCTAAAACCCCTTTTAATTTGGGACTGAAGGGAACTGTGAGACTTATTTTCCAACCTGCTGAGGAGGCAGGTACTGGTGCATATCACATGATAAAAGATGGTGCTCTTCGTGATGCTGAAGCTATATTTGGAATGCATATTAGTCCTAACCTACCCACGGGAAGTATAGACTCCATTTCAGGGCCTGCCTTAGCTGCCGTATGCTTCTTTGAAGCAAAAATAGTAGGAAAAGATGGGCATGCTGCAGATCCCCATAAAAATGTGGATCCAATTCTTGCTGCATCGTTTGTAATTTTGGCATTGCAACAGCTCATCTCGAGAGAAACTGATCCCCTTCATAGTCAGGTATGTCTCTATCCTCAATCTTTTAATGTAATCTATTTGAAAAGTTCCATACTGGGTGGGTGCTTTGTCATGGGTTTATGTACTAGTTGGCGTCCCCACATGATCTAATTTAGGCTTTTGGGTTGGATGCTTATTGTAGCTTCCATTTTGCTCCATTGTGAAAAACTCTCTGTAGAACCTCAGGCTATAAAGCCTTCATCTACATGAGTTTGACACCCCTCCCAAAATCCCAAACAAAATAAATTGCTCCCCTCTATTCTCTGCTAACTTACCTCTTTCAGGTCCAAATTGTTGTCCCCTTTAGTGACTCTTATAGGAGGTTCTCCCCCAAAAAAAAAAAATAAAAAAATAAAAAAATAAATAAATTTGGGGGGCTATTTTCAAAATATTTCAGCTAAATGGATTTGCAAGAATGAAGTGAATGGGCAACATCTTTTTTGTTGTTGTTGTTTTGGGGGCAGGGGGGTATACGTGACTGAAAGCATATAAAACATCCAATGTGACTTAGAGCTAACACTTAGCTTTTTCGTTGAAGGTGCTATCCGTTACTTATGTCAGAGGTGGTACCACATTGGATACAATTCCAACATATGTTGAAATTGGGGGTACTTTAAGGAGTCTCACAACTGAAGGCATGCACCAACTCAGGCAGCGGTTGAAAGAGGTATATACCATACCTTAACCTTTTCACTTTTTGCTTTATTAGAAAATAGTTTTGCTGCTTCATTGGTCTACAACACAAGGTCGGACGTGAATTATCTTTGAAATATAAAGCAACATATCTTTTGTAAATTCAATTTCTGCATAATTGTTATATTTCAACTGTTCAATACTCTTTGTTTGCATTTGCTGGCATTGGAAATCCTCCTGGAAAAGGGTGAACTGTAGTGGCAGAATCAAGCAGTTGGCTTTGGTGTCATGCAGATAACATTGCAATTTTTCCACCCTAACACCGTTATTTGTTCTTGATAGTGTTTCAAGATGCACCCTTAGCTGACACTAATTGTCAGCTTTATGAAGTTCTTTTAAGCTACCTATTACATTCTTTTCCCCATAAATTCTCTACTTTCATTTCATGACTTTGTTGTGTTGGGCTTTAATGTCTTGAATTTAGTAGTTCATCAGCTCTGTGGCAAACTGTCAACTGATTTGTTTCCAAAGATGAACAATTTAATTAGAGCAATCACTAGTTTCAAAGTTGGTGAGGTATATAACTGTGGCTGGTTGTAGGTTATTGCGGGACAAGCTGCTGTACACAGATGTAATGCATATATTGATATGAAAGAGGAAGACTACCCGCTATTGCCTGCTGTCATGAATGATGAGAAACTGCATCTGCATGTGCAGAAGGTGGGCAAACTTTTGCTTGGTCCTCAGAATGTCAAGGTGGGCGTGAAAATAATGGCAGGTGAAGACTTTGCCAACTATCAAGAACTGATTCCAGGAGTTATGCTTGGCATTGGAATTGGAAATGAGGACTTGGGTTCAGTTCACTCCCCGCATTCCCCTTACTTCTTTCTTGATGAGGATGTCCTTCCAATTGGTGCAGCATTACACACTTCTCTTGCTGAGATATATTTGAGCGAGCACCAACGCTCACTTGTGCCATAAAATTTTCAGAATATGGTGTTAATAACATCAACAATTTTTTTTTTTTTTTTGATAACATCAACATTAATCTAAGTTTATCTCAAATGATAAAGTCTCTTGTTGTCAAACAATGGACCTGGATTCGAATTCCACCTATACGAAAAAGAAAGTTATTAGTGTATTAGCCTGATTGTTAAGAGCAATAAGCATGGAATGAATATTGTAGGTTTCAAATTAGGGGGAAAAACATTAATATCAATTCTATGGTGTTGCATGTGTTTGAAACTGTCTGTATATACAAGAAAAATGTAAAGAATTTGGTGTTCTAACCGATAACTTCACGTTTTCTTATGTGGATATCTGGCTTTTGCCCAGGCAATTATTATTGATTGGAAACTTTGTCTGTGGTATGCAACAAAGTGGTTCAAGGGAAAATTTCACCTACAAATCTACCCATATTCCATTTAAAAATCCTCACTCTTTTCAATTTCCTCTCGTTTTGTCCCTGACCTAAGGAGAGATGCATGCAATTGATTTGCAAAATGGAAGTGTGTTTTAATAAAAATATATATTAATTAAGTTAATAATGTTGTTACAAAATTTATTATGAAATATATTAAAATTCATTAAGGCAAATAGTTTTTACAAAATATTTATACCACACTAATCCTAATATCTTGTTATTTATTCTTTACTGTTTTGTAATTAAATATTTTCCAACTTATAATATTTTTTTTACCTTTAGAGGGAGTATCGTTTATTTTTTGGAAAGAACATATCGAGCGTCTCTTTCAATGAACATAGGAAAAAAAAAACTTATAATCTGAACCCTTGAATTGGAAAAATAAAATATGAAAAGTTAATGTAAAAATGTTTTTGTGAGAGGAATGTGAGAGGAACTTGACCTTCTCTTCCTTTCTTGTCCAAGATTCTGTTGATGTCGTTTTCCTTGTGTTGATTTTCATTGAGTTGTAAGCTAAGAGCCTAAGATGGACTCACCCTTGATCTTCCATTTTCTTCATCTTATTTTGGTTCTCTCATTCACTTCCTTTTCTCCAATCTAGAATAGGACCAAAGTGGACAAAATAGGACTAAAGTGAACCAAATAGGACCAAATAGGATGAAAGTACCGAATGGGACAAAAATGGACTGAAGTGGACCTAATAAGGAATGATGTAGACAAAATGGACTGAATAGGACCAAATAAGACCAATATGGACTGAATAGGACTGAAGTGGACCAAATAGGACCAAAGTGGACCGAATGGGACTGAATATGACAAAGGTGGACGTATAGGACTATATTGGACCGAATTGGGCCCAATAGGAACAATGTGGACAGATTGGACCGAATAAGACCAAATAATACCAATGTGGACCAAATAGAACTGAAGTGGGACCAAATAGGACCTAAGTAGAGCGAATAGGACTGAATAAGACCAAAGTGGACCGAATAGAACCTAAATGGACCAAATAGGACCGAATAAGACCAAGTGGACATAATGGACTGACTAAGACCAAAGTGGACCTCTGGGGACCAATTAGGACTAAATTGGACCAAATAGAACAAATGTGGATGAAATGGACCAAATAGAACCAAATAAGACCACTGTGGACCTAATAAGACTGAAGTGGACCGAATAAGACTGAATAAGATTAAAGTGGATAGAATGGACCGAATAGGAATAAATTGGACAGAATATGACCAAAGTGGATTCAATGGACCGAATAAGACCGAAGTGGACGCAGTAAGAACAAAGTAGACAAAATAGGGCCAAAGTGGACTTAATAAGACTGAATGGACCGAAGTGGACTGAATAGGACCAAATAAGACCAAAGTAGATTGAATGGACCAAAATGTAGACTGACGTGGCTCAACATGAGTTTAACAACAATAAATACTACACTTAAACTTTTAAATGTACTAGTTTTTGTGCTGTGTGTTGCATGTAAATTTCTTTTTAAAATTTATAAATATTAGTCTTTAGACATCTAAAATATTTTTTATATATGTTTTTCCTAAGAAATATAAAAAGTATTATAAAAGGGTTTGAAATATAATCTACTTATTCAATTCCCTCTTTGTTTTCCCTAAAATGGTATAATTGTACGAGTCACATTCAAGGTTTTCAAAGACTCCAAAATAGATCATATATATATATATATATATATATATATAAGTTGAAGCGTAGCATTTACTGTTGCTATGCTTCTGCTGAGTCACATTAGTAGCCACATCACTATTTTATTTTATTTTTTTTGGTTTTCCATCTTTATTGATTGTCTATTGCAAAATTAATTCTTTGTGGCCAAATGTAATGCACTACACGCCATCATAAATTCTAATTGTTTATTATCTACATTGAAAGCTCCTTTCAACATTGAGTGTCATTTCTTTCCATCCTAATCCATATATATATATATATATATATATATACACACACAATACATTTTGCTACTCAATTATTGAGCCACATAATCCACTTATTTTCTATCTCTTCTTTTCTTTTTTAAACTTTTCTTCTCACTACTCTCTACAAAAAACAAAAACAAAAACCTCTTCTTTTTTCTATTAGACCACACCTATGGTTACACTTCCTCCAACCTTTTCCTTCCCTCTTTGCCTATTTACCTCTTCCACTACTCTCTAATTCACCGTTACACTTCCTTCATCATTTTTCATAACTTGACCCTTCTTCTTCCCATTTTAATTGTACACACTTACAATTACACTTCCCCCCACATTTCTCTTCCCTCTTTGCCTCTTTACCTTCTCCTATCTAAAAGTTAAAGCGTAGTATTTACTGTTGCTACGCTCTTATTAAGCCACATCACTATTTTATTTTATTTTTTTGGTTCTCCATCTTTATTGATTGTCTATTGCAAAATTAATTCTTTGTGGCCAAATGTAATGCACTACACACCATCATAAATTCTAATTGTTTATTGTCTATATTGAAAGCTCCTTTGAACATTGAGTGTGATTTTCTTTCCATCCTAATCTACACACACACACACAATACATTTTGCTACTCAATCATTGAGCCACATCATCCACTTATTTTTTTATCTCTTCTTTTCTTTTTTTAAAATTTTCACCTACGGTTACACTTCCTCCAACCTTTCCCTTCCCTCTTTACTTTTTTACTTCCCCCACTACTCTCTAATTCACCGTTACACTTCCTTCATCATTTTTCATAACTTGACTCTTCTTCTTTCCATTTTATTTGTACACGCCTACAGTTACACTTCCTCTAACCTTTCTCTTCCCTCTTTACCTCTTTACCTCTTTACCTCCCACTACTCTCTACTTCACCATTACACTTTTTCATCATTTTCTCTTTTTTATAACTTGACTCTTCTTCTTCCCATTTTATTTTTATAAATTTGATATCATTTCTCCCATTCAATTCATATTTTTACCACACAAAAACTGTGAGTACTCTCTCTCTCTCTCGGTGAATTTTCTTCTTCTTTATAACTCTAATTAAGTTTTTTTTTTTTTTTTTAAATTTTTTTTATAGCTTTGGTTGAATTTTGATTTAGGTTAATACTCAGTTTTTTTTTTATTATTATTATTTTATTATTATTTTGAAATAGGAATTTGAGTTTATATCAAAACATAATCTACATGGCTATGAATTTGAATATGCCTACCAATTGTTTGAACAATAAATTATGATAAAAACTATCTTTTATTTCTTTAATTTCATTTTAATTTTGGTTAAGATAAATTTGTAATTTTGTGATGAGTTTTGATTACATGATATCTCCTTATTCCTTAAAAGAGTTGAAACTTATAAAGTTTAGTTGTATATTAGGTTAATATAACACACTACAACAAAAGTTAGAAAGATATGGTTCACTTAAAAAAAATATTAATCAAACATACAAAAAATAATATAATGATATATTTGTAGAGGTAAAAATATAAAAAAAATACTTGTAGAAATATTTTAAAAAAAATTGACAATGCTTGAAGTAGGTGTTACTTTTTATATATTCTACCCTATTATATAATATATATATATATATATATATATATATATATATATATATATATATATTTCTATGCACCGCATGGGTTTGCGGCTAGTTCATCTTAAAGACAATAATTTTATTCACCGCAGTAGATGGTCTAATACTAGTACAATCATGACATGAACAATACTAGTATCACAACATTTTACATAACTTTTGTTACAACTCGTCACACGTCGAGTTGTAAGTAGTGGAAAAAATGATGGGTCTATATAAGTTCATATCTCAACTACTTACAACTCATTAATCATTATGTGGTGAGTTATGACAAAAGTTATATAAAATGTTGTGATAGTATCATTGCTCCACAATTACCTTAACGCAAGTACAACATGTCCCTTATAAACTTTAATCTTTCATAGTATTGAAAGGTATATTTAATTTACCATTTTTGTGCCCTACACCTGTAAAGTGGTCGTTTTTCTTGGAGTTCCAATTAAGGTCAGCACAAGGAAGGACACAATGGTTTGTGTCTTTTGAATTCTGATCTTATTATCTGACATCAGGAATAAGCCATGGTTGGGCCAAATTTGTATTTCCCCCTAAGGATGAATAAAGTTTCTCTCCAAACTAGTTTAGAGAAAAACTCTTCAAACTTCTTATATATTTCTTTTCTGGGTGTAAATTTTGAAAATCTAACCGTTGCATTTCATATTCCTTATGTTCTTAACATACATATCAAATTTCGTTTAAATTGGATATTATTTACTATTTGATCAGTTAACTTATTTTTTATATACAACTTTAGATTACAAAAACTTGAAATTATAACATTTACTTGATAACGTAATAATTGATTTTTGATTTTTTTGAAATTTTGTAAGCATTATGGATGTAGTAAGAATATGCAATCTAACGGTTAGATTTTCAAAATTCACACTCAATATAAATATATATGATGAGTTTGTAGGGTATCTCTCCAAACTACTTTGGAGAGAAACTTTGTTCCCCTAGGATCCAGATTAGGTACTATACCGTCTACCCAAAGTAGTATTATTGCACTGTGTTGCAATAGTTATTAACGACTGAGATAGAAAGTTTAAAAGTCAACTTTCAATCTCAACCCCTGATATAATTTTTTTTTTTTTAATTTTTTTAAAAGAGAGTAAAAAGTAAAAGGCTTTTGTGAGAGTAATGTGAGAAACATGGTCCTGTCTTCCATCTTGTCCAAGATTCTGTTGATGTCGTTTTATGTTATTGATTTTCAGTACCATTCAGGTTGTAAAAGCTAACGATGGACACACACTTGTTAATCTTACATTTTCTCCATCTTATTTTGTTTCCCTCACTCACTTCCCTTTCTCCAATCCAGAGTTCTCAGCATCCAACTTATGCGGAACAACTATTAAGCTCAGCTCAGCAAGACAAAGATTGGTTGGTCTCAATAAGAAGGCAAATCCATGAATACCCAGAACTCAAATTCGAAGAGCACAACACCAGTGCTCTTATCCGCAGAGAACTTGACAAGCTTGGCATCCCTTACTCATACCCACTTGCCAAAACCGGCATTGTTGCCCAAATTGGCTCTGGTTCTCGTCCTGTTGTTGCTCTTCGAGCTGACATGGATGCTCTTCCCATGCAAGTAATCCATTTTTGTTTTCAAGTTTTGTCTGTATTTGTGTATGTGTGTGTGTTCGTTTTCAAATTATAGTTTTTGATGTGTAGGAGCTTGTTGAGTGGGAGCATAAGAGTAAGATTGATGGGAAAATGCACGGTTGTGGACATGATGCTCACACAACTATGCTCCTTGGTGCTGCCAAGTTGCTTAATCAACGCAAAGATAAGCTCAAGGTTTGTTTTTTAATATTGCAATGAAATGAATAAAAGATATTTCATTCTATATGGGTTTAGTACTTTTGTTTTTGATGTGGGTTGTCATAGGTGATGCCTTTCAGTTCATTTATGTAATAATTGTGGATACTAAAGCTAAGTAGGAAAAACTTGAGGGGTTAATGTGCTAGTCTGTGATAAACCTATACATTAGGGGAAACTACTAAGTACCGTGGAGAAACTCACTCTGTCAACAAAATTAAGTTTAGAGTGATTCTTCCTTATCGATCATTTGCATATTGATGACACATTAGGATTAGCACAAAATTTAACAAGAGAAACAACACATATACAATACGACCTCTCATTGAATAGCTTTTTGTTAGGGAGAGAAGCACCATTGGTGTACATATTGGGACACCACTCTAATGTTGTCTGTGATGATCAGATTTCTTTCCAGTGGCGTTTTTATATCTGGTTAAATTACTACTTTGACATAGATATTTGTGGGTATTCTATCTGTATGTTTGGACTTTTTTCTCATGATTGCTTTCCAAGGATCTAGTATAGGATCAAAAGGCAGAAAGACCTTTCTAATCAATAGCTATTCCAGTCCTTTTCCACCATTCCTTTTTTTCTTTGAGGATTATGTGTATGAAGCTTTTATTAATGTTTTCAAGCTGGCTTGGCTGTCTACCTGGTGCAAGTGTGTTCATTTCTACTCTGTAAAAGAATGGAGGTCCAATTGTGAATTAACAGAGAATGGCAAAATCAGAGAGTGGAAACTGAGAATGAGCTTGTATAAAATTTCAATCAGTGAAGAGCTCCTTGTAGGAATATAGCCAAGAGGCTATTCTAGTTCAAAGAACATACTTCTTGGCTAAAATGATGAGTATGTTCTTGTCTCACTGTAATGGTGTCTTTATTTCTTTTTCTTTTTATTTATTTTTTAAATAATTTTTTATAGGTAAATAGGGGAGAAGGGCTGGTGGGGTTCGAACCCCAGTGCCCAAGCAGCACAAGAGGTTCTGGAACCACTGGGAAAGCCCTCGAGCTTATTTGTAAAATAATTTTGATTGAATTGTTTAAATGTAAGGCTTAAGATTAATTGACATTGGAAATTTGAATCTCCTTTGTGCTAGAGACTTTGTTTCTTTGATAGAAAATGAGAGTAACAAATGGAAGATTTAGTGGGCCTATCGTCCTAGAAGTAACATTCATCATAACAATAACACACAAAGAAATTATATCTTTGATCTGTATTCTCTAACTTTCTATAACACATTATACAGGACTCAACCCAAGTACATTAATGTGCCAAGGATAAGGGATCTCACAATGGAAAAACTTACAAGATAGATTTGATTAATATTTAATGATTTGTAATCTAAAAATAAAGTTCAACCATGATCCACTCTTTTGTTGTCATGCGTCTTCAGTATTTCCAGCTAATATGTCGTTGAGCAATAATTAATAGATAACAGATTTAGAATATACTTTTCATGTGCTTTGCGGACACCACTTCTTGGTGTTTGATAGAATTCTGACTTGCCCTTTGGAAAGTTCGCACTTGTTTCCAATTAGATGTTCATAAAGATTTTTGTCTCTCTGTTCTCAAAGTTGCCTAAATTATCTTCAACATGTTATTCTAAAACAAAACCCCTTTTAATTTGGGACTGAAGGGAACTGTGAGGCTTCTTTTCCAACCTGCTGAGGAGGCAGGTGCTGGTGCATCTCACATGATAAAAGATGGTGCTCTTCGTGATGCTGAAGCTATATTTGGAATGCACATTAGTTCTATACTACCCACAGGAATTATAGATTCCAATTCAGGGCCTGCCTTAGCTGCAGTATGCATCTTTGAAGCAAAAATAGTAAGAAAAGATGGGCATGCTGCAGATCCCCATACAAATGTGGATCCAATTCTTGCTGCATCATTTGCAATTTTGGCATTGCAACAGCTCATCTCAAGAGAAACTGATCCACTTCATAGTCAGGTTTGTCTCTATCCTCAATCTTTTAATGTAATCCTTTTGAAAAGTTCCATACTGGTTGGGTACTTGGTCATGGGTTTAAGTACTTGTTGGTCTCTCCACATGATAATTTAAGCTTTTGGGTTGGATGCTTATTGTAGCTTCCATTTTCCATTGTTATAAACTCTCTGTATAACCTCAGGTTATAAAGTCTTCATCTACTTGAGTTTGACCACCCCTCCAAACAAAATAAATTGTCCCCCTCTATTATCTGAAAATTAACTCTTTTAGTCCAAATTGTTTAGTAACTTTTATTGGAAATTTTTTTTTGGGGACTATTTTCAAAATCTTTCAGCTATATGGCTATGCAACAATGAAGTGACTAGGCAACGTCATCTTTTTTTTTTTTTTTTTTTGGGGGGGGTGGGGGTGGTATGGGTGACTGAAAGCACATAAATCATCCAATGTAACATAGGGCTAACACTTGACTTTTTGTTGAAGGTGCTATCTGTTACTTATGTCAGAGGTGGTACTACATTGGACACAACTCCAACATATGTTGAAATTAGGGGCACTTTGAGGAGTCTCACAACTAAAGGCTTGCACCAACTCAGGCAACGGTTGAAAGAGGTATATACTAAACCTTTTCACTTTTGGCTGTATTAGAAAATAGTTTTGCTGCTTCGTCGATCTACAACATACAACATAAGGTAAGACGTGAATTCTCTTTGAAATATAAAGAAACAAATATTTTGTACATTCCATTTCTGCATAATATACTTATTTCAATTGTTCAATACTATTAGTTTCCATTTGCTGGCTTTGGCAATCCTCCTGGAAAAGGGTGAACTGTAATGGCAGAATCAAGCAGTTGGCTTTAGTCTCATGGAGATAACATTGCAATTTTCCCACCTTCACACCGTCATTTGTTCTATAAGTGTTTCAAGATGCACCCTTAGCTGACACTAATCGTCAGCTTTAAGGAGTTATTTTGAGCTTCCTATAACAATGTTTTCCCATAACTTCTCTTCTTTTACTTCATAACTTTGTTGCGTTGGGCTTCAATGTCTTCAATTTTTTAGGTCATCAGGTCTGTGGCAAACTGCCAACTGATTTGTTTCCAAAGACAAACAGTTTAATTAATGTAATCACTGGTTTCAAAGCTTGTGTTGTATATAACTGCGGCTGGTTGTAGGTTATTGAAGGACAAGCTGCTGTACACAGATGTAATGCATATATTGACATGAAAGAAGAAGATCACCCACTATTGCCTGCTGTTGTGAATGATGAGAAACTGCATCTGCATGTGCAGAAGGTGGGCAAACTTTTGGTTGGTCCTCAGAATGTCATTGTGGGCGAGAAAATGATGGCAGGTGAAGACTTTGCCTACTATCAAGAACTGATTCCCGGAGTTATGCTTGGCATTGGAATTGGAAATAAGGAGTTGGGTGCAGTCCACTCCCCACATTCCCCTTACTTCTTTCTTGATGAGGATGTCCTTCCAATTGGTGCAGCATTACACACTGCTCTTGCTGAGATATATTTGAGTGAGCACCAACACTCACTTGGGCAATGAAAGTTCCAGAATATGGTGTTAATAATTAACAGCTTCTCCAAACAAAATTGGGGGTAAAGCTTTCTATCACGACTTCTCTCAAATCCTGCAAAAGTGAGAAATTTGTATACTGGGTATCACATTTTTATTATTATTAATTTTAATTAGCTTAATTGGTAAAATCTCTTGTTATCAAACAAGAGACTTGAATTTGAATCCCACTTACACAAAAAAAAAGTCATTGGTGTCTTTTTTTGCAAAAATGAGGGCTTTATTTTGGAATTGCAAAAATTCATATGATTTGTTGTGAATTTGTTACCTTATTGAAAGTTGTTGAATTATTTTGTGATTTTTTAAACAGTGGAAACTTGCGAATGGCTTAGGACGATGGGTGTGCTCTAGAAATATAGACCTCCAAATCAGTTCATAATTAGTATTCTGCCCCCAAAATCTAAAATGGGCTTATCATAGTTTACTTAGTCTGCCTAATCACTTGCTTTGTATCTTAATGTAAGTATTTAATTTATTCGGATGCCACAATTGTATAAGGCCAAAATTGGACCCCGAGATGAGGCTATGCTTAAGACACTATAGTATAGTCCATCCATGTGTGTAGCTACGAACATCCTCATAGAAAATCCATGGTTTTTATTTTATTTTTTGGTTTTTAAGCTGGATGAAAAATTCATGATGTTACAAAATAAAATGAGGGGACAGTTTTATATTTCTAATCTCATAATGTGGACATCCTCTTATGAGTTTTGAGTTTCTACGTGAAACTTTCCATGTTACAAAATCTTTCGTGGAGGCCATGCGATTGGGATAATGCACCAAATAAAGTTACAATTACAACCACAAACACAGTGGGCCATTGTGAAAAAGTCCCAAAATCTGATTGGTGGAGAACCACTTCCCATGTTCTCCCCTACTACTCTTTCTTGCATACATTGCACCCAAACACCCGAAGCTCTTTTTGAGGTAGATAAGGGGAGGAGAAGTTGGTGTTCAAAATTCAAACCACAAACACGAAATATTACAAAAGATATCATTATTACTAGATTATCACTTGAACAATTGAACTCCATCTGAAACTCTTTTCAAATTCTTAATTAACATAAAACTCTAGATTGAAGCCTTTTATTGTTACTTATAATAATTTATTTACCCTAGAATTCCTTAGGCCCCAGTTTTTTTTTTTTTTTTTTGACCTTTAGCTTTTCAAATAAATGATATTGTCACAATAAAGGAGGGAAAAAGGAAAAGAAAAAAGGGGGGGGGGGGGGGTGTTTGTGTTAGGGGCCATAAAGAACTGTATAAGAAAATCGAGGCAGGTTTAAGACCACAAAGGACTGCCCTTAATATCAGAAAGAAACAGTAATTAATAAATAAAGGACCAACTTTACACAGAACATCGCATGTTGTCTCTCTTTCTTTCTCTTAATCTGCATAGATCATGGACCCCCTTGACAAGACATAGCATCTTCAATCTTTATGTTCATGCACACACACACACACACACTGTCTCTCTCTCTCCCCATTAGTTGTGACTTTCTAAAAGTATTCTGCTCCAATTCTGGTTGTCTGTAACCCTCTATCCATTTTTTATCCAATATGGTGATTAAAGGCTTGTAAATTGACCTCATAAAAGAAGTGACCATTTCCTCAAATTAATCACTATCCTAGCTTTCAAACCTGACATGGACACCATTTTCTCTACGGATTATGTTGCTTTCAGTTGTCAAAGCAGCACAACTCATAATTGCACCAGAAAAGTTGTGCAAAGTAACGATATTAGCTCTAGCAATAACGTACCTACAACACAATATTGGCTCTCACAGTCATCATCATTTAGGAATTTGCATGAGTAAACTTGTTCAACGTTTGACAGGGGCATTCAATGATAACGTGCATCGTATTTATATCTTAATTTCCCCGTAAGGAATGCACCTTCTCAATAGTTTATAGGTTTTTATTTGATTTTAGAATATAATCTTTTGTATTACGCTTTGTTTTTAAGTAAAATATTTTTTAGAAAATATTTATTTATTTGTTTTCACTTGTTTGTTTATAGATAAAATGTAGTTAAATTTATAAAATATTTCTTGTTGATCGTAAAATCATTAATAAAAAGTTGTAAAATATACCGTGGCTTCTCCTCTTGTATTTGATGGCTAGGTGGTTGAAGACACCGCTCCAATGACTAGTGCCGGCGGTCCAGTGATTGGAGACTCCGCTTTGGTGATCGGCGCCAATGGTTTGGTGTCCAAAGACTCTGTTCAAGCAACTGGTGCTTGTAGTCTGATGTCCAGAGACACTGCATCATGACCAATGCAAGAGGTCCGATAACTGGAGATACTATTTTGTCGAGTACCGGTCACTAGAGACACCGCTTCGATAGTGATCATCAACAGTTTGGTCACCAAAGCCATCATTTTGATTACCGATTCTAGCGGTCCAATCACTGAACCTCCGGCACTAGTGGCTTCGATGGCTGAGCCATTAGTTTTGGTGGTTTGCTTGAAAAATTTTATTTATCATATCAAACACCTAGAAATATTTTATTGAAAAATTTTACTTTTCATACCAAATACCTGAAAATTTTTATTTGTAATACCAAATATCTGAAAATATTTTACTTTTAAAGGATTAATGTTGTGGAAGTAAAAACGGAACCCTAAATTAATGAATGACTCATTTTCTTGTGGTGTACGTCCATGTTCCCTTTGCTTGTTCAATTATTTGATATATTTCAATTGAAACATGCATGCAATTCACGAAAGCAATGTTTTTTCAATAATTTATACTTTCGGCTAAAAGTGTAGATTTAGGAAGATTTCGAATTTGCAATTATGCACGAATTATTAGTCATCCCTACATAAAAAGAGCACCTCAAAGTTTTTGTACTAAAAAATGTGAAAGAAATTCAATCACAAGTAGGAATCAAGACACATGGCACATCTAATTGCAACCTCTTGGCCAATATTGTAATGCTCACTATATTCATTAATTGTTCTTCATTATTTTATATCTAAAAACAAAAGTCGTTTTCCTATAATTTCAGTCACTCATATAATTTGATGATCTTGATCGTTTACTGTTAATTAAAACAGTTGTAGGTTGTGACAACTCATACTAGCATTATCATGGTCCATAACATACATGCTCTAACACATTGATTCCCTTCCTTGAGCACATAGGAATTTTTGTAGACCATAGGTCTAATCTTACCCTTTCGTGTTTGAATTTTTCATGCACGAGCGTTTGAGTTTTAACTGCAACAAAGAATTTTGTGGTAAAATGTTGCCTACAATTTTACATTTCATAGCTGGATATGTTGGGCAAGGCACTAAAAAGCAATCCTCTATAGCCAATGACAGAGAATATTCTTTGATTATGCAATCATGTAATGACAAGAAACTAAGAACTACCCTTTAGGAAAAAGGTTACTTCAAAAACGATTTGGAGGAGAATTTTTCTAACACAATACGTGTCAATTGATAAAATTATTTACATATACTTTAGTCACATGATTTATTTAATGAATTATGTGACTTGCTTAAATAAATATGTAGACGGTTTTATGAATTATCAGGTAATGGGCTGGTAGAGATTTCTCCAAACTAGTTCGAAAGATTGGTTTGTGTGATATGAAATATAATAGCCAAAGTAATGGGTGGTTGAGTAGAACTGCTTTATAAAGCTGAGCAACGCTCTAGATTCTATTCCAACCGACCATCCTAACAAAGAAACAATGGAATGGCCAGCACCTGCCTTGATTAGAATCTCCTAGTCAGCCTATACATCATAGATGACATTGTAAACCCATCTTTACTAATGAAAAAGGAGAAAGATAATCAAACAAAGTCAACCAAAATTCTAAACTTTTGCCTGCTTGTTGGCTGGTTTTTGTGTGGGTTTTCCATCAGATAGGAAGATATGTTGGTTGGTGAAGTTTGTTTGCCTCGGAAAAGTGCAGTGGTTGAGAGCTTGGAAAAAAAAGCTTTAAATGTTGAGAGGTTCTGTTAAGAGTCCCATGGTGGTCATTGCTGAGTCATATCCACGTGTTAGGACCTTAGTAAGTTGGGTCTTTTCTTTTTGTGTTTCTATAGAAGTTATATCAGTTTGGTCCAAATTTGAAGGACAAAACAAAACTAGAGGGGCATGAATTTTCATATTTTCTTCAAAAGGGTTGGTTTGCTTTGAGATGGAATGAGAAATATTGTTCCAAATTAATCCCCAAGTAGGTGCAGTTTGGTGAGGTTGTGAAATATCATGTTTAAGGAAATTCTTCCTTTCTCTCTCTTCTCCCTAATTAAGTAATTATCATAGAGGGAGAGAGAGAGAGGGAGAGACTGGTAAACCCAACAAGAAGTTTTTTGATAATTAACCCAAAGTTATAAGAGAAATAAATTGGAAAAGAGAGAGATAGGATTGGTAAACCCAACAAGAAGTTTTTTGATAATTAACCCAAAAATATAAAAGAAACAAGTTGGAAAAGAGAGAGAGAGAGAGGATTGGTAAACCCAACGAGAAGTTTTTTTTGATAATTAATCAACCAAAATATAAAAGAAAGTACAAAATGGAAAGAAAGAAAGAAAAATGATTAAGCATTGCCAATTGAGAAGCAGCAGCCCATGTGAGAGATCAACTTTCTAGTATGTAGATCTTTACACGCAAAACTTAAACACATTTTCATGATCCCTACGTTTCATCCATCCCAAGTCAAAAAAGTCATGGAAATTAAATGTAAAGTGATTATTATTGCTTAACCACTAATATTTGGGCGTAAGCATTTTCTTGAGTTGTTAACTTGTTATGGTAAATTAATTCTAGTAAGTAGTTTGTAAAATTTTACCAATCTATTTTGAAATGGGTTAGATTAGTTTTTTTTGGTTACATCAAGCATAGACTTTAATATGAGTCTATTTATGTCAAAAGTTTTTTGATCCAGTAGTATGTCAAGTCCCTTTTATATGGTAAACCTGCATTTAAAATACCTTTTCTCTCATCACTTGTTGTAAAAAAACAAAAAACAACAAAATAATTAATGGTATTTTTGTTTGTACTAGATATTTAATGTTACTTAATAAATTTGACATCGGGATATATATTCTGAAATCAGTTAATTAAAAAAATAATCCACTCTTCCCTTATGGTTAAAGCCAAACTTTCTTTAAACATTTTGTTAGATTGTAAGACCCTTCTTTACAGCCAAAAAAAAAGCACAAAATATGTTGTTTTATTATTAATTAAGTAGATTGAGTTGCAATTCATATTAAGTATTTATTTATTTTTCTTTATATAAAATGTTGTTTTATTTTAAAAACTTTATTTATTTAGTTATCTTTCAAGTTAATTTAACTTTTTTTTTAATTATTATTTTAAGTGCAACAGGTACACCTAAAGAGGTTGATAACTTGATGTAGCTCACAGCATCTAGTATTTTTTTTCTTCTTCTTTTATGATGATGATATCATTAGTGAACTTTAAATTGAGTAAACTTAAGAATTTATGTATTATTTAACTTTTATTTTTAATTATTTTATTATTTTTTTCTCTTATTTGTATTGATAGGAAGACAAAAACAATATTATTATTCATGTGAAAAAATATGGTTCAACCCGTAACCTGATTGACCTTGTAACATGATCAACCCAACCCGTTTGCAACCCATTTAGGACAATTCAAATTTGACTCGAATCCAGATGGGTCAAACTCGAACCAGATTGACTTGATCCGTTTATTGGTCTAACACCAATTCACTCATGAGAAAGTCTAGGAGCACAACAAAATCTCACAACATTTTCATAACACCCTTATTTTAAGTTGTGGTGGTTCTCGATATAATTTTATTTTGACTTTTGGTGAAATGACACCTCAACTTGTTATGAAAATGTAGTGAGATTTGTTATGTTAGTAAAATAACTCATCAACCCATATCACAAAATCACAATTAAACTCTGTTTTTTGTTTTTTTGGCTAAGTAGTTCACAACTTAACGTGATTGCCCACCTTAAGTTATGTGTTACTAGTATTAAAGTGATTATAACCAATGTTTGGTGAAGAGATAAACAATTGGATGGGCAGCATGTATGGTATGTCCCACACAAGATCCACACCTCAGGACATTGGAATCTAGGTTTGCCCACATAAGATGGATTTACACGTCGGACGGTGCATGATGAAAATGTGTTGTGTCCTTTTTCAATGGTTTCTTTCTCTTGGCCTCACCAATTTCACCTCTCTTTCTCACTATAAATCTGCCAACTCTGCTCCGTTGCTCTCTCCCTCTTCTCTCCCTCTTCAGCTTTGGAGTTTGAAAAGAATTCCAGAAAGAAATAATAAACTAAGTCTCTCTTTGTGCAATTAGTGGCACTGCATGTGCTCAGAGAATCACACTGAATTTTGCTAATATACCCCACCGTCCATCCATTATACTCTCACTATATCTACATATAAAACCACTCTCTTCTCATTGTTACTCCCTCTCCCTTCTTCTCTTTTTTCTTTTCCCATTTTGAACAACTTGGGTTTTGTATCTCTTTCATTCTTGATTCATAGAAATGGGTGAAGAAGCTAAACAGGTGAGGCTTTTGATATCTCTGAGTTTTGGCTTTTTTGGAGCTGCATTTTATTTTAATCCCTACTGGTTGTTTTTCATTTGTATTTGGTAGGAACAAGCTAAGGCAGAGGCTAAGCCAGAGGAGAAGAAAGAAGAGAAAGCAGAGGAGAAGAAGGAAGAGAAGGCACAGGAGAAGAAGGAAGAAGAGCCTAAGCCACCAGCTCCGTTTGTCTTGTACGTGGACTTGCATTGTGCTGGATGTGCCAAGAAGATTGAGAAGTCCATCATGAAAATTAGAGGTCCCCCCCTCCCTTGTCTCCCTTTCTCTTTGTTAATTGTTATTTATGTTTTTGTTTTTCAATGCTAGTATATGTTAGTATATGTGTATATATAGATTCATGCTAGGACACAACAAAAATTAACAGAAGTTTTGATATCACTTGTATGAGAAATGAAAAAATCTATCAAAATATTAATTACTTTTTTTTCATTTCTCATAAATAGTGTGAGGGATTTCACAATTTGCTCCAATACCAATGGGTTTGGTCTGCGATCGAATGCTATAAAAGATATGTGCCCCCTCATCCTTCACCAATTAGTGGTTGGATGGATTGGTAAGGCACACGGTCCGACAAGTGGTATCAGAGCCAAGGTCATAGGTTCGAGTCGTATGAGCCGCATTGTGAGGGAGGGATTGTGAGGGATTTCACAATTTGCTCCAATACCAATGGGCTTGGTTTGCGATCGAATGCTATAAAAGATATGTGCCCCCTCATCCTTCACCAATTGGTGGTTGGATGGATTGGTAAGGCACACGGTCCGACAAATAGTTTTTCTCATTTTTCATAAAAGTTGTGTCAAAACTTTTTAAAAATAGATTATTAACCATTGTTCTAAGAATACTCATTAGTATGATAGTGAAAATATGGGTTCAAACTTGCTACATACTCTGAATTTTGCACTGAAATTCACACACTCACATGGCACCTCACTTGGCCCAACACATCACCAAAAAAAAAGGGGTAACTTTTTAGTGTAAAAAAATATTACTATAAACTTATTGATGCGTTGGAACTTGTGTGCTAAACCTGTATGTTGTTGTAAGCAGGAGTGGAAGGGGTTGAGATGGACATGGCTAAAAATGAAGTGACTATAAAGGGGATAGTGGAGCCTCAAGCGGTGTGCACGAAAATTATGAAAAAAACTAAGAGAAGAGCAAAAGTCTTATCCCCATTACCAGCATCCGAGGGTGAACCCATTCCAGAAGTTGTTATTTCACAGGTACCATGTAGTTCCTTTAATTATTCTAAGTGAAGGGCTTAATTACTGAATTTTTTGCAAAGTACATGAACCAACATGTGTGGTTTGTTGTGTTCTAGGCTGGTGAATTAAAAACAGTGGAGCTCAATGTAAACATGCACTGCGAGGCCTGTGCTGAGGAACTTAAGAGGAAGATACTGAAAATGAGAGGTACTATTATGTTACATTTTCCCTATTCTGTATAAGCTAAATGAATGATTTGTGTGCACGAGCAAAAAAAAGTTAATTGTTTGAGTGTGACCTGGCAACTACAAGAAATAATAAGTCAGGGAAAGGAATCTCCTCCTTTTGATACATTTTTGTAACACTATATATATATATATATATATATATATATATATGAAGGTGGTGTTAAGTTGTGATTGATTTGTGAGAATTGAATGATAGCAACTTATGTGTGAGATACAAATTATAATTTGTCGGTAAGTTGTGAAATTGCTAATGTATTTAAACATGATTTTGGAAATGTTTTTTTCCCAAACAAATTTGGAGAGAACTCTTCTACTCCATTTTAAGTCACTATCATATTAAATAATAATTTGACTACTTTAATAAATAATCCACGTAATTAAAAATCATATATAAATAGTCTTTTGTTTAGCAAAAAAAAAAATATAAATAGTCTTTTGATCTATGATATACGTAATCCAATCAGTTTTATAGGAGAACATTTTTCATTGATTTTTATCCACTTATCTCATGTATAGAATATGTATATCCTCTTTCTTATAGTGTGTAGTAACACAATATCGAATTATCAATATCTGACTGATCCATTAAATTATCTTATGCATAAGATACATCCATCCTCTATTTTATAGTATGAGTTTTTAGTTATAGGGTTCATATTTTCACATACGTATGATGTATATATATGACATGATATGAGATACTAATATTTATGTGTGCATTATGATAGGAGTCCAAACAGCCGTGACTGAGCTTAGCACTGGTAAGGTCGTGGTGACAGGGACAATGGACGAAAACAAGCTTGTAGATTATGTTTATAGGCGCACCAAAAAGCAAGCTCGAATTGTACCACAACCCGTGCCTGAACCAGAGAAGAAAGAAGAAAACAAAGAAGGTGAGAAGCCAGCAGCAGAAGAAGCAAAACCAGAAGAAAAGAAAGAAGAAGAAAAACGACCAGAAGAAGCTAAGAAAGAAGAGGGTGACAAGGGTGGTAACAAGGGTGAAAGTAATGAGAACAAAGGTGGTGGTGGTGAGGAAAAGAAGGAAGAGGCCAAGAAGGAAGGTGAAGAAATTGTTGTCATCAACAATAATATTTATGAGGAAGGTATGAAGAGAATGATGTACTATTACCAGCCAGATATTGATGAGGAAGGTATGAAGAGAATGATGTACTATTACCAGCCAGTCTATGTGATTGAACGAATCCCACCTCCTCAGCTCTTCAGTGATGAGAATCCAAATGCATGTTGCATTTCATAACAATTTGATCAAATTATTATGTGATAAAAAAAATGTTATTATAATGTGAATTGTCCAATAGCTTCTAGCACTGCTCGTGATGAGAGAATTTTATAGAGATGTTTGGTGTAAGGTGTCAAATGGAATTAGATCGAAATTGATGAATAATAATTTAATCATTCTCTGTATCTTTTGTATTATAGTTTAAATGAATGCATATATTATCAATCAATTAATTAGCCATATACTATATAGTTAAGAATATTCTAAAGTTTTAAATATTTGTCCTTTGGCATTTGCTTCTTTTGTTTTATTAGGGACTTTAATATATTTAAACAAATGTAACCAATTGATATAAGGGGATTGTTTTTAGGCAAATTGTTTGAAAAAAAGGACATTTGCAAACTGTTTGATGCAATCATGTGTCGATGTATGTAACAACATGAGGTAGGCACTAGGCAACGCAAGTAATCACAAAAATTCCCATTCGATATTATATTTCTTTTGTTTTTACTTGTAAGCATACCTAATACTATAATCATGCACTAATAAATTCACATGGTTTCTGTGAACCGTGTCAAGCAAAGATTGATGTAATCTATGGGAAAGAATGGTAGCTTCGGCATCTAATAATAAAGAATATTTCAGTACCCTCTTGTTAAGAAAACATACATATGCAAGATGAGATCATTATATATGCCAAACTTCGCAACAATGTTGAATCACATGCAACATCAGTGATTAGTGTTGTGCTCGTGGGTGGAGTGGAGGTAAGGGTTTACATAGATAGTTTTCACAATTATTGGACTAAATAAATCTACAATGGTTACTTGGGAGTTGGCTTAGTGGTTTCTAAAACCTTATGATATCCATAAAATCATGGATTCGAAACATCTTGTCAGCATCTTGAAGTCATCCCATAGGCAATATTTATTTCATACTAGTTGTTGCACACAACCGTACATACACATACAATTTATACTAAAATTGTAACTCGTGTGTGTATATGGTTGTGTGCAACAATTGAGTGTGTATTAATAATTAACCTTTAAAAACTAAAAGATAATTACAATTATTGTATGTGTATTTTTTTTTCTTCTAATTGTTAATAGTACTTGATGTTCACTTGAATGGTTTTTTAGTGTACAAATAGTTCTCAGTTAGAGCTTGCATGAACTTTTGTTTCTAAACTAATAGAGTAGTTGCAGTGAGTTTGAAAAGTGTACATGGTATATATGTTCATTACATGGGAGAAAAACAAAATTCCCACCAACTTCTTATTGTACACTTTTGGTGCTGAAGCCTAATAAATGGAAAAGAATCCACTGCATAGTCAGATAAAATGCTGTGCATGCACATGTTCTTTCTTTTCTCTGTACTTATCCCTAAATTTCTGAAAATGTTCTAATTTTGCCATCTTTGTGCTAAAATTCTCCTTTCTGATCCTCTTTTTACTTGAAAGAATGCTAGATTGAATTTGGAAAGGGTGGCAAAAGCAGTTCAGCATAGGCCCCATGGCTTCCTGTGATAACCACAGTTGATACTTGATAAGCAGCAAATTAACACTAAGGGCACACATTAAGTCATTTACTTTTGAAAATATTTTTTTGAAAATTGAAAAAATTAAAAATACTTTTTCAATTTCCAAAAAATTTTTTCAAAAAATTATTAATTATTGTATGTCCTTGGAGCACGCATTAGCATAGGCCCATAGCTTCCTGTGATGACCACTGTTGATACTTGATAAGCCGCAGATTATAACATTAATTATGACATGCATACCCTTGCAATCATTGAGCAGTCCTGTGATCCGAATATCCATCTTTACAAGGTTTTGAGTGGGTACAAAAGTCAATTCAGGATAATAGAAAAAAGCTAAAAACTATTGCTAATTCATGTTTTTGTGGATGTCACGTGTATAAAGGACAAAAACTGACGTGTGGGGGTTTGAGAAATTGAGAGATTCCCTGAGAAAAAAGATCAGAGGTGTGGGGGTTTCACATGGTTGTGGGTCTCACATGTGCTTGAGATCTGAGTCATCTTCATGGTCTGAGTGAGACACGGAAATCCACGTCAATGGAAGCCATTGGATCCATACTCAAAACGTGGCTGAGGGGCGGCGGTGCTGATGCCATTACACCTATCCATATGTCCTTTTGTCTCATACACAAAAGTCATGCTTGTCATGGTGAATCCTCAAAAGTTGAACACAATGTGTGGTGATTAAAGGAAAGCTGAAATATATCAAACAAAAAGAATTCTGTATATGAAGCTGATGTAGTATTATCAAACAAGATAGAAAGAAAAAAAGTGAAGCTAATGGATGTGGTTCAGAAGTTACGTAAGGACACAAAAATGCATCTACTTCTTACACCAAAACAAAATAAATTACAGCAAAGACTAAGCTTAGTTGAAAAAAGAGAGAGGGAAAGCATGCTTAAAACAACTTTGTTGACTAATCTTAGCGCAATTAAAGTATCAAGCTACTTTTATTGACTACTATATTAATTAGTAGTTTCTGTTTTCTACTTTCTAGTACTTGAAAGTTGTAATTCTATGTTTTTATTCGAAAAAAATGTTTCATCAATGTATGGATATTCTAGTTCAGTAACATTGAGCAGATGTATAGAGCAAAGTGTTAATATATAGTGTAACATTCTGGTTTGGGTGGTGCCAAATGTAGCACTAGTAGTCATCAGTTTGTATTAAGAAGCATCTTTGGTAATTTTAGAGCTTAAGTATTGATGGATCCATAAAATAATGTTGAACAACCTGCGTCATGTATGTGTTTAATATTCTTCTATCTGTTTGTCTTCTAGAGTCTTTCCACCAATTAGAGATTTGTGTGTCGAACCTAGCTAACTGACTAAATTTTTTTGAAATTTTAAGTTTAGATCTCAGGCAGCCTAACTACCAATTCTTAGTTAATTTATTTAATGATTAGACAAGTTAATTAGAACAAGATTCAAATCACAAATAACTTATTATTTAATCATACATAAACATAGACAAAGCATGGATGATTAAAACAAAAACATATTAATAACCGATTATTTGTTCACAAAATGAAAATCCTTGTAGAAACACTTACCAAGGTAAAAACACTCTGAGAGTAGAATAAAACCTCAAAATTCAAAGCCAGTATAAAAGGTTATTGTGATTACTCACGTGACATCATCTACCCATTGATCTGACTATTGTACTCAAACTCTCTATTCTTGCTAACAACAATAGACTCTTGCCTTGTTCCTTTAATGTGATCAACTTCACAAATGATTGCCTCTTGCAAACAAACGATTTACTCTAGGAGATTTTTTCAGTATGAGTAAATTGAAGACATGTCTATGTTTTCAATGATAAAAGTCCAGCACACTCATATATTAGAGATCAAGGTGCCTGGCTCAGTGACCTCTTAAGGATATTCATAGGAGGGGTTTGGGAAGATAATAGAATTCTCTCTATTATTGCAACTGTCTTTTTCCCTGAAATTAGTATTAAAATTATACTTTTATATGAGAAGGGATTAAGGTTGCAGTGTCCACAAAATCTGCCGTAGATGGTAAGTTCCTAATCTTTCAAAAATATTAATCCATGGTTTCGCTCAAACAAGAGACTGTCAAAACTTCCTTGTTTGATTTTCAATTTTGCTCAAGCTAGCTAACACAAGTGAGCTCTTCATTATTGCACAGTGAACAGTAGCTTCACCTTTAAACCCATTTTACATCTTTTATGAATACAACCCAAATATTACAATACTTTTTTCATGGAATATATATACCAGCTCTAGATCTTTGAATATATTGCATATACTGTGGATTTTTTTGGATGACATCATAAATCGTGAGCCTATTGATTCTTGATGAGATGTCATAAGTAATTATATATACAATCTTTCTTACACTACATTTGAAATTTTCTAAAAGAACATAATAGAATGAAATGCTAAATTAGAAAAGAATGAAATGGAATGGAAAGTAATATAGTTTATTTTTTAATGGGTTTAAAAATTCATAAAAAAAGTGAAAATGAAAGAAATATATTATTCTTCTATTACACTTTCCACATTTCATTTCCCTTTTTCATGATAAGAATAAAATTGACATTTTACCTCTATTTATTAAATAATGAGTGCTTCTCCAACTTTTAGTAGGAGTGGTTTCTCCAAAAAAAAAAAAAAAAAACTTTTAGTAGGAATGCTTACCATGGAATGAAATGAATTTCTTCTCACTAAACCCTCAAACAAACAAGATAATAGATGTAATATTCCTTTAAAATTCCTTTCACTTCATCTCATCCCAAAATAAAATAAAATAAAATCCTCCTTTGAAGAAAAAAAATTTAGGTTATATTAATGAGCATCCTAGCTAGAGAGGGACTTTATTGAAGAGGAAGCATACCTTTTGATGTCAAACAAGTTCTAAGCATGACTATATTATTTATTCAGCATTAAAAAAATTAAAATTAAAATCCTCCTTAGAAGAAAAAAACTTTAGGTTATATTAATGAGCATCCTAGTTAGAGAGGGACTTTATTGAAGAGGAAGCATACCTTTTGATGTCATACAAGTTCTAAGCATGACTATAATATTTATTCAGCATTAAAAAAAAGAAAAAAAAAACATGACCATAAAATTTAGAGATAAGATTAAGGGTGCATCGGTCTGATCATTGCAAATCTAAGGAAAGAATGCATGCATGTGCATGGCCTTCTAATCAATGAGAGCGCATAAAATGATGATGCTTTGAGTACTTCATCATAATAACAACTTCACAAATATAATTGATGGGAACATAATCATAGTCTTATAAGCTTTAATCTCTCTCTCTCTCATATAGAATAAGAACTTCAAATTAGTTTAATGAATCTATTAATCTTTAAGTTTCCAAAGTTTCAACATCGCAATATTCACATAAACCAATCTTCTTTGGTAAGGAAAACAACCCATGTGGGAGCCAACATATAAGACTGTAAACTCCTATGAAAAGTATAGAATACAATGCACTTTTGGTTAACCAAACAGAGATGCTGACACAGCTTTGCACTCATATCCAAGTCACCAGCCCACACATCCATTCAATACAGGAATTTCTCTAATCAAATCACTAATCAAAGTACTATCTTTTAATTAAGACACAATCCTCTTCAACCACCTCAAGCGGCCAAGGATGTTAAAGCATAAGCAATATCACCAAGGAAAATGTAAAGGAAATCAAGGAAAAGTGAAAAAGGGGGTACTATCTTTCTTTTCTAGGGAATCTAGGATTATCTTAAACCTTTATCAATGTGTTATGTACATTCTATATAAGACCTTACAAACCTGATATATATATAACGATCGACCAACTTATAGTTGAGAAACAACTGCACAATATTATCAAGAACAATAGCAAGTATTTGCATGGTAACTTGGGAGTTTTGAATAATGGCAGACATGCAAATTGTTCCAGCTTGCAAGAATGTGGAAGCACAATATGTGGAGATGATGGTGCCTCTGTATTCTTATGGGTGTGAGAAGAAAGTGAAGAAGACCTTATCCCATCTCAAAGGTAAATTTAGAGGATTAATTTCTACACTTTTATCTTCAGGACAATAAGATTAATTATATTTTCATGTTGCTCATGTATTTTGTTTGGAATAATATTCATATGTCATGTAAATTTCTGTTTCTTAATTAGAAAATCTTATCTATTTTAACGGAAAAAATATACTATTTATTTTATACATGAGTCATCCCTCTTATATGGGGTAGACCTCACAAGTGGAGTCTACCCATGTAAGAGGGAGTACTCATGCATACGATGATATACCTCCTCATCCCAACAAAGCTAGGTGATGGTTGTATACTTGTATTCATTAAGTATAGCATATACTGTTTTATTGAAGTGTTGGTCAACCTACATATAAGACAGACTCGGACTTGGGTGGGATATGGGCCTGGGCCTGGGCCTAGGCATGTGCATGATTTCCATATGGGCTCAAGCCCAAGGCCATGAAAGATACAAAGTGCATTTAATTTTAGCCCCAAATCCATCCTCTCTCTTGGCTGGACCAGCCCAATTTTTTTACCAAGAAATCAGACATGAAAAATTTTGATCTAAACATGTTCAATTCATAGGGTGGCTACTCCTGCTCCTAGATTTAATAACTTTCTTGCTCACAATCTTGCCGTCCATTTCTTCTATCCCTGGTTGGGTGTTCCTCCCCTACAGTAGTCCTTTTGTATGTGTTGTATTACAATGTCTCTATAGGCATGTAATACATACCTGTGTGTTGTGTCACAATCCATAGGCATGTAATATTTACCTGTGTGATGTGTTACAATGTCTCTTGCCGGTCCATTGAGTTAGGAAAATAGCAAATAGCATTCACCTAATGAATAGTACTGAGATTGGACCACTTCCTAAACGCAATTGAATATATCCACAACACGCATACAATAAAACACACTGACACAACAAAACGTGCTCAAAAGCAAAGGAGAATAGCCTAGCAAGGGTAACATATTGCTTGATGCAAGTCAATGATGCCTGTATATTAGATAACCATTTTATACATGTATTGTCAGTCTTTGTCATTGGCAAAAACCAATCCATGCGATTTCTGTAAAGTCCATGAATGCATTTAGCCATTCGTCGAGTAAGCTCCACCAGAGAAAATTAGGCCTCCATCATAAGGCCTCTGACCTTCACGATTTTGGGCCTTCATCACTTTACTGACACCATCATTGCATACACACCCACTGTGACTCGTGCATACAAAACGAAAAAGATGTGGAAGAGACGATTGAATAGATAAAAAGAGACTAGACCTTTTGTTTTTTTGTCCCAAAAGAGTAAAAAAATTGAAATAAGCATGTAGACAAAATTTTTTTAGATGAGATAAGTTTTGATGAACTAATAAGAACCATTTAATATTATGACTGTTTACTTATCCTAAAAGTTTAAATTGATAAAATAGAGTGAATTCAATCATTTTACCAAATGTTCTAACATCTAATTTCTATGAAACTTGTTGAAAGCAGGAATATACTCAGTAAACGTGGATTATTATCAACAAAAGGTGACTGTGTGGGGAATTTGTAACAAGTATGATGTGCTAGCAAACATAAAGAGCAAGAGAAAAGAAGCTCGTTTTTGGAACCCAGAAGACAACATTACATCAGAAGAATTAGAACCACCATCTTTGGATCCTTTAAGAGACTCCAAGCCTTATTTGGCTTTTACTATGGTCCGGTCTCTAAGCTGGAAAGCGTGGAAAAAGGTTTTCACTAGATCCAATTCCTTCTGATGACTTCTTGTCATTTGTAAATAAGTACTACTTTTTCAAGCATTTTGATTTTTTTTGACTCTCTAAGTCCTTGTTCTAAACGGAACATAGTGATGGCTCTTTTTTCCTAATCCTTCAAATTTGATCAGAATTGAACAATAAGTCTTTTCGCTCCTTTGAACGTACCTCTTAAGTTTCAAAGCAGGGTCAGCATAAACATGCGTGTACTGTCTCAAACTATTCATGGGTCATGCATGTAACAAATAGCAGGCTCATAAGTCAAGCACGTTAGGTTGATACAAAACCAAGTTATTTGTGACCCTTTATCATTGGGGTCTCCCAACTGGTTACTGGAACCCAGGCCTCACATTCAGCACAAGCAATGGAGCCAAATTTAATCATCCTGAGCTTATCTTTGTTCAAGATGGACAATCAATTTACAGTATTCAAATCCAAAAAAGCCAAATAGCTTTAATTTGCTCACTGCCACATCTTGTTAATTATAGGTTGATTTAATGAACATGGTATGTACATCTTCAGAAAAAATCCATGTAGAAATTAAAGGAGGTTTGAGTTTTCTTTGTCATAATATACCTGAAAAACTATCATTGCCAAATTTCAACTGAAAAGTGAAAAATTCAACTTGCACGTGTTCTTCTTTATGACCTTACTGGATAAGGATAACAACGTAACTTTGACCAAAGCCGGTTAACAAGACGTGTAAGTTAAGCATTTGCTTGAGCCGATAAACTGTAGGGCTGGTTTGTGGAAAGTGCATAGGAATCTTTATATAAAAAGCGGCTATGCCGCTACAGTATTTTGATACTGTACACTTAGTGTGTTTGTACTGTACAAACACGGCAATGGTTTCGTGAGTTTTTTTTTTTTTTTTTTTTTTTTGTCTTTTTTTTCTTCTTTATATACAGTGCTCTTGGTTTAGTTAACCGATACTGGAGCTATCGTTCCTAAAATTTTTTTTTTATTTTTTTTTATTTTTATAAATATTTATGTAAGCTGGTATATATATTGTTATACTGACGCTACAATATTTTCATAATTATTGACTGGCACTATAGCTACAGTGCCTAAAGTTTTTTTTTTTTTTTCAATAATCGGTTTGTGTTTTTTTTTTTCTTTTAAATATTTATGTAAGTTGATATATATATATTGTTATATTGACACAACAAATTTCACAATTATTAACATGTCAATTTCTTACAAATCGAAATAAAATATGAGACTATGACCAACCACAATTAAAAATAAATATTTTGAGAAAATGTTACAACACTTATTGTGCAGTGCTTTTACTTTATCGCGAATGCGCGTATGCACGGTAGCTATAGTGCTTTTGGTTTAGTTAACTAGCACTGTAGCTACAGTGCCTAAAGTTTTTTTTTTTTTTTTTTCTTCAATAATCGGTTTGTGGTTTAAAAAAAAAATATTTATGTAAGTTGGTATATATATTTTTATACTGACACAACAAATTTCATGATATTTTTACAGTTATTGACGTATCAATTTCTTACAAATCGAAATAAAATAATAAAATATGAGATTATGACCAACCATAACTAAAAATAAATGTTTTGAGAAAATGTTACAACACTTATTGTGCAGTGCTTTTGCTTTATTCAAAAAAAAAAAAAAAAAAAACTGGCACTGTAGTTACAGTGCCTAAAGTTTTTTTTTTTTTTTTTTCCTTTTAAATATTTATGTAAGCTAGTATTTTCCCAGTTATCGGTTTGTATTTTTTTTTTTCCTTTTAAATATTTATGTAAGCTGGCATATCTATTAACTTGAATTGCACTTTTTGTTTTGTTTTCTTTCTTTCTTTTTTTTTTTTTTTTTTCTTCAAGTATACCAGTTGGTTTGAGCTTTGTTTTTGTTTTTGTTTTTTGTTTTTTTAAGATCTTTATATGTTTACTTTGTACTTGCAATGCAAATTTACATTTTAAATACACAAAAGTGGTTAATATTATACACATTTGCCCAAAAAATGGTAAATATTGTACAAATTTTGTAAATGTGTACAAAATTTGAAAATTTTTTTGTCTACAATATAAATTTACATTGTAATTAAGTACAATGTATACATAGAGATATTGTGAAAATGTTGTGACGCATGTGTGAATTCCTTATGGGTCAAAATAAATTAAAATAAAATAATAAAATATCATACCAAGATCTAGCACAACTAAAAATATTGTAACATATTGTTGTTATTACAATATATTCACAACTAATGAGGTGTAAGTTATAGGTCAAAATAAAATAATAAAATATTGAACTAGGATCCGTCTCTTATACGAATGAGATTAACTTTTTATGACATAATTATCAAAATTCTTAAAATTAATGTCTCTTTTGATTAATGTAAATCTCTATGTATTTTAAAAATCAAATGATTTATATCTTTATTTTGTGATACAAATAAAATTTAGAATGGATCCTAATCACTACTTTTTTTTTCATGGTTAGCATGTGTCTTGCACGTCCTGCCCTAACTAGTATTCTATAAAAGCCCTATGGAAAAATTGTAATATGAGATAGTTTTATGTGTGAGATTCATATATAATTTAAGAGATAGATTGATTTCATATATAGTATAAGAGGTGATCTTATGAGACTATCTCATGAGACATCTCATCTGTTGAGAAAGGGCGGGATCTGTAGAGGGTTTGGCTAATTATGAAGACTCTACTAGTTAGTGTGAATATAATAGTTTATTTTTCTGTTGTAAACTTATGCTTGTGGGCCTTAGATGGTAAGGGGGTTACATGTGTTTCTTCATGTGAGTTGAGTCATAGATTAATCTCATATGCATCCAAAAAATGAGTGATTTCAGGAGGAAGAGGGTAAGAGTCCTAAAATCAAATCAATGTTATGTTGTCACCCATAAGGTTCGAACTCACCCTAATCACTGACCACAATAAGGGCGGTGCCATAGTGTTTATTTGGTGCATGTAATGAAGGATGACCTCGTTTTACTATTATAAATGTTTCCTCTATTAGAGTATTTCTTGATTTAGACCCCCAAAAACCTAAGTAGTAAATTAATGAATAACTTGATTAATTTTTAATTAATTCCATAGTTAACTATTTGATAGATTGTACAGTCCCAGCGTCACCAAAATCCAATACCAATAAAGAAATTTTTATAAAAAAAAAATTAAAAAATTTGATGATGAAGTGGAAAACTATTGAAAAACTCTTCAAAAGAAAAACCACCCTGGACAATTAACCCCATAGGAAAATTATACTAAAAGAAACAATTACAATATGTGTATACTCACAACACCTTTGTAGTCCTAAACTTTATCTGTAACCTCAGCCATGACTTTTTTGCCTCCTACCGCAATGGTTCCAGAACTTTGAAATCCTTCTATAAAACTTCTTGCATGAGTGAACTCATTGGTAGGGGTTAACAACTTCTATGGTTTGGGAGGAACTCTAGAAGGAACTTGTAAATAGAACACTCAAGTGAGAGAGTTTTATAATTTTTAGGCTCAAGAAGGTTAGCTTTTTAGGTAAATATGACAATCTCTTTGCTCTCCATTTGTGCAACACGGGTTGGTTTTATATAAGAAATCATTAGGGTTAAGTTGTCAAGAGTTCAAAAGTTGGTTTACTCTTTGCCGCAATTTCAAGTAAGCGAGGTTCATGTGAACTCTTAGAGACAATTAATATAGTTGTGCACATTTCAAATGGCCATATCTAACTCCTAAATTTGGTTAAATTTGTGTCCATTTTGAAGCCCAATATGTTTATTATCCCATGGCATAAATTTCATTTAAAAATAGTTTTGATGTAAAATATATTAGTAAAAGATCATCGATTCACCATCTTTGAACAGATCATAACTTTATTGTCTTTAAGATTTTGCCCACACGTGCATGTATGAACCATCCTCTTTCCTCAGAATGGAAGTCACCATAATACCATTCTTATTAGGAATTGAGGTAGAGTTATTGCATTAGCCAATGAGAAACTACAATTTCCTCTAACAAAACATCAAATAATAATTTATAAAAGAACACTATTAAGTAAGTCTTTATGTGCCTCTTCAAATAAGGGAGTAATTAAGTTTTGCTAATGAGTTCTTTTAAGACCATAACTTAATTTTGTGCCACAATTTTGACGTGTTCAATTGTAAATGAGTGGTTTTATATCACTTTCATATAAATTTATCATTCACAGTTAACTACATTAAAATTGTGACACAAAAAAGATGTGCCTATATTCTTTCTCTTTGCTAACACACACCTGAATCACATTCAATATATATTCAACACGTGAATTGTATCTTTATTTATACTCTACTCGTTCTTTTTCCAATGGGTGAGATAGAAGAAAGTGCAGAGTAATAAGTAGGGTTCTTTTACTTTACCCTATAAAATACTTGATAAATTACAAAAGATTACTGTCAAGTAAGTCTTTTTGACTCTTCGCACAGATGAAAGGGTAAGTTTAATTTGCCAACACAAACCTGAATCACATTCCACAATTCACACGTGAATTGTATTGTTATTTATTCTTGCACTCGTTCAAAAGAGGAAAGTGCAGAGTAATTAAGTCTAAAGGTACTGTTATCTTATAAAATAATCACATTGTTACATTCTCAAAGCAGTAATATACCTAGGAAAACATGGTAGGGTAGCTCACATGTCATTCTCATGTGACCTAAAGAGTTAGCTTAACTGTCTGATAATGCCAAAGCATCCCATTATTTCAGAAAAAGAAAAGAAAAGAAAAAAGGCATACTTTCAAGCCACTCCATAATCAACCAAGGGTCTCATCCCACATCAGCTAAGGAAAAAGTAAAAACGTGAATACACAAGTCACACAGAAACAAGAAACGTCATAGCAAAACTAAGCATGCTTAATTTTAACCTTAATGATTACCCTTTACGCGTCAGCTGACCAAAAAATACACAATTTGAAACCAGTTTCTATCTATGATGATTATAAATGTACCTAACCCATATGGAATTTTAGAAAGCACCAGATAGTCTTGGCCTATCCACCCACTACTAGCTTATAAATTTGGCTTCATTTTTGCCACCACTTTCAACTTATAACATATAACTACTACTACTGCTAGAGAGGTACAAAAAGTCATTGTTTAGGACTTTGAAAGTTCAAGCTAGCAAGCAATCTCTTTGAGTCTTAGCAGTGCTTTCACATAAAGAAAGAAACAAAGAGAGAAAGAGGAGCAAGAAGATGATGATGATGGTGATCATGGCGGAGCTCTTGGGGGAATACGCTGCTGTGCTTACAAGTCTGACTGAGAGGCTTGCTCAACCAAGGCGCAGAATACGTACTCATGCTTTCAGAAATCTTCGTCTGAATTCTTACACATCAATGCAAGACTCATCCTCATTCATTCTTTATTTTTAGTTGCTGAAAAAAGCCTAGTTTATGTTCGGTTCTGCACAATCTTCTTCATGTATTTGTTTGAGCTATTTATTACTTTCTTGAATGGTGTTTATGAGATTCTTTTGGAGAGGCTTTAGATTTGTGATTTAGCATATAGGCTTGAGTTTATCATCTTTGTAGTTTCTCATGTGAGAGATTCATTCTTTACCTCAGAAGTAATAATCCGATTTATAATACAAAAAGCATTTTCCTTGTTTATATATGTTGTTTGATTAATAAAATTTCTTGCTTATTCTTGGATTTATATATATATATATATATATATATATATGTCCCAGTGAAATACTGATATAGATGTTTAATTGAGTTCTTGAGGTTTTTTTTTTATATTTTTTAATATTGTTTTTGGAAATTTCTTTTCTTTTCCACCTTAGTGCGTCATGAAGTTTAGTGGTTGGCCTCACATTGCAAATAGAAAACAAAAGCTAAACGTAAAGCAATTCATTAGTACAATGCAAAATTACTCAGTTTATGAGTGCAAGAAATATTTGAAAAGTTGATAAAACTTTACTTAAAGCAAATTTGATATGTTCTAAACTTTTAATCCAAGAAGCACAGTGCAGTGCATTTATTTATGTATGTTCAAATTGTAAAATGAGCTTCCTAGCTACCAAAAATAGAAAAATGAAAAGGAAAAAAAGTTTTGTAAATGAGCTAATGATGGAGAAAGTTGTGGGGATCTCTCTCAATTAATCACATCACTAGAAATTTTACTTAAAAGAAATATTTGAAAAGTTGATAAAAATTTTACTTAAAGCAATTTGATATGTTCTAAACTTTTAATCCAAGAAGCACAGTGCAGTGCTTTTATTTATGTACGTTCAAATTGTAAAATGAGCTTTCCTATCTACCAAAAATGGATAAAGTAAATAAGAAAAAAAGTTTTGTAAATGAGCTAATGATGGAGAAAGTTGTGGGGATCTCTCTCAATTAATCACATCATTAGCAATATGACAATTTTTCTGAGACCTATGATGGCCTATCATCTCTGATTGTCCACCACAAAAAATTGTTTGTTTAGTAGAATAATTAGAGGAGTACTACTACCGGTGTTTTAAGTCAAATTCAATCTCTTTCTTTTGGATGATGAATCTTGAATTTCACGCATTGTGGATAAGATCTTGTGAATTTAAGAAAGGAAGAAAACAAAAAAAGTTGTACGTAAAAAAACAAATTGATTATGAAAAGGACAATAAATTATATCAACTAGTTAATTGTATAAAAGCATGGACAATGACAAATGTGTAGGTACTACATATACAAACATTATTACAGAGAGTAATTGCAAACTAACATGATTATTGAATTATCAAACTAATCGAATCTGTTTCACTGAATTATTAGTATAGCAAGTAATTAGATTTGACTCACCATGGAAAGTTGCATCAGTTTGTAACAAAATGGAGTAATAGAAAAATTTATCCTAATATTCATAGTTTTTATTATTATTAAAAAAAAAAAAAAAAAAAAAAGAGAGAGAACAGTAAAAATCTATTAAATGTGAACAACAGAAAATTAAGCTCAGCCACACACACAAACACACGGATTTGCATGGTCCACCGAAAGCTAGCAAGAAAAATGTCCATGGGTCTGCTACAATTTTATTATGCTGACTACGACAAGAGTTATATGGATCATTAGCATAAATATTCTGCACTATTAACTTGAGCTAAACATATGAGGGAAGTTATAATGAATTGGCTTAATTAGGGCATCTAAAGTGTACTCAAATATTGGAAATGCCCTCAATAATTGTACATGCATCAAATTTATTCAATCGACCCATCAAAATATCAAACTCTACATGTCTTCTCAACATAATAATGTTGGAGCAATTGTTGGAGTATCTTAATGTTGAATCGTTACTTTAATAAATTAATTACAGTTGGCAAATTTATTGAAAAAGATAGGGGAGTTTAATGTGGTAAATGGGGAGATAGTGTTTTTGCATTCTAATTCCGTAATTCCCAATTTATTTTAGAAACTCCAACCTTGACATAATAGGTATAGACTTTATGTGAATAAATAGGTTATAATGCGATTAATCTTGAGTAAGTCCTAAGACTCTATAAATAAGACTATTTGCATCATTCCTACACACACACTCATACACATAGCATTAGATAGATTTTAGGTAAGCAGATGTGTTGTTTTGACTAGCTTGGGGATAAACAATTTGTGCTGAATTCATTTGAGCCAAACAACATCATTGAGTTGTTGTATCTTAGAGAAGAAAAGTCAAGAGAAGATTTGCTACACTGATTTTAGGCATTGCCAATCAAGAAGGCTTGAATCACCTTAAGGAAAGCGAGAGACCCATGCCTCAATCCAATTGTGTTGAAATCTTCAAAATAATTTTTATTGTAATTTTTTATATTTCTCTTGTGATTTTTATTGTATTTGCACCAACAGAAACTCACTCCTTTGCTAGCTTACTTTCTCAATAGTGACTGTTTTGTTGAACATATTTGATAGATTTTGGTTGTCTTGTGATAGGAGAGTCAAGTCCTCTTCTTAAGAAATGAGTCCCCTATTTATACCTAGACATACGACGGTTATCAATGGTTACCAATATTTTCTTTCTCCTATGTTGCACTTGCTCCTCATACTTCGATGCCACTTGTCTTGCTTCCAGGCACTGTTCAAAACTTCAATAACCACTGCTATTCTTATGATCTACACATTTAATCTATGCTCATGCTTTGCACATGATGCGACCTGCACCACTTGTTATGCTGTTGGTGAGTGAAGAATTTCAAACATTTATAGCCAACAACTTTGAAACCAAATAATCTCCTTGTCAGGTTCAGCAATTGCAACTTATTCAGATTCTGTAATTGAAAATGCCATACTTTTTTTTTGTGTAATTGAGAGACCCAACTCACTGTTATACAACCCAAAATAAATACAAACTCAGTAGTACTGTTTCTTATACTGTCAATATCAAATTTGCTATAAGTCTGAGCCAATATAAAGCTACATATAGTTCCATATTTGCTCTTGAAACATAGTAACCGAGTTTGTGTTACCTTTCAAGTATCTTATTAAGGATCCACATTACTACCTTCCAATGTTGCTTACTAGGGTTACTTATATCGCAACTCCCAATATTACATGTGCTATGTTTCCATCCAGTACAAACCGTAACAAACATTAAGGCTGTAAAATGCCATTTTTTGAAGCATATGGGACACTTTCCATGTAGGCAAGCCCCTCGTCTGTCTTGGCTAAATGCTCTCCCTTTAGTTTGAAGTGACATCAACGAGAATGAAGAGAAAAATAATTCTGTGCAATTCTTTTTTTCTTTTTCCAAAATTAAAGGACAATATTAAGCAAGAAATTAAATAAAATAGATAGCTACACTTGTGTATTGAGTTGGCTCATTCTTAAAAAAATAATAAAATAAAAATTCAATGCTTGGCTGGCTTGACTTTCAGCTTTTATTAGCTTGGAAACACCATCCCTTGGTCTTGCCGACGGAGCTATTGTTGGACCTGGGGGGCAGTGCCCCCCCCTTCCCCCCCCCCCCCCCCCCCCCCCCCCCCCTCTCAGATTTTTTAATTTTTTTTTAGTATATATGTAATATATTATTTTTAGCAATCTATTTCAATAAAATTGCACTTTGCCCCCTTAATAATATTATTGATATTTTTAAATGCTAAAAAAAAAAAAGGTTATGCTAACGAGTGCCCTTAGGGCACTGGTTAAGAATCCAGTTAAATAAAATTTTTATGGGAAATTGTTAAGAATCCAGTTAAAGAAAGTTTTTATAGGAAAAGAAAAAAAAGCAATTAATATTTTGACAACTTTTTTCATTTCCCATAAAAGTAATGTCAAAATTTTCTTTAACTGGATTCTTAACCAGTGCCCTAAGGGCACTCGTTAGCATTTTCTAAAAAATATTAGCTCAGCAACAAAAATTAAGTCTAAACAACACCCCAAAACAAACACAAGAAAAAAAAAAAAAAAAAAATCAAAGCCAGTTCTAATTAGATATCTACCTAGCCTAGGAGTAGGAAACACCTAACTTACCTCACACATATAATAAAAGGGAAAAAAGAAGGGGATTTCTAAGCCATTCAAAAAAGAAGAAGAAGGAAAACCTAACTAACTTACGGCTGAACACAAAGGAGAGGAATTCGGCAGCTAGCAGAAGCAAATGTATCCTCTCATAGCACAGAGCACCTAAGCAAGAGCAGGGAGTCAGGGACGCTGGGAGCTTGGGACGGAGAGACTCAAAGCAGAATAAACTAGAGTAGAAAGAAAGAGTTAAAGGGAGGTAAAAATCTGACTGACCCATCTTTGTCTTTAGCCATAATTTATATTCTTTTATAAATGAAAAAGTTGTCATCTGATAAACACAACACCACATGCAACAATCAACTCTTATTGCCATTGATGTTTTGTAATTTTTTTTGGTAGTTTTGTCTTTAGCAATAGCTTGTGATGTTTTGTGATATTTTTTGTAGTTTTGTCTTTAGTGTTTTTGTCTATTAGTTAGTATCTAATAGACCTCACACATATAATATATTAAGACGGCGAGTTCTATTTTCATAAATAATTGCATTGTAATATCTTAAAAAATAATAATTTTGTGTATTTTTCTTTGTTGATGGTTTATTAAATGAATGTTTATTTGGAGTTTCAAAAAAAATTTTTTATACTTCTGCTCCCTAATTCCAAGTCCTGGCTCTGTCCTCGTTTTGGCTCTTCAAGAGTTCAATCTATACTGTTATTTGATCATATAATCAAGAAAAAAAAAAAAAAAAAAACACCCAATGAAATAAAAATAAGAAAATGTTATCTTTCCCCTTCAAATGGTCTCAAACACTTTAAAAAGTTGCTCTTTATTGTTTAAAGGTTTAATTGTATTTGCTTTTTCAACAAAAATAAACATTTTAGTTGTCTTTTCTTTTAATTCATGTGTTTAATGTATATAGATTATATATAATAAGCTTATCATTGATTGCTTTAGGCTCCCTTTTTGAAGCAAGTGATTTACACAAGAGAATTTTAATAATTTGATAACAAAATTAGTAAAATACGTGTTCTATAGAATCTATACTATATGTTACACGTATACAAAAATACTTCAACTTAACTATATTTTAATACAGTTATCAACCGTACATTTTGTTAGGGTGTGTCATTATATATGAGAATAAAATTATAAAAATCAATATTTTTAGTCTCATGTTTTACAATTTATGTTAAAATTTTACATTTTTATTATAATTTTTTTTATTTGTTAAGTTTTTTCTACAATTTGAATGATTATATTTTAAATAAATAAACAATAAAATCATTTTAAATTTACTATAGTAATATGTAACAATAGATATATATTTTTTTTACTAAGTAAGTGAATGAAGAAATATATTAAACATAATCTCTTTTTTTACTCTGTTACACACACCCATTATCTACTTTATGTTGTTTCTTTTTTCTAAGTAAGTGATTGAAAGAATATATTAAAAACGATCTCCTTTGTTTACGTGTTACACACACTATTATCCTATTAAATTAGAATATAATAAAAGAAATAATTTAACTTATATAATTGTTTCTTAATATTAAATTTTCTTTTAAATCATAATATATCCGTATATTCTCCTATTTAAGTTTATTTTATTCTTGTCTTCTGTGTCATATATTTAATGCATTTTTTAATTAAAAAAATTAAACTGAATGAAACTTATATGTATTTCATCTCGTATATGATAGAATCAGCTCAGGAAAGAGTGATTGTATTCAAGGGTTGTTTCGAGGAAACCAACCTCCAAGGAAAGAAAATTGGGAATAGGAAGATCAGAGAGAAATTGAGAGATTAGGAAAGAATGAGACAAAGGAAATTGGTATTATTTCTGTTTAAACCTCTCATACACCCTTCTCTACCTTATATACAGCTTAGTACAATACAATCTGGTAGTTACAATCAGTTAGACTCATCAACCCACTCTTAGCTGGCACATACAGCTAGCATAGTAACTAACTTCCAATTAATATGCTCAGCACTAACATACTGCACACATAGAAGCTCAATACACACACACACACTCTCACCATGTACTTCTATCAAGTCAATACAACTCCTATCTGTATATTACTAATCATTTTTCAGACTAAACAAAATATAGTCAAACAATGTGATCTTATATAAATAATAAATACTCCTTCCGTCCCAATTTGTTTATCCTGTTTGAAAAGTCAAACTTTTTAAGGGAACATAATTTATTATCTTGTCTGCCTTATAAAAATGTATAAGTTTACAAAACTACCCTTAAATAAATTTATCAGATTTTTTTTCAAAAGAATTATTCATAATTAATAAGGCAACTAAAAGGTGCCCTAATTAGATTGATTTTTTAAATATTTGTTAGTTTTCTTTCAAATAGTTTTGAAAATAATGTAGGGGTATAATAGGAACATATGTAAATTAATGAATTTTATTTTTAGAAATATGACAATATTTTGAGATATTCCAAAATAGAATAGAGGACAAACAAACTGGAACAGAGGGAGTACAATATTTTAAATTTATAGTTAAAATTTTTCCAATAGTTTAGGGGGTGGAAAAAGAATATTTAAAAAAGAATAGTTCAGGGATGAAAAGAAATATTTTTAAACTAAAGGACAAATTATGTAATATTTTCAATAATTTAAGACAAAGAAGAAGAACCTTTTATCATTTATGGACTCAAGTCAAAATTCATGTCATGAAAATAGAATAAAGTTTAGCTACAAATTCGATTGTAGTCATTAGATACAACTCCAACTAAAAAATTAATATATATATATATATATATATATGGTTGCAATTTTTGAAAATTTAATTGTTAAATTGCATATTCATTATATCCTTAAAAAGAATGTCAAATTTCGTGCCAATTGGATGTTATTTACTATTCGATTCATAAACTTATTTTTTATGCATAATTTTAGACTACAAGAATTTGAAATTTAAACATTTGATCGATGACATAGTTATTAATTTTTTATCTTTTATAAATTTTTTAAGCACATAGAATATAAGAAGAAAATGTTATCTAATGTTGAATTTTTCAAAATTCATATCCAATAAAAACCGAGACAGGATTTGTAACTTGCTATCCTCTTGCCGAGCAGGCAAAGATTTACCTCTGCGGAAAAATATATTGAGTAGAGTTGTAATCATCGACTATAACAAAATTTGTAGCCAAACTTTATAGATGAAAATAATATAAATTTGTAGCCAAACTTTGTAGATGAAAATAATATAAGTTTGTAACCAAACTTTGTACATGAAAATAATATTTTGACAAAAATTTTCTACATCTAAAGAACTTAGACGTATGGTATTTAATTGGATAAAAAGAAGTGTAGGGGCTATTAATAAATTAAAAAAAAAGGTACAGGGGCTTATTTGTAAATGAGATTAAAAAAAAATCCTAAAGAGAACCAACGACCCGGAAGTGAATAACTGGACTCCGACCTTTTCATCGAAGGTGGAAACATAGACGACACCACACAACACGACACGACACGCCACTGCTCTTCTCAGTCTTCACTCTTCTGGTATGAATCTCTATAATCCTTTCAATTTTCAATTCTATTTCCATCACAATCATCGTTATTCTTATTTAGATTTTCACTTTTTATCTCTAAGATGATCAATACTTAATTTAATGTTCGTTGATTAATGTTGTTTTTGATCATATATATCCATGAAGTTCAATTTTTTTCAGTATTAGTTTGATTTTTGCTTTGATATCCATTGGTTTTGATGTAAAAATTTCTGGGTTTTGATCAGTTTGACTCAATTATCTCTTGCAACCAAAAAACAAAGAAAATTTAAAAGATGATGGGTTATGGGTCTTATGGTTATGTATCTTCATCATCAACTTCAAATTTATCAGCTTTAGCTCCACCTTTTACTGTTGATCGGTCTGCTGTTCCAAAACCCATTTCAAATCCACTAGTGGATTTGAATGATTCCCCTTATGGTGTTCCCTTGAATCCTTCTCTGCACAATTGGCTCCCTTCCCACTATCCCAATTCTAGAACCGATTTCTTTTCCAACCACACTTCAGAATTTGATCCCTTTCCTTCATCTGATGCATTTCGACACCCGGGCTTGGAGGAGATTAAGTCACCCAATACCCATTTGTCTCCAGTGAACCCTATTGCACCTGCTGCTTCTTCTGATGCATTCTTGTATGGTCAATACTCGGATGGTGTCGCCACGAGTATTCTTGAAGCTAAACCATATTATCCCACATATGTCCCACCTGCAACTCAAGGCTCTAGTAGTCCTTTGGTGGCTCCTGATGATATTAGTTATGATTGGTTTTCGAGTTCCCATGCTCCAGCCTTAGATGGATCCTCTCACAATGATTACACTCAGTCCAGTTTGGATTATACTGCCCTTTGGGGTGACTCATGGAGTAGATTTGGAGACTGGGATCATGGTAAACAGGTGGAACTTGATGGGAGTTTCTGCTCAAAGGGGTCGAGTGTAGCTGGTTCATCCATTTACAAGAATTATATGAACCAAGGTATCTCTGCTTTACCTTTAAATATAGATACTTTTTTTTTATTAATTTCAGTTAGTATGAGTGTTAGTTATCTTTCTTGTGGGTGCTACAGAGTACCACTTTCAATCTTATTATGGTTCAATGTCATTGGTCAATTTGTTCTTCTTGAAATTTGTGTTATTCTATGAAATTCATTTTTTGCACAGTTTTCTTAATTTTACTTTTCTTTGTCTGTGGCACCTGTTTTCTATGTATCTGTAATTTTGATTTTTATGTATCACTTAGCTATCTTCTCATTGGCTGTGGCACCTGTTTTACATATCACCTTAGATGGGTAGTTTTGGACGACTCTGCTGGATCCTCTATGAACTCTTAAATTGATTTTTAAAAATCCAGACAATACATTGCTGTGTAAAATTCTCAATTTCGTCATTGCTATGATGCCCTCAACCTGAGATCTCTCTCTCCCCCCTACATCCAACCCACAGTTTGTGTAATATCCTTCATCAGTATTGCCCATTAAATCCCATTATCATGCAAACAAGGGGATTGCATGATACATGCCAGCTGGATAGTTTCTCCTTCCTAAATTTCATTCAGTCTTGAATTCCTAGAGGCATTGGGTGTGATTGTCCTCATTGGAATCTCAAAAGGAATGGCAAGTTCGATATTCAGTCTTTTTATAATAAGATCAGGGGTACTTCTCTCTCTAAGTTCCCTTGGAAGGGGATTTGGAAAGTTAAGGTTCCTAAAAGGGTGGCTTTCTTCTTGTGGACTGCAGCCCATGGTCGGATTCTTACCTTGGATAATTTGATGCTCCGTTGACTCCCATTGGCGAATAGGTGCTGTATGTGCTATTGTTTTGCAGAATCTGTGGACCATCTTCTTATTCACTGTCCTGTAGCTTACTCTTTGTGGGTGCGAATGTTACAAGTTTTTGGGATTCAATGGGTCATGCCAGGTTCAGTGGAGAGGAACAATTGGCTTGGGAAATTTTCTTCGGATATTTGGAATATGGTTCCTAGCTGTTTGATGTGGGTTATTTGGATGGAAAGAAATAGGCGCTCTTTTGAGGCTTTAGAAAAATCGCTTGATCAGTTACAAGCCCTTAGCCAAAGTACTCTTTTTGAATGGGCTAGGTGTTGGGGTTCCTCAAACTGTACTTTTATTCAGGAGTTTATTTCTTCCCTTAGCTGTGTCCGTTAAGATTAGTTTTTCTGCTGTCTTTGTTTGTTGCTTTTTTGTGTTCACCATCATGAACACCTTGTATTTGATGTTTTCGCCTTTTTTTCAAGTTTAATATATTTAATCATTACTTATAAAAAAAAAAGGATAGTTTTGGGTGAGTCTGCAGGATCCTCTGAACTTTTAAATTGATTTGTAAAAATGCAGACAATACATGCCTGTGTAACATTCTCAATTTGGTGAACGCTAAGATAGAAAACCACTGATGCAGGGCATTTCAAGAGGCTATTTACATTTTTAGCCTTGACACAAACCAGTAGCAAGTAGCAACAGTAGCTAATTCAGCAGCCAGCCTAATCCTCTTGTAACTAATTAGTTTGTTAGATGATTGTTTAAGCATTGGCCAATAGGATTTAGACACTTGTCAATCATCTAGAAGGCTGCCAAAGTCAATTGACTAGTATAAGTAGAAGAATGTAAGCACATTGTAAATCAGTTTTGTATGTGAATGGAAATAAGCCTTTGAGATCTTTTCTTGAGAACTTTGTGTTCTTTGCAGTGCTGCCTAACCACCTACCAATTAGTTCTAAGCAATTCACATTCCATTTAATTCTAAATCATATCACAGCCCATCACCTTCCCTGCATCAACCCCCTCAACCTGATCCCCCTCCCCCCCACCCTGTCCACAAACCCCCCCCCCCCCCCCCTGTCCACAAACCCCCCCCAAAAAAAAAAAAAAATTTGAAATACCCTTCATCAATATTTTCCATTATCTCAGGAGCAAGGGGAATGTGTGATACACACAATTGGCTTCCCATTTTATTTTGGGCATTAAGCTTTATAATTTTTCCTGATTGGGTAAAGAACACATGCAATGGGAGTTGGAATGGTAGCCATCTGTAGAAACTGAAAAGAAAAGGAGATTGAGAGAGATTGATTTGGGTAATCAAAGTATTTTTTTGCTATATTCATTTATATTTTTAGCCTTCACTTCATCCTGTTTTATCATATAGGATGTCTTATAAGAGACTTCCCTCACCCTTTGACGCAGGACAACCAGAACAAAATTAAAATAATGGAAAAATAAAAGATATGACCTAGGAGTCAGCACCTAGGCCTTGCTTGGAGTCAGCACCAAGCGGGGAAACCACTAGGAGTCAGCACCTAGGGTAGACCTGGAGTCAGCACCAGACCAAAGAAAAACCAAACGGCCATTGTTTTCGTTCATCAAAATATCAACTATCTCTTCAAGGAGTACAATAGGTTGCTTATAAAGGATTATTAAACCCTAGTTCTAATTGGTTAGGAAACCCTAATTGCCTTATTACAAAAATACCCTTGCTTCTAAATTAAAATACTAATAACCCAATAAACTAATAGGACCTAAAACATAAAAATACAATTGACTAGCAAACATAAATAATACTAAATAATAATTTTCTTACATCTCCCGCATCATTCTCCTCTGGTTGGAGAAAACTCGACCTCGAGTTTTAAAGCATTGAAGGATTAGGATACTGATAAATAACACTTGCTTCAAGTCTGAAATCACCTTAGGGAGCACAGGGAAAACAAAAACCTTGAATTCCACCACATCAAACTCATTTGGAATAACAAAATCAATGTGTGGAATCAGTATAATCTCTTCTTGAACCTTATGAACCATAGGAAGCACTGTGGTTTTAACCTCTTCGACTTCACCAAGATGTAGATCTTCAAGGACTGTGGAGGGTTGATTAGAAGCACATTCAACAACTTCAACTTTCATATCATGTGCACCCTCTAACATAATACTCTCCTTATGCGCCATCTTTTCACCTTGCTGTTCTTCAATAGATTCATTTCCTTGCACGCTTGTTAAAGCAACACTTGTCGAGGCATGTACGTCTACGTCAACATTAGGCTTTGGTGTTGCTGGAGGATTCTCCACGACCAAGATATCACCATCAATGTTGTCTTCTATGGGGGCAGCAATAAGTTCATTGTGATCAATTATCCTTGGTTTCCCAATTGAATCGGGTTGAGTTTTCATTTGTTTCATTTGAGCAATCCTGTCTTGAATCTCTTTCATGAGCTTTACAGTTAATTCCGTTACTTTCCTGGTAGATAATTCCTTGGTAGATTGTTCAAAAGTGCGCTGAGGACATGAAATAGGATGAGGATGAGAGTTCATCGTATTTGCTTCAACTTGAAAAGTACCACACTGAGATTGGGGTAGATACTTAGCTTAATAGTATGGTGACAAATACTCATCAAAAAGCTTTTCTTTCATATCTTCCCACACAGTAATGGCAGGTTCATAATCCATAAAACGGAAATATTCAAGATTCTCCCAAAACCTTTGTGCTTTACCTATTAACTTCGACTTGGCATACCTAACCTTTATGTTATCTGCAAAATTTGCTTGCTCAAAGAATTGCTCCATCCCATTCATCCAGTTGACAAAATCTCGTGGATAAGCTTCATAACCATCAAAATAAGGTGCTTCTAATATTTCTATGATTCTCTAAAATAGTGCGTCAAAAAAATAGTTTGGAGTTGGAACAAGAACCTGGGCTGCTGTGATGTTCTCTGGACAGGTAGTGCTGGAATTGGGCTTGGACTGGTCTGTCACGGGCCTAGACTCTACTTGGTCTTTTTTTTTTTTTGGGTGAAATACAATAAAGAAAGAGTTACAACTTAAAACTAATCTGCCAAGTTCAAACATTAAAAACACCGAAACTAGAAACTAGAAGCAAAAGAAACTAAAGAGAAGGGAAGCGGCAGAGCAATCACGAGCGGCGCTGGAGTCAATGGGCGAGAAGCGGTATGGGCTCACCGGCGGTCACTGTCGGCGGTGCTCAATGGTGCAGATTGGAGCTTGATGGAACCTGTGAAGCATGAAGCGGCATGGTGGGAGCGGCATTGATAGCGAGTTGGCGTAGGTGGTTCTTGGCGGCCTGATCCCATTGGCGGCTCTTGTTGACTTTCAAACTCCTCTGTTTCTGGTCTGTTGGCTGATGGGTTGGCGGCAGCTAAGTGCTAATCTGTGGGTTTCGGCAGCTGGTGGGTCAATATCAGCGGTGGTTGGTCGAGGTTGCCAATGGGTCTCGACGTGGGTCTCTTCTCTCTTTATGGTTGCAAGGGATTTGGAAACTTGATTGTGGGTTCTGGACTAGAGGTTTCTGGTTGGCTTCAAAATCTGGATTTTTTTTTTTTTTTTTTTGGTGATATTTTCTGGCTCTTTCTTGCGGTGATGCTTCAATAGATCGGTGTTTGCTCTAATACCAAAACTGACGCAGGACAACCAGAACAAAATTAAAATAACGGAAAAATAAAAGATATGACCTAGGAGTCAACACCTAGGCTTTGCTTGGAGTCAGCACCAAGCGGGGAAACCACTAGGAGTCAGCACCTAGGGTAGACCTGGAGTCAGCACCAGACTAAAGAAAGACCAAACGGCCATTGTTTTCCTTCATCAAAATATCAACTATCTCCTCAAGGAGTACAATAGATTGCTTATAAAGGATTATTAAACCCTAGTTCTAATTGGCTAGGAAACCCTAATTGCCTTATTACAAAAATACCCTTGCTTCTAAATTAAAATACTAATAACCCAATAAACTAATAGGACCTAAAACATAAAAATACAATTGACTAGCAAACATAAATAATACTAAATAATAATTTTCTTGCATCTCCCGCATCACCCTTTTTCTCAACTTGCACTGGTGACATAGCACAAAGGGGAACAAACAAAATCTTATTTAAAGCTTCTGGGCAGTAAGGGATAGGGTTTGGTGGGAAGAGGGTTGGAAAGTAGTAAGAATTAGAGGGTTTCCAATGGAGGGAAGGAATGGTAAGATTTATGGATGAAACAAAGGGGAAAAATCAAAATTTGGGTTGCTGCGAACAGTGGTGTGAACAGAAACTGTGAACTCTTAGAAGGTTGCATCACACAAACCAATAACTAGCTTCATGGCTATAAAAATCTGAAAACTTTATTATTCCCAATAGAAATCATTACAACTCTTTAAAATAGAAGATTAATACCTATTCCTAGTTGAAATAAGATTTTATTTTAAACTCCTGATAAGGCTTGGACTTGGACTCCCTGGGCTTTATTACTAAACCCAAACTAAATAACTGAACTCAAAGTAAACCAAAATAAGACCAAATGGACTATTAGCACAGCCCATCCCAGAAATTATTAAATTACAAATAACCCTTGCCACTTAAAAATAAATAAAACAAAATAAAACTGACATTGACCTACTGCATGCATCAATTGGCCTCACTCAAACCCTTATGTCTCTATATGTATTTATTACTATTTGTTTATTGTTTAGAGAAATTTATGATACGAGAAGAAAAAAAATTTATTTTAATTCAGTCTTGTTGAATTTTAGAAGTCCATTGTATTTTTTATTGGTCAATTAGTTTTTTTAGGTCTTATTAGTTAATTAGGTTATTATTATTTTATTTAATTTCCTAGAGTTAAGATTATTCTGTAATTCATTAATTGGATGAGTTAAGGTTATTTTTGTAATTCATTAATTGGATTTTCCTATATAAGTTAGAATCAATGAAGAATGGACACGAACACGGACACGGACACAAAGCATATTTCTCCTTGAATTATGATTTTTTATAATGCACAGGAGCTGCTAATGCATCTAAGGGTTTGAACACATGAAGAAGCTTTTTTTTTTTTTGGATAGGTAACACACGTGAAGAATCTTCCCATATCATTGATATGTTAGGTTGGGAAAAGGATGGTAGGTGTGTAAGCATGGAGCAGTCAAATGATAAATCCTTCTCAGGGTCAAAACCCAGAATCATGCCTGTTGATTATTCAAAATCATCTCTCTCAGATCGTACTTCAGTACTTCCAGAAAACCACCCTGAGGCACCATCCTATAAACTAGTCACAAATTCCAGGAACCGTCAAGTACCATACAGTGCTTCATATGAGAAAGACATGAGAGAGCATGATGCTAGTCTGAGTGGTAGTGCATCATTTGTGACATCTTCGCCTTCACTTGTCATTAGACCTCCAGATGTTGTCACCACCATTTCTGCATCAAATAAAGGTCCATTAAAGGATGTGAGTTTTAGGACTGATGCAGCTGATCCTGATCTTCATGGTAATAATACCTCTTATGTGAATGAACTGCATCCCTTGTTAAGTTCTGAAGGCAAAGTTCGGTTTGATGCCAGCCAACTCAGAATTCATTTAGACAGAAATGATCCTGTTAGTGTGGAATCATTCTCGGCAAAAAACAAAGAGCTGTCAATGGACAAAAGCATTTCTGAGGATGCTTTGGATCAAATATTCAAAGCAAAATCTGGAGTTCAAATTTCTCATGCAAGTTCAGATGGATTCAATTTGCCCCTTGAATTTACCCAAGCCGTCAATTCTGTTGAGAATTCTTCTGAGAGCTTAGATCATTATAACCCTGCTGTGGACTCACCATGCTGGAAAGGAGCACCAATTGGTTGTTTTTCACCATTTGAAGCTTCTAAGGCTGTCAGTTCTCAGTACCTGAAGACATTAGAATCATGCAATAATTCAGATTTTCAACTGCCTCAGTTTTTCCCTTTCAATATTGATGATGCTGTAAAACTCTCCTCACAAAATCCAATTGAGAAGACAGTGTATCATGAAATTGGATCTCTGGAAAATAGTTTAGCACCTTCTCCAAAGAGGCCTTCAGTTGCTAATTTAACATTTAGTGAATGCAGATCAGATGATGCTGCTAAAGCTGGATCCTTTTATTCTAAAGAAAGCTGTGGCTATGAGGTTCTACATTCTGATAAAGCTTTTGAACGTGGGAAAGATGATGCTTCACCCAGCCAGTCTACAGGTTATTTGGACTTAAAATCTTTACTCACAATGCAACATCTTGAAGAAAGTACTGTAACATCTGAAAAAAAGCACTCATCAGAGACTTGTGTTGTGGATGCTGGATCAAATAGAAACAATCCCTCAAGATCTGGTACATCAAATGTGCCATTCCATGGCACTGAAGATTCTCTGTCTTCACTGGCTTCTGTTGAAGATGCTTCTGCTAAGCTTACCAAATTGCATAAGGCAGATTCAACTTCAAAAATAGATGTCCAGATGTTGGTTAATACGATTTATAACCTGTCTGAAACGCTTTTATTTCACTCTTCAAATGATTCAATTGAACTGAAGGAAGGAGACCATGAGGCTCTTAAAAATGTCATCCTTAATCTTCATCAATGTTTATTAAAGGGCACTGAACAAAAGCTTCCAACACCAGAATCGCTGTTTCCTGAGCAAGGCACATCTCAATATCTTGAAGAGTTACCCAAGCTTCACAAGGTATGTTGTTTCTTCTGTTTGGATTGTTCTCCAATACCTCCCCTCCCCCCCCACCCCCCCTCCCCCCAAATACAGGAATATGTATAGCATGAAGAGATTTTACGCTAAAAGTCATGATGATCTTTTAGATATGGGAATCAATTTTGCAGCATGACGAGCTATTTATACAGGTCATAGACCTTGGATATAATATAAAGACAATTCATCTTTCTTAGGAGAACAGCTTTCTTCTCTTGAGGAAGTTTTGACTTTCCAGCCATCTGCATAATGATAATTTCTTGAAATGAGATGGATGCGTAATATGTATAAGATGCAGCTCCCTGTTTACGGTAAAAGTCAAAATGATCTTTTAGATATGGGAATCAATTTTGCAGCATGATGGGCATTTTATGTGGGTTGTAGACCCCAGATATATTATAAGAAAACTTATCTTTCTTAGGAGAAGAGCTTTCTTCTTTTGAGGAAGTTTTGACTTTCCAGCCATCTGCATAATGATAATTTCTTGAAATGAGATGAATGCGTAAGATGTAAAAGATGCAGCTCCCTTTTTATTCTCGCCGACTGAAAGGCTACGAACCCAGTGTAATCTTTTTTTCACCAATTTAAACTTTATTAGTTTTATGTAGATTATGACAGTAATATGACTGCTTCTTTTGTAACAATGTACTCTTATTTATAGGGATTTGTGAAGTCTTACCACCTTCTATTCTAGATTGAATTTGTCAGTTGTTTTTGTCATTTGTTGCTTTTCTTGCTTTTAAATTTGGTTCCATGATGCTGAGGTAAAGTAAATCAGCACAAGAATATTTTTGTAATATCTCAATTATGCTGTACGGATAATGTCTTCTTCAGGAAGTGAGTGGGGACAGGCCTAGGTTGGCAAAGGAGGCGGCGATCATTGCTCAGGATCAGCTTGACCATCAGTGTCTACATGAGGAAAAGCATCATCATATTGTGTCTGTTAATAAAAATGAGAAGGTATCAGATTCTGTTTTTGTGAAGGATGATGCTAACATGGTGAAAGAAGATAATATGACCCAGGTATTTTTTTCTGTTTACTTTGTATATAAGAATGATAAATGTTAACCATTATTCTTCCCAGGAAGAATGCAAAAGGAGGGTGAAAAAGAAACTAAAATGCCATGGATCTTGATTGACAGGCTATTATGAAGGTTCTCAATGATAATTTTAAATATGAGGAAGATATGCAGCCAAAGAGCCTCTTGTATAAGAATTTATGGCTTGAGGCAGAAGCTGAATTATGTTCCGTTAACTATAAAGCTCGCTATAATCGCATGAAGATTGAAATGGAGAAATCCGAGTTGGACAAGACAAAAGGTTAGAATTTCTATCTAAAACCACTGGTTCTGTCATTATTGCTTAACCTAATTTCTTTGGCTTCAGATGTGTCAGAAAATACTATGAATGTGGAGAAAGAACTAAGATCCAAGGTTTCTCATGAAGTGAACACTGTTGACAAATTGGCACCTGAGGCTAGGGGTGGCCTTTCCCCTGTTATTTCCATCCAGGACACCCCTTCCATCCCAGATGTTATGTCCAGATATAGTATTCTAAAAGACCGGATCGACCACTCGAATTCTGCTACAGATGTGGAGGGACCAACAAGCTCAAAAGTGTATCCTGATCTGAACAAGGTTGACCAGTTGGCATCTGAAACAGCTGAAGAAAAGTCTCTGACCCAAGATATTTCCATTCAGAATTCTCCCATCATTGACACCACCTGCCATGCAGATAGTGTTATGGCTAGATTTCACATTCTAAAATGCCGGGTTGAGAATTCAAATTCTGTAACATCTACAGATGTAGAGGAGCCATCAAGCATAGATGTTATTCCTGATCTGATCAACATTGACAAGTTGGTGCATGAAGCAACTGAAGTGAAGGGTAGCCCGATCCCAGATGTTTCCACCCAGAATTCTCCTGTTTCAACCCTAAGCCGCCACACAGAAGATGTTGAGTCTTCTGTCATGGCCAGATTCCATGTCCTTAAACACCGGATTGACAATGTGAATTCCATGGATGTCAAAAGGCAAGAATTTCCAGAGGTCTTCCATTTTGGATTTGCTGGTGAGAGTAAGCATAGGCCAATTATTAGAGACAAATCAGAGGATGGAAGTGTGGATGTAACACTGGCACCTGTCTTGCAGCACCACACTGCTGACAGTTCTGAAGGCGGTTTAACTGTGAAGGAGTTCTATTTGTGTAAGGATGACCCAGTGATACAACCTTGTCAATCCAACAGGCTTGGTGACCCACTTCCAGCAGGTTGGTTTGACACTACATCAGATTGGGAACATGTAATGAAGGAGGATTTTGAGGAGTAGAACTGTCAAGACCTGAATCTCCCTTGGGTAAATGGCTCTATATCCTCTGAAAGACATTTATATGCTGTTTCTGGTAAAGAAACATGGCAGTTACTTGTATTATAAAGAGTATATGACTGCTCTCTGAACTTGTAAAAAGCTCATAAACGTGTCTGGATTTTCAGAACCTATGTGTTTGTTTCTTTTTTTTTTAGCTATTTGTCTAGCAACTTGTATAGCTTTCTGTTTTAGTGTTCCGCATATATTTTGGTACTTTTTGATCTATCTGAAGTGGTTTAGGACTAAATTCCTTGGAGCAATATTATGGCTTAGCTTCAGCAGCCAAAGATAAGAGTTACCTAGCTGGAACAAAAGAATATAAATATATTTATATATGACCCACATAAAAAGTGAGAAATAGATCTCCATGAGTCTACTTAAAATTATGTTTCAACATTTAGCTTACTCCTATATTTTACTTCCTTTTTTTTTTCCTTGCAATAAGTAGGTGAAAAGAGATATGAAACTATGTTCTCTTTATTTATTGGGAGAATTAGGCATAAGACATTTGGTTGTAATCTTAAAGGATAAATCAAGGCGAGCAGTACCTCCATTACTCTGTTGTGAACTAGTTTTATTTTTTGTTTTTCTTATATTAGAGATGAACTAGTTCGCTGGTTCTTCCTCAAAAAAAAAAAAAAGTTCTGTGGTTTACCAAATATTGACTTACGAAGGGTAAACATTTATTACTGATAAATTGATCGCAATTATTAGATTTTGAAATGATTTTTTTTAGCTTATATTAGAACTAAACTAATTATGTAATTTATAAACACAAGTTGCAAACCCACGTAGCATGTGGGAAATGAAATAAAATTATTTTATAATAATATAATGTAAAATTTATAGGTTAAATAGTGTATGTGTTATTTCTTCTATTTTTATAAGTTTTATGTAATAAAATAAATAATGTATTTTGTATTCAACAACAATACATAGTGATATATATATATATATATATATATATATATATGAAAAATGTAATTTAATAAAAAGATTTAACTTAATTATAATATTATTTTATATAAATGGAGAAGATATTATTAAAATGATTTTTTTTTAATATATCATAATCAATTGACTGATTTGAACACATTTAAGAATATTTTACAAAAATGTACACCCTCATTCCATGAAACACACATACGGAAAATTATTAGGTACTCCCGAAGTACCATAAATGCGTACTTCCTCCTCTCACATGAATAGTGGGTCCCACCATGAATTTAATTAGTGGGACCCACCATTCATGTGAGAGGAGGGCGTACTCTTACTATATAAGTTTAGAATTAATGCATTTTTTTTTCTTTCCAAATATAAGTATATAGTGTCTATATTATTGAAACTTGAATTTAAGGTAATTTTTTTGAATATTTATCATGTTTATTGCTTTTTTTTGGAATTACAAAAGTCCCCGTTTGGTACACCCATTCAAACACATGTTATCAGTTTTTAAACAACATTATACATATTTTCACATACTTTTTCATCCACACATATTTCCACACATGTTTTTAAACACATGTTTTCAGTTTTTAAGTGCATGTACAGATGTACCAAACATCCCCATTTGCTGAACACACTTAATTAAGTTATTCAAATGTTTAAAAAACAAAATGTGGGTTTGGAGACTGATCCCCTCATGCTTGCATACCATGTTTTGCCAAAATAAAAGAAGTCTTCATGGTCTTTATTTATTTACTTTATTATCAATTTGATAACTTCCAGTCATCCTTTTGACTGGAAGATGCCTAAAAAAAGAGAAAGGAATCTTTTGACAAAAGAAAAAGAAAAAGAAAGATTTGTTGAATGCTCAGCCTTTTAAAAAATTGTCGGTGTTTTGCTTGGACGATTCCTCGAAGAAAAGGGCCACTTGCACACCTACCGTGTTTAAAGGAAAATAAAAAGGGGTTTGCTAGTGGGAAATAAATACTTGTTTCAAAGAATAATCAACCAGTCTAGTAAGAGAGAAAAAAGAAAGAAAAGAAAAGATTGGAAGGCAGCATTGTTTCAAGTTGCTTTTGAGCATTACAACCACTGCTGCAATTTCTTGAATCCGTAAGTTTTCACTTTTCAAACACATCTATCTCTTTTATTTATCTTTTCTCAAAAAAATTCATGTTAAATCATATTCTTCTTCCCTAGTTATTTTACTTTCCACACACATCCTTCAAATTGTTTTTTTACTAAATTTTTTTTATCCTTCTTGTGGTTCAAGACTTACCAACATATTTCCATCAGCTTCAATGAGTACTCATTGTTGACATCGTCATCTTCTTCCTTGAGACCGTGGATATATGATGTTTTCCTTAGTTTCAGGGGTATGGACACACGTAATAGTTTTACAGACCATCTATATGTTGCTTTGCAACGTTCAGGTATTTTTACCTTTAGAGACAATGAAAGACTTGAAAGAGGAAAGTCTATTTCACCGGAGCTATTGAAAGCAATAGAAGAATCGAGATTTGCTATTGTTATTCTCTCAAGAAACTATGCATCTTCAACATGGTGCTTGGATGAACTTGCAAAGATCATTTAATGCATGAAAGAGATGAAAATGACAGTTCTACCTACCTATATTTTATGAAGTGGACCCATCTGATGTACGAAAACAGATGGAAACTTTTGCACAAGCCTTTGCTGAGCATAAAAAACGTTTTAAGGAGAACACAGAGAAAGTGCAAACTTGGCGAGCCGCTTTGAGTGAAGTGGCCAACCTCTCTGGGTGGCATTGGCATTCACAAGATAGGTAATGTAACTTGAAATTTTTTAAAATGTTTCAAATAGCTTTTCCTATATATGTACCATGAATTACATTATCAACAGATATTTTGACTATAATATATGTTATGTTAAATCCGCCCACATTATACATGATAGGTAATTTATATTAATATAAATACATAGGGTAAGATTTTATGGTTTCATCCTTTAATTTATCAAGAAATATCTCATTAAATAGTAATAGAATTTAAAGTATTGAATATGATAAGGTTAAAATTGCTAAATAAGAAGATTCAGAATAAATCTCAAGTTTTGGAAAGTGGGAGAAAAAAATAAGAATGATAAAGAGGTATTTAAAAAAAAAAAAGAATAATACCAAACATAATGACTAAAAAATATGATTTAGAACCCAAAAGCATAGACTATGGATTAACATGTTGACCGTGATCAAATTTCATATAAGTTCAGAGTTAAAAATTTGATCTATTGTACAACCACGTCTACAAGTATCACCAAAATCTAAAAGTAATGAAAATGGTAAAGACTAAAGAGCACACAGGTTTGGTAATAAAATAAAATAATAATAAAAACAGCTAATTCACCTCCCATTGTAGTTGCTCCAAAACTCTAGAATTCTTCTAAAAAAATCACCTCAACGAACGAACTAAACACAGGAATTAGCCAACACAAATGTAAAAACCTTACAATTACAAATAAAGTAGCAATAGAATTAAAGACCGTTATGGTGTTATAATAATTAGGCAAAATAAAATTCCATTTAAAAAAGAGCTTTAAAATTGAATTATGTAAAATTATAAACATAGTGGTGAGGGCCTTTATTTAGCCAAATAAAATTTCTTTTTAAAAAAGAAAATAGCCACCGAGAATTTTTTTTTTTTTTTAATAAAAAAAGTTGTGTTATACACGTTGTATATGTATCTTGTGGTTCACTACATAAGAGCTTTATATGTCACACAAAGTGCTTATGTTATATGATCTACTATAAATATATTAAAGTTATTCATGAAAATTGGTTTAAACTGAAACTTTATTATCAAATCTTCTAGACGTTTAAATACTATTTCAAACTATACTATTAAAAGTTAAAAGAAGTTCAAGTTACTTTAATCAATTATCATAGTTTTTAAGTTTATGTCGTAAACTTTCTCTCAAAAAAAGAAAAGTTTATGTTGTAAACTTAGTCTTGAATAATTAATTTTCACAATGTAATTTAAATTACTTTTTATTTTATTTTTATTACCTATTATTATTTTTAAATTACTTGAATAAAATTGAAATATTTATGTTTTGATAGTTCAAAAGTTACCATAGCAAAAAGGAGATTTGAACCCTAAATATCTTTATTGGAAATATTAAGAGGTGCTAATTAAGTTATAAAGCTCTTTAACATAGAAGTAAAATATTTTCCTTGATAACTTTTATAATTTTTAATGAGCTTCTGCTAGTGTCCACCAGACAAAATTGGCCTCTGCCCTTTTCGGGCAAAATAAATAGCATTCTACCCCCTTTCCCAAACTAATTAGGGAAATGCCATTTTTTTGAAAATCGATTTTCTCAAAATCGAGTTAAAAAAAAAAAAAAAAAAAATTCTGGAGCCCTACAGTGGCGTTTTAAGGAGCCTATAGTGACGTTTTAATGACCTATAGTGGTGTTTTGTAACTCGATTTCCATGAAGTCGAGTTACATGCAATTTTTTTACCTATAACTCGATTTCATGGAGCTTGAGTTAAAAAAACGTCACTATAGGTCCTTAAAAACGTCACTATAGATCCTTAAAAACGTCATTATAGGGCTTAACTCGATTTTGAGAAAGTCGATTTTCAAAAGAGGGGCATTTCCCTAATTAGTTTAGGAAAGGGGGTAGAATGCTATTTATTTTGCCCGAAAAGGGCAGAAGCCAATTTTGTCCAGTGTCCACCAATAGTATATATAACATATATAGAGCATATTTTATGCGTCAATAATTTGAGATGCACTTGGACTTTGTGGAGCCCTGAAAGGCTGAAAACATTAACCATGAAAAGACCAACCAAAATACTTGCTTCATGTACAATTTTTTATCGCGTGAATAATTTGAAATGTACAATAGCTCAAGCAATTACAAATTCTAGTGGCCATTCTACAATTTTTTCTTCATATTGCTTATACTATCCTAGGTCGAAAGCTTATCAGATTCAAAACCCACCCGAACATGGAAACATAGGTAGCATGAAGTTAGTTTTTTTTTTTTTTTTTTTTAAATTTTGTTATCTAGCTAATATTCATATTTTTAATATAGAGTATATATTGCATATGTCTCAAATTAAACCTAGGTTTCTTAAGGAATGAAACTAAACTAAACAACACATCCAAATTTTACATTATAGGTTGTATATACATTTATTTGTTGTTCAGTTTTAATCAACTATACTAAATGCTATATATCTACAAAATTTTCTAATTTAGGTCCTGTCATGGGAGGTTCAAACTCACTACTTATTATTCTCTCTTCATTGCAGGCCCGAAGCAGAAGTTATTGACAATATTGTGAAAGTGATATTTAATAAACTCAATTAAACATTCTTAATAGATACCAATGGACTAGTAGGAATAAGTTTTAGAGTTGAGAAATTGATGTCACATTTAGATATAGAGTCAAACGATGTTCGCATTATAGGAATTTGGAGAACAGGAGGAATGGGTAAAACAACTCTAGCAAGAGTTGTTTACAATATGATTTCCAATCAATTTGAAGCATGTAGTTTTGTTGCTGATGTCAGGGAAGTTTACGAAGAATATGGCATACTTCAGTTACAACAAAAACTTTTGAGTGATCTTTTGATTTTAAGAGATATAAATGTAATAGATGTTGATAATGGAGTTTTCATGATCAAGAATAGGTTACGTCACAAAAAGATTCTTCTCGTTCTTGATGATGTAAATGAATTAGATCAGTTGAAAAAATTAGGTGTGAAGCATGATTTGCTAGGTCTAGGTAGTAGAGTTATCATAACAACAGGAGATGTGAAGTTGCTAACGACACATAAAGTAGATGGAATATATGAGGTTGAAGTATTGAGTAATGATGAAGCTTTTCATCTTTTTAATTCGAAAGCTTTTGACAAAGAGCATCCTACTAAAGATTATCTAGAGCTATGCCAAGCCTTTGTATGTTATGCCGATGGTCTTCCTTTAGCCATTGAGGTTTTGGGTTCCTTTCCAAATGGAAGAAGTACTTCTAAATGGAGAAGTGAATTAGATAGGCTTAGAGAATTCCCTGAAAGAAAAATTCTCAATGTGCTTCAAATAAGTTTTGATAGCCTACATGAAACAGAGAAGGAAATTTTCATGAATATTGCATGCTTCTTAATCATTATAACCAAGAAAAAATTATAGCAATATTAGATTGTCTTAAGCTTTACCCTGAAATTGGATTAAGGGTTCTTATTGAAAAATCTCTCATCAAGCTACAACACAATTGTTTGTGGATGCACAATTTACTTCAAGAAATGGGTCGGGATATAGTTCGAAAAGAGTCACCCAAAGATCCTGGGAAGCGTAGTAGATTGTGGTTTTATGAAGATATTGACAATGTGTTGACAAATAATACGGTAAGAGCTTACTAAAAGAACCCCAAGAATATACCTTAGTAATTATATTATTCAACATAGTTTAACATAAAGTAGTTTTGGTAATTATACATTTTACAATTCACTAATCCCTTTTGTTTATGATTATTAGGGAACAAAAGCAATTCAAGGCATAGTCTTAAAGTTACCTAGACCAAAAGAGGTACATTGGAATCGTGAATCCTTTTCAAAGATAAATCGTCTGAAGTTCCTCTTAATTGAAAATGTTCACCTCATGTATGATCCCAAACATCTTCCTAATAACTTAAGATTACTTCATTGGAGTGGGTACACTTCAAAATCTTTGCCAGCAAGTTTCCAACCAAATGAGTTAATTGAACTTCACATGTGCTTCAGCAACATTGAAAGACTTTGGAAAGGGACAAAGGTAATAGTTAACCTTCTACAACTTTTCTTTAAATAGTTTCATAAAACTATAAGGTTTTTAGAAGCTAAAAATTGTTTTTTTTTTTTTTTTTTTTTTTTTTTTTTTTTGTCTTTTTGGCTTTTTACAGTCTTGTGAGATGTTGAAATTCATCAACTTGAACAGCTCTCTAAAATTTTTTTGAAACCCCTGACTTCACCAAAATCCCAATTCTTGAGAAATTGGTTCTTCAAGATTGTATAAATTTACGAGAGATACATCCATTAGTTGGAGTTCACAAAAAGCTTAATCTTCTTAATCTAAAAGGTTGCAAAAACCTTAGAAGTCTTCCAGAAATGCTCAAATTTAAAAAAGAATTCCAGAATTTGGGGAGAACATGGAACGTGTATCAGAACTTTACTTGGATGGTACTGCTATTACAAAACTACCCACATCAATTGGAAATTTGACTGGCCTTTCTTCATTGAATGTAAGAGATTGCAAAAATCTTATGTCTCTTCCTAGCACTTTTTTTAATATGAAGTCACTTAAAGATCTCAATCTTTCTGGATGCTCAAAACTACAAGTGACATTGGGAAATGCAGAAAGTGTTGGGAGCTTGATTTGAACGGACAAATGCCTTCTTCTAATGCTCTTTTCGAAATTTTTAGAAAAATAGCTTTTGGTGGATTTCAGCTCATCCCTTTTTATTCATTGTCGAGAAGTTCTGATCCCATGGGCTTGCTATCGTCTTCTCTATTTGGTTTGTCTTCTTTGACCAAATTGAATTTAAGTTATTGCAATCTCAAGGCAATCCCCAATGATATTGGTTGCTTATTCTCTTTACAAAAGCTAAATCTAAGTGGAAATAATTTTAGTGGCCTTCCAGAAAGCATATCTCAACTATCTATTTTGAAATATTTGAAGGTGATGAATTGCACGAATCTTCAATCATTTCCAAAGCTTCCATTAATTATAGCTTATATAAGTGGAAACAATTGTTCCTCACTGGAAATGGTACCAAATCTATTGAAACCAAATTCTTCATGTGAGCCAGAACTTGAACTTTCAAATTGCAATATACTAGCTGACAATCAAAACTTCATTGACATGTTTTTTGCGGTGATAAAAAAGTCACCCCAGGCCTCTCTCTCTCTCTCTCTCTCTCTCTCTCATGGTTCTAAGCATATTGCTTTATGTGTTTCAGGGACTTTCTCCTAAATATCAAGATAATATGTATGACATTGTTTTTCCTGGAAGTGAAATTCCGGAGTGGTTTAGCCATCAATGTATGGGGAATGAAGTGAATATAATGGAACCCTTTTCTCATTTGTGTAATGAATGGATAGGACTTACTTTTTGCGTTGTATTTTGTTCTCGTCTAAATCACCAAATTTACAGTGAAAATCCAATTTGCAAATTGACAGTCAGTGGAAATACAAAGTCTTTTACACCAGGCGTTCATAGAATTTATGTTTTATTAGATCATATTTGGCTAAATTATTGTCTCCCTCAATACTACCGGATGGATGACATAAAATCATTGTGGGAATGTGATGCAAATGGATTCTGTGAGATTGGAATTAAAATTTATAATGAAATTCATAATGAAGATTCAAGCTTGGTGAAGAAATGCGGGTTGCGTGTGGTATACAAGAAAGACATTGAAGATCTCAACTGGACTATGGCTCAGTGTAGCAAGAACAGCATCATTCCTTACAAGGGCTTGGATATTCCCCGTCATTATTTCGACAATTCAGTAGTGGTGGTGGAAGGTAACCAAAAGGATTGAAAGAGTCCCTAAATTTATGGCCCATGGTAAATCTAATTGTGAGGAGGCAAGTCAGTACAAGGAATGTGGTGAAGAGCTAAGCAATTGACAGCAATCAACTATTTTTTCCTCTCGATTACTTGTAAGTCAGTGTCGCTATCTTTCTTCTTAATTCATGTTCACGGTATTTTTTTTCTTTCTCTTGATTATCTCATGTTGTTTTCTTCTTATGCTTCTGGGTTGTCCTTATTTTAGAAGTCCACAAGCATAATAAGCTCAATTCTTGCTTGGACAAGTTCGAAATGAATAAACTAGAATTCTATGAATTTATAATTGCAATTGAAGACAAAGTTTGGAAAGTTAATGTCACTTATAGTAATCAACAAATTAGGTGAAGATGCAAGAGGCAAGCACCATGAATTTATGATTGTGATTGAAGTCAATGTTCAAAAAGTTCCAATTTCATTAATGGAAATCAACAAATACTGTGAATAATAAACATTATTGAATAGTAATATTACTAAATAGCCTTAGCCATGTGCTACCATTATTCTGCAATGTTAGGAATAATGCTTGTGCAGAGGCATGGGTGATACCTTAATATAATTTGAATTTCATTTCTCCCATTAACATCTTTTTCCTCTGCATTTTGTTAGTTAGATTTTTTTTTTCTTCCCCTTGTTACATTTCATAGTGAATTGATAATTCACCTTTATAAACATCCAAGTTGTTAGGGTCATATTTTTCATGTCTTGACATATCCTTAAACAAAACACACTTTACTTGTATTTGGGTAGTTCTAAGTGAATTCTAAAATTTCATGAAGTATATCTCTAAGTTACATCAAGTGGTATTATTTCAATCTGGTGCAAGTTAAAATAATCTCCAATTATCTCCAAAAGGAGTACAATAGTTTGCTTATATAGGAAAATTAAATCCTAGTTCTAATTTACAAGGAAATCCTGACTTCCTTATTTCAAAAATAAATAAAAATCTCCTTGTCTCTCGCATCACTTACAGCCACCAAGCACATTAAAATGAAGTTCCATGCTTAATAGAATCATAATCCCTTCTTTAGGTCAAATTTCTATAGTACATCTAGCTAGGTCCATGTTCCTATGGTATTGCTCAACCATCTCATTAGCTAGTAGAATGTTCTCTGATATGTTTCTCCCCTGCCCAAATGGGCATTATGTAAGAAATACTTTCCCAACATATGGATAGGATTGTTTGCATTAATACGACTAAGAGCATCAGCGATGGGATTGCTATATGCTGAATGTAAGGTACATTTGGCATTCAAGCCCAAAAACTGCTTAGCAACAGGAAGGTCGAATTGGAAAAGGCCAAATTTTTTTGAGATATAGCTACAGTACCATCTTAAATGTAAGATGTTAGTATAGCTGAATGGGATAAAAATAATAATTTTTTAATGCTTGAGGTCCTTTTTAACCCGGAAATTTCTCTCTCCTCTCTCATTTCTTCTCTTCTTTTCTCTCTTCCTTCTCTCTTTCTCATCTGCTCCATGCCTAGTTCAGACTCGAGACTCTCTCCAATCCCCCTCTTTCATCGATAAGTTAGAAGCTTCTCTCTCTCCGATGATGGGTAACGGTGGCCACCACCAACACAGAACCCATTTTCTTCAAACCTAAAACCCATTACCCATGGTCTCGATGGTGGTGGTGTGGGGGTCGGTGATCAAAGGCGGCTGGATCGTAAAATTGGGGTGGGTATGCTGAGTTGCTTGAGATGGCTAAGAAGCACGGGCTCAAAGGCTATGGGTGGCTGGGTTTTTTATCTTTGAATTTTTATGGTTGCTGATGAGAACAGATGGGTTTGGGATGAATAGAGATGGCTACGGTAGAAGTAGGGGATGGCGACGGTGGCGGCAACGGCGGCTTGAAGACTGGGTTAGTGGCTGTTTGGTAGTTGTTGTGGCGGCAAGATCAGCGTGGCTGTGGGTGATTTTTTGATGGTTGGTTAAGTTTCTGTTGATTTGGGTGATTTTTTGTTGTGATTTGCTTCTTGTGATTTTGCTGGGTATGGGTTTGCTAGAGGTTGAGGGAAAAAGAGAGGAAAAGGAAGAGAAAAAGCGAAATAATAAAGAAAGATTAAAAAATTAATATTTTAATAAAATGGTAAAATAATAGAGATTTGGGATGTTGAGTATATTGTAAAATGGTATGGTATAATTAGTAAAATAGTTTTTTGGATGGTAAAATAAGTTAGTATGGCAAAACCGGTTGGAGATATGAAAGCCTAGTTAAAATTATGTTTCAACATATAGTTTCCTCTTATATTTTACTTCCTTTTTTCTTCTTACTATAAGTGGGAGAAAAGAGATATGAAATTATGTTCTCTTTATTTATTGGGAGAATTAGGCATAAGACATTTGATTGTAATCTTAAAGGATAAATCAAAGCGAACAGTTCCTCTGTTACTCTGTTGTGAACTAGTTTTATTTTTTTGTTTATCTTATATTAGAGATGAACTAGTTCTAAGGTTTACTAAATATTGACTTACGAAGGGTAAACATTTATTACTCATCAATTGATCACAATTATTAGATTTTGAACTGATTTTTTTTTAGCTTATATAGAACTAAACTAATTCTGTAATTTATAAACACTAGTCGCTAACCCACGTAATGCGTGGGAAATGCAATATAATTATTTATTAATAATATAATGTAAAAATTGTAGGTTAAATAGTCATGTGTTATTTAAAAGTATTCTATACTTTTATAAGTTTTATGTAATGAAATAAATAATTTATTTTGTATTCAACAACAATACATAGCAATATATATAATGTAAAAACTGTAGGTTAAATAGTCAGGTGTTATTTAAATGTATTTTATATTTTTATAAGTTTTATGTAATGAAATAAATAATTTATTTTGTATTCAACAACAATACATAGTGATATATATATATATATATATATGAAAAATGTCATTTAATAAAAAGACTTAACTTACTTAATTAAAATATTATTTTATATAAATAGAGAAGATGTTATTAAATTGACTTTTTAAAAATTGACTTTTTAAAGCCCAAAGTTCAAACCCAACACACTCCTACCAATATTGGGTCATGCACCAGTCATCAACCCACCAATAACACACATAGCCAACCCCAACACACCTCTACCACTATTGGGTCGTGCATCATTCATCAGCCTACCAATAACACACAAAGCCAGCCCAAACCTGTGCCAACCAAAACAACGTGGGTCAAAATTCCACGTGACAAACAAAGCAGCCCAAATGATGTGCTTATGATTAAGAGAAAACACAAAAGAAGTGATGAGTCTGAAGAAGGTGGCCGTCCCACAAAAAAATTCTTAGTGCCCTATGAGGAATCCCCAGAAGCTTACCCAATGGTGGTGGCTGCCAGGCAGCCCCACCGACACCAATGAACACCATAAGTTGGAACTGCCGTGGTTTAGGATGACCATGTGCAGTTCAGGTACTCACCGAGATGGTGAAAAAATACTCTCCCACAATTGTTTTTCTCATGGAAACAAAATCAAAAGATAATTACATGAAGAATTTAAGGGCAAAACTGCAGCTAGACAATGTCCACATAGTCTCTAGACACAACACAGGTGGTGGCCTTGCACTATTTTGGAGCAGAGACATCAATCTACACGTACTAGATGCAACCCCAACTTACATTGATGCAGTGGTGAACCCAGGAGTGGATGACGCCTGGCGGTTTACGGGATTTTACGGAAACCCTTTAACGGCCATCTGGGAACACTCTTGGGCACTACTAAAACATTTAAGCCTCAAAATGGATCTCCCTTGGATTTGTGCAGGGGACTTCAATGAGATTGTCAGAGTAGAAGAGAAACTGGGTGGTGCAATACGTCGGGAGAGACAAATGATTGACTTTAGAGATGCTCTTGACTTCTGTGGATTCCGGGATTTGGGTTTTGTTGGCTCTCCGTTCACATGGTGTAACAACCAGTTTGATGGTACAGTGACTTGGATTAGATTGGACAGAGGAGTAGCAACCAACCCATGGATTCAAATGTTCCTATCAACTAGAGTTCATCATATGAAGCAGTTTGGATGAGGGATGAAGGGTGTGAAACAGTGATAAAAAACTCATGGGAGGGCCAGGCAATGGAAAATCTGACGGGCAGAGTGGCAAAAAAATTAGAGGCATGCCAGTTATCCCTTCAGGCTTAGAGTAAACACTCATTTGGCAACATCCGTCGCATGCTGCAACAAAAGAAAAAAATTGCTAATGCAGGCGGAAGCAAACTCCATGAACGGATCCAACCATTCCCAGGTGAGAAGATTGAGGGCTGAGGTGCATGATCTGATGGTCAAGGAGAAGTGTTTATGGTAGCAAAGATCAAGGGTGAAGTGGCTGAAAGCGGGGGATCTTAACACAGCCTATTTCCACAGTCGTGCAATCCAGAGAAATCGAAGAAATTTCATCTCCAAATTGACCCTAGACATTGGGGAAGTTGTTGAGGATGAATAGAAGATCGAGGAGGCTTTTGTGCACTATTTCCAATCTATCTTCCAGTTAGCCAACACAGTCGGGTTTGATCCAATCCTCCAAAGGATTGAACCAAAAGTGACAACGCAGATGAATGCCGACCTTACCCAGCCTTTCATAGCCATGGAGGTAGAGCAAGCACTCAAGCAAATGAAACCTATGACAGCCCCTGGCCCGGATGGTATGCCCCCAATCTTTTACAAATCATATTGGAATACTGTTGGGTCTGATGTTATAGATGCATCTTTATCTGTCTTAAATTCGGGAATAATGCCTCCAAACTTAAACCATACTTTCATTACCTTAATCCCCAAAACAAAATCACCAACAAACCTAAAAGATTACCGCCCCATAAGCCTATGCAATGTCATATACAAAATAATCTCAAAAACCATAGCCAACCGACTTAAAAAAATCCTCCCTAAACTTGTATCCGAGAATCAAAGTGCTTTCATGTCAGATCGTTTCATAACTGATAACATTCTTGTTGCCTTTGAAACACTCCACCACCTAAAAAATAAAAGAAAAGGCAAAACGGGGTTCATGGCTCTGAAACTTGACATAAGTAAAGCATATGATAGTGTTGAATGGGATTTCTTGGATAAAATCATGGAGAGATTGGGTTTTGATGGTAAATGGAGGAATCTAGTGGGCTGTTGCTTTTGATCAGTCTCTTTCTCTATCATAATTAATGGAGAACCTCATGGATTTTTTCACCCAAGTAGGGGTCTCCGTCAAGGAGACCCTCTATCACCTTACTTATTTCTTTTATGTGCAGAAGGTCTTCATTCTTTAATACAACAGGCAGCTGACAATGGAGAATTACGTGGAGTGTCTCTTTGCAAAGAAGGGCCAAAAATCACCCATTTATTTTTTGCGGATGATAGCTTGCTCTTTTGTAGAGCCAATGATACAGATTGCCAAACGGTGATGAATATCCTCACAATGTATGAAGAAGCGTCAAGTCAGAAAATCAACTGTGACAAAACACAATTATTCTTCAGCACAAATACACAAGAAGACATCAAGAATAGGGTGAAGGACTTGGTGGGGTTTGAGGTGGTGACTCAATATGAAAAATATTTGGGTATGCCATCATTTGTAGGGAGAGCAAAGAAGGAAACCTTCAACTATATTAGAGAGAGAGTGTGGCACAAAATCCAAGGTTGGAAAGAAAAACTCCTATCACAAGCGGGCCGGGAGATCTTAATCAAAGCAGTCATCCAAGCAATGCCGACCTTCACTATGGGGTGTTTCAAACTCCCCAAAAATTTGTGCAAGGACATTGAAGCATTGACTAGAAAATTTTGGTGGGGGTATTCGGGTGAGGCAAGAAAAATCCATTGGATAGCTTGGAAAAAACTTTGCTTACCAAAATTACATGGTGGTTTGGGATTTAGGGAGTTGGAAAAATTCAATCTAGCTCTCCTAAGCAAACAGATTTGGAGATTAATTCATAATACCGATTCCATGTTCTACAAAGTCTTCAAAGCAAGGTTTTTCCCTACGTGCTCGGTTCTTGAGAGTGGGGTAAAAACCAATGGGTCATACGCTTGGCAAAGCATTCTCAAGGCGAGGGAGGTGGTCAAGCAAGGAGCATATTGGCAGATTGGGGATGGTACTAAAGTGCAGATTAGGGGTGATAAGTGGTTGCCTGATATGTCAACAAAACACATCATCTCTCCTTAAAAAAACCTCCCTATGAATGCAAAGGTATGTGCTCTTATTGATGAGGATGGCCCAAGGTGGATTAGAGAACGGGTAACACACGAATTCTTTCCCCATGAAGCCCAACAAATACTGGGAATTCCACTAAGCTCAAACCGGGTCCCTGACCTTCTCATTTGGGCTGGCACCAAGTCAGGGAGATACTCAACTAAGAGTGCGTACAAAATGCTAACGTCCAAGCAAGATTTTTCCACTCCTAGCCCATCTGATACTTTGGCCCAAACCAATTGTTGGAGAAGAATTTGGTCCCTGAGTATTCCAAATAAAATCAAGCACTTCCTATAGAGAGCTTGTAGTGAATCACTCCCCACCAAAAAAGAATCTGCTGGCCAGGAATGTCACAAGGAATGCACTATGCGAATGGTGCAATGAGGAAGTTGAGGACACTTTCATGCCTTGTGGGGCTGCCAAGTACTCAAGGAGGTTTGGTGGGAAGAAGAAATCCTCAGAAACCAGCTCTCCATGCTCTTCGTGGACTTTCGGGATCTGTGGATTGGTATCACAAATTTAGAGGAACCAAACTTGGCCGAACGGCTTGCTTTTGTCTCCTGGAGTATATGGAACAAAAGAAATGCTACAAGAATGCAAGCATCTTCCCTTCCATTTCATCAGCTGTACCAAAACATGCGCGAGAGGCTAATCGAATACCGACTAGCACAAGAGCCTCCCATTCCCAAGCTTAGGCCCACAGGTGCAACATGTTGGTTCCCGCCCCAGACTTCACAGCATAAAGTCAATTATGATGGTGTTCTGTTCAAGGAAATTTGGCAAGCGGGAGTTGGAGTAGTAGTTAGCGATGCAGATGGAAGGGTTTGTGGTGCTCTCTCAGACAGAACGGTACTACCTGGAACAGTGGAGGAGGTCGAGGCCATCGCTTGTAGAAAAGCCGTACGATTCACTCTTCAGCTTGGACTTGTAGACGTGGTTTTTGAAGGGGATTCTGAAACTATCACAACAGCTATCAACTCGGGCTCTCCTTGCTATAGCTCATTTGGTTATATTCTGGATGAAGTTAAAGAATTGGCTTTGAACTTTGTATCAGCTACTTTTGTTCATGTAAAGAGACAGGGGAATGCCGTAGCAGATAAACTGGCTAAGGCTTCTAAAACCATACCTTGTCCCCATGTTTGGTCGAATGACATCCTAAGTGATGTGCAACAGATTGTAATTCATGATAGCATTCATTGATCAATAAAAGAATTGACTTGATTCTCAAAAAAAAAAAAAAAAAATGTACACCCTCATTCCATGGAACACATGTAACATGTTACATTAAGTTTAAATTATTATATAAGTTTAGAATTAAAGCCTTTTTTTTCTTTCCAAATATAATATAATGTCTATATTATTGTAAATTGAATTTTAAGACAATTTTTTTTTTTTTGAATATTTATCATGTTTATTCATTTTTTAGGGCTCATATCTCTAATTTCTAATGACTATTTTTTTTTTTTTTTTTTTAAGCCAAAAACTAAAGAGTTTGGCCTAAATAGAATAAAATTTCATACTTTTCAATCCAAAAATTAAGGAAAAAGAAAAATAATTTTGAGCACAAAACAGAAATGCAACTTAAAAAAATCAATTTAAGGCCTAATCAGTCCAAAATGAACTAAAGTAGACCAACTGGACAGAAGTGTGCCTAGTTGGACTAAACTGGACCAAATTAGATCGAATTGACCAAATGGACTGAATTGGACCAAATTAGACCAAATCAACCAAAATGCTTCGCTGATGTGGCTTAAAAAAAGTGTAACAATAATAAATATTACGCTTAAGCTTTATATATTATTTATATATATATATATATATATATATATATATATATATATATATATATATATATATATATATATATATATATATATGTAGGGACTGGGTTCAAGCACGACTCAGGCCCAACTAGCCCCTTACAATAAATTTATAGAGAATGGGTTTAAGAACTAGGCCTTAGTGAGGGATACAACAACTAGACATAGTTATGAATGGATTGAATAACAAGGACATGGACTAAAGTATGAAATTCTGTCCTCAGTCCCCATCCGAGGAACTTGATGTTCTTATTATTTCTTTAATGCTTGGTTACAAAGGTTTCAAGGATCATACAAATTGCTATCATCTTCCCCCCCCCCCCCCCCCCTCTCCTGGAGGATTTCTCACATTATATATCCCCCTCCAGTCGATTTTGGCCCTCCATATGTTGATCATGCAGGTTACTACTCGAGTGCTTGTCCCATCAGCCACCTTCCCAAACCTCCAGTGAGTTGCAGCAACCAAGACCGCACTGTTCAGGGGTCATTTCCTCATTAATGAGGCCAGAACGTTAGTTGTGGGCATTTAATGCGCAGGTGACAGTTTCTCCTTGAACTGTTCCTACACCATGCTCCCGTGGCTGTCCTACAGTACTTGTCCTTTTTCTTGGGACGCTCTGAGAGGCTGCCGTTGATGGCGGGCCGTACTTCCCTACTAGGATATGGGTTGGCAGAGGACAGGATTGTCCTCAGCGACGTTTCTGGGCCATTTGGACTTTTTTTATTCGTCCTCGGCCATTTCTTCCTCCTCGGCGTAGGCCTTGGGCTTAGTATGAGGTGGGCCGGGGTTGTTAAATTTTTTGACCCCACAATAACCCCTCAAAATCCTGTTGTCCGGCTCCTTGGATGAAGAGGGGGATTTTGGTGTCCTCGGGCCTTTATCATGGCTTGTCAAGTCTTGTCCTTTGTCAGTGCCAGAGCCTCTTTGCTTGTCCAAGGCTTGTTCCTGGTGCTTCGGTATACGGAGCGCGCCCTCATTAAATTCTGGCGGCTCTGTGCTCCCCACGTTCAACGGTGTGATGGTAATCTAGCGGTGGGGATTTCTTTAACTTTATGGGCGGGAAAACCCGCATGGTTATTTTTAATTGAAGATATAAATACCCATTTGAACTAATTTGTCTCTTTACTTTTGCACTTAAGAGTTCGTGCGCACATATCCTGATTTCAGTAAAATCTCCAGCCAAATTCACGTCTCTTTTCAGCATAAAAAGCCTGTCCGAGGAGCTTTTCCTCATCTCTGTAAGTTTTCTTCTCTCTCTAACTCACGTTTTCTCTTTTCTAAGTTTCTTTTCCTCTTACTCATCTCCTTCTTTCGTCCTTCCCTGAGTCTTTTAGCCGTTTCTAGGGATGGGTAAATTAAAAAAGTTGGTTGAGTCCGAAAAGGCGATGGAAAAATTCATCGCCGATTATAGGATACCCCCTAATGTAGGTTTGAGGTACTGTGAAGAAAGGGAGTGGCATTTTAGGAGGCAAGAGGGTGAAGTAGTGATTCCCATAATCGCCTTCATAGAAGGTGGTATGAGAATCCCTATGGGGCCGGTGATGAGGGACTACCTTAGGCATTTTCGATTAGCTCCCACCCAGTGCGCTGCCAACGTGTTTAGGATCCTGGGTTGTGTGGACGCTTTAAATGAGAAAATGGGATTAAGGTTAACCCATCACGATGTAAACTGGTGCTACAACCTTCAACACCTGAGGGGTAAATCCTACTACATGAAGACGAGGGACGATAAGGTTCAGCTTATTCAGTGCCTCCCCGAGACCAGCAAAGGGTTAAATAAGGACTTTCTCATTGTGTCTGGGGAGTGGCACGACGGCCTTCATTGCCCAACAGAGGAGGGGGAACCAGGTGGGGTATCGAGAGTAGGAGAGGGTTAATCTTTTGTTCTATCGTAACTTGCATTGTTCGGTTGCTAACATGAATATGCCCTTTTTTTTTGGCAGATCCACACTCCTTTAAACGACATTTTCACCTGGTCAACCGAGGAGATTTAGAAACTATTCTCAAGGCGGAGGTTTTTGTAAACGAAGCCGACAACCAAGTCAGGGCCGCTCACAAGATTTTAGGATACCATCCCATCCAAAAATCATTCTCCGCCCCGAAGCACGTGATCAGAGCTAACGATCCTCGGCTTCAGAAAATCACTGTAGCAGAGCACGGATTTTTGCTCCTCGAAGGATCTCCTGTCCCAGAAGGCATCCCGTTGGCAGGCCATTCCTCATCCCATCAAGCAGCAGAGGCTGAGGGTGATTTGGGTCCGTCCAAGGACGAGTTTGGTGTATTCGACCAAGTTAGTCTATCCGAGGATCCCTCTGGTGACCTGGGCGACCCTAATTTGACCGAAGCGGATCTCCTACCAGTAAGGACTTCTTCTCAGGCCAAAATGGGTTTTAAGAGAAAACCTCCAACCAGCTTGTTCGACCTGATTGAGGGCCAACCAAGGAAGGACGCACCGGGGAAGCCACAATCCAAACTTCCTCCTCCTCCACCCCAGCCTCAGCCTGCTCAGACCAGGTCATCTTCCATCCAATCGCAGCCATTATCCCCTCGGTCCAGACTTCCTCCTCCTTCCTAGTCGACTCTGCCTCCTCTGCCCGAGCCCACCGACCCAAAAAGGAAGAGGGCTTCCAAGGGCAAGGAGTCAGTGGATGGGGGGAAGTCTCGCTCCTCTCAGGAGGAAGATGAAGCCCAACGAGCCTCAAAACAACTAAAGATAGGGCACCAGGGCCAGGAAAAAGAAGTGGCCACTCAGTCCGAGCCCCAGGCCTGGCTTCCTACCCCAATGCTCCATGGGGAGCCTTTGATAGGCAACGCCTCCCTCAGGGACTTTTGAGAGGGTGAAGGCACCTATGTGGCCGACGCGTTGGAGAGGTCCCTGCTCCTTCCCGCCGATATGGCCGAGCTGGGGAATTTGAGGAGGCAGGAAGTCTTTCTCAATATCAAGAGATACTTGGGCATGGTAAGACTTCTAACACTTGTAATTTCGTTGATTTTTGTTCCTTGATTTCCAACTTACCGTGTGCTTGTTTCAATTGGCAGGCTGTCCAGGCCACTTATAGGCTGGAAGAGGATGCTAAGGAGCAGAGCAGGTCCCTGGAGCTCGAGCGTGACAAGCGCTTAGATGCTACGCAGACCATCAAAAACTCCGAGGCTGATCTCTTGAAGGCAAGGGAGGAGCTGAAGGAGATGACAAGGGCCAGGGACAGCGTCGAATCAGGCCTAGCCAGTGCTCAGAGACAGCCCGAAAGCCAGACGAAGCGCCTACTTGAGACTGAAGATCAGCTGAAGATCGCCAAGGAGCAAATCATTGATCTAAAGAAGAAGCTGGCTGAGGTGGAGGGAGCCAAGAACGTTGCAGAGTGGGCCAGGGACGAAGTCTTGAGGGCTAAGGCAGAGGCGGAGTTCGCCAGGATGGAGGCCGAGAGCTCCAAGGAGAAAGCCGAAGAGGAAGCTTATGACTTGGAAGTGGCTGAGACCTAGGCCACTCTCAAGGCTCAAGTGCCTAGAGTATGCAGGCTTTACTGTTCCCAGGTTTGGAATGAAGCCCTTAAACAAGCTGGGGTTAAGGCTTCATCCGATCTGTGGAAGGTGGAGAATGTATACTACCCTCTAGCCATCCACGAAACTGCCCCTGCCAGCTCCGAAGCTGAGGTTGCTCCTAAGGAGGCTGAGGCTGCTCGGTCTGAAGCTGCTCTGGCCATAACAACTCATAATGAGCTAGTCGAGTAGGGTGAGCTTCCTGGGCAACAAAAACATATGAAAACCTGAACCCTGAAGCGCCCCAGAAGACTGCAGAGTCTACAGCTGATGCTCAGGCCTCTCATGCCGAGGAGCTAGCTCTCTCAGTTCAGCCCCTTCAAACTGTTCCCCCGAGCGAGGGCTCCAAGGGTCGTGAGGTCATTCCTGCTCAGCTCCCCAAGGAAGGGGTCAAGATGAAGTTGAAGAAATAGGCAACCCGGCTAACTTTTGTATTAGATTTTTTTTTTTTTTTTTTTTTTTTTTAAGGACATTGGAATCATTGTAATTAAACTTTTAGATTAAATGTATGAAATTCCTTCTTCCTCTTCTTTTTTTTTTTTTTTTTTACATTATGTGTTTATTGTTATTACTGTGAACCTTGTGTCTCATGAATTGGTTATCCTAATGGGTAAGAATGGCTATGTACATATCATATTTGAAATTAGACCTTTAAATTCTGCCTCGCCGGCATTAAGGGGATGCTTAGTTTGTGTTTGCTTACACCCTTAGGGGATGGGGGCCGAGTAGATGATCCAGGGTACTGAGCGTATATTTAGGCCATATTCGCAACTTTTATGAATCTTGAAGTAGCTAGTTTCTCCATAAGTTTGAGTCCGAGGACCATGTAAGACCTTGGTTCTGTCTAGTACTTAGATTTTTCTTGAAGTAACTAGTTTCCCCATAGGCTTGAGTCCGAGGACCATGCAAGACCTTGGTTCTGTCTAGTACTTAGATTTTTCTTGAAGTAACTAGTTTCCCCATATGTTTGAGTCCGAGGATCATGCAAGACCTTGGTTCTGTCTAGTACTTAGATTTTTTTTGAAGTAGCTAGTTTCCCCATCGGTTTGAGTCAGAGGACCATGCAAGACCTTGGTTCTGTCTAGTACTTAGATTTTTCTTGAAGTAACTAGTTTCCCCATAGGTTTGAATCCAAGGACCATGCAAGACCTTGGTTCTGTCTAGTACTTAGATGGTTGCCAAGATACAAGACATATAATCATAATGGACTTAAAATTTTGAATTAGAGAAATGCTTTTGTTAATAATAATACCTTCTCAGATTATTTACATTCCATGGACGAGGTACAGCTTTTTCATCTAAGTCTCCTAAGTAGTATGCACCTATTCCTGCTACTAAAGTAATTCGGTATGGTCCTTCCCAATTGGGTCCCAGCTTTCCCTAAGATGGGTTCTTGGCAGCACCCACAACTTTCCTCAACACTAGGTCCCCTGGTGCTAGTGGTCTCAGCTTCACATTGGCATCATATCCCTGCTTGAGCTTCTGGTGGTAATAGGCCGAGTGGATCACTACCTTTTCTCTTCGTTCATCGATTAGATCTAGGCTCTTCCCTAGTAGTTCATTATTACTGCTTGGAGTGAAGGAGCTTGTCCTCAATGTTGGGAAGCTTGCCTCTAGAGGGATAACAGCCTCGGCCCCATAGGTCTTGGCAAAAGGTGTCTCCCCTGTAGACCGCCACGGTGTAGTCTGGTAAGTCCATAAGACGAGCGGCAGCTCTTCTACCCATCTTCCCTTGGCGTCATCCAATCTCTTCTTAAGCCCATGGACTATGACCTTATTAACAGCCTCGACCTGTCCATTTCCTTGAGGATAAGCTGGAGTTGAGTACCTGTTAGTGATCCCCAGTTCGCAACAATATCTTCTGAAGGCCTTGTTGTCAAATTGGAGTCCATTATCTGAGATGAGGGTATGAGGGACCCCGAATCGTGTAACAATGTTTCTCTAGATGAATTTCTTAGCATCCACATCTCTGATGTTTGCCAATGGCTCAGCTTCGACCCATTTGGTGAAGTAATCTGTGCCGACCAACAGATATCTCTTATTTCCTGCTACCTTGGGGAAAGGGCCTACAATATCCAGGCCCCACTGGGCGAACGGCCATGGACTGGACAAAGGGTTGAGGATCCCTCCTGGCTGATGAATGTTTGGGGCAAACCTTTGGCACTAGTCACATTTCTTAGCATATTCTAGGGCTTCCTTCTGCATCCCCGGCCACCAATATCCCTGGGTAATAGCTCGGTGCGATAGAGATCTTCCTCCTGTGTGACTCCCACTGATCCCTTCGTGCAGCTCTTCAAGCAGTGATTCTGATGCTTCAGGGTGAACACACAGTAAATATGGCCCAGAATAGGAGCGTTTATATAATTTGTGGTCTTCGGACAACCAGAACCGAGGGGCGTTTCTTCATATTTTTTCAGCCTCTAACTTCTCCTCGGGCAGGACATCACCTTTGAGGAACCTCACTATAGGGTCCATCCAGCTAGGACCCACTCTAACTTCAGGGACATGGACCATGCCTTTTGCAACCTCATTTGCTCTATCCAGATGCTTGACAAGAATAATTCGAGGCAGACCCCCTGCCGAGGAGGTAGCAAGCGTGGCCAATGAATCTGCATAAGTGTTTCCACTTCTGGAGACGTGTGACAGGCTAAAAAGATCGAAGTCTGATTGCAAGCGTTTGACCTAGCTTAAGTACTCTTGCATCCTCACATCTCTGGCTTCCAACTCTCCTGTTACCTGGCCCACTACTAGTTTTGAGTCCGAGAACATCTCTACTGCTTTTCCTCCCATTTTCTGCACCATGGTCATTCCTTGTAACAAGGCCTCATATTCGGCTTCGTTATTCGTGGCCGAGAATCCAAGTCTCAGGGATTTCTCTATGATAATCTTCTCATGAGATATTAGGACTAGCCCTACTCTAGACCCCCTTTGATTTGCTGCGCCATCAACGTACACCTTCCAATATGAGAGTCCTGGCGTAAAGATTACTCCAACCGATTTTCCGTCCATGTGGCGCTCCTCTACTACTATTTCTACTAGTGGTTTGGCAAATTCGGCCACCAAGTCAGCTAGGACCTGGCCCTTTATGGAGGTCCGAGGCATGTACTTGATGTCAAAAGCTCTCAAAATTGTGCTCCATATGGCAATCCTTCCGGTGTAATCAGCGGTCCGAAGCACAGACTTCAAGGGTAGTTGGGTTAGAACAACCACTGTGTGGGCTTGGAAATAATGGGGAAGCTTTCGCGTAGCATGGACCACAGCCAGTATAGCTTTCTCCAGGGATAAATATCTGACCTCAGCTTCATGTAGCGACTTGCTCACGTAGTAGACTGGCTTTTGAAGGCCATTGTCATCCCTTATTAGCACCAAGCTCACAACATGAGGGGCCACAACAATATATGCGTATAGGACTTCATCGGTCTCAGGTCTGGACATGATAGGTGGCCGTGATAGGTATTCCTTGAGTTGCTGGAAGGCCACAATACAGTCCTCGGACCACTCAAATCTTTTCCATTTGTTGATCAAGAGATAGAACGGTCTGCATCTATCCGCCGACCTAGAAATGAATCAATTCAAGGCTGCAATCATTCCAGTAAGCTTTTGGACCTTCTTAGCGTTTTGCGATGGTTTTAAATCATTAATAGCCTTGATCTAGTCAGGGTTAACCTCAATTCCCCTATGAGTAACCATGTAGCCTAAAAACTTGCTTGATCCTACACCGAATGAGCATTTGGAAGCATTTAGGCGTAGCTTGTGTTTCCTTAAGACATCAAAGGTGCCGCCGAGGTCTCTTAAATGCTCGAACACCGCTTTACTCTTCACCACCATATCATCAACATAGATTTCGATGCTTTTGCCCAACTGCGACTCGAACATTCTTGTCATCATCCTTTGATAAGTGGACCCTGCGTTCTTCAGACCGAACGACATTACCTTGTAGTGGTAGTTCCCAGTAGGTGTCACGAAGGCTGTCTTCTCCTGATCCTCCAGGGCTAGTGGTATTTGATGATAGCCTTGGAAGGCATCTAAAAAGCTTATCCGAGGATGGCCTGCTGTCGCATCCACCAGCTAGTCTATCCGAGGCATGGGGAACGGGTCTTTTGGGCATGCTTTATTTAGGTCCGTGAAGTCTACACAAACCCGCCATTTTCCACTTTTCTTCTTGACCACCTTGGTGTTGGCCAACCATTCGGGGTAGAAAACCTCTTTGATAGCTCCTACACGCTTAAGCTTCGCCACCTCGTCCCTAATTGCATCGGTGTGCTCTCTCAACGGGCGACGGGGTGGCTGCTTCTTGGGAGTGATGGACGGGTTGACATTGAGATGGTGACAGATGAAGGCTGGATCAATCCCGGGAGCATCGCAGGCATCCCATGCAAATACGTCTATATTTCTTTTGAGAAACTCAATCAACTCCTCATTCTCCTAAAGAGGCAGCTAAGCCCCTACCCGAAAGAACTTCTCCGGGTCACCACCAATAACCACCTCCTCTAGATCTTCGCATTTCGCCTCTTCGGTAGCTGTATCAGGAGGTGACACCGGGGCCCTTGATTGCTATAAATTCTTTTCAGCAGAGGCCAAGGGCCTTGCATCGAGCCGATGTGAGATGGCAGCCACCACACATTACCTTGCCGTGGATTGGCAACCACGGATTTCGAGAACCTGGTCCCCTGATGGGAATTTCACCACCTGATGCAATGAGGAAGCAACAGCCCCTAAGGTATGGAGCCAGGGCCTACCGACGATGGCTGTATAGGGAGAGTAGGTTTCCACCACGATAAAGTTCACCTCCACTATCTCTGAGCCGGTCTGGATGGGTAGCCTAATCATGCCTTTTGGAATGACAAGCTTTCCGTCAAAGGTCATCAAAGGAGAGTTATAGGGCATCAAATCTTCTGGTTTTAACCTCAGCCCTTTGTAGAGGTTGGGGTACATAACCTCGGCAGCACTGCCACCATCCACCATCACTCTTTTCATGTCGTAGTCCCCGATTCTGAGAGTGATCAATAGCGCATCGTCATGGGACTGAATGGTTCCGATCTTGTCTTCTTCTGAAAAACTCAAGATTGGGTGAAAATTCATTCTGGCCCTCTTCGGCTCTGGCTGGGACTTGTCAGCAAGCAGCTGAGCCACAGATAACACTCGTGAAAGGTGCGTGCCTGTTCTTCCTAGCATGGCTAAGATTACGTTGATCGTCCCTACGGGTGGCCTTAAGGCAGTATCTCTTTGGGGTTCTTGATAGGTCTGGTTTTGATGACCACTGGAATGATGCAGAAGGTACTTCAGCGTTCCTTCTCGGACTAGCTGGTCCAGATAGTTCCAGAGGTTCCTGCAGTTCTCCGTAGTATGTCCGTGGTCCTGGTGGTATTGACAATAAAAGTTTTGATTGCGCCTCGTGGACTCTCCCGTCATCTTATTCGGCCATTTAAAGTATGGCTCGTTCTTGATTTTCTCCAACACCCGATGTACTAGTTCTCGGAATACAGCATTGACAGTCTGTGTGTTGGTTGCTCTGGATTGCCCTACGAAATCTCTCATCGGGCGGTTGCTGTTATATCGGTCCGACCTGAAATCCCTCCTCTCCTAAGGGATAACCTTCTCTTTTCCCTTACCTTGCAGCTGGTCTTCCTCTACTCGTTTGTACTTATCGATCCGATCCATCAGTTGGCGTACACTGGTGATAGGTTTGCCAGTCAAAGACTTCCTCAAGCCGTGCTCGGCTGGGAGACTATTTTTGAAGGTGCTGATGGCTACATCGTCAAAATTGCCTTCCATTTCATTATACATCTCCTAATATCTATCCGAGTAGGCCTTTAGAGTTTCTCCCTCATGCATGGATAACGACAATAACGCGCTCAAGGGTCGAGGAGCTCTGCTATTTGTAACGAAACAAGAGCCAAAGGCTTGGGTTAGCTGCCTATACGAATCTATGGAATTCGTCTTTAAGCCATTGAACCACCTCATCGCCACTGGTCCCAGGCTAGAGAGGAAAACTTTGCACATCAGCGCCTCATTTTTAGAATAGACAGCCATCCTTTGGTTAAACTGGCTCACATGCTCCACGGGGTCTGTTTTGCCGTTATAAATGGTGAAGGTTGGCTGCTGGAATCATCGTGGAAGTGTAGCCCCTTCTATGTGGAGTGTGAAAGGTGACTTGAAGAGTTGATCCAGTGCCTTGCTCATGGCATCGCTTCCCACGTCCCTAGGAGATGGGCTTTTACGTTTACGCCTTCAGTAGTGCTCTTCTTCATGAGAGAAGGTCTCGCTTGGAGGAGTTCTTGATCTTTGCCTATAGTCATCATCGCTTTCATCATCAGAGGGCATATCAGGGCTAGGACGAGATCGCCTTCGTTGTGCATGGCGCAACTTTCTCCTCAAGTCGTCTATCTCTCGCTGCATGGCCTGTTCATCATTCTGTCTCTGGGATATGTGACTCCTAACTTCTTCTAGTTGCACGATCCGGTTGTCATTTTGTCTCTGGAGCGCGTGGCTGCCCACACGAGAGTGGCTTCTGCTGGTTTGAGTGGTGTGCGCACTTCCCTCTCGAAACCTTTCATTCTCTTCATTTCGATCACGCCTAGGGTTGGGGAAGTTACCCTATTGCTGGGATCTAGCCGGTTCAAGCTGATGGGAGCTTGCTTGATGAGAGCCCGATCCTACCATGCTTAATTGTTGCCCTTACTAACACACAAGTTCTTTCCCACAGACGGCGCCAATTGTAGGGACTGGGTTCGAGCATGACTCAGGCCCAACTAGCCCCTTACAATAAATTTATAGAGAATGGGTTTAAGAACTGGGCCTTAGTGAGGGATACAACAACTAGACATAGTTATGAATGGATTGAATAACAAGGACATGGATTAAAGTATGAAATTCTGTCCTCAGTCCCCATCCGAGGAACTTGATGTTCTTATTATTTCTTTAATGCTTGGTTACAAAGGTTTCAAGGATCATACAAATTGCTATCATATTCCCCCCCCCCTCTCCTGGAGGATTTCTCACATTATATATCCCCCTCCAGTCGATTTTGGCCCTCCATCTGTTGATCATGCAGGTTACTACTCGAGTGCTTGTCCCATCAGCCACCTTCCCAAACCTCCAATGAGTTGCAGCAACCAAGACCACACTGTTCAGGGGTCATTTCTTCATTAATGCGGCCAGAACGTTAGTTGTGGGCATTTAATGCGCAGGTGACAGTTTCTCCTTGAACTGTTCATACACTATGCTCCCGTGGCTGTCCTACAGTACTTGTCCTTTTTCTTGGGACGCTCTGAGAGGCTGCCGTTGATGGCGGGCCGTTCTTCCCTACTACGATATGGGTTGGCCGAGGACAGGATTGTCCTCGGCAACGTTTCTGGGCCATTTGGACTTTCTTTATTCGTCCTCGGCGTGGGCCTTGGGCTTAGTATGAGGTGGGCCGGGGTTGTCAAATTCTTTGACCCCACAATATATATTTTTAAGACTTATGTGTATTAAGTACAATATCAGTAAAAATATAATTAGGAATTTGTTTATTATGTTTGTTGATTTAAAAAAATCATGTCATTTTGTAAAAAAAATTTATAGTAAACGATATTGTTTGAATTTTTTTTCTATTAAAAATTTTAATTAAAACATTCATAAGATGCATTATTTAATAGATCTTATTGTTTAACTGATATTAATTTAAATAATCAAATTAACTCATTTAGTTATTTACTAATAGACCTTACAATTGAAATGAACTTAAATTGACTAAAGTAGACCAAAATGCTACATTGATGTGGCTTAATAGGAGAAGAATAGATATGTTTTACTCGTTATTGCAGTTGTTGGATTTTGAACTGATCTTACTTTTTAATCTTGTATGAGAATTGAACCAGTTTTAGATGTATACTCCTATATCACATGTATTTTAAGATGGATACCCTTGCTCATGCTTAATGTATCCATTATCATGACTTATGCATGTAATTCCTATATATTTTAGTTGGCAAACGAAATCAAATTAGAGGTAGAGTGCATTTGTAATAAATATTCCCATCTGAATTTTGCCTCAAATTCTTATTTAATTTTGGTTTGGATTTTCTTTGTTAATATTGGTGAAATTTATGAGTGTTGATTAATGTTATTGTAAATTTGTAATCCTTATCGGTGATGGTGGATATTTTTGGTTGACGTTGCTTGTGGATATAGGCATGGAGTTGGCCAAACCATGTTAAATATTGTTATCTCTTGTAAATGTTTTATTTTCTTTTTATGTAAGTGTGCTTTTATTAGTCTCAAATCATAAAAATTGATATTAGAGCTTCCACTATTACACAACATGTTGAATTTCACCTTTTAAAATAACCATATAGGAGATGTCAATAGTCTTGAATTTAATGGTTTTGCCTAATTCTCCCAATAAAAAGAACAAACCTCTCTTCACCCACTTATTGTAAGAAAAAAAAAAAGGTAAAATATAGGAGGAAACTAAATGTTGAAATTTAATTCATAGTGCCTAGCTAATGCACGAGATCACAATCCGTGAAAGTTAGCTTTGTTTTTTTTGCTGCTAAAGAGATCGTTAAAGGAGACTTTTTAGGCCTTAAGTTGACCTTTTGTTGAACGCAAGGATATTTGGCTTTCATCCGGGACCCGACTGCAATAAGGATTCAGGGTCATAATGAGCCAACCTTGAAACAAGTGATTTATGTTTATGTCACATAATCTTGAAAAAAGTACAATAATGGTATACATACAAGTTGATTATATCTCATGTCAATAAAAATATTACAAGAGGATTTGCGCCATTTATCAACAAACAGTCATATATTGCTTAGCTATGTACCTTTCCTCTGTATATGTTGAAAAAAAATATATATGAAATTACTAGAGACATGGAAAAGTGGTTCAAATATTTAACACCCTATTGTTTTTGTATTGTAGCAGGGTCGAGTTGTCTAGGTGAGGTGAATGATTGTGAATGAATATGAAGTATTCAATAATTTTTTTCATTATCGTTAGCAATACTCAATAAAATACAACAAAATCTGATCTTCTACAACCACCTTTGGAATTTTGTTGCACTCAAGTCAAATGAGATTGATTTATTCACTTATTTTAAATTCAATCCTGCTTAAACCATGATATGGCCTTTAAACTAATACAACAACAATAGTAGTGCCATTGTCATCAATCAAAACCCACTTCAGTTGTCCTTTTTTCTACTTTCTCTAAACAGTTTATTTTCTTTCATTTCACCAATCAAACAACAATAACTTTTCCAGCCTTTTTCCTTCTCACATGGCAGCATATTTTACTCTGAATTATAAACCGACCAAGTATTACTTTTACAAGCATATTTAATTTATTAGGATGCTAGATGCTTCTTCAAGTTTTATTAGCATCTAAAACGAAATGAGGTCAAGGAAGCTAACTTGTGCTTCTATAAATTTTATTGTGGTTTTGTTAAGTCAAAGCGTGCATTCTCAGCTTCAAGTAGGGTTTTATGGAAATTCATGTAGCCTAGCCGAATTCATAGTCATAGATGAGGTCAGAAACAGCTTCTTTAGGGATCAAGGAGTGGCTGCGGGTCTTGTTAGACTACACTTTCATGACTGCTTTGTTAGAGTAAGTAAACGAGCTAAATTACTTGTTCTTGTGGCTTTGGTTTCAGGATTAGCTCCAATTGGATCTTTTCCATTTCACTTGAAATATATTGGAGAGAGTCAATATTTTACTATTAAGATCTAATTTTTTGCATCTAACAACATATTTAGTGTCACGTCATTTAAAATTTTAAATAACATAGCACTAATGCATATTAGAATCTTCTCCATTTCAAATGGAATCATTCCATAGTTTATATGAAATAATAAAAAATATAAAGGTATATCTTGTTCCATATCCAATATCACATCATTTAAAAATTTTATAATGATATTGCAACCTGCATGTATACTGTTAAGTCCAAGAACTAAAATCTTAATGGTAAAATGGAGAGGATCATATTTTTAATATCTAAGCTAACTATAAAACGGAACCCATTTCAAAGTCCTCAAATGACCAACCACAGTTCACTGCATTATTAGGACAGTATGTATGTTCATTTTCAATAATTGACTGGTGGACTTGATCATCAACTTGTGGGATTTGGGGGCTAACATGGAGGAGTTCAGTAGTACTTGCAAGAGTGATGGGTGCCAATATATAAGTTATAGGCTATATATTTTATAAGAGTAGCTAACAAGTACACGTTACTAATTTCAGGGTTGTGATGCATCAGTGCTCATTGATTCCACTCCATCAAACAAGGCAGAGAAAGATTCTCCCGCAAATAACCCGAGTCTACGAGGGTTTGAAGTCATTGATAATGCCAAGGCTCGACTTGAAGCCATATGCAAGGGAGTTGTTTCTTGTGCTGATATAGTTGCATTTGCAGCAAGGGATAGCGTAGAGTTAGTAAGAGACACTTTGCTGAACGTTCTGAAAACATTATTGGTAAATTTGGTTGAACATATATAGGAGTCTATGACCCTTATTTTCTTCATGTAGACTGGAGGGCTCGGCTATGATGTTCCTGCTGGAAGAAGAGATGGCAAAATTTCTCTAGCTTCAGAAACATTGACAAATTTACCTCCCCCTTCTTTCAATGTTGACCAACTCACTAAATTCTTTTCTAACAAGGGCTTCACACAAGAAGAAATGGTGACACTTTCTGGTAAGCTAGAACTTCAATCTCTTTTATAAGACCATACAAATCGAAAGAAACAACTAAATGACATGAAAAATATATGTGATAAACAGGAGCACACACCATTGGCCGCTCTCATTGCACCTCTTTCAGCAACAGATTGTACAATTTCAATGGAACCACGGGTCAAGACCCAAGCTTAGATCCCATGTATGCATCTCAGTTGAAGCAGCAGTGTCCACAAGGCAACACAAATCCAAATTTGGTGGTTCCAATGGACCCGTCTAGCCCTGCTATCACAGATGCAGGCTACTATACGAATATTCTGGCTAACCGAGGGTTGTTCACATCAGACCAAACACTCATGACAAACGCTGCAACCGCAAACCAAGTGAATCAAAATGCGAGGAGCACCATGCTTTGGAGGAGCAAATTTGCTGCTGCAATGGTGAAGATGGGTCAACTTGATGTCTTAACGGGTAATGGTGGTGAGATACGTTCAAATTGCAGGGTGATAAATAGCTAAAGACTAGAGAGGAGAGGAAAGGAAAGCTTCATAGTACTCTATTTAAGCTAAAAGCTGGACTCTCATTGCTGTATTTGTTTAATCACAAAGCAAGCAATAATGTTTCAAAGGCTCTCCTATCTGTTGGGTCACCCATCCATTTCCTAACACTAATTGAACAAACATATTTCAAGATTTGTTTTTTGGTTAACAAAGTTATAGTGGATTAATCGATAAATTAAATTAAAATTTTCATAAAATTAAAATAATTCAAATTATTGCATCATGAAAGCGGTAAGGTGCATTAAGTAAAACAGAAATTTCTAAATATTTCAATGTAAATTAATTATGTATTAAATTACCTGAATTCTTTATGTCCTTCTCACGATTTAAAAATAAAAAATAAAAAATAAATAAAAATAAATAAAATCTTCTTGACCACTTCTTTGTTAGGTCTGCAAATAGCCTTACAAGGCCAAAAATGACATTATATATACATTAAAAATTCATCCAATGAAAGTGTTGAAAAAAATATAAACTTTTGAAAAATAAATAAAATCTTCAAATAGTTTGACAAATCCATCCTTGAATGATTAGGAAGAACCTTTTCATCATAACATACTCCATCTTCAAAGAGTGAAAGCTGTACATATGAAAAGCCAGAGGATGCATCACCAACTACCACACTAGTGCAGCACAACATGTCACTCAGTGCAGCAGCTTGTGCACCAGGTGATGCAGACTCAGCTGCCACACTAATGCAGCACAGCATGCTACCCAGTGCAGCTGCTTGTGCATCAGGTGATGCAGCCACCCAGTGCAGCTCGTATGCCCAGACAAGCACTGGACCAAGTCAGATAAGAAGTTCAAGAACAAATGAAACTCAGATTAAACATTCAAGTTGAAGTCCAGATTGTGTTTCAGAGTTGAAGAAATTGAAGAGTTGTAATTACTCATCTAAACGACAGTGTAGTTTAGTGTAGTTTTTACTTGATGTGTGTACAGAAACGGCATGTAGCTTTTGTTAGTCAGTTTAGTTAGTTTTAGTCAGTCACGTGTGTGAGTTTGTTATGTTTGTTTACACTGTGTTCACACGTGCATATAGCAGTTAAGTTAGTATATATACAGTTGTATAGTTACTGAATCAATCAATGAAATCATTTTTTTTCATCAAGATCAATTTCTCATATGGTATCAGAGCGATTTCTTAGACGCTTCTAATTTTCTTAGGGTTTCTCATATCAAATTTGGGAATTCTCTCTTTTTCTCAATCACCATTATCATCTTCTTCGAGTTTTCTCAAGCTTTTCTCAATTCACTTTGAGCTTTTCTTATCCACCATTGTTGTGTACTACAAGCTTCTCAAGCTTCTTCAATGGCAGAAACAGCAACAGCTAATGCTTCCACTACAAAGGCTTCATCTTCTTCACAAGACTCATATAATCTTAGTGATCCTCTGTTCTTACATCCTAGAGAAAATCCAGGAGCAATTCTCACTTCTCAACCACTGATTGGGGGAGAAAATTACCCTGCTTGGGCAAGATTAGTGAGAAAATCTCTAATTGCGAAGAACAAGCTAGGGTTTATTGATGGATCTTTAACCATCTCTTCACCATTGGTGAATTCTCCAACTGCTGCTCAAGCATGGGTTCGTGTTGACAATATGGTGGGCACCTGGATCATCAATTCTGTATCACCAAAGCTCCAAGGTAGCATTATCTATAGAGATATTGCTTTAGAAATTTGGATTGATCTTTGAGACACCTTCAATCAAGGAAATGGAACCAAAATCTTCAATATCCAGAAAAAAATTGCTGAGATTCATCAGGGAAAGCAATCACTCACTGATTACTTCACTCAGCTCAAGATTTTGTGGGATCAATTGTAGAATTTGAGTCCATTTCCTCAGTGTACTTGTGGTCAGTGTGTGTGTGGGATCAATCAAAGGTTGAAGAATCTTCAAACCAAAGAGTCCACCATGAAATTTCTTATGGGAGTGAATGATGCCTTCTCTCAAGTAAGAACTCAGATCTTGTTGATGGATCCTTTGCCTTCTGTCAATAAGGCTCATTCTTTGTTCATCCAAGAAGAGATGCAGAGGTTTGTCATAATGTTGTTAGTTTGAATCCACTGCCTTAGTAACCAAGAAATCAGGAACCAACTTCAAAGGCAAAGAAAGGCCTTTATGCACTCACTGTGGAAAGCTAGGCCATACTGTGGACAAATGCTATAAGTTGCATGGTTTCCCACCAGGATTCAAGTTCAAGAACAGTAAAAATGCCACTGCTCATCAAGTTTCATCCAATCTTGAACTGATTCAAGGCAACACTTTCACTAGAGTTACTGATTTTGTCCCATCCATGTCTATATCTCAAGCTCCAGCCTTCACTCATGACCAATACCAGCAACTTCTGACCTTAATTGGTTCTTGTTCTACTCAACAATTTCCTAAAGGTCAAGAATCTCATGTTGCTAATTCTGTGACTTGTCCATCCAATGTTATTGCAGGTAATCCTATTAACTTCAAGCATTCTGTTTTTTCTGCTAAAATTGTGAATAGAAGAGCTTATGATCTTCATACATGGGTCATTGATACTGGTGCAAGTAATCATATAGTATGTTCCATTCAATTGTTAACTTCTTATACTGAGATTTCACATACTATGGTTGAATTGCCTAATGGGGAAGCAGCTATTGTTACACATATTGGTACCATTCAACTCTCCTCCCACATAAGCCTCAGCAATGTTCTTTGTGTACCTTCTTTTACGTTTAATCTTCTGTCAGTCAGTGCCTTAACCAAATCTCAACCTATATGTTTGGTTTTTCTATCACAATTCTGTTTTCTACAGGACCTTACATGTTGGAGCACGATTGGAATGGGCAAAATGCATGATGGTTTGTACTTGTTACAAGATTCAAGCCTTTCTCAAGCCACTGCATCCCTCTCTGATTTCCTTTCCAAGCAGAACTTCAAGTCTTTCTCTGCTGTTTGCTCCTCTTCCCTCTCTACAAATGTGTTTTCACTTTGGCATTCAAGGCTTGGACACCCTTCTGATGTCAAGGTTCATTCTTTGAGCAGTTCTTTACCTTTTCTTAAGAATTGTTGTAATAAGCCTTGTACTGTTTGTCCTTTGGCAAAACAGAAAAGAATTCCTTTTCCTTTCAATAATAATAAGTGTGATTACCCTTTTGATCTTGTTCATATGGATATTTGGGGTCCCTTTTCTGTTTTAACCTCTAATGGTCACAAGTATTTTCTTACTATTGTTGATGATGCTTCTAGAGCAACTTGGGTTTTCTTGCTCAAAGCTAAATCTGAAGTTAGACCACTTATTGTATCTTTCTATAACATGATTCTCACTCAATTTGGAACCAAGATTAAATTCATTAGATCTGATAATGCCTTAGAGTTTAGCTTTAATGACTTTTACAGTTCAAAAGGGATTGTTCATCAATTGAGTTGTGCTTACACTCCACAACAAAATTCAGTTGTGGAGAGAAAGCATCAACATATACTTGCTACTGCTAGGGCATTACAGATTCAATCCAATGTTCCTCTCTCCTTTTGGGGTGACTGTGTCCTTACTGCAGTCTACTTAATCAATAGACTTCCATCCCCTTTCCTAAATCATAAAACACCCTTTGAACTTCTATTTCATAAACCTCCTTCCTATTCACATCTTAGGATTTTTGGCTGCTTGTGTTATGCTACTAGTCTCACTCCTCATAAACACAAATTCACTCCTAGAGCCAGAAAGTGTGTCTTTCTAGGATATCCATTCAATGTCAAGGGTTATAAACTCTTTGATCTTGATTCTCACACAACTTTTCTGTCTAGGGATGTTGTGTTTCATGAATCAAGTTTTCCCTTTGCTTCAGATACCTCTCCTAAATGTGACACTCTCATTCCTTTACCTGTTTTCCCTACAACTCACTCATCTGAGTCTCTTGTTGTCCCTTTCTCTATTCCTTCTCCTTCATTACCTATTTCTGATGACACCATTGTCCAAATTCATCAAGATTTTGATGAAGATATCCATGAGTTTCTTGATGCAAATGATGTTTTTGATGCACTTGCTCAGCCTGCTATTCTTAGAAGGTCTACCAGACCTACTAAACCACCTTCTTACCTTGAGGCTTATCACTGTAATCAAGTCACATCAATTGCCATTCCAAGCTCCTCCATTCATGTTTCAGGTACTTCTAATCCCTTTCAATCCTATTTGTCTTATACTAACCTGTCTTCTCCATACAAATCCTTTTGTTGTGCCATATCTTCCATCATTGAACCTACCTTTTATCACCAAGCTATTGGTAACCCCAAGTAGCAAGCAGCCATGGATGTTGAGATTTCAGCTTTAGAAGCTAATCATACATGGACTATTACTTCCTTGCCACCTGGTAAGAAACCCATTGGTTGTAAGTGGGTTTATAGAGTGAAATACAAATCAGATGGTTCAGTTGAGAGGTATAAAGCCAGATTGGTTGCCAAGGGTTTCACCCAAAAGGAGGGGTTGGATTACATTGACACTTTCTCCCTTGTTGCAAAAATGGTGTCTGTCAAGGCTATGCTTGTTGTGGCTGCTGTGAAAGGTTGGTTTCTCAGCCAACTTGATGTCAATAATGCATTTCTCCATGGAGATTTGCATGAAGAAGTCTATATGTCCCTTCCACCAGGCTTTCACAGCAAGGGAGAGCAATCTCAGGTTGTTAACAGCAAAGGGGAGCAGCCTCAATTGGTTTGTAAGCTCAATAAATCACTCTATGGCCTTAAACAGGCATCTAGAATGTGGTTTTCTAAGTTCTCAACTGCCTTGATTGATCTTGGTTTTGTTCAATCCAAAGCTGATTACTCATTGTTCACTAGGCAACAAGGAGATTCATTCATTGTATTGCTGGTTTATGTTGATGATGTTCTAATTGGAAGCTATGATCAAAAGGGAGTTGAGGAATTTAAAGTTTTGTTAGACCAGAAGTTTAAGTTGAAAGATTTAAGGGACTTAAGGTATTTTCTTGGTTTGGAGGTAGCAAGAACAGCCAAGGGCATTTCCTTGTGTCAAAGGAAATATGCTCTAGAGATTTTGGAAGATGTTGGTCTACTAGGGTGCAAACCAGCCAAAGTTCCTATGGATCCTACTTTGAAACTTAGTAAACATGAAGGTGATGTGTTAAATGACCCAAGTCAGTACAGAAGGTTGGTAGGGAGACTGTTATACTTAACTATTACTAGGCCTGACATTACTTTTGCTGTTCACAAGCTCAGACAGTTCATGGCAAAGCCTAGAAAGCCTCATTATGTAGCTGCACTTAAGGTACTTCATTATCTTAAGAGTGAACCAGGGAAATGAGTATTCTTTTCTGCACAATCAGAGCTCCATCTCAAAGGCTTCAGTGATGCAGATTGGGCATCATGTCCAGACACAAGAAGATCTGTTACAGGATACTGCATTTTCCTTGGAGATTCATTGATTTCTTGGAAATCAAAGAAACAAGCTACTGTATCAAGATCTTCAGCTGAGGCAGAGTACAAGGCTATGGCTATAGCAACTTGTGAGATTATGTGGATTCTCTATTTGCTAAGGGATTTGTAGATTAGGCATGATAGAGAGGCAATGTTATTTTGTGACAGCCATCAGCCTTGCACATAGGGTCTTATCCAATTTTCCATGAAAGAACTAAGCATATAGAGATTGATTGTCACATTGTAAGGGATAAGGTGTTGGCTAAGGTGATTAAATTGAATCATGTCAGAACACATTGTCAATTGGCAGATTTGTTGACTAAAGCATTGGGTCATAAACAATTTTCTGACTTAACATCCAAGATGGGACTACTCAACATTTATTCTTCCTCAGTCCATCTTGAGGGGGAGTATGAAAAGCCAGAGGATGCATCACTAGCTACCACACTAGTGCAGCACAACATGTCACTCAGTGCAGCAACTAGTGCACCAGATGATGCAGACTCAACTGCCACACTAGTGCAGCATAGCATGCTACCCAGTGCAGCAACTTGTGCATCAGGTGATGCAGCCTCCCAGTGCAGCTCGTATGCCCAGACAAGCACTGGATCAAGTCAGATAAGAAGTTCAAGAACAAATGAAACTCAGATTAAACATTCAAGTAGAAGTCCAGATTGTGTTTCAGAGTTGAAGAAATTGAGGAGTTGTAATTACTCATCTAAACGACAGTGTAGTTTAGGGTAGTTTTTACTTGATGTATGTATAGAAACGGCATGTAGCTTTTGTTAGTTAGTTTAGTTAGTTTTAGTCAGTCACGTGTGTGAGTTTGTTATGTTTGTTTATGCTGTGTTCACACGTGCATATAGCAGTTAAGTTAGTATATATACATGCAGTTGTATAGTTACTGAATCAATCAATGAAATCATTTTTTTCATCAAGATCAATTTCTCATAGTACAATTACACAAAATCCAATTAAAACATGAACACTTGAAATTTTTATTTCCATCTAAAAAACTTGGCCAAATAATCTGAATAGAAAATATGAGCAATTAGCGCTACTTTCCTTCTGGGATTGGCCAAATAGGATTATTGGACAATGAATTGGTACTACAAATATAAAAACGAATAAGAACAAACTATAGATTAGATGTAAAGAAAAAGTGAATGTGTGATTATGGAATGAGTGAGAGAGAACTACAAACACAATAGAGAAGAAGCAAAGTTTAGGCATTTAAATCTTTTTCGGGACAAAAGATGAAAAGGTGTAAGAAAAGGCATTCAATTTTTTTTTTTTTTTTTTTTTTTTCCTTTCACTTTAGCTACCAAAAAATTTGCGGAGAGAAATTTATTGTCATTAATAATAGGTAGCTCAAATGAGAATGATAATTAAAATAGAAGACAAAAAGTCAAAAAGGTGCAAGAGAAGACACTTAGCTTTTTATGTTTTTTACCACTTTAGCTACCAAAACGTTTATGGGAAATTTCTCATTAAAACTTTGACTGTAGAAATTTATTATCCTCATAACGAGCTTTAATAGAAAATAATAGGTAATAACTATTATTGTTTTCATTAATGAGAAATGTTATGTCCATAATATTTTCATAAAAGTAATGATACAGTCACAAACTATTTCATAACATTTTTACAAACTGTTGATGTAGCAAAATTTTTATTGATTTTCATCTAGGCCCACTATAAATAACACTTTTTTATTTACCAATAACCACTCACCACATCAGCAATTTGTGAAAAAATTTGTAAAAGAGTTTGTATATCTAGCATTACTCTTTTCATAATACTTTCACAACAAATTTTATATGGTAAGTCGTTATTGGTTTTAATTTAAATCAACATCTTAAATTGGTTTTTTGCTCACTCATAATAGCTACTAATAACCTATTACTTTGAATTTATTGTGACAATGTTATGAACATGTCATTTCTCTTTCATTAATATGTAGCTCAAAATGAGAATAAGAATCAAAATAGAAGAAAAAAAAGTGCAAGAGAAGATATTTAGATTTCTTTATTTATTTTTTTCCACTTTACAGCTACCAATACATTTATGGAAAGTTTTTGTGGAGAAATTTAGGGCATGTTTAGTTAGAGATTTCTAGTATTGTTGTTTAAGTGTTATGGAAATACGTGTTTAGTATTTAAACATTGAAAACTGTTTTTTAAAATCTAGTACCAAACAGCCCCTTATTTTCTTAAAACATTGATGGAAGAAATTTATTGTGCTCATAATGGGCTCTGATAGGAAGTAATTGGCAATAGCTCAAAAGAAAATAAGAAGAAATAGACGAGCTCTAACATGTGTCATCATTCTATGCATCAATCAATTGTTTGGATCCAATTTTTTTAATATATAATTAGATTTGATTAGATTAGATGTTAGATGCTTTCAAGTTTTATTAGCATCTAAAAGAAATGAGGAAAGAAATGAGGTCAAGGAAGCTAAATTTTGTATCTATTACTTTTATTGTGGTTTTGTTATGCCAAAGCGTGCATTCTCAGCTTCAAATAGGGTTTTATAGAAATTCATGTAGCTTAGTCGAATTAATTGTGAAAGATGTGGTCAGAGACAGCTTCATTAGGGATCATGGAGTAGCTGCTGGTCTTGTAAAACTACACTTCAGTGACTGCTTTGTTAGAGTAAGTAAACATGCTGCTATTTCCCTTATTCTTCTCGCTTTGGTTTCAAGGTTTTCTCTGAATGGATCTCTTTTACATTTCACTTGAAATATTGGAGAGAGTCTATTTCACCGTTAAAATTTACATTTTTTAATGTGACGACATATGCTTTATAATTTAAAATTTTAAGTGACCTATCACTAGAGACATATCAGGATCCTTTTTAACCAGTGTGCTTTGGTGGCTAACATAGAGTGATGGGTGCCAATCTATTAGTTTTAAGCTATATATTTGATAAGAGTCGCTAATACGTAGTGTTCACTTAACTACTTTCAGGGTTGTGATGCATCAGTGCTCATTGATTCCACTCCATCAAACAAGGCAGAGAAAGATTCTCCTGCAAATAATCAGAGTCTACGAGGGTTTGCAGTCATTGATAATGTCAAGGCTAAACTTGAAGACATATGCAAGGGAGTTGTTTCGTGCGCTGATATAGTTGCATTTGCAGCAAGGGATAGCATAGAGATAGTAAGAGATTCTTAGTTTGCTTAACATTTTTTATGAAACATTATATATTGGTAAATTTGGTTGAACATATATATGACCTTTATTTTCTTCATGTAGACTGGAGGGCTCGGCTACGATGTTCCTTCTGGAAGAAGAGATGGCAAAATTTCTCTAGCTTCAGATACACTCACAAACTTACCTACCCCTTCTTTCAGTGTTGACCAACTCACTCAAATCTTTGCTAAGAAGGGCTTCACACAAGAAGTAATGGTTACGCTTTCCGGTTAGAACTTCGTTCACTTGTATAAATTTCTAAGCTCTTTGCAACTTCATTCCAAATCGACTTTCCATGTCATTGAATATCAAATCAAGATATTGATTGTCAGAGAAATCAATCCCTCATTAACTAATACCGTGATTTTCTCTAACAATTAATGTCTTGATTTGATGTTTAATGATATGGAAAGCGAATTATACTTGAATAACATGAAAAAATTATGTGATAAACAGGAGCACACACCATTGGCCGTTCTCATTGCACCTCTTTCAGCAACAGATTGTACAATTTCAATGGAACCAAAGGTCAGGACCCAAGCTTAGATTTCATATATGCATCTTGGTTGAAGAGGCTGTGTCCACAAGGCAACAAAAATCCTAATTTGGTGGTTCCAATGGACCCTTCTAGCCCTGGCAGCACAGATACAGGCTACTATGTTAACGTTTTAGCTAACCGAGGGTTGTTCACATCAGACCAAACACTCATGACAAATACAGCAACAGCAAACCAAGTGAATCAAAATAAGAGGAACCCCCTGCTTTGGAGGAGCAAATTTGCTGCTGCAATGGTGAAGATGGGTCAACTTGATGTCTTAACGGGTAATGTTGGTGAGATACGTTCAAATTGCAGGGTGATAAATAGCTAGAGCGGAGGGAAGCTGCATAGTTAGTACTCTTATAAGCTAAAACTGGACTCTTACTGTGCCTGTATTTGTTTAATCACAAAGCAAGGAATAATGCTTCTAAGTTAAGGCTGTCTTATTTTAAATAGGATATAGCGGAATCAGGATTTCTTTATTTAAAATTGATTAATTTTATAATTCATGCTAAATATTATAAATCAAAAAGTGTATTTAATACTAAGTTATCTAACCTTTTAAATTATATGGTATTATGTATAAAGTCAAATCTAAAAAATATCATGTTAATAATGAATTTAAAATGTAATAGCCGATTTAAAGGACAACCTTTTTATCAACTACATAAAAACTACCCCATGTATTTCGGCCCAACTTTTAGGAAACAGATGGCCTAAAAGGTGGTTTCTCAAAAAAAAAAAAAAAAAGATGGCCTAAAAGGTCATGTATTTCTTGGACCTGGAAAATGGGTTTGGTCAATTGGGCTTGGGTTTAGGTTGGATTGAGTTTGGATCATAACAAGTTGTCCTACACGGGTTGCCAAACCTATAACCCTTACTTGGTCTTTTCAGTTGCATCAACCTAATATGACCCATATTTTTTCACATGCAAAAAATTGTTTGTCTTCTTTTCAATACAAATAAGAGAATAAATAAACAAAACCACTCAAAAAAAAGTTAAATATAATACATAAACACTTAAGTTTACACAATTTAAGGTTCACTTAATTGAAGCATTCAAATCTCAAACTCATTAGGAAAAAATCTACAAGTGTTTATGAGGGGGGAAAACCTAGAAAAGAGTAAAAAAGATATGCTACACACAAACACAAACACAAAAACAAAAACAAAAATAAAACCCTCTAAAGGAAGAAAAAAAGTCAACCCATATGAGTCGTGGGTCAACCCAACCCAACTTGCAAGATTTTTTGTACCTATGAAATCACTTCACTTCTTATTCTATTGATAATAAGCTACATGTGACAATAACTTTGTCACAGCTTTTACTTGCTCACATCATACCAAGTAGTAATGCTATATGGTCATTTTTTTTTTTTTCATGTTGGGTTGTGATAAGGTTAAATAAGATTGTGTTTATATCAAATTCGATAAATGTTGTCACGTCATATGATAACCTATGTTTCTTTTCTTCTTTCTTTTTTTGAAGTGATTTTAGATTTGCAATAGCATGGTCATATATAACAAAAAATTTGTAGCATTAGCTTGTAACTCATGTTCCATTGAAGAATAACTCCACTATGAGTATCATGTATTCATTTCCTAAAAAACAATTAAGAGACCATTCAATGACCCCGATTTGTAATGGCAATTTGGTACATGCAGTTTTTTTTTTTTTTTTTTTTTTTTTTACATGTGATTTCCGAAAAGTTCATTATATATTAATTGTAATTAAACTTAAGACTAATATTGTTTCATTCTCTTTTTCTTTTTTGCCATTTATACCTTTAATATTTATTATATCACATAAACATGCTATTTAGGTGGCATAATTTTAAAAAATTAGCATAGACATGTGACATATAAATATATAATGAACAATCTTTAGAATATTAGGTTACACTTTCTCTTAGATTATGCTTTTTATATATTCATATAGATAGATCTAACAACAATAACTATACGAGTGCAATTGTCATCAAAACCCACTCTCGTTGTCCTTTTCTTCCAACTTTGCCAAAAACATTTTTTTAACTCCTTCGATCAAGTATTAATGGCATATGCTTTTTGCTTATGCTTTGCCAGTAGTGTGGATGGAGGTTGATTATGAAGATTAGGGGTATTTTAGTTTAGGTGGAGCTTGTGTCACCTTTTTGCACTGAACATGATACGATTCGGGTACATGTTGTATTCAGTGCAAAAAAGGCATTGGACACAAGTTGAATCCTTTTAATTTGAATTTGTACCTGTAGGGATAAAGGCCCAGAATGACATGTTGGGCCTTGGGCTTTTATCCGGGTACGCTGAATTGTCTAAGGAGGAGCAAGTAGTTATCAGGGGTCCCTAATGAAAGTCTTATAAGTGAGGAACGAACGGAAGGTGATCCGAGGAGGAGCTTCTCCTCGGATATGATGAATGCAGCTCAAGCATGTATTCCAACAGCTAAGGTAACCCTCCAAGAAGCTCCAACGATAGGAACATGTCTCATGAATGTGCAAGAAGGAAGGAAACTCAAAAATATCTAAGGGAAAGCTACTACCACCACATTAAATACACTACAGCTACTTTTCTGGCCGCATTTATGTGGAGAAGACCTCTGAACAGTACTGAATCGGCGAACGCAACTCACAGAAAGTTAAAGAGGATGTCTGATGGGACAGGTACTCAAGTAAGGGCTCAGATGATCAACAAGTGTAGGATCAAGATGGTCTAGAGAGGGCTATATAACGTGAAAGACCCTCCATGAAAAAGGGGGAGGAAAAAAAACTATAAACAAATCTGTAATAAAGTTTTAAGAGTAAATATTTAAGAATCAGTGTCCTCGGACCGATCCGAGAACGTTATTCCTTAATAAACTTCTGTTATTTTTCTCTTTTTAGCATCAAAACCAGTTTTTCTGTTATCTGATTCACGAGAGCCCAGTTTTCCAACCCATTCTTTACAAATTTATTGTTTTGGGCTTAAGTCCATATACCCATTGGGCTAGAAGTCTAAATCAGGTCCTTACAGTACCGTTCAATGAACAGGGTTTCTAGATTTTGGCCAAGCTTTTTACTAGTAGTGTGCTTGAGCCAGAGTATAAGTAACTTCTACAATTTTTATAAATATCCCATTCAGATCTTGATTTCTCTTTTTTTTTAATGTTTTTTATGTTTTTAACTATGAAAGTAATGAAGTATGTAACAACTGCGTAATAGAACCAACCTTGAGCAGGTAAAATGATACATTTCAAACCACAAGTAAATAATATGAAATTGGACTAACCACATGTGATTATGTGAATAAACTTTAATTACTCTTAATTTTAACTAACATATAACAAATATTAATTGCACGTGAGGGACATTAATATTATATGTACTAGTCGTAGACCCGCGCGATACGCGGAAAAATTTGACATCATATTCTTTTATGTTAAGTAAAAAATGAAAATAGTGGTTAAGACTTATAAATAATAGTCCCGAACCCATCTCACAATAATGTGATTACACTATGGTATATAATATATATTCTGTAACTAAAGAAGTCTATATCTTGATTTTTTGTATATATTTTTTTTTTGCCAAGGAAACATGTTGTGTTTTATTTTTAATTATTATATATGACAAAATATTTTGTAATACGTTATAATATAGTGAGATATGCACCAAAATGCAATACAATAAAAAAAAATGTATAATTTTTATTAGAACATGAAAATGAATCTTGATGATTTCATATGAAAGCTAACATTATTTTGCATTTTTGGAGATGTTAATGAGCAATTTATCCAAACTTTGTTTTCATTTTTTTTGCATAAGAACTATTAAACAAAGTTATAACAATTTATATTTCGATAATCACTAAATTCATATATGAGAATGAACAATTACAAAAAAATTTCTCCCCAAAACATATATTGATTTATATTTTTCCTTTACACACAATTTAAAATTTTGAAAAACTAAGGAAGCTAAATGTGTAGTATTTTTTTTTCTTTTGAGAAGAAGCTAAATGTGTAGTTGATTTTAGTCAATCAATAAAAAATATAAAAGGGGTAGATAAAAACAAACATATTCATGATATAATTGTTTATACATGTCCATATTTGTTTTTTTATACCATGGAATCACCTCATTATGTTAAGCTACTAAGAAATTTAAACACTTAATACTCATGTTCTCTAAAAGATTCATGTAGTAGTTGTACAACTGTATCTTGTTTGATCTCTCCCAGGTCTTTAACTTTAGCCCAACTCACAGTATATAAACCAATGATCATGAAAAAAGAACCTAGCAAGATGAAGCCAAACACAATTTCTAAATTTTAACAAATTAGCCAAGAAAATAGTAGGAAAAGATCTTGAATTATAAATTATCATGTGTCAACAAACAATGCAATAATCTATAATTATATTGCAAGAGTAATGCATTGATGATTGCAAAATTGCTAAGGAAATCATCCAAGTAGATGACTATATATATATATGGTCAGGAAAACTTGCTAAAAAGTGTGACCTATGTGAAAGTAAAAAAAAAAAAATTAGTAATACAAAAAGTGAAATAATGTAAGAGAATTTGATTAGTAATACCAGCATATAGACAACCTAACAACCATTTATCATTTAAGCTATGTTATTCAAATTGATTTACTGTCATAAAAAACTATTGTTATTATCTTGACAATACTTATTAATCTTCATATATTAACTTTCTCCATTCTAATTAATCCAAGAACTTCTAGAACTCGTAAAATGCCTATCATAAAGCATTAAAACAAATAGAATGTCAAGATTATAGAGAAATCTAAATGAGAGAGAGAGAGAGAGAGAGAGAGAGAGAGGTACCTTTGATATGTAGTAGATATAAAAAAACAAACATGTATTGATAATTGAAATTTTTCCATCACAAATACTAAACTTATTGGTTTTAAAAGAGATAAAAAGAGAATATATAAATATATATATATATATATATATATATATATATATATATATATTTAAAATATGTAGGGGAAGGGGAAAAGGTATAAATGATACATAAGTGTCATGGGAGGGGAAAGGTTAGAGAAGAGGAAGAGACCTTGTATATTTTGGTAATTAAAAATTGTATTTGTAACTGCTAAGTTGCATATATGGGTGTTTGTGTGTGTGTGTGTGTGTGTGTGTCTATTTATATATATATATATATATATATATATATATATATATATATATATATATATATATATATATATATATATATATAAACTCATCAAATTAAATGTGGTAACATAATAGCAAGTCTGAATAGAGAACTTTTGGACAACCATATTGGTTTATGGAAAATTAGAGACTTGTTGTGAAATGATAGAAATATATAAAACAAAGTAAGAAGAAACAAGAAATACATATTGATAAACTCTTGTATTCAAGTGGTCATCCACAATTATTTTGATCTCTCTTAGATGTATATCCAATAACAGTAAAGTAATCCCACATATATATAGGACCTTAGAATGCTTATAGAGTTTAAGGGATAAGGTTGTAATAATGAGTATACTTATGGATATACATCTCCCCTATAAGCTTAATACATTTCACCCTTTACACATCCCAAGTAACCTTTTCATTCCCCAAAGTTTACACATTTCAATCAGACTTTATTTCTAACAAGACTTTCCATATTCATTATTTTTTTTCCCAAAATTTTTATGTGAGAATGATATCACATCAAGGTATATGCTTCAAGTAAGAGTAATGGATATTAGTATTATCATGGAAAATATAAAGCAATAGTTAAACATTGTAAGCGTCCCAGAGTTGTTTCCTTAAAAATTATAATTGGTAAGAATTTGTTTTTTTTTAGATGATAAATGGTAAGAATTAGAGATTAGATTTTTTTTTTTTTTTTTTTTTGAAAAAACATTAGTATGTATGACTTGCCGTAAAGTTATTACATCGTAAAATTAATGAGAAAACCATACAAAGCTAAGTTATAATCTCAAATACAAAGAAAAAGAGGAACACCATATGCTCCATACCTATCGATCATAATATGTAGAAGATTTTGTTTCTTCTTCCAAAGTATCCTAAGAAGTTAGAAGTTAGCATAGATTTAGATGAGACTAAAGAAAATTAGCAAGAATTTATATAGTAAACATAAATAGAACAAATAACAAAGCCATTCAGAAAATAAAATAAATAAATGGGAGGGAAATGATCATGTACTAAATTAATAAAACGCATTCCAATTTTTTAGACTATTTTAATGGTTAAAATGCAATTATGTATAGGAAAATTTTAAACATGAATATAAAGAAATAGACTAACAATTCACAATTGGAAAAAAGAAAAAAGAAACAATGTATTACGACATCGTAAAAAAAAAAAAAAAATATATATATATATATATATATATATAGCACAAACCATAAAATTTGTAGCTGAAAAGCAAAGAAGTTGAGGGGGAAGAAAAGAAAAAACTGAACTCAAAGGGAGTTTCCAATTCTATTTGTAATTTGGTAGCTTATGGGGTGGAAAGAGAGCAATTCAAAATCTATGTAAAAATAAAAAAAAAATCAGTGGATTTTAAATTCAAAAGGAGGCAAATGGATGTTTTGATGGGGAGAGAAGCTGTTTTAAAATGGCTGCCATGTGTTAATTAATGACTCCCTTACCTTAATCAATTATTAACTTCTTTATTTGACTCTTCTAAAAAAAAAAAAAAAAAAAAAAAAAAAAAAAAAAAAACTCTCTTTATTAGCTGGTCCGTTAAGAAAGCTCCATCAATTGGGCTAATATTGATGAACAAATACCATAACATTAACATCAATACATTAAATGATTTTTATTGTGGAGGAGGTTAGGAGAAAGGTTAGTTTGCCATAGATTTTTTTTTTTTAAAATGGAACCATTAAAACTATACTCTTTATTTTCTATCTATGGAATCCAGAAATAGTAACAGATAATACAAAACAAAACATTACCAAACCAAAAAAGGAAAAAAAGAGCTTAATTGTTTCACATGTACTAAATCAATAAAATGCATTCCAATTTTTTAGACACAAACAATTTTAATGGTTAAAATGCAATTATGTATAGAAAAATTGTAAACATGAATATAAAGAAAAAGACTAAAAATTGAAAAGTAGAAAAAAAAAAAAAAAAACTGTATTACAACATCATAAATGATAAAAAAAAAAATATAAAAAAAAAAAATCTAGCACAAACCATAAAATAAGGAGATGATAAGTCAAAAAGAGAGAGAGAGAGAGAGAGAGAGAGAGAGAGGATTGATTGTTGAATTTAAGGCAATTGAGATTTAATGGTGAAGTCATTAATAGGAGAAACATTAGCAATTTGTTTGGTGGGAAGTTTTTTTTTTTTTTTTTTTGTGAGAAGAGAAGAGAAGAGAAAGATGATGAGTTGAGAGAGAGAGATATATAGATAAGAAGTGGGCTTTATGGTGGAGATAAGGAGATAATAAGTCAAAAAGAGAGAGAGAAAGAGACAGGATTGATTGTTGAATTTAAGACAATTGAGATTTAATGGTGAAGTCATTAATAGGAGAAACATTAGCAATTTGTTTGGTGGGAAGATGATGTGTTTTTTTTTTTTTTTGAGAAGAGGAAGATGATGAGTTGAGAGAGAGATATAGATAAGAAGTGGGTTTTATGGTGGAGATAGGGGTGGGATTTATTTTATATTTTTTAGTATTTTAAAATTGATAGAAATTATTTTTAAATTGTTGGACAAAAAAAAAAAAAAATTGATGGAAATAACATGGCTGCTGACGTGGCTCAACATGAGCATAGCAACATTAAGGGTGTGTTTGGTTGGGGTGAAAATAGGGAGGATGAAAAATAGGGAGATGAAAATAGGGTGGAAAATGTTGTTTTCCACTGTTTGGTTGAGGAAAGAAAATAGGAGAGACAAAAAACAGGGGAGAAAGTTTTCCCTCTTGGGTCCACTTTTTTTATCCTCACAAATTGGGAGGAAAATGGGGAGGGAAAAGTGGTGTGAAATGCATTTTACACCAATACTCTCTCACCTACCCCTCACTTTATTGGTTGAATGGTGTGTTGCCCAGGTGCATTCATGTTTGCCCAGTTGCTGACCACGTTGAATGGTTACAAAATCTTTTGCCCACAAAAGTTTACTGAATTCCTCTTTGCTGACCACATTTTTGTGGGCTGAATGTAGTGTAAATTTACTGACCACATTTTTGCTAGTTACAAAATCTTTTGCCCAATTAAATTTATATGTACGCTATTATAATTTTTACATTATAATAATAAAAATAATAATATAAATTTATATATATGATGTGGTAAATTTTATATTATTTAATGAATACAAATAAATCTATTTCTTACATATTATCTAATAAGGGTATCATAGTTAATTTATATAAATTACATTTTCCATCTTTCTCTTTTTCTCTCCAACCAAACAAAAGAGTTTTTCACCCTCCCACTTTTCCATCCCTCCAACCAAACACACAAGAGGGAAAACCAAATATTTCTATCCTCCCACTTTTCCACTCCTCCAACCAAACGAACCCTAAATGCTACGCTTCAGCTTTTAATATTATATAGATTAAAACTATACTCTTTATTTTCTATCTATGGAATCCAAACATAGTAACAGAGAATACAAAACAAAACATTACCAAACCAAAAAAAAAAAAAAAAAAGCTTAATTGTTTCACATGTACTAAATCAATAAAATTCATTCCAATTTTTTAGACACAAACAATTTTTATGGTTAAAATGAAATTATTTATAGAAAAATTGTAAACATGAATATAAAGAAAAAGACTAAAAAAAAAAAAAAAAACACTATTACAACATCGTAAAAAAAAAAAAAAAAAAAAAAAATCTAGCACAAACCATAAAATAAGGAGATGATAAGTCAGAGAGAGAGAGAGGATTGATTGTTGAATTTAAGGCAATTGAGATTTAATGGTGAAGTCATTAATAGGAGAAACATTTGCAATTTGTTTGGTGAGAAGATGATTTTTTTTTTTTTTTTTTTTTTGAGAAGAGGAAGATGATGAGTTAAGAGAGATATATAGATAAGAAGTGGGATTTATGGTAGAGATAAGGAGATGATAAGTCAAAAAGAGAGAGAGAAAGGGAGAGGATTGATTGTTGAATTTAAGGCAACTGAGATTTAATGGTGAAGTCATTAACAGGAGAAACATTAGCAATTTGTTTGGTAGGAAGATGATGTGTTTTTTTTTTTTTTTTTTTTTTTTTTTGAGAAGAGGAAGATGATGAGTTGAGGGAGAGATATAGATAAGAAGTGGGTTTTATGGTGGAGATAGGGGTGGGATTTATTTTATATTGTTTAGTATTTTAAAATTGATAGAAATTATTTTTAAATTGTTGGACAAATACAAAAAAATATGATGGAAATAACATGGCTGCTGACGTGGCTCAACATGAGCGTAACAACATTAAATGCTACGTTTCAGCTTTTAGTATTATATAGATATAGATTATATAGATAAATAGTGCAATTTTCGTCAAAGCCCACTATACTTGCACCTTTCATTTTGCTTTCTCGCATGGCAATGGACGCATATTTTAGTCTGAACTATAAGACCACGGAGTACTGCTTTGCCAACTGTATATAGTTTATACATAACGTTGTTAATATGCCTTCAGGTCTTACTAGCTTCTAAACAAAATGAGTGCAAGGAAGCTAACTTGTGCATTTATAACTTTGACTGTGGTTCTGTTATGTCAAAGTGTGCGTTCTCAGCTTCAAGTAGGCTTTTATAGAAATTTATGTAACTTAGCTGAAACCATAGTTAAAGAGGTAAGAAAAGGCATCAGTAGGGACGAGGGAGTGGCTGCTGGTCTTGTGAGACTACACTTCCATGACTGCTTTGTTAGAGTAAGCAAATGTGCTAATGCAGCTAATCACTTGTTTTCCTCTCTCTCTCTCTCTCTCTCTCACCAATCACAGCACACTTTTATTTTTATTTTTTGATGATTCGATAGTTGAGGAGGGGGATTTGAACATTAGACGTTTTTGTTGGAAACATTAAGATGTGTTAATTGAGTTATAAGGCTCTTGGACACTCCATTTTAAGTATAGTAACTTAGTAAGCATGTTCATTTCCAATCAATGACAATTAGAGCTTAATTTGATCCATGAGTGACCCTCAGTGTTTATGGTCCGTTTGGATTGAGGGGGAGGGAGAGAGAGTAGAGTAGAATAGAGTAGATTTAGCACAAAATTAGCTTATTTTTAACCAACACTACTCCCCTCTACTCCCCCTCCTTCCCCCATCCATCCAAACAGGCCATTAAAGTGAAGTGGAGAGAGTTAAGGGACACAATATTTTTCACATTGTTGATATGGTTTATTGTTAATTGGTCTATAATAATCAGTGACAAACCCAAATGAAAGTGATGTTATTCCAATTACAACAAACCGTGTCAGCAATTGCAAAAAATGTTGTTCCTAAAAGTACTTTAAGATTTAATTTCTTGTATATAATGCTATGGTGACAATAATTAAAATTTTAAATTATGTTACACTAGATACATCTCTATATCTAATATTTAATTTTAATCATGAAATGAAATAACGTGAGATTAGATATATTTGTAAAATTTAATTGGAACCATGAAACGTGGAATGGATCAAAGAGGCTAGTAACCATTCGAGCTAAATTGATAATTGTTCATGTACAGTTCAAACCATCTATGTGGTATAAAGCATCAAATTTTAATCCATCAAGATAAAGAACTTTTGGTGGGTAACATAGAGGAGCTGAGTAGTACCTAGCAGGAGATGGTGCCAATTTATATTCTCAAGTGTGTTGAGTCAAATATTGAGCAATTTGACAAGAGTAACTAACATGTATAACTTTCAGGGTTGTGATGCATCAGTACTCATTGACTCCACTCCAGGAAACTCAGCAGAGCAAGATTCTCCAGCAAATGATCCCAGTCTACGAGGGTTTGAAGTCATCGATAGAGCCAAGGCTAGACTTGAAGCCATATGTAAGGGTGTTGTTTCCTGTGCGGATATAGTCGCATTTGCAGCCAGGGATAGCATAATGATAGTGATAGATACCTAACCTGCTTACACGATTGAAACATTTTAGGCGAATTTTTCTTATTTTCTTCATGCAGGCTGGAGGGTTTGGCTATGAGGTTCCTGCTGGAAGAAGAGATGGCAGAATTTCTCTAGTTAATGAGACATTTACTAACTTACCTCCCCCTACATTGAATGTTGACCAACTCACTCAAGCCTTTGCAAAGAAGGGTTTCACACAAGAAGAAATGGTCACCCTTACCGGTAAGAACTTCACACTACTATCTTGTAAAACTATCCAAATCCATTTACCACCAACTCAATAGTCAATATTATTGAGAAATTTTGAAGAAGAAACTACTAAATAACATAAAGACTAAAGTTAGGGACACTAAATTTTACTGTAGAACTGACGATCACTAATCACAAAAGAGTAATACCAATCATATTCGTACAACATCAGTTTATTTTGTAGTAAATATAGCACTTTCCTAACATAAAATGTGTTAACAGGAGCACACACCATTGGCCGCTCTCATTGCACTTCTTTCACTGAAAGATTGTACAATTTCAATGGAACCACAAGTCAGGACCCAAGTTTAGATTCTACATACGCGACTCAGTTGAAGCAGAGGTGTCCACAAGGCAGCAAAAATCCTAATTTGGTGATTCCAATGAACACTGATTGCCCTAGCTTCCGTGATGCAGGCTACTACAAGAATGTTCTAGCTAACCGTGGACTGTTCACATCAGACCAAACACTCATGACAAACGCAGCAACAGCAATCCAAGTGAATCAAAATGCCAGGAACCCCAATCTTTGGAGGAGCAAATTTGCTGCTGCAACGTTGAAGATGAGTCAACTTGATGTCTTAACGGGTGATGCTGGTGAGATACGTTCAAATTGTAGGGTGATAAACAGCTAGAGAGAGAGGAGAGGGAAGCTTAGTAATCTTTAAGCTAAAAGCTGGATGCATATTGTGCCTGTAATCAGTATAAGCACAAGGCAAGCGATAATTATTCAAGTTTTTGATGCTCTTATTTTGGATTAGTTACTGCCTCGTTGATTACAATCAAGAGAACCGATTGATATTTAGGATTTAGGAGAAACTCTTATCAGCTAGAGAGAAGCTACTCCATGGACACCAGCCCAACTTTCACAAAGCTGCGCCACATACATGACATTTTGCTTGGTAGCAAAAAGGAACAATTAAAACCAAAACAGGCTATACAAGGCTTATAAGTTACAACCCAGTTACCAAGAAAGACATCCCCTATGCACCTCAACTATTGAATTATTAACCAAAACACTAAAAACAAAAAGAATGAAACCAACGAGAATTTAGGCCTTGTTTGGTTTAAAAAAATGGCCACTCATCACTCATCACTCAATTTTCATCACCCATCACTCATCACTCATCACTCATCACTTAAAATACCCCAATTTCCTACCCCACCTGTTTGGCACATAATTTCAGTTTCTCATCACCCAATTTTTTCTACTTTTTGTGGGACCCATACCTAAGCACTATGTCATAAGTTCTGTTAGCCTACCTGCCTCCCCCTCACTCTCTTCATTTCATTCTCTTCCCCTTCACTCTCATTGAAGCTGTCCTCTTTCTCTTTCATTTCTCATGTACACACACATCAACAAGAACAATCCTATCCCAAACCTACGGCAGAACCATCATAAACATACAAACACAAATGAATACAAACATAAACTCATAAGTACTCACAGATGTTCAAATCAAAACCCACAAATACCCAAATCAAAAATCAAAAATCACAAATACAAACCTTATGCCCAAATCAAATCCGAACCCACACCACAAATCTGAACCCATAACAGCCACTAACATCTCAGATCTAAATCCACCACAGCCACACCACAAATCTGAACCCCACACACACACCCACACCCATGTCTCAAAAATCAAAACCCTATAACCACATCTCAAATCCGAACTCCACACCCACAAGATAGAGAGAGAAAAAAAATTTTGATCGCCTAGGTATTGTTGTTCGCCTGGGTTTCGGTCATGAAAATGAGTTTCTTCACTTCGAAAGTTCGATCAATGAATGGAAATTTATGGGTTTTTGTTTTTGGGTATAAATTTATGCATGTATGAAAATGATGGAGTGGGTCTAAAGAAGAAAGAAAGAAAGAAAAAGAAAGAAGAAGAACAAAAAAATAAAACATTGGAGTGGGTCTAAAGAAGAAGGAAAGAAAGAAAAAGAAAGAAGAAGAAGAAGAGAAGAACAAAAAAAAAAACGTTGGAGTGGGTCTGAAGAAGAAAGAAAAATAAAGAAGATGAGGAAAAAAAAAAGCCTTGAGTGGGTCTAAAGAAGAAAGAAAGAAAGAAAAGGAAAGAAGAAGAAGAAAGAAAGAAGAAGGGGAAAATGCCGTTGGTGATGTGACAATGCACTGGCGAAGGAGCCCACTGAGACAGCTTATTTACGGGATTGCCACTGAGTCACGCATCATGAGTTTTGAAAACAGTTGAAATGTGTTTTCATTTTCCCTCTTCATCACTCATTTTTTTGAGTCACAGAATCACCAAAACTGAATTACCAAACATGAGTCATGGAGTCCAAACAAGATGTCTTTTGTGGGCCCCATCAATTTTGGATCATGAGTGATGAAAACAGGATCATATCACTCAAAACTCACTACATCCAAACATGCTCTTAATGTTTAAAGTCTGGACATTCGAGTTATTTTACCAAGTGGCTAAAACCTAGCAAGTATACCAAACCTGTCAAACCATTGCAGTCAAGATAGCATAAACCGCACTACTCCCTACATTTTAGATCTAATTCAGTAACCCAACTGCCCCAGAAAAATATTACAAAAAATAGAGCTCAAATTCAAAAGTCTGATAATCACTTGAGTTTAATTCTAAGATGTTATGTAAGGAGTCTTTAAACACATCCTTTCAGACATTCTAAGCAATTCTAGCAGACAATTCTTACAAGCTCTTGTAGAAAGAGTAATTTTGTTAAGGAATCCATAACCCAATTAATTGAGTTGCAGCCTTTCAAGCAACAAAAAAAACCAGTAATGAAAACCTTAATTACTCATGAGTAGAATAACTCATCGGGAAGACAACCTCACTGTGACTGAAAACTGTCTGAGACTCAAGTCCAACAAAAAGAGAAAGGTAACTTAACCACCAGATAGATGTGAGCCAAATAGACTACAAAAACTAAATGATGAAATAAGTTTCAAAAATCATCAAAAAGAAATACTGCAGGATAGACTATGGAGCATATCTAAGTGGTGAGCTCCATGATAGCACTGACAATGTCCCCACTGTGAGTCTTGAGAGCCTTGACAGCTTTGCTCCTTGACACACTTGCCTGTGTCATGACCAAATCAATGTCCCGAGGCTCCACGCCAGTTTCGTCCACCTCTTCCTCTTCCTCATCAGCCTGCACTCCAGCAGCTGAAGGAGAAACGTCTGATTTTGCCATAATAGATCCCATGTCAGGCATCCTGAACTGCTGGGCAGCCTGTGTCTGCAATTGTGAGCTCAAGTCCTCTATCTTTGCCTCCCCAAATATGACGTAGGTCTCAGAATGTGGGCTTTTAAAGACATCAGGTTTTGAGATGAAAAACAGTATCTGAATAACAAGAAAACTACGGTGAATTTCCATCCATCATGTAGACAGTTGATTACATCAAAAGAGAACAAGATAACAGCTTACATTTTTGGTTCTCTTGATGGTGACCCTGCTAACACCGGTAACAGGTTTCATGCCAAGCTTCAACATTGCCTTGCGACTCTTTTTCTCGCTTCTACTCTGCTTAGAACTCTCATTCCCACCTGCAACTCATTCTCCAATCAAAAAACTTGGACAACATAGAAAATAGTCATATAATTAAACAGCCAAATAAACCCTGGCTTCCAAGCAACACATGGAAAAATATCATAGTTGAATAATGAAACCAAATAAAATCAATTCATTATCATTTAGGAAGCAGTTGTATCTCGCTGTACCAAACAATAACAAATACAACAATCAAACATTAAGTCTCTTCCATTACTTCAAAAGTCAAATTTTCTACAATATGTTCTTAAAAAATAACAAAGAACAAGAATACTATGCAACCCACTCTTTTATACTTTCTAGCAAATGAACAGAATTATCTCACACAAACAATCCTTTCTTTTGCCATTGCTTAAAGTATGACCAACTCGACCAAACAATTTATATTCTTTCCATTTTTAATTTGCTCAGTCCTCCTAGATACCAATAAAAATCCTTCCCTTATTCCTACATTTTCTCAATCAGTACATTTCCACTTAAAATGACTAAAACATATACCCCAAAATCTTCAATTAAAAAATGCCCCAAACCCCAATTCAAAAGTCAAAACCTTTACCCAATAAACCAAACCCCACTTGCTCAAAAAATAATCCCAACACCCCAACTACACAAAATCACTCATATCAAACAAGTAAATATCATAAAACCCTAAAACACAAACAAAGAAAAAACCCATAAAAAAAACACAGTAAATAAAAATGAAAACAAAAAAAAAAAAGAAAAAATTGACAAACCTTGTGCCCCATCTTCCTTGTCATCCTCCTCGTCGTCGTCGTCGTCGTCATCATCCTCGTCATCCTCGTCCTTCACATCCTCAACAACAACCTCGTCGTTCTGCTAAGACACACACATACACAAAACTCAAAACCCAAAAAGCAAAAAGACCCAGAAACTGAATGAAGCATAGAGTGAAGAATGGGTGACCTGGGGTTCAAGACTCTTCTGGGGCTCGTCGGTGGTTGGGGTCTGGAGCAAGGTCTCGGGCTCGGCGGCCTCAACAACTGGTCCTGGTGACATGGCTTTGAAGCTCTTTTGATTTTTAGGGGTTTGGTTTTTATCTTTTGGTGCTTGGAAGAAGAAGATGAGGAGGCGAGAGAAAATTGAGGGACTGAGGTATCAACAGGTGATAACCTTCTTTTGTCTCTGTGAATAATAAGCTGAGGCTTTTGTTTTGTGTGCGGGGACTGTGTGAAATAAGATAAGGGTTTTCTCATGAATTGGGCCAACTTTGAATCCATTTTGAATGTGAGGAGCCCATAAATAAAGGATCCATATATAAATAAATGAATACATTAATATATAATATATAAAAATAATATATTTTGTCCTTAAACTTTTGTACGAGGTTCATTTTTTATCCACAAAATTTTATAAAAAAAAAAATTTGGTAAAATTCAGTTAGGAGTCTTGAACTTTAGGTTAATGCTAGTGAGATTTAAAAGTTTTCAAAACTGACCAACTTAGTCCTTAATCACTATAAAAAATAAGAAAAATGAGTAATAATTTAAGGTTTAAATTGGATTTATCGGTTTAGGGATCAAGTTTGCCAATTTTGACTTTTGAAAAATCTTGACTTAGATGAAATTAGGGCAAAACTTAGAGCTACTAATTGTATTTTACCTTTGTTTTTTTTACATAAACTTTGAAAACATTCCACCATATATCTTTCCATCATCTCACATTAACTTTTTATCTTATGTATAAGAGCATTAGCATTGGAGGGTGTAAAACCCCCCAAGTTGCTATTTGAGCTCCTCATATGTCCAAAACCACCAACATCCGGATTGGTAAATCCAAAACTTTTTCCCACCCAGCTATAGTAAGGTTGTAAATTTACAACCTACTGTAGTTGAGATGTAAACATAAATATACTTATTTAATTCACTTTCTCTCTAGCTGGTAGTGTAGATTTGATGGAGAGAGAAGAAGAGAGGAAAAAAGGGAAGAAAAAGATGGGAAAGAAGAGAGAGAAATGAGTTGTTTATATTATTGGATGTGATAGTTTATATTATTTTAATGAGTTGTATGTAAAAATAAAAACCGAGATGTTGTGTGAGTTGTAAAATGAGTTGATAAAATAGATAAAGTAAGTTTTGAAAATATAAAATAGACACTTTTTTGCATCTTTGGATACTAGTGCTCTAATGTATCATAAAAAAAATACTAAGATCATATATTTTTATCATTAGATAATTAACAAAGACCAATATCATTAAAAAAAATACAAAAAAGGAAATAACACATGGCGCCAAATGATTGATCATACGCACTGCTAACTTTACAAATTGACAAAAACACCCCTCTCCATCTAGACTGTCAACTCAGATTGACAAAAAACAATCCTCAAATCTCAAATTAGGGCTTAGAGAAAACCCCCCAAATACTAAATGAAAACCCCAAATTCATATGCATTTTTGTTTTTGAGTGAACATTTTGTTTTTACTTCACAGAAGGAAAAAAGCAATCATGTGAGAATTCTAACATAACAGCACCTTTATTCAGTGGCGTAAAGTATGCATTTATGTATCGTCTTCTAATATAATTTTCCTAGTTTGATCATGAGGCAAGGTGGTTGGAGAGAGCTGTAAGACTATCACTAAGGTTTTGGAGGTTTTCCTAAGTAAGAGATAGTTTTGTGTCAATTTGGGTTGGGTACTAGGGGGAGGGGTGTGTTTTAATAAATTTCAAACATCCAAAAGTGCATGTGACTAATCATTTGGTGTCATGTGTTGTGTCTTTATTTTAAACGAATCGGTCCATGTTAGATTATCTAATGCTATAAATATACCATATTAGCATTCCGTTTGAAGGCATAGAATAAAAGTCAAAATAAGTTGACAAAAGGATATAAACTAGAATGTTTTTAAAATTTTAGGAATGAGCTTTTTTACAAATTGGTGATGAAAAATGAATTTCGAGCAAAGATTATGAGAAGAGAACTAAGATGAAGAACACAAGTTATTTTTTCTCTTTTTATTTATTTATTTATCTATTTATTTATTTATTAAGCTTTTAATTTAAGATAGTTATCATCTCAGTTTTTCATCTACTTCTTTTCCATATAAATTTAATTCGAGGCTAGCTAGGGGTTGGTCTGGAATTCGGTATTGACTATTGACACTCTTCTATTATAATTTGGACTTTTGAGTAAGACCAATGAAGGCCTTTTTTTTTTTTTTTTTTTGCTTGAAAAGTATATATATATATATATATACACACACACTAGCTTGAAATGGATTTTGTACCCTTCCAAGAGTCCTCTAATTTTTTTCACAAACATTAGGTCATTAATCTGCAAATTTCTCAGTACCTTCATCTTCAAATACATATACACCAACTGATTCATCCCCTAAATCTTTTTTTTTTTTTTCCTTGTGAAATAAAACTTTTATTGCATGGGCGACAAGGGTTTAAAAAAAATAAAACCTAGGTTCCTCTCCTCCAAAATTGCAAAAAAAACGCATAAGAGGGAGGGAGCCCGGCCCACAAAAAAATTTAAAAGAGCCCATTTAGTCAACACATGGGTAGAATCTCTAGGAACCCACCCAAAAGAACAGAACAAAATCCTAAGCTTAATTATGCAATAATATATAATCCACACACACTACTTGCAATTTTCCAACTAGATGACTTCCCTAAGTTGTTGATGGCCTCTACACAAGACAAACAATCTCCTTTGACAGAAATCTTTAGAAATAGGAAAATGGTGATGTATATCAAATAACTCATTAGACAAAGGACTAATTACTTATATTTATTAATTCTTCACATTGTGATAAATACAAAATGTTTGAAACATACCCACACAAACAAAATGATATTCATAGTTTACAAATGCGAGTATATCTACATAAAGAATGCATTTACTAAGAATAATGTTAGTTATAGAACAGTTTTCATCATTTTTTTTCAAAAATAAGATCCTTTCACTCAAGTCAATCACTAACACTGCTTTTATTATACATCAATCGTAACGGACCATGTGAACAATTGTGAAAAAAATATTGCTGAAAATAATAGGTGCCAATACTTATTGATTTACTTAATGAGAAAGAAAGATAATCTAATTCTACAAGCATAATTAAGTTCAAAGGCTAAGAAAAATAAAGGTACAGAAAAAGAACTGCTTTTAGAAAGGCTAGGCTTCCATCTTTTTCTTTTCAGATAAATGTCACTGCTAGCTTCTAAATTTCAAATTACTTAGTGCTAATTTCATGCTGTTACATCACCTTCTGTATCAGACTACAAAACAAAATGCACTCCACTTATAACTAAAATGGACGAATTTCATTTGATCCCAACTCTCTCTCCATTCTTTACAAATACTAGGAATCTACATATGTCAATGATGACACATATTCCTCTTCAAAATGAAAAGACTCTTCTACAAAACAGAAAGCTATATTTGACCCAAATATTAAACTCTAAAGCTTGAATTTGACAGCCTCATAGCAAAATAATTTACTTAATCTCTGCCATATGCCATTAAAGGTGGGTTGCCTCTTCTCAAATTCTTTTGGAACTCCCAATATTCTACGTGCTCTGAAGCATGGCAATGTGCTGGTTCAGGCTCTGTCCAGTACTTGCATGGTGCAGCTGAATCGCAAACGTAACAATAACACTGCATTCCATCAATATACGAAAATTTATCAGTATATCTTTATGTATAACAGGTATAAACTATATGCACTTAAACACTGATTAAATTAGCTGTTAAATAAAACTATCACCATCTTGCAGTAGTTCTCATGAGGTGTTGTATGAAAGGGGAAGTTGAGACATGCATGCCTTGAATGTGGATAATCTCTAAGAGCCACCTATTTATCATTAATCAAATTATATATCAAAACCTCTCAGTAAAACACACATACAAACACAAACACTTCCAATGATACTAATATATTGAGACTGTAAATATAACACACTGATAACACAAAAGCAAGTTAACCAGACATCAAGTTTGTGAAAAAAAAAGTGCAATCCATACCTGACCTTTTTCAGCAATAACAAAGAGATCATTAGTACCATCAGGATGACCATCAATAAGATTATTGTTCATGGAGAGGTTGAAGACGTCGAGGGGCTCATAAGGGTCGAACTCCAAGATGAAACAGTCCTCTATTTCTTCTATGCGCTTCATGTCCGCCTTTTCTTTGAGACAAAATATGGATCTAATTGGAGACCCAATAGAAGAAGAAGAAGAAATGTCTCCGACTTCATAATAACTTGATTCATCTGAAGAAGTAATTGACTTCATCTGACTAACAAGTTTTCTCTCTTTCTCGGATGAGAAGGGTGATATATTAAGCTCATTTTCACTCATTTTCTTTCTTCTGTTTGGTTACCAAGCAGTTGAGTCCCTATGAATCAAGACGCAGAGAGTCTACTACTACTACTACTACAGCAAAGAAAACTTTCTAAAAAGGCAATGTTAAGTGGACCGTTGGGGTCCTTAACAAAAAATGATATTGTACTGACGAATTAACCAATGTTGTCTTGATTCATCTTTTTCTTCTCTCCTCTATGAAAGTTTTGCTTACTCAAAAGGGAAAAAAATCTACTCCTCCATTTTGGCCCATTTTAAAAATAAAATAATAATAATAATTAACTGTAAAAATTGTTTCCTTCAAATCCCACATACTAATCCACTGGTAGTCAAATTTACTTCTGAAACATTAATAGCATCCAGTTCTATAAATTAGAGGTAAAAATTAGGGTATCTACTCAGTTCTTTAAAAAAACGAACATTTCTCCTCTACAGTCCATGCTTGAAGGCCTACATTGATGTAGGCATTTCATTCAGAATTAACACTAAACAGGAAGTGGGCACAACTTTAAATAAATTTTCTAATTTAGAACTGCATTGTTTAAAATAATATAAGACATTGATCTGGACAAGAATTCAATTCCTTTTCTTTTTTTTAAGTACTGGAAGTAAATCAACTTCATCCACTCATCTCCAAAAAACTTATGAACTCTTCCAACATGTGCAAGGGGTTTGAATGCTGACAATTTTTTGGGGAGGGGTACACAAATCCTTGCTTTCACTTTCTGCAAAAGACCAGGAATCAGACTCCAGTTCCTTAACTAATAGAATTTCAAACATTTTACACCCAACTCTCAGTCTCTCACCATCCTTTACATATATCATAGCATGTATATATATTCATATATAAAACAACCCAAAATGAAGGAATAATAATAGCACATATGCCTCTTTAAATGAAAAAGGTTTCCTACAGTAGAAACATATCTAAAGAACCCACATATCAAATTCTAAGCATAAATTTGACAGCATTAAAGCAAAACAATTTACTTTTTCTTTTGTTATGTACCACTATACCAGAAAGGCAGAAACCCATTAACTACAATAAAGCACAAAGAAAGAAAAACTTCTTCAGTCCCAAACAGCTGGTAGTTTTTTCCTTAAATTTCTCCGGGACTTCCAATCTCCAACCTTCTCTGAAGCATGGCAGTGTGCTTGTTCATGCTGCATCCAATACTTGCACGGGGCAGATGAATCGCAAACATAACAGTAACACTGCAATAATTTCATAGATTGAAATTTATTATAGAATGGAGATAAAGTATACGTCCCATATTGCTTAAATGTTAAATCCCATTACCAGCTTGCAGTATTGCTCATGAGGTGTTGTCTCAAAAGGGAATTTCATACAGAGATGCCTTGAATGTGGATAATCTCTGCAAGCCACCTATTCACCATCAATCAAAATGAAAACATTTTAGGACAGCACATTCACAGAAAGATTTTGAGTAAAACACACGCAGCTAGTGGGCTTAAAACAACAAACACCATCCCTTAATAATATTACTTTACAAGCACACCAATCAAGGGCACTCTTGCCTACTCCCTTGCACACGCAATAAGACTCACCTGCACACAACTTTGAGCCACATGGATGGCACACAAAAAACACTCTATCTTACTGTATGTTTGGATGTTTGAAAGGAGAAGAGAGTAGAGGGTAACAGGGGGAGAGGAGAGGAAAGGGGAATGGTTATCCCTTCCCCTTGTTTGGGTTTTTTTAAAATATAGATATCCCTCCCCTTTGTTTGGATATTTTAAAAATTAAGTACTTTGTTTAGATATTCCAAAAATTAAGTACGTGGAGGAGATGTGAGAGATATGGTCATATAAATTGACAATTACAACACTTTTTGCTAATTCAATTGTTACAAGTGGAGGAGGGGAATTCGAACCATGGTTCTCCTCATAAAGGAGACCAGGCAATGCCACTAAATTACAAGAAATAGATATAAATTGACAATTTAATTTTTTTAATATAAGTGGAACCCCTCCCCTCCCCCTCCAAATTCATCTGATTTGGGGAAATTAAACATGAGGGGTTTGGAGGGGTAAGATATCCCTTTCAAATCCCCTCAAACCCTTCCCCCTCCAAACATCCCAACAGGGTTTCACTCACACCTGTGCCAGGCACTGTTGCACAAAAGATACACCTCCTTAGTGTTTAACATAGTTGTTACCTAGTCACACGATGACACCTAGAATTTCAACTCCTAAAATTTCAACTCCTTAGTCTCACACACAACATCCTTCCAGCCATGATATATCACTACTTAAAATCTTCTGTGTCGCCTTCGGGGTAGGTCTCACTGCCATCAACAATCTTCCACAACACTCCAAATAGGACTTTATGTAGATGCATCAATTACTATAATTGAAGTTGTTGAGCTTCTCCATCGCACAAGCCATGTTGACAATTTAATTTCATTTAAGCCCACATACTACTAACTAAACTTGACCTCAAACCAATGAAACATCACATGATTGGTGTGATGGCGAAGCTCAACAACAGCAATAATTATAGACATGTTAGATGTTACATATACTTGCACGAAGAGTCGGGCAAATGAACAATAAGATGAACCACCATCCCAAGTGTACCTAACACACTTCAATAGGTACACATCTCTCACACTCAAACCAAACTCTTCCGCACTAATACAATTTTTTTGTCCTTTTAGGGTGTTTGATAAGTTAATTATATTTTAAATGAACGCAGAAAATGAAAGCCAAACTCTCCTATGCTGCCATTCCATGATAGCACCAAGCAAAGAAATACAAAAAACCCATCATTCAATTTCATCAATAACAACAAAAAAATGGGTCTTTTCGTGTTCTACATTTCCTTAACAACCAAAACCAAAAAGACCCAATATGCATAAAAAAAAAAAATTAAAAAAAAAAAAAAAAAAAACCCATCACAGAAAAGAGAAAAACATTGAAATGGGTGTGTGATTAAGAATCCAAACCTGGCCTTTCTCAGCTACAACAGAGACTTCATTATCAACAGGACTATTGCTAACAGAGAGCTTTGAGATATCAATGGAGTCAAAGGGATCGAAGTCCAAAATGAAGCATTCCTCGATCTCTTCAATGCGTTTGATATCCGCGTTTCTTTTGACGCAAAACACGGGTCTCAACGGAGTCCCATTATCTTCTTCCTCTTCTGAATATCTCTCAGACGAAGAGGGAGATATCTCAATCACCTCTGTCCCATTTTTTGCCATTTTCTGTTTGGTAACCGAGAAAATGACTCCCTGTCTGTGATTTGAGCGATGCCACCGACTACTACTGTTATTAACACTCTGAGCAGAGCGACTCGGATTTCGAAAATATTTAGGTTTTGGAATTCGTGGAGTGGACCGTTGGAATTCCCCACAAATCAAACACAACGAGTGAAAATGGAGGAAGCAAACGACGCCGTTTTGTTTTTGGTTGTTTTTTTTTTTTTCACTTTCTAGCTATCATAAAGAAAGGGGAAATATTAAATATATAAATAAATATCTCACTTTTCATATTTTCTTCATTAAAAAAAGTATTCTCCCAAAACAAAAATAGTTTATAAAGTATATCATTCTATCATCTCTATCTTATCTATCCTAATTCCCAACATCATAAAAGATTGAGATTAACAAGGGAATATAAATCTGACCAAGATTTTTCTTTTGGCTAAGGATTAATAAAAAAATGGTAATGTTACATGCACGCATAAAATGACATAACTTTATATCTATTATTCATAATTCGTCACGTAGTGAGTTGTACCATTTTATATGTCCCCAATATTTTTCATAAAATAAAATTAAAAAGAAAAAAGAAAAAAAGAATGAAGAGTTTGAGGTAAAAAGAAAGTTAGAAAGTGGATGCCTGATTGTTTGTAATATTAGAATTTATAAAATAATTGAAGAAAATGAGGACATTCTTCAAGGCACTACTACTTTTTCTTTTTCTTTTTGAGATACACTTCAAGGCACTACTTGATGTGTGTTAGTGTGTAAATTTAAGTGCCTCATCGTCTACTAATAGGCCAAGTTCAGTTCAGAGAGACACAATTCTTCTTGACATAGCAACCTGATCAAGGCTAAGTCTTCACATTCAACAATTAGGTTAGTGAACTCAATTTCCCTGCTAAGAATCAAAGTTTGGAGCACAACCAATGTGCAACAAGTACCATGAAGATGGAGGCTATTAGATTAAGTTCCCATGAATCTAAGGATATAAATAGTGTCATATGATTTAAAATTCTATGCCACCAAATAATGCAACAATAACTCAATTTAAATGAAGTGTATATTTACTTGTTGATTTCTTAACTACCAAATTTTTACCATGAAATGAACTTTTTTTTTTTTTTTTTAGAATACTAAGTATTTTTAACATACACATACAAGAAGAGGGAAGAAGGTCTTAAAGAAACTAACAGTGGTGTATATCCAAAAAGATCTAACTCTTACATATACAACATAGGTTTTAAACTTCTTTAACTCACACTCATTTTCCAATGTGAGATTAACCCATTGTTTTTTTTTTTTTTTTTTTTTTTTTTTAGAATACTAAGTATTTTTAACATACACATACAAGAAGAGGGAAGAAGGTCTTAAAGAAACTAACAGTGGTGTATATCCAAAAAGATCTAACTCTTACATATACAACATAGGTTTTAAACTTCTTTAACTCACACTCATTTTCCAATGTGAGATTAACCCATTGTTTTTTTTTTTTTTTTTTTAGAATACTAAGTATTTTTAGAACACACAAAAAAAGAGGGGATAAGGTCTTAATTTTTAAGCAAACGAAAAGAATCATTTTCCACACAAATTCTAGTACATTATGCAATGATGGCACCAAAATTTTTTACCTAGGGCCAAACTATTGTATTGAATATAAACTAAAAATACATACATACAATAGGAAAAAAAACACACTTTCTCTTCTTTATCTTTAGGGTAGTTCCATGTTTGATTACACCATAATATAGTGAATATTTGCTCATGTTGTTGCTTCACCAATCTATAATAGCTAATTAATCAAACATTCAAGTTAGTATTTATCGAAAAATCATGTTATTAGATAAGATACATCTTTAAATAAAAAGATATATCTCTTTCCAAGAAATATGAAGGAGTATAAATATTGGGACTCCTCATTCATTTTAGATTATTTTCTCTCTCTCTCTTTAACAGTGCCAATGATTCTCACCCTAATGGAATTACCAAGAAACACTAAATGTAGAGCAGTTTGGCTGTTATACTAAGTTACTAACTTCTTTTGAGATTTTGAAAACATGAGACATCTTCTTTTATTTTATTTTATTTTTCTTAATTTTCCTTATTGAAAAAATTCAATTTTGACCCCTACATGTTTAATAATGTGAAATTAATAAAATTAACAGTTAAACCCATCAATTAAATAAAACAATCCAACAACATATATATTGACTTGAAACTATATAAAGATAGTCACACAAAGATTGATTAGTCAGGAATTGGGAAACCTAAGGAGAATCTCTCAAAAAATAAAAACCACTTGTTGGGACAAAACAAATCCTTTTAAAATCTACCATGTAAGAGCATCAGCATTAGAAAATGCTACTCTATTCTATTTTACTATCTCAAAAAGCCACTTTATTACTTATACCATACAATTTTACAATACCTCCAGTATCCCAAAACTCTATTATTTTACCATTTTATTAAAATATTATTTTTTAAGTCCAGAAGCAAACATAAAAAACAGTTTTTTGGTTACTTCCTCTCTATGCTCACTTCCTCCAGCTCGGTTTGTGTTCACTTCCTTTCTCTCTCCTGTCTCACTTCTCTATTACTTATCTGGGTTTGATTGTGCTCTGGTCTGTGCTTCGGTTGTGGATCGTGGGTGTGGATTGTGAATTCGTGATATGGGTTTCGCCGTGCTCTATGGTTGTGATCCAGTGGGTTTTTGGGTTTCGCCGTGCTCGATGGCGTCATCGTGCTCAGCATCCAATGGATTTTTGGGTTTCGCCGTGTTGGTTTTGATCCAATTGTGATATGGGTTTTTTGGGTTTTGTCGTGCTCTGTGGTGCTGGGTTGGCTGTGCTGGTGAAGCTTCAGCGATGGCGTCGCTGTGCTCAGCATCCGATGGGTTTTTGGGTTTCGTCGTGTTGGTTGTTATCCGGTTGTGATATGGGTTTTTTGGGTTTCACCGTGCTCTGTGGTGCTGGGTTGGCTGTGCTAGTGAAGCTTCAGCGATGGAGAGACAGAGATGAGAGACAGAGATAAAATATTATTATTTTTTTTACAATATTGCTACAGTGCAATTCTATGGTATCAAAGCCACTCTTTTCTAGCCGGTGATAGTGTTGTTGTGTCTTTATTTCTTGTCCGTGTCTACCCGAACCTTTGGTACTCTGTTGTTGTGTTCCCTTCTTACCGTCGTTGGCACCACCCTAGTCGTAAAGTGAATTCCTAGAACCAAACTGTAAGGCCCGTTTGAGCCAAGAGAGGGCGTGTAGGGCATGAGAGGTATAAGGTTGGTTAGGGTATGTGTTATGAAATGCAACGGTTGTGAGAAAAACATGATAATTGAGTGTTGAACCTAGGATAGTATGGATAAGTTGTGGAGATCCAACTCCTCTATCAGCTCCAGGACTGGTTGTCCTCTTGTTATCGTAAATGAAGAAGATCACACTGTTGAAGAACATGAGATCCCTGATTTCCGGAAATGGAATATTCCTAAAGTTGATACTAAATTTGTTTATAAGACTAGTTTTGTTGAAACTACTTTCTATCCCATTTACAAAGTGAGAACTGTTGAACAAACATTTTCTATTTCTAGAGTTCATGAAAAATGTTGCTTGTTTTCTAAAAGAAATATTAATGAATTCATTGCTAAAAAACTCAGTTATTTGCATATTGGTATGGTTCAAGTTGCTATTAAACCACTCACCCGAAAGGGTATTAATGCTTCTGTTCTCATGTGTTTACATGATGCTAGATTTAAAAATTTTAAAGATAGCATTCTTGGTATGATTACTGCTTCTTTGTATGATGGTCCTGTTTATTTTAACTGTTATCCTGATCTTACTCTTGCTTTGGATGATCCTAATATTGTTAAAGCCTTGACTTTAAATATTGCTTCGTCTGGTTATATCATGGAAGAAGGTCGTAAGCCTTTTGCTTTGATTTACCGCATTTATTACAGATTATTGGGTACTCAATTAAATCCTGGTGCTATAAATCATAGAGAACCTTCTGGTAAAACTATGTTAATTCAATGCTCAACTCTTGATGCTAAAGTTCAAGTTCCAAAAATGATTCAATGGCAAGACGTTAAGCTTCCCACTGAATGGTTGTTGGAACAAGAATCTCCTCTTGTTAAACCTGTTTTTGATGAACTTGATCTCACTCATATTCAACAATATCTTGATGGTACTGTTAAAATAAGTTTTCAAAATAACCAACCATTAAGGATCAACGAAGGAAGGTATTCCTTTGCTGGATCTGAAAATATTTCAAAAAGAGATCAAGACTTCAATGATTTTTTGCAAAAAAATCTTGAAAAACCCACTGGTTTAAGGCTAAAAGGAGTTTCCAGCGGTAACTCCCAAGTTAGCACTCCTTTCTATTCTACTAAAGCTGAATCTTCCTCTCCTCATGGCAACGTTGCTATTGATAATGAAGAAGACTCTGTATCTGTTGCTCCATCAGATTCTGATTTTCCTCCTATTGAAAATCCTCCTGTTTACCAAAATCAATTAAGAGTTTTGGCTGTTTTAAATGATGATTTTGAAATTGATTAGGATTCTTTGTACAATGAGTTTATGCTTTCAAAAAACAGACCTAAAAGAAAATATTTCCAAAATAATTTTGCTCAGTCTGAAAAAGACCATGTTAAGAGAAAATGGTTAGAAAAGCTGAATCAATTGAAAAAACATATTTTGTTTTTTAATTTTCTTGAAAACCATTATGTTTCAAAAGATGAGATTTCAAAACAACATTTAAATGTGATAAAAAAAATCAAATTTTGTTAAAATAGATAAAACCATTATTAGGTCTAGTCATCCTCCTCTTGAGCCAATTTTGATAACTACTAAGAAAGATGAAGTGACAAAAGAGGAAGTGAAGGCCTCTCCTTTCAAAATTGCTGATGATAAAACTCTCATTGTTAGTCTTATTGAACAAAACAATTTTACTAATGAATCTTTGCATGTTATTGGTCAACAGCTTGACCGTATTGAAGAAAAAATTGTTGAAAAAACTGTTTCTGTTGAAAAACCTATTGTTTCTGTCAAGACTAAGGAACCTTTGAATAATTTACCTAGTCATGATAAAAATTTCAAGTTCAAAACCTCCCAATCTAAAACTCTTGTAATTGTTGAAAAAATGCTTTCTGATTTAAAAGTTAAAACTGAGGGTACTTCTCGAAGTACAGCCTGCACTATTTCAAGAAATGAAAAAGAAATTGTTTCTGATGAAAGTACAGATTCTGATATTGTATCTTCTGTTTCTGAAAAAAAGATTTTTGATGATGATTTACCAGAAATTAAAAGATTTGTTGGGACTTCCAAACCTATGTTTCTTACTAAAAATTGGTATTCAAAACCTACTCCCCCTGATATGCAGTTTGAAGAAAGACCTTTTCAAACTCAGTTTTCTGTTTTTGCTGATAAGATTTATGAATGGAATATTGATGGTTTGTCTAAACAAGAAATCATTAATAAAATGGGTCATATGTCTATGGTTGGAATTGCTTATGTTAATAACCATAATCTTGATCTCCCCGAAATTGTTGACCTTCTTGCTATTGGTTTTTTTGGTACTCTTCGCGGATGGTGGGATTCATATCTCACAGAAGATTCTAGAGAATTTATTAAACATGCTGTTAAAAAAAATGATGAAGGTTTGCCTATTTTTGATGAAAGTATTGGTCGAGGTATTCCTGATGATGTTAATACATTGATTTATACTATTATTAAACATTTTGTTGGTACTCCATCTAATATTTCATCTCGAATTTCTGATTTGCTAAATAATTTGAAATGTCCTACTATGTCTGATTACAGATGGTACCAAGATGTTTTCCTTTCCAGAGTAATGCATCGAAAAGACTGTTTCAAGCCTTATTGGAAAGAAAAGTTTATTGACGGTTTGCCTCCTATCTTTGCTCATAAGGTAAAACAAGAGTTAATTGGTCAAAATGATTCTATTGATTATGGTAACTTAACTTATGGTGATATTTTAAGCACTATTAAAAAACTTGGCATTAATATGTGCAATGATGAAAAACTATTAAAACACCAATTAAAAAATAAAATAAAAGCTAAATATGAAATGGGTAATTTCTGTGAACAATATGGTTTGCCCCCTATTGCTCCTTCCAGGCAAAAAGGGAAAAAACATGATAAAAGTCACAAAAATTACAGTCATAAAAGATACAGAACCAATTTTGTTAAGCCAAATGATTTTTATGATAAAAAGAAACATGTTAAACAAAGATCAGGTAAAGGTAAATGTTTTAACTGTGGAAAACCTGGACATTTCAGTAAAGATTGTAAACAAAAACCTGGTAAGTTAAAAAATAAATTTAACATGCTAAACATTGGTGATAAAGAGCAAGAAGAATTATTCAGAATCCTTGAATCAAACAATTCATCTGATTCCTTGGAAGATGATTTTTCTTCTTCTGATTCTTGTTATCAATCTGCTACTGATTCTTCTGATTCTCCTAATATTAAAATTGGTTGTAGAGATTCTTGTTGCAATGTTATTAAATCTGTTAAAACCCTCACTAAGAGTGAAAAGAATGAAAAATTAATAATTCAACTGATAAATCAAATTCAAAATCCTAAATTACAAAAAGAATATTTGGATAAGTTCAAGAAAAAATTGGTAAAAAATGAAACTGATAAAAAACTAAAATCAACTATAAGCTTTGAAGAAACTCTGGAAAGATTTAATAAAAAGAAATCCAAAGATTTAACTGTTAATGATTTACAACATGAAATTAATATTGTTGTTAAACAAGAGATAAGCGAATTAAAACATGATTTTAAAAATATTAAAAGTGATAACAATAATCTTAAACAAGAACTGATAATGTTAAAAGTTGATAAAAACCTTGATAAACAACAATCTGATAAATTTGATAGTGAACATGATGAGCACAGAGATGGAGATGAATCCAGTCAACAGGCTCTTCTTTCTGATAAAGGTATTGCTGATATTTTCACTGATCCTCAACTTGCTATTGTTAATAAAATACTTCCTCCAAAATGGTTTACGAAAGTTAAAATTGTTGTTTCTCCTGATTATCATTTTACTGTTATTGCTATGATTGATTCTGGTGCGGATATGAACTGTATCCAAGAAGGACTAATTCCTTCAAAATATTTTGAAAAATCTACTGAAAGATTGGTTTCTGCTAATGGTTCTCAAATGAAAATTAAATATGAATTGAATAATGCTCATGTGTGCCATGATAATGTCTGTTTCAAGATTCCTTCTGTTCTTGTTAAAAACATGACTGATAAAGTGATTCTTGGTTTGCCTTTTATAAATGCTTTGTATCCTTTTCTTGTTGAACATGATGGAATTACTACTGATCCTTTTGGACAGAAAGTAAAGTTCAAATTTGCTTCAAAATTTGAAATTGACACTAATGCTGCTTCAAACATGATTTATGCTAAAATTAAACATCTTAAATTCCTTCAGCAAGAAGTTAGATACAAGAAAATTGCTGAACAAATTTCTAATAAATTGTTGCAATCCAAAATTGATAATTTTCAGAAAATATTGATTGATGATGTTTGCTCTAATGTTCCTAATGCTTTCTGGCACAGGAAGAAACATATTGTTGACTTGCCATATGTTAAAGATTTTGATGAGAAAAATATTCCCACCAAAGCTCGTCCTATTCAACTGAATGCTGAAACTGTTGAATTTTGCAAAAAAGAAATCCATGATTTGTTGCAGAAAAAATTGATTAGGAATAGCAAGTCCCCCTGGTCTTGTTCAACTTTTTATGTCCAAAAAAATGCTGAGATTGAAAGAGGTACCCCAAGATTAGTAATTAACTACAAACCCTTGAATAAGGTTTTGGAGTGGATTCGGTATCCTATTCCCAATAAGAATGACCTAGTCCATAGGCTAAGTGAAGCTGTAGTGTTCTCCAAGTTTGACATGAAATCTGGGTTCTGGCAAATCCAGATTAGTGAGAATGATAGGTACAAAACTGTTTTTACCACTCCTTTTGGACATTATGAGTGGAATGTTATGCCATTTGGTCTTAAGAATGCCCTGAGTGAGTTTCAAAACATCATGAATGATATTTTGAATTCCTTCAGTCATTTCACCATTGTTTATATTGATGATGTTCTTGTTTACTCTAGCTCTATTGATGAACACTGGAAACATTTGTATTCGTTTCTGGATACTATTAAAAGAAATGGTCTTGTTGTCTCTGCTAAGAAAATCAAATTATTTCAAACCAAAGTTCGTTTCCTTGGCTATGACATCTCTGAAGGACAGATTCGTCCTATAGATAGAGCCATCCAATTTGCTGATAAGTTTCCTGATGTTATCATTGATAAAACACAGCTCCAAAGATTTCTTGGGTCATTAAACTATGTTGCTAATTTCTACAAGGATATGAGGAAACAATGTAAACCCTTGTTTGACCGGTTAAAAAGTAATCCCTCTCCTTGGTCTGATGTTCATACTTCTCTTGTTAAACAAATCAAATCTCATGTTAAGAGATTGCCTTGTCTTGGTATTCCCACTGTTGGTGCTTTCAAAATTGTTGAAACCGATGCCTCTGACATTGGTTATGGTGGCATTCTGAAACAAAGAGTTTCTCCTTGGTCACCGGAACAAATTGTTCGTTTCTATTCTAGTATTTGGAACAATGCACAGTTAAATTATAGTACTATTAAAAAAGAGATTTTATCCATAGTACTATGTATTTCAAAATTTCAAAGTGATTTATTAAATCAAAAGTTTTTGTTACGAATTGATTGCAAAAGTGCTAAATATGTTATTGAAAAAGATGTTGAAAATATTGCTTCAAAACATATTTTTGCCAGATGGCAAGCTATTTTGAGTGTTTTTTATTTGGATATTGAATATATTAAAGGATTTCAAAATACTATCCCTGATTTCCTTACCCGTGAATTTCTGCAGTGTCACAATGGCAAGTAGACGGTCGAAAGACAAGACACCTGCCATTGCTAATCCAATTATTAAAAAAGAACCTGTTTCCTCTTTGGACATTGTTAACCGTTTCACTCCCCTAGGTACTATTCCCAAGCCTAATTATTCTTCTGTTTTAGCCTCCCTATATGATCCCTATGCTCTAGCCACCGTTCACCAACCTGTTAAAACTGTTTACCCTAATGCTTCCAATGCTTCCCAGTATGTTAAAAAACAATCTATCCAAAACCTGTTTTCCGTAGAGCCAAATAGGGCCTCTATTACTAACCCTTTTAGGCTTGCTACTAGTTATTTTCCTCCACAATTTCACTGGATTCCTGAGCACTGCCAAAAGACTGTGCAATACTATTCTGAAATTCTACGTCATGAAAATTCAATCACTATCAAAGCTATAACTGACAAGGCTAATAGTGATAAGATTATTTATCACAGTGTTTACTTAAACCACATTATTTCTGAAGAAATGTGGGGCCCCAACCCTGCCGCCACAAGAAGATTACCAAAATCTCCTATTCCCTATTCATATCATGATTATATTACTGCCTGGTTCAGATTCATGCTCCACCAAAATGAAAACATGTCCCATTCATGGTTTGTTAATTTTGATAAAGATTTCGACTCTGAATTCCCTCTTTGGTTCATCCGCTGGTGGTCCCAGTTTGGTTCAACTATTGAAATATTCCCTACGCCATTGAAGGATTCTTTCCAAAATTTTACATTAAGGTTCAGAACTGATGCTCATGGAGCTAAATTCACTCCCCTGCTTCATTTTACTGAGAAATATAAGGTTCCTTGGATTCTAAAATGGCAGTATGTTAAGGAAGGGGACGTTCTTGCTCGCTATTGGTATGTTAAATGGTGGGATAAGTTTGCTCACACCCAATCCATAATTAACAATGTTACCAGAGATTTCCCTTTTCCAAGTGCTTCCCTAATAAGAATCACTACCCCTGTGCAAAAAGTTGTGGTTGATGCACCTGCTTCCTCATCTGCTAAAAATGTTAAACCCCCTGTTAAGACCAAGAAGAAGGGTTTTCCTTTGAATGCAATCCGCAAGGACCCTGATGCTTTGTATGCCCTGCTCACCAAGATGATTAAGGAAGATGAAGCTGCTGATTCAGATGACGAACGGTCCTCTCAACCTCTGTTACAAAAGACCCTTATTACCCCTACAATTAGGAGTGGTTTGGTCATGATAAAGAAGATGCTGATGACTTAGCAAAAGATTGATTGGATGTTTGATTCCTCTATTTGTCTGGCCTACATAACGGCCAAAAATGTTGCAATGTTTACTTTCTGGTTAAATTCTACTATTGATTTCCACCTCTGATGATGATGTTCTGAAAAGAAGATTTCCCATGTTTCTTGTTGAAAAGAAGATTCTCCCTGATTCCAAGGCTTTTGGTCATACCAAAATCACTTTGGCAAGCATTTACTATTCACTGCACTGTTCATTATTTACTTTTACTATTGTTGAACTATTCACTCAGATATTTTGCCTATTTAAGGGGGGTTGTCCCTTAAGTTTTTACTACAGAATTTTCTTCCCTTAGAACTCCTTCCCTTAGGAAGCCTTCTTAGAAATAGAATTCCTTGTTTCTACTACTACTACCTTGTTCACTACAAACCTTGTAACTCTACAAACCTTGTAACTAGGACTAGTTCAAACTTTGTAATTGTTAACCTGTACTGTTGAGATCTTGTATTCACTACTACTGTAAGTGTTTATTCTACTTTCAATAACAAGTATTTTCAGTTTTATGTTCATTATTCTACTTGTTGCTACCGCCACCTTGGACGGATTACCGCCATAACGGACGGTTCTAAATTGCTTTCATTTACTTTGAATTATTTTCATATATACTGCTTTGCTGGTTCTACCGCCTTACTATTGTTCTTATTTTAAGTTATTTACTTACATTTACTTACATTCACTATATTACACTGTGCTTCCGTCTCTTCCCTTCAGTTGTGCGTCATGTAGAATTGCACTGTAGCAGTATTGCAAAAAAATTTGCAATTCTTGGGTTTACAATTCTTTGATACAGAGCATTTTGAAGCATTTTGGGGCTACAAATGCCAAATTCTCCTTACATTTGGCATTAGCATTCTCCAATGCTAATGCTCTAACGAACACTCGAAGAGTTACAAACACCTGCTTGTATTCCTACCTCGATAATCTCAGAGTCAATGGAATCCTTCTTTAACAAGAACCTTTGACATTGTAGTGAACTTCACTAAAGATTTGTAGTTTTGTGGTTTCAAACTCATAAACTTAAAGTGGGTTTGACTTATGAGTGGGATAATGGAAGGAGTATTTTATCAAACACTAGGTATTGGATTATATAATCTTAACTATAACATTGGTTGGAAAAATAAGGCTCATGATCAAGTCCAAAGTAAGAGAGAGAGAGAGTTTGCTCAATTTTTTTTTTTTTTTAAAGTAAGAGAGAGAGGATTAGATTTTTCTCTTTTTGCACAAGCAGACAAGTTGGGTTAAGAAGCTTCACTCTCTCTATTTCCATCAAATCCTTTATGTGCTGGACCTATGAGACGCATGTCTCACTGACATGTGGATCTCATGCGTCTCTATATGTCAGTGAGACATGTGTCTCATAAATCCAGCGCAGCTGCGTAGGAAATACTTTCTCCTCTATTCCTTATTTTGACCAAACAAAATGTTGTGTGTTTCAACGAAAATGGCTCAGAGAGTGAAACTCCACAATCTTCCCTCTATCAAGTTCAAGAGAAACAAATCTCTGTACTCTTTCTGTAAAGTCCTCACGGATCGATCAGTGGCTCAAGAACCCAAAACCTTCTCTATTTGCTTTCTTAGCCATAAAGGCTGATGATGAACTAAAAACCCCAAGCTAATTCCAAGGGAACGAAAATGACTGCTGACCTCCACAACCAAAAGCCTCTATGTGTATCCTCTTATTTCAACAATGGCTGGCCCTAAAATAAAATCCAAGTTAGAAAACGAAAACTAAAAATAATTGTCAACTTTAAAATTTTTTTTTTTATAGGAAATAATTGTCAACTTAAGTACTTAACTGTTGTGAATTGTAAAAAATGTTGTATCTCTAACATTATTCCTAAAGAGTGTGCTCGAGCAAGCTTTAAATCTTTAAAGTAAGTATTCGGCCGAAAAAACAAAATCTTTAAAGCAAGTGTTAGGTCATGGGCGGAGCCATGTTGAAGGGTGGGGGGGCCATGGCCCCCCCAAAATTTTGAAAATATTTTAAATATATATATAATTATTTTAATGTTTTCAAAATTTAGTCTACAAAAATAAGAGTTGGCCCCCCCTAAGTATTTGAATTAGTCCAATGATGCTTTAAAAAAAAAATTAGTCTAATAGTTATAGAGACAACTTTATTTTTTGCAATTCTATTTTTTATTATAAAATGTGCTTTTATATCTGTTAAATATTTGAAAATGTTTAGCACCAAACATGTTTGAATTTATCTTTTTCAACCTGTTATGTGGCGATTAACAAGTCATTGACTCATTATAAAATTATTGTCACTAAAACTACACATGAAATGTCTCTTTAGTTGCCACATAATAGGTCAAAGCAAAATAATTTCAAATATGTTTGGAGCTTAATTTGTTCCTCCAAGTTTTGGATCATTCTTGTTTTTGAAAATTAAATTAGTTCAATTGAATAATTTTACTTACAATAGTATAAAATTTGATAATTTTTATAGAAAATGAAACTTTTTAAGAATTTCACTATGAAAATTGTGAAAATGTATTTTATTAATTTTATGAAAGATAGCTATGAAACATAATTTTGATTGAAAATATTAAGCTCTTTTTTTGTTGGATGTGTGTATATATACAACTTATCAAATAAAAAAGTGTGTGTATATAATAAAAAAAGCATGTGTATTTATGTGTGCATATGGGGTTGTCTTGATAAATATATTAGTGTTGCAACTTGGCCCCCCCAAACAAAAATTCCTGGCTCCGCCCCTGTGTTAGGTAGACTTTGGAACAAAATTTTTGTGTGAATGATTGATAACTAAGACTAGCTTGAGCGAAATTAATCCTGCAGATGCCAAATCTTTTAGCAGCTTCACATGTGAATTTTCATTGACATAATTACAACCTTAATGCAAATTACACTGTCACAGATAATTTGTCAATTTAAATCTTAACTCTTGCAGTATAATTATTCTGATTAGAACACACCATTTGAGGATATTTTCGATGAAAACTTTAATTCCATTTGTAATGATGCCAATGGTAAAGATGTGTTTTATATATAAAAGGATTTTATTTTATATATTAGTAGTAGCACTATGTCATTGTGATATACAAATTAATTATTAAAATAAAATTAATAAAATTTTATATTAATAAAATTTTCTAATTATGAATCTTATTGGCGTAAACTTTAAACCACACTTTCTATAATAAAGATTAAAGAGGACACAAAGAGCACAATAATTGAAACTTCAAATTGCAATAACTACAACTTGCAGTCCTTTTCTTTAAAACGTTTTTTTAAGATAATGTTTACATTGAATCGCACAACAATATAGTTTGATGAATAAGACCGATATCTTTTTGTATTACATATGATATGATTTGGTGGAATAATAAAAAGAAAGATGAGTAATTTTGAGTAGTCAAGGCCAGGTGCCGTATCTTGAAATCTGCTTTTTATAGAGCATAATATAAGCTATTGAAAACTACATTGTAAAGACCACTGTCTCTAGGCTTAAAATAATGCTGAAACCAAATTCTGGGCATTTCCCTTCGTTGTTATTTGCGACTAAGCATGACCTCTTTGCTTAGTACATGTCTATGTAGAATTGTAGATGATGGATTTGGTGGCACGTCCTGCGTACCCAAACCTGAATATCATAATGAGTAATGACCATCTCTCGATTGTAGAAACTAACCAAAGTCAGATGTCTGTCCAGAAAATCTATTAATTAACATGCAATAGAATAATATTTGTATCAAATGGTCACCTTTTCTTGTTTATAATTAAAAAATAATAATTCGCTATCTGGCCATGGCGTATTGATAGGAGTCTCGACACGTGATGCTTGAGGGGTGTGCTGGTTCGAGTTACATGCTTCAATGAAAAAAAGTTGTATTGTGATGTGGATAGTCCTAATCTACCTGAAGGCACTCCACACCATGCTAAATTTAGGTTTAAGTGGACAGAGTTGGTAACTACACGCATGAGACCCTTTTTCTCATTAATCAAAATTAAAAAAAAATAATAATAATTCATATAAATTTTGACATCTTCAATGCGAGATTGAAATTATCTTAAAGGTTGATAGTTGATACTAAAATATACTAGACAATCACTATTTTGACCGAGGGTTAGTTGTGCTAATCTAATCAAGTTAAGCTTATATATTTTAATTATAAAAAATACTATATGAAAAAGAATCCAGGGTTGGTGGGAAAGTAGGTGAAGATTTGGTTCTGAATTTTCTTGGGCTTTATATGGTTTTGGAGAACAGTGTGCTAGGCTACTAGCTTCCAGAAAGACGATGGGGTCAAGTCCTGGTAACACTTTTCTTCGCCAATAGCTGCGATCCATGTCTTTTTCTATCTTCTAATTTCTAAATTCCAACTTCTATTTTTTTTTTTTCCCCTAAATTCTAACTTCTAAGTTCTGAAGGTTAGGTGAGATGTTATCCCATTTGAAATGTCAATGCCACCCAATCAATAAAAAGCCATACTAGTCCATAAAAGACAAGCTCAGGCCCGCTCAACAACTACGAGAGTGTTAGGCAAAAATTTTAAGTGGGATCTTTTTTATATTTAAATATTAATTAAATAATATTAATTAAAATTATTTTATTTAAAATATATTTTTCTCGTTTTTTAAGATGTAAAATTACTAATTGGTTATTGCAATTTTTCTAGAGCTATGACCACTTTATACTTTAAAGTCTAAACCTTCATAAATAAAAATTAATTTATTACATGATTCAATAAATTATTATCACTATAATACAATTGAGTTGATATAATATACATCAAATTATTAGTTAATGTGATAATTTATAATAATTCATAGAGTAAAAGCTTGCATTAGAGAAAAATTATTAATTTGAGTGGGTATACATTGAGTGTGGGTGTGGCCCGTGTGGGTGGGTTACTGGGTTAGTGAGTGTGTAGGCAGTGTAGCCGTGTGGGTGGGGGCTAGCTACTAGCTATATGCGGAGATCTCTTGCACCTGCACAGTAGCTATGAAATTGTTTTCAACTTTTTTTTAGATTATAAAATATTATATACTCAACAGTTGAGTCCTATCACTCCAGGGGCGGAGGCACGTTATGCTTTGAGGGGGCCATGGCCCCCCCAAAATTTTTTAAAACCTCTATAATAATAGGAAGAAATAGGTCTTACACTTTCTCATTTAAGAGCTGGCCCCCCTATGAGAAAAACTTGGCCCCTCCTCCAATACCTCCAATACGTAGCCATAAAAATGCCCCACCCCAAATTCCTACCTTTCCTCTTTTTTACTTTTCCTTTTTTTTAACTTTTCCTTTCCTTCTCTAAGACATGTCAGCCATATCCCACATTTTTTTTTCTTGAGTAAGGCCATATCCCATAGCTATTCAAAGACACTGGTGTGGGAATTATCATTAGAGAGTAGAGAGATTGTGAGGGTACAGTATTAGACTATTAGTAGGAATGAAATTGATTTTGAATTTAGTTGGGATGAATGAAATTGATTTTGAATTTATTTTTGACCATGGTAGTCTAATTTGGTTGAATTTTACTGTTATTTATTTTATGGTTGCTTATGGTGACTTTGTTATATTTAATTTCTATAAATATTATTTCTTGTAAATGTAGTCTAGTTTTGGTTAGATTTAATGTTTTTTTCTAAAACTAATGGAGGAAGACATGTATATATGTATATATGTCATTCTTTGTATTTTTCTTGAATTGCAAATCAATATGATAATATTACCTCGGCCCCTCCAACCAAAAATTTCTAGCTACGCCCCTGCCTATCAGGCTATCATTCTATCAACTATCATGTTGTGTGCAGTGTGCACTGTCACTGTAGAGTGTGACAGTGAGCGGACTGTGCATTATTTTTTTCCCTTTTCAAATTTTCTGCAATTTAGAATAGAATAGGGACTTTTTAATTCATTTTACTGAGTCATTAACCAATAAAAAGACTAAAAAAAATTTATTTTTGTAATTAAAATATATAGATAAATATATTATTTATATATATAATTTTTTTTACAAGTGAGAGCCTTATTTTATTTAGAAATTTTAGATAATTACATCTATTGTTCAGCCGGTCCTGAACAAGTTGTGGTACCCTTTTTCAGTGACCATATTTCATTTTAGGACAAGAATAGCACTTTCAGAATGGGAACTAAAAACAGTGGTGGAGGCCATGTATGTAGCTTTCGAAGCACCCTTTCATGGAAGTGAAAAAATAATTCTTTAAGGACCGTCAAATTTCTTGGATAATGCATGGATTGTATTATTTAGCATTCTTCCTTCTGCAGATTGAAATAATGCAATCCGACAATGAGTTAAAAAAGTAGCAGGTATAAGTAATCTAGTCAATATTGTAATGATTAATTTCTAAGAAAATAAGGTAGGTTATTAAGTGGATTGCAAGAAATCAATAAACAGGTGAAGATATGATGTAACAACTAACAAGCCATAATTGTTTTTTAAGTGATGTTATAGTTGGATGATCCAATAACAATTAGTATAATATTCTGGTCGAGCCCACTGACTTCACTCACCAACTAATTTGGTTCCCCAATCATAAGTTAGGAATGTGACTAATAATTGATAATTTTGCCCATGAATTTTTCTGAGAAGCTAGGAAATGAAAATTGAGAAAGATTATAGCTTGTTTGGATTGAGGGGAGGGAGATGAAGTAGAGGCAATTAGACTAGAGTTGACTAAATATTATGCTAATTTTTGACTAACTCTACTCTACTCCTCTTGATCCAAACAGGCTATAAAGCTTCACAGAAAAGCTCTACCTTACTATTTCTTGTGTACCCTTAAATGAGAAAAATATCCACCACTTTGTTTGATTGCTAAAAAGAAATGACAACAAATTTTATATGCATTAAATAATCTTGCAAACTAATTTCCCCAAAGACAATTAGCCTTTTTGTTTCCTATATTATTCAATTGATAAACAGAACACGTACCATAGATGTATAAACTAATGGAAGAGCATTGTTCTAACTATGATTTAAAAAAATATATGTATTAATCACTAACTTGTTCAATGCAATTGAGGAATGGTTTTGCAAAATGATATAGTTAATAATATCAATAAATCAAAAATCAAATCAAAAAATTTGTTAGAAAATATCAAATATAACTCAATTAAATTTGGTTTAGATTGGAGAGAATTAAACGTAATTTATTCACATTTTTTTAGTAATAAGTTGATTTAGTCAAACAAAACTTGCCACATATGAGGTTTAATTAATTTCAACTAACACTTACTGCTATTTAATTAATAAAAATAATAAATTAGATATTTATGATAAAAAATAAGTTCTAAAATTCATGTTTGTTGCAAGTATTCAACCTATGTATTACAAGTCATATGATGAATTTTTATTTGGTGACTCATTAATTATTGAGATAATTTTTTTTGGATGAATTTTTTTTGGGTTTTGTTTTTAAAGTTTAAACCATTTAAGATTTAACAGACTGTCTTAAATCAACAAAGTTGAATTGTCTACTAAAAAGGTCAAAATGACTTCTTCTTCTTTTTCTTTTTTTTCCTTTTTTTTTTTTTTTAATATATGAAGATTTTAGTTTGAATTTTATAGTGATTACATACTTTTTTTTTTTTTCTTTCAACATTTTGTTCCACGTATTGATGTTTTTTGCAAATTTAATTAGGTGTGTCTTCTAGAACTTAAAAAAAGTAGCTTAGTGCAATTAAGGCCTGAGCAGATTAGAATTTCAGATCCTGGAGTGATTCTTCGGTCACAGAAAGCAACCATGTTTCAGTTAATTCCAAAGCTAAATTAATAGCCAGTTTGCCACAAGTTTATTCCTCTTCTTTTTTAATAATTAAAGTTGGTTAGAGAAGGAAGAAGACTAAAGTGCCTATTATTCAAGCAAAAAAGAGAGTAAAAAGTCAATTAAAGATAAGCACAAACTTGCCACTAAATTCTAAAGGTTACCAAAGGACTGAAGGAGTATCGGTGGCCACAATTTCTATATATATTTTTGTTTCTTGCTAAGCTACTATTTAAGCTCGGATGTTTGGAAAATTACTTATATAAATCGAACTAAAAAATAAAACCAATTTGTTAAGAGTTTTGTAATTCAATAACACTTATTTTTCCTTATGAGAATAATTAAAATTTGAATCAGATAATATATTTAATAGTTAATACTTTTTTTTTAATTTTTGGTGGAATAGTTAATACCATTTTGAATCTTCTTCTTTTTTTCTTTTTTCTTTTTTCTTTTTTGGTAACAAACAAACTTATCCAATTAAAAACGAACTAAAATAAGATATATTGAAGGAACTCATTTTATGGTTTTTAAACACTAAAAAAAAAAAAAAACAGTTCTTTTAAATCTTTTTTACTTTTTGATGTGAGGATTAGTGATGCAGGGGATGCCTATAAACTTCGGTCTTTTTATTTTCTTTTTCTTTTTTTCTACAAAATCTGCAATTCTACTTTGGAGACCAACCGCTCATCTACTTTGGAGAGCAATGAACAATATGAAACATTTTAATTTTTTTTTTTTTAAAGAGAGTTTCAATTTAAGACGTTTACTCCTAATAATAACTCTTTATCAGTTTTAATAGATGTTTTAAATGTCTTAAAAGTAAGAAATTAAGAATATTTCTTTTAAAAGTAATAGACTTCGAATTTATGAGACCTCTTAAATGTCTAGTTTCAAATGTCTTAGAAGTAAGAAATTAAAAATACTTCTTCTAAAAGTAATATACTTCGGATTATGAGGCGTCTTAAATATCTAGTTTTAAATGTATTATTAGAAGTAGGAAATTAAGGGTCCGTTTGGATTGAACTTATTGTTGCTGAAACTGAAAACTGAAAACATTGTAGCAAAATAATTTTTAAATGTGTAAATAGTACCGGGGATCCATTTTTAATATTTTTTAATACGTAAACAGTATATGCACAGTGCGTGAACAGTGTATATACTGTTCATAACAGTAAATTCTGTCACCCAAAGTCAACAAATGTGAAAAAAAAAAAAAGGAAAACGTAACACTTGTAAAACGCAGACGCCGGATTCAGTGGAATCCAAACGGCCTCTAAGCATACTTCTTCTAAAAGTAATAGACTTCATATTTATGAGTCGTCTTAAATGTCTAGTGTGTGTATATATGTATATATTGTTTGTTTGTTTTTTTTTTTTTTTTTTTTCAATGTGAAAGTATATATATATAGTGGTTAGATTATTTCTTCGGTCCTTCTAAAAGTAAGACCTAGAGTTAATACTATGGGAAAGAAAATTGTAATGTAGTACCTAAGTGTTGGATTTATTGATTTGGAACCTAACGTAGATTTAGTGGTTATAAAAATTAACAACCACGCAGTTAGTTTTTGAAATATTTGGAATATCTCAAACTCTCTTGAATAAGAAGTGAAATAATCCAATCAAAAGTTGAGACACCCTTTTTTTAATAAAATTTTTTAAGACAGATGAGTATATGCTAAGACCAATAGTTGATATTAACAAAGTTACAAAAAAAAAAAAAAAAAAAAAAAAAACAAACAAACAAAGACTTACGAGTAGAAGGTTTTTTTTTTTTTTTTTTCCTCTTTTGAAGTAAAAACTATAACAAAGAACATAAAAATATACTTCAGATTTTATATAAATGACGAGTCTCACTACAAATTATAGAATATTTCTATAGTACTCTCAAATGATTACCAAGTCAAAGGTCAAGTGGGTGGAGGACACTTGCTGTAGAGTGAAAATGCTTGGTGGTGGTTGAGGAAAACCATATATATTAACGATTCCAACCTTGTCATAGCATATACTCATCTTCCCAAACCTCTCTCTCTCTCTCTCTCTCTCTCTCTCTCTCTCTCTCTCTCTCACTTTAACAATTCTAATTCATACTCAAAACCCACATAACCAAGCCACAAAAAAAATGGGCTCAAGTGGCGAAACCCAGATGACTCCAACCCAAGTCTCTGATGAAGAAGCCAACCTCTTTGCCATGCAACTAGCCAGTGCTTCAGTGCTCCCCATGGTCCTTAAATCTGCCATAGAACTTGATCTCTTGGAGATCATAGCCAAGGCTGGACCGGGGGCTTACCTTTCTCCTTCAGAGATTGCTTCCCAGCTCCCTACAAAAAACCCAGATGCACCAGTGATTGTGGACCGTATATTGAGGCTCCTGGCTAGCTACTCTGTTCTCACATACTCTCTGCGCACACTCCCTGATGGGAAAATTGAGAGGCTGTATGGTACAGCTCCTGTGTGTAAGTTCTTGACCAAGAATGAAGAAGGTGTATCTCTTGCTGCTCTCTCTCTCATGAATCAAGATAAGGTCCTCATGGAGAGTTGGTAATTTCTTCTCAATCTCATCCTCTTCTTTTTCTTTTCTGTATTTCTGTTTTTTCGACATATGGGGTTCAGTTTACAAGTTTCTTTAAAGCATTTGTTAATAAACGATTTTAGAAAAAATTTAATACAATTTTATAAAAATATTCTAAAAGTATTTCTTAAACATCAATTAAATAATTTTATAAACTGGTGGAATTGAAATTAATGATTAATTGGGCTAATAGTTGATAATAAAATACATGTCACACTTTCTTATCTACTTATTCATTGTTTCCTTCTCAAAAAAAAAAAAAAAAAAAAAAAAACTTATTCCCTGTTTTTAAAAGAGTCACACTGTCATTCTTTTTAAGCTAGCCTTTCTCCTATGTTGTCTGAGAAATTATTCACTTTCAATCAATGGAGAGAAGTCGGTGTGTTTCCACAATTCATTATAATGAAAAATATTACTCCTTCGTTTCACTTTTTATCCGGTTTAAAAAGTTAAACTTTTAAAAAGATATCATTTATTATTTTATTTATTTTTTAAAATTATATAAGTTTTTAAAACTATCCTTAAATAAATTTATCAAAAAATTAAATTATTAATAAAATAGAAATATAATAAGAACATTAATAAATTAATTATTTTTATTTTTAGAATCAAGACAATATTTTGAATCTTAAAATAGAATAAAAAACAAACAAAATGAGAAGGAGGTAGTAACGTGTTCTTGATGATGTTTTTAATGTGTTGCATTTGCATGCACAACGAAGTCTATCCTTGTGTCATTGATCATTAGGACGCTACTGTAATAACAATCAAGAAAGCTACACCGGTGACCATTTTTTTTTCCTACTAAAAAGCACCTCCGTCATCAAATGATTAGGAAGTTTGAATATATAAAATTATAAATGGTTTGTTCATATAATTTTCCTTTACCTTGGTCTCTACAGGCAGGAGTCCTGTCTCTTGGGTTTGGTGACGAGTGATGACCAATATATTTTTTTCTTTAAAAAAAAAAATTAGAAACTTGCGAATCATTCAATGGGTAGGTAACAGGGCCCCACCAACATTTTTGAAACTTGGAAAAATCATCCTTTATAACAGTGAAGGCTATAGGATTATTATTTAGGGTGATGAATAAGAAACATAAATTATACAAAATTTAAAATAAAAGAGTACTTAAATATATTGACATAACAACAAAAAAAATAAAAATAAAAATAAAAATTGAAATACATAAATTTTTACAATTATTTTTTATGATGTTTCATATTTTGCATTATTAATCCTATAAGTTACATATCTTTTAATGTATATGACCAAATAATTATTTATCCATTAATCTCCCATTTGAATAATTTATTTCAAATTTGTTAAGATTTAAATGAGCTTTTTTTAAAGTTTACAATTAACAAATTTTTACTTTTGTTGTTGGGTATATTATTTTTTTTTTTTTTTCAAATTTTAGATCAAATTGGTTTGTTATTGAGCTTTTTTTTTTGTATGATTAAAAAGTCTAAAATATTTTTCAGATGATCATATTCAAACTTATTTCAGCAAGCCTTAAAAAAAATCTAGAGTTAAGGTCTTCAAATATTTATTTTAAGGGGTAAAAAAAATTAAATTTGTATATAATTTTATTTTTTAGGGCCAGTTCGGGGGGTTCATTTGAACCCCCTGGGCTCCAAGTGGAGCCGCCCCTGCTTTATAATTTAAGAGTTCTTTTTTTTTTTTTTTTAAGAAAAAGAAAAAAAAAGGGCCCGCCCCTTCAAAATGGTCTTTGTAACTCTTTTTTATCTTTTTTCCTGAGTTGTTGGTGGGTGCTAAATCTTTTTTTTTTTTTTTTTGGTAAATAAAAAAGTATAGTAGGTGCTTAATCTTATTACGTCCAGCCGCAGTACCTCAAGAAATCATTAAAAAAAAAAGAAGAAGAAGAAGAAGAAGGGTTTATTGTCTTTCAATTTCCAAATGAAAAAAATAGAAAATAAATTCAGTTTAAAAAAGGCTATCCATCTTTTTAAATCAAATAAAAAATTAAATTAAAAAATTATTAGTATTGTGTCTATTGAGTTTTAGAGCTAAACTGATAAAGCCTTTAAAATCATAGATTAAAATTTTATAATAAATAAATATAAAAAAAAAAAAATGGAGGCAACATTAAATATATCAAGGTGGATTGCGAGTCCAAATTATATTTTATTTTATTTTATATATTTGGGGATAATACAATCAATTGGATTTGGAGTATACTATTGTCTATCGCTAAGCATTGCCGTGCCAAGTAGTTGCTTCAACCAACTTGGATTGGGTGGTGGATTGTGATATATATATATATATATATATATGTATATGAAGTCATGAGTCATGATCAACAATTTTTAAGTCCCTTTAGATTAGTCAGAGTGATTTTCACTCTTTTTATAATTAATAGCATAACATTACTATTAGGACTACTAATAAGTTGTACTTTGTTTCTTTCTCTTTCTTTATGCGACACTTTGCAAAGAAAAATTAGAAAGACAAACCTTAGTGGGACCCTTAAAAAATGTTTAGGGTAATTTGTGGGATAGATAATCACTAGATGCTGATGGGCATAGGGGATCCTCCACTTAGGAGTCTAAAACAATCAACCACCCCTTCATCTATGATCTCCTAATTGCTTGCTGCTTAGTGCTTTACTAAGGCTGTGCATAACTTGATCTATTTTCTATGCCTCAATTATTATACCCAACAATTGGCATCCACATGATTCCAATGATTGCTTACTGCTTAGTGCTTTACAAAGGCTGTGCATAACTTCTATTTTGTATGCATCTAATCATTATACCTAACAATTTGCTCAACATGATTCCAATTATCTTATGTGTGAGATATTAGATATATGTAACCTCTAAAGAAAAGATATTAGATATATGTATAGGGCTTTTATAGGTTTACATTTTACTAGTAATCTTCTAAAAAAACACATTGTACTAGTAATGTAACCTAAGAATTTTCCATATGTATATTCCCTTTATGGTGTATAGATTTCACAAGTTCCTATAAAAGAAGTAACAATTATCTAAAGTATTGGATTTGTGTATCATTAAAAAAAAAAAAATGTATCATCCATCTCCTAGTACGTGGACCTAATTATGTGGGATCCATACAATACGAGAAGGATGATGCATGTATCATAATCATAAGATATTTTTCTAGAAGAGGTGAAGAAAAATTGAAAAAAAAAAAATAATGAAAGAAAGGTTTGGTTTTGCATTTTTGAATGCTATGGATCAGGTTCGTAATTAACAAAAGTCCACCATTTCACACTAGCTCTTCTTATCTTTTCTTTTCTGGGCTCAATAATGGACTCACCTTTCACTTTCAATTCACACTAGCTTCATGACTTGATGTTTATGACCTTTCCATGCTTCGTAAGATCCTTGAGCATTAACAACGGTATATACCAAACTAGGACTTCTTTTTTTGAGAAAAATCTAGGGACTTTAATTGTCAACTACTATTAAATAAAGATAGGCCTTGTATTTAATGTAAAAGTTGGAAAAAGATGGTAATTTGTCATCTACGTGTATTGTATTGCATAGACATTTTGGCATTTTGCATGAGAATTCATTCACCTTCCAGCCAAAGAAAAGTAGAAAACTAAAATTTTCACTTAATTAACTAATTCTGTTTTCTATAGGTACTACTTGAAAGATGCAGTTCTTGAAGGTGGGATTCCATTTAACAAGGCCCATGGAATGACCTCATTTGAGTATCATGGTAAAGATCTTAGATTCAACAAGGTATTCAACAAGGGAATGTCTGATCACTCTACCATTACCATGAAGAAAATATTGGAGACCTACAAAGGCTTTGAGGGTCTCACATCAGTGGTTGATGTTGGTGGTGGTACTGGAGCTGTCCTTAGCATGATCGTCGCAAAATACCCCTCTATTAAGGGCATCAATTTTGATTTGCCCCATGTGATCGAGGATGCACCATCTTATCCCGGTATTGACACTATTTTATTTTTATTTATGTTGTATATTAAATTAAGTAGTTTCAAGTTATCTCATCTGACAAAGTTTCTTGTCCATAGGTTCAAATCTATCGTATCTATTATAAAAGTCATATGGTTGATAGTATGCTTAATTTAAGCTATATTTTATAATGGCAATGTAGATTTAAGCGCTTGCCTATTACCTTTGTCTTTAATAAGTTAGACTTTTCAAGAGGGTTGTTGGATGCAGACTGGTGGCCTATTCTAAAGTCTTTTTTATATTTATTACTTTATTCCCAAACTAAAACCATATGTACTGCAGCATAATGCTTTTTTATTTTATTTTATTATTATTATGCTGTTTCTTGTCCATAAGTAAAGTCATATACTTATTTGTATGCTTAACTTAAGCTATCTTTTATAATGGCAAAGTAGATTTAAGCGCCTGCCTATTTAGACCTTTGTTTTTAATAAGTTAATGACTTTTTCTGGAGGGTTTTTGGATGCAGATTGGTGGTCAATTGTAAAGTTTTTTTTTTTTTAATATGTATTACTAGATTCCCAAACTAAAACCCTGTATAATGCATTATAATGCTATTCCTTTTGTAATGTTTTTTGGGTTTAATAATGATCTCATGGGCTAGATATGAGTGTTGGCTGCAGGTGTGGAGCATGTTGGGGGAGACATGTTTGTTAGTGTTCCTAAAGGAGATGCCATTTTCATGAAGGTGGGTTTAAACTTACCCGAGATCTTTTCACTTTCTTACCCACATACTTGCTTGACTTTTTAGTTGGGTCCAGTTTTATAAAACTACAATGGTGCAATTGATAGTTGACAATTGGAAGGCACCACTAGCACTAAACTTTACAGTCTAATTCAACTATAGGGTGTGCAAAGACAATTGTATTAACTAGTACATGAATCATAGAGTGAAAATGAAATTATAAGAAAATTTGGTTAGTCAAAGGCATTCTATCGTTGATTTATGTTATTGACATGTGTGTGCTCCTACGTACAGTGGATATGTCACGATTGGAGTGATGAGCACTGCTCGAATTTTTTGAAGAACTGCTATGCTGCTCTTCCAGACAATGGAAAGGTGATTCTTGCTGAATGCATTCTTCCGGTAGCCCCGGACACTAGCCTTGCAGCTAAGGGAGTCATCCACATTGACGTTATCATGTTGGCTCATAATCCTGGTGGGAAAGAGAGGACCGAAAAGGAGTTTGAGGCCTTGGCTAAAGGGGCCGGATTTCAAGGGTTCAGAGTAGTGTGTTCTGCTTTCAATACCTATATCATTGAATTCATTAAAAAGCTTTGAGCCCTCAGCTATGGTACATACCTATTGCATTTGGGTTTTGCGAGTTTGTGACCATGTTCGTTTCGAAAGTGGATTTCTGATATATGTAGATTATATTCACCGAGAGAGGAAACAAGGGAGTGATTGTATACTTCTTATATGAAATAAAACTTTGTAATATGGATTGAAGAAGATGAATTTAAAATTGGATCATGAAAGGGCCAAAATCGAAAAAGGTTAATTGTGAGTGTTATGAAATAAATGACCATTTCCTTTTTCACATAGCATTATGCAACCAAATGGAACATGAACTAGTTAAAACTGAAAAGGTTAATGAAACTTTGAGAGAGATTAGAAAGAAGAAATACATGCAAGTATTGCCTGAGTTATCTAATTCAACTTTGAGGCATTACTCATAAGTGGAAAAATTCAGATATTAGAAAGAAGAAATACATGCAAGTATTGCCTGAGTTATCTAATTTAACTTTTAGGCCGTAACTCATAAGCGGAAAAATTCAAAGAAAACAGAGGATTAGTAGATGTGAGATATGTAACCATACAAGAACAAACAAAAAAAACACAGCAAGACAAGCCATAGATAGGGGATTCTATTCCCCAAGGGCTGGTACCAGTCAAATGAAGCAAGACTAGCAAAGGTAAACTCATCTTTTCTAGTAACTGCCAATAATGGAGGCCGAGGAATTACTGATGTGGGTGGTAGACAGCTAAATCTACTAAGAATACACATGTTAAACTAAATTGAATGTGACAATGAACAAACTCAATGACCCGACTTCAACAAGATATCAGCTCATCTAGTTAGAATTGGAGAGACAAGAAGAGAGAAGCAAGAGAGGCTCAGATAGTTGGATGTTAGAGCCGATGACTATTGAGTATCTCCTGACTATCTGCATGACTATTGAGTATCTCTTGACTATCTGCGAGAATCTAAGCTTTAGAATATTGCTGTAGAAGGGAGGTGAAGAAATGGCATCATGATTTTAAAACAAAAGCAGCTCTTTATCTGAGATTCAGTACATGAAATGTTGAATTCCCACCAGCAACCTGAGTTTAGATAGTGAGAGAAGTGTAAAAGTGGTTATTAGTGTGCAAGAACACATGCATTTTCACGAGGACTCAAGAATGTTTTCCACAGTAGAGGGATTTGGTTTTTAAAGTTCTACCAGTGAAGCTAATCAGCCATTCAGAAAACTACAACACAGTGTTTGACTATGCAAGTTCTTAAATTTAGCCATGAATATGCATTGATATGAAAAAACAGAAAGGAATAATATGAAGAAATCTAGTGAAAACTATGCAGGGAAGCCATAAATCCACCCAGAAAAAAGGGAGTCAATTTAGAGTAGCAAGAGGATGCATAAGACAGCACTTGAGCTGACCCTCTTCCTGGCCAGCACATTTGACCAGTGATCTCAATCGAAAACACCACAAGGCGATTATTTTTCTTGAAAGGAAGTTCTCTTGGGTACAGAATCTGAGACCCTCAAAGAAAATCCTTTTTTTCCTTGCCAAAGCCCGAATGGTTTCAATTTTCAAGTGTGCGTAGAGAAGATATCATAGATTATGTTAGGAAGCACATTTGGAGCTTATTCACTAAGGCAAGGCAGGGTCTCTATGGGTTGCTTGGATTCATGAGAGTCTGCTGAAAGGCAGGTGCCTTCGGACCATAAAAATCCCTCAAAGCTGTACATAGGATTGGAGAACCATTTTAAAGCTTTGGGATGAGGCTAGAAGATTTATACAGTTTGACGTGGGAGATGGGAATTGGATTTTTCTATGGCATAATAACTGGCATCTTGAGGGTATTCTTCTATTGAAACTTGGTTTTAGAATCATTTATGATGCAGCAAGTTGCTTTGAGGTTAGAGTGGATTCAGTATTGAGGAAAAAGAATTGGATATGGAAAGCCTGTCAGGTTTGAGGAGCTTGTTATCAAATAGAGCCAACTAAGCCCGGTGGATTTGAAGGATGAGGATAAGGCAAGATGGTCTATTACCAAGTTTGGCTGCTTCCCTTGTGCAGCTGCATATGATGATCTTAGAATGAAGGTTGAGGTGGTTGATTAATGCAAAATACTACGGATCATTCTTAGTATTCCTAGACCCTCTTTTATTGGCTAGTTGACAATCAATAATAAGCTATCAACTAGAGATAGGCTGTCTCAAAAGGGTTTACACTGGTGACAGTCTTTGTGTGTTCTGCAGGAGTTGCAATGAAAGCAGAAATCAACTCTTTTTGAATGTTCATTTGTCTGGTATCAGATGCTAAGAGCAATTGACAGGAGCTGATGACATGGGCTACTGGCAATCTGAAAGGGAAGGGGCTGAGAACCAACATTTGTAAAATTGCTTTATGGGCTTCTATCTACTATCTATGATTCCAGAGAAATGCCACAATACATTATGGCTCACTCTAGTCTAAGCAAATTCTAAGGATGGTGAGAAGTCGTCTTGAATCTCAAATTAAATTTCAGAACTCCACCCTAAATAAGGCCCTTTGCTATAATTGGGGGCTGAACCCTTCCGTCATGCGTAACTAGACCCACAAGATTGTGAAAATCTGCAGCTTGTGTCCTGAGATGAAGGTTAGCAAGCTGTGCTGCTCTGCTTAATTGAAACTCCCCCTATCATTTGCTGGGGCTTAGTAGCCTAGTGAACCTGCAGAATGAAGCTAGCTTGGCTGGATTGACTGACGATGGCTAGCACTTAGTTTGCAAATTTGCTCTGTGCATGTCTCTCATCTGTTGGTTCCCTATGAGGGACCTTGAGCTGGTAGCTTGTACTTCATCTGGTCTAAATGGGCTTGCTTTTGCAGATGTGTCTGAAGTTTGAGTCTTTACCAAAATTTGGTCTTTGTATAGCCTTATTTTGGTACTTTTGGTTCTCTTTAATGAAATTTTCTGATTCATTAAAAAAGATGATAGGTCAAGAATGTATTGACCCCTTGTGATGAATTAACCAATTAATTAGTCAAGTTAATTAATTAATCTGATTAACATGCAATACGCGTGGTAGTACAAACAAATCACCAACTAAGTTAATATACAACAGAAAATAAAGTTGACACAGTGATTTGTTTACGAATGAGGAAAACTTCCAAAAGAAAAACCCCACCGGGTGATTTTAAGGTCACCACTCTCGAGAATCCACTATTATCCCAATAAACAATTACAAGTAAAGGAATCCCAGTATTTTATACCAACCTATAGTTGAACCCTTACCCCAATATCCAATTGGACTTGTTCTGTAGTGACAATCTCTCTTTTTAATACACAGCTCCTAGTACTTGACTAACCAATTGATGCACGAATCCAAGTTCATGACTAACCATTAACTTGAGAAGGATGTTGGCTACAAAGTTCTTCAGTTCATCAACACAATGAAGATCACGAAGCTCTTTGGTTACAAAATCCTACGGCATACAAACGCAGCAGCTTCTTGAAGAGAAAGATAAACTAGGGCATATGTCTCCGGTCACAATATGCTTGTGAAAAACCTTTGCATCAAGTTGCACTCATTTGCATCAGCTATAACGACCCTTAAAATAATCCTTATATATGTTTAGGGTTGTGAGAAAAAAAAAACCTAAACATATATACACGGATTGGTGTAAAATCAGATCTGAAAAACTGATTTTTGTAAATCTCGATAGATAGGTTATCTATTGAGCAGCTGTCGAGTATCGGGCAAAAGCTGCCTTTTAAACCTCGATAGATGCTATTTGTCGAACTTTAAAATCCAGCACTTCTTCACTTATTTCCTAGACAAACTTGCATGGCTTTAACACTTGGACTTGAAACCTTGTTCCTTGAATTATTAAACACATCCTAGATCTACCCAATTATATATAAAGTGCGTTTTGGCTAATATTTTGTCAAAGGATTAGCCAATTCTATATTGACATATGTTCTTAACATGATTCATGTCCTAACAATCTCCCCCTTTGGCAATTCGTGACAAAACCATAATAAACAAATAAACATATGAGAGAAGTCATAAATCACTCAACTCATACTCACTTGTTGAATACAATAAAATCTATCCTAACACAAACTCTTGAAAAACTTTGCAAAAAGAGGGTTCATGGGAAGAAAGACTTTGACAACCTGTATTTCTGAAACACTTTAAACAAAACTCATCACGGCATCTTAGTGTGAAACAGAAATAAAAGATTACATACAATTAATAAGAAGCATGTGCATAAAGAGATAAAAGAAACAACACATGAAGAGATAGGTGAAACAGTAATAACAACCTCAATATATATAAACATCAAAAATGAGTACAAGGTTTGCTATCACAATGTAAGAACAATGTATCTGAAAAGGAAAGAAAAGAAAAGATACAAAAGGTCCTCATTGTATCCCTCATAAAAAGAAAACACTCCCCCTAACATAAAAATGTCCTATACTAACTTTCCCCTTAAGAACATGACTACTCTCATACCAAAACTACTTCCTCTTTTTTGTCATGAATGATAAAGGGCAAGTAACTCGAGCAGTCATCTCGTCATCACCAGAAAAACTAACATCCTCATCCTCATCATCATCATTGTAGTCGGAGTCACCATCATCGTACCCGTCCTCAGATGCCTTTGGAGAAGGAGAGGGAGACACCACGAAGCCACCAAGGAGAGCCTGCCGTCGGGAAATATGGCCGACACAGGTGTTCACCTGACACAACTCATCACTAAGTGTGTCAAGGTGAGCATCCATGCGCTGAAACTGTGCCATGACCGCCTCGAGGGTCACACCACCCGCTGATGAAGAAGGAGCGGAAGAAATTGAAAGAGTCTTTATCTCGGTCCGTGGCTACTCCGTCTAATGGTCGCTGCGTCTATGACACACATCACTGAAAAGTGTTTAAACTCAGGATAGGAGATAGAAAAATGGCGAAGAATCCATGTGATAGCCGAAGGAAAAATGAGCTTATTACGGGTCACCGTATCCCTATAAACATCTATAAGGGAGAGTATGAAGTGAGAGGGAAAGTCAATGGTCAGTCCCTCAAGAAGGGATAACAAAAATCGAGCACGAGGCTCAGTAATGGAGCTATAGTGAGACAAAAGATAAAGAACGAATGTCTTTACCACGTGAAGGAACCTCGGACCTTTTGCAAAGCCCAAGCAATGGGTGTTTTGACGGTCACCCCAAGATAAGGTGTCTCACAGAAGAGAGACAAGAGTTCGTCTTTGGACACAGTCCTAAGACGCTCACAGCCGGGGTAGTCAGCAAACTCAAAGACGCTCACAACTGAGGTAGTCAGCAAACTCTACCCTTGGTACGTGTAGCACCTTGGATATAAGATCTGGAATGACTACAATGCACGTACCTCGAATGTGAGTTATAAAATAAGGTACAGAATAATCAAATCTGTGCATATTGAAGTAAAACTCCTGTATGATCACGGAGGGACAAGTGATTGACATGCCACACAGTGACTCCCAACTCCTACTGTAGATGACAGTGGGAAGGTCAGTATCGGAAAAGTCCGATAAAATGACTTGGCATTTCGAATGAATGTCGCGTCGGGAAAAGTTCTTTGAAAAGTCCTTATAGGCTTTATCATCACGGAACCTAACATGAGATGGAGTCGAATCAACAGGGGAAAAAGAAGAAGATGCCTTGGAATGAAGAGGGTTCCGAGACGGAGTAGACTTACATTTAGGTGCCATAAAGCAACTAATTGAGAGAGAGAAAGAGAGAGGGACAAACAGAAAAGTACCAACACATTTAATATCAAAAAGATTTTTTAAAAAAAATGGTACGTATGCATGAACATGTGACATGCAAAAGTAAAAACATCATGGGCTTAGCCCAATCCAATCCTACCAGCACACATCATTTCAACATATTAAGCACACATCTAAAATGCATGAATCATTGTTAAAAATGCAAATGTGATCCAATGCATGAACATTTAAGATCATTTAAGCAAAACCCAACCCAAAAAATTTGCAAAAACCTCATCAATTTTGAAAAACCCCAAATTTTTCAAAAAAACTAGAAACCTAGATCTATATGAATGAAATGCATGAAAAAGGAGGGAAAACAAGATCTTACCAGTGAAGGAAGAGCAATCTAGGTTGAAAAATGAGTGGGGAAGAGGTTTGGAGTAATAGAAGTGAGTTTGAGGAGGTGAGGAGTCAGAAAGTATCGAGAGAGATTGGTGAGAAATGAAAAAAAAAAGAAAAAAAATCATGATGATGCTATATATAGAAAAACATGAAGCTTGAGGGATCGAGAGGTGTCGAGCTTTAAATCTTGCCAAATGTAGCTATCGAGGAGCTATTGAGAGGTGTCCACAGCAAAGTGATCTTGATGGATCGAGAAGCTATCAAGAATCTATCGAGCATACAGAAACTTCCTCGATGGATCGAGAAGCTGTCGAGCATCTATCGAGACTAATTCTCAAAAACCTCGATGAATTGAAATTGCAATAATAGCTATCGAGAAAGGAAGCTCAAGAGGCTCGATAGATAGCCTAGTTGTCGAGAAATGTCCAACAGCTATCGAGATTGCTCAAAAACAGTTTTTCAAGAAGAGAAAACCATAGATATGGATGCAATCAAGCATGCTACTTACTCAAAGATTCAAACAGCATTTTAAACTCTCAAAATCATCTCTCAACAAGAAAAATGTCAAGCATATAGATCCAAAACACACACACACACACACACACACACACACACACAAAACAAGTCTAACCAATTTTATATTTCAAAAACAAGTCAAGATAGTTTAGTGAGCATACATTAACACATGTATTCCTTGTGATGGCCAAATCACATTGTACCTGTACATATATAAAGAGTAGCAAAGAATATTGCGTGTTATGTGTGAAAAATATTGCAAGATTGCATAAGTGTCTACATGTTATAATGATTTGAGATATGAGAAAATCACTTTAACTCACACACAATCATAACTACTTGATGGAGACTATCATCTTCGAGGTACATCCTATAACTCTTACATCTCCTAGATAACACACTTACAATCATATGTAAAGCATTTTGATTATTTTTTCTTTTATTTTTCTTTACATATTTTTCTTTTAAACAAACCATGCAAAAACATATAAGAGAGAGAAAAGAAATACCCAATGATGTTAAGTTTTTGACATTGCACTTTTATTATGCTAAAGTATACAAATGTCATTTCATGATTGGCGGGCAATAGTGGTGAGATGGTTATTTATGCCTTTCTCTTAGGATTTTCTAGTCATTCCCATCAAAAAGAGTGATACGAGTGTTAAGTATAGGAGAGAGAAAAGAAATAGTGGTGAGAGAAAAGAAATACCCAATGATGTTAAGCTTTTAACATTGCACTTTTTCTATGCTGAAATATACAGATGTCATTTCATAATTGGTGGGCAATAGTGGTGAGATGGTTATTTATGCATTTCTCTTAGGATTTTCTAGTCCTTCCCGTCAAAAAGAGTGATACAAGTGTTAAGTATAAGAGATTACTTGATCTTAATCTTCACAAACATGAGCCACAAAGCTCATTTGCTTAGTTGTGTATAGAAATGCTCATCTAAGCTATAAAAGATACAAAGTTTAGAAAATTTTGTTTCAATGGTCATCCAAGGTACACAAGTACTAATGTACACAAAACACACATTATTTTTGTATTTTTTTTTTTTGATTTTTTTTTTTTGTGAAAAACAAAATAAAGAAAAAAAAAAAAAACACATACACAAAAACATATTAAACAAATTAAAGTATAAAACTAGACTGACTCAAAACAAGAAAGAAAACCACACAAGTAATGCATACTCAAAAGAAGAGAGAGAGAGAGAAAAGTGACAAAATCACTTAAATTCTTTTTCTTTCCACACCTTGGAAGAACCTTTCTGGTTGGCAAACCCTTGATTCGGTGGTGAAGGTGAAGAATTGAAACCATTCAAGTTTGAAAGGAACATGAGGGCTTTGAGTAGATTTCCAAGAGGAGCAAAAGAGGATAGAAACTGATTCTGGTTTCCCGATGACATCATACTGTTGCTCTATTGAGTGACTAACCACTTATAGAAATTTGGTCGAGTATGTCCAGTTGCTCCACAGATATGACAAAGATGCTGCTTCTTCTGTTTAGATTTTTTAGTATTTCCCTCTTTAGCCTTAGGGTTTTTAATCTCTTTCTTATCAATCTTAGGGGGTGCTCCTAAGATAGATTTACCCTTATCTATGTTCTCACTAGCTAAAACTATTTTCACATCATTGTTCTCATATTTAACATTATTAGCAGGGGAAACAAAAACAGTAGTACTAGTAGAAGCAATACTAGGAGAAGAGAAATCATACCCTAAACTGGTTCGATCAGAAGCAGATTTCTGGAGTCTGAGCATCTCGCCAAACTTTGCACTTGAAGTCCTTTCCAACTGAGCTCTAACTTGGAACAACTCTGCCTCAAGCTTCTTGGCCTTCTTAGCCAAGAAATTGTTCTCAAATCTCAGTGCTCCAATAGTCTGATTAGCTTCATCAAACTTTGTGAAAAACTCTTCTCAATCAAGTTCCACATCACTCAGCTTCTTGGTGTCCAACCTATATAGTTTCTCATGCTTCTCAGAAACCTTATACAATTTTTCATAGGCTGTATGGATATCATCTTGATCATCCATTTTCTCGAACTTAGAATCCACCAAGTACGCTTCATCATCTACTGTTCCTGAACCCCCATTAGTAGGATCAACTGTAGTAGTGAAGGCATTCAAGATTCCCTCATCATCATCGTCATCTAAATCATCCTTAGGCTTGGAGTCACTCAAGGTAGCAGCAAGGGCCTTACTTTTCCCGATGGTCTTGAGATACGTTGGGCACTCTTGTTTCATGTGTCCAAAGCCTTGACAACCAAAATACTTAGGTCCGGAGGGAACAGTGTAGTGATCGTCATCCCTCTTGAACTGAGATGAACTGGACTGCTTACGATCTTTGTTAAATCCTTTGGCATTGGCATTCTTCATAAACTTTTTGAACTGCCTTGTAATGTAGAATTTCATTTTAGAATCTTCATCATCTGCAGACTCATTTGTATCAGTGCTCTTGGCCTTCAGTGCCATGCTCTTACCTTTACTAGATTTCCCAATCCTTGTCAAACCCAACTCATAGGTTTGCAGATTACCAACCAGCTCTGTCAAAGGAATTTTGTCAATATCCTTTGATTCCTCAATCGCGGTGATCTTAGCATGAAATCTCTCGGGTAGAGATTTAAGCACCTTTCTAACAATCTTGGGTTCAGGAATGGTTTCACCAAGATTAAAGGCTGAGTTTACTATAATCTTGAGCTTGGCATAGAACTCATCGAATGACTCATCCTCCTCCATTTTGATCTCTTCAAAGCTAGTAGTAAGCCTCTAAAGCTTTAAATCCTATAACCTTGGTTCCTTCATAGGTTGTCTGGACGATGGTCCATGCTTCCTTTGCAGTTTCAGTGGAAGATTTCTTCTTGAACTCCTCATTCATGACTGCACTGAATAAGGTATTCAATGCTCTACTGTTGAAGTTAGCCGCTTTAATCTTAGCATCATCCCAATCAGTCGGTGCTTCCTTAGGCTTAGTCCAGTCTATCTCCACAGCTTGTCACACTTTTTCATCTAATGACTGCAAGAAAGCTCTCATGCGTACTTTCCAGTATGCATAGTTAGTGCCATCAAATAAATGAGGAATAATTAAAGATTGTCCTCTATCCATGACAATAGGGGTCAATGGATCACACAATAAAGATTAACCCTAATCAGAGTGTGCCTGCTTTGATACCACTTAATAGGCCAAGAATATATTGACCCATTGTTATGAATTAACCAATTAATTAGCCAAGTCAATTAATTAATCCGATTAACATGCAATACGCGTGGTAGCACAAATAAATCACCAACTAAGTTAATATACAGCGAAAAATAAAGTTGACACAGTAATTTGTTTACAAATGGGGAAAACCTCCAAGGCAAAAACCCCACTGAGTGATTTTAAGGTCACTACTCCCGAGAATCCACTATTATCATAACAAGTGGTTATAAGTAAAGGAATCCCAGTACTTTATACCAACCTATAGTTGAACCCTTACCCTAATACCTAATTGGACTTATTCTGTAATGACAATATCTCTTTTTAATGCACTCCTAGTACGTGACTAACCAATTGATGCACGGATCCAAGTACGTGACTAACCACCAACTTGAGAAGGATGTTGGCTGCAAAGTTTTTCAGTTCATCAACACGATGAAGATCACGAAACTCCTCAATTACAAAACCCTACGGCGTACAAACGCTAGGGCATGTTGGAAAATATGGCTAAATAAACAAGTTTTGATTCAACAATACAAACCCTAAAAAATTAGCAATGACAAAAATAAATAAATAGAGTTAGAAAGATCTCACAAACTATAAAATCACACAAAATGCGTTGTCTTTAAAGGTTGATTCGTGCCACCCGGAGTAGAATTCGGTGTGAATGGCTCTCTTGGCCGAACAACCCCCCAAGATTAGACTATAGTAATTTCTTCAAGTTGATCACACACTCAAGCAAGAAGAACTAGGAACAACCTTACTTGCCTTTCCTTTCTTTTAAAAAATTGAAACTGAAATTTTGTGCAGCAAAACAGAGCAAAAACAGGGGAGATACGGCTAGAGAAGAGGAAGAAAATATGATGGAAGAATAGTATGTGTTGTAGGGTTTAATAAGCTGACTAAGTAAGGGACATGGGCTACTCCCAACGGTTACTATGCAAGCCAACGGGCAACACAATAAATGCCCCAATGGGCTGTTGTTTAATGCCCAACAGGCAAAACCAAAATGGGCTAAACACAAAAGAAAGGGAAAAGGAATGAGGCCCAAGAGAGATAGAGACTAGCTTAAGTCCAACCCAAGCCCAACTCCAACCCTTAGCCCATTATCTTTCAAGCTATCACTTAAGATGTTCAATGGTTTATAAACCTATATGATAACTCATCTCTAACCAATGTGGGACACAAGTATAGTTTAAGAGTTTGAAACACACATACTCCAACAGGGCACATGTCTCCGGTCACAATATGCTTGTGAAAAACCTTTGCATCAAACTTCACTCACTTGCATCAGCTGTGATGGCCCTTAAAATAATCTTTATATATGTTTAGGGTTGTGAGAAAAGAAAGCCTAAACATGTATACATGGATTGGTGTAAAACCAGATCTGAAAAACTGATTTTTGTAAATCTCGATAGATAGGCTATCTATCGAGCATCGGGAAAAAGCTGCCTTTTAAACCTTAATAGATGCTATCGGTCAAGCTAACTGTCAAGTTTTAAAATCCAGCACTTCTTCACTTGTTTCTTGGACAGACTTGCATGACTTTAACACTTGGACTTAAAACCTTATTCCTTGAAGTATTAAACACATCCTAGATCTACCCAATTACAAATAAAGTACATTTTGTCAAAGGATTAACCAATTCTATATTGACATATGTTCCTAACATGATTCACATATGTCCTAACAAAAGAAAAAGAAAAAAAGAAAAAGGAAAAAAAAAAAGAGATATCACAGCTTCATTGACAAAATCTAGTAGGATGGGAATAACATAGTGATAATACACTACTGCTAGATATCAGAGCTTCCTTATTGTAATGCAGCTCAACCCTTTTCTACTTTATATTATGCAACATAAGTGACAAGCGAAAAAACTTTCTTTCATACAATAAACGTTTCATGAATAGCTAAAATTGTCTGACATAATACAATAATGGTGGGAAGTTCAACTTCACATAACATAACCTTATATAACTGTGTGCACCAACAATCAAACATACAGCAAAAGACAATTAAAGGTTCATCTTACACTACAAAAAAGATTGCTATTTGCGACGAAACTTTTTCGACGATTACAAAAAGCCATCGTAAAAACTAGCTTTTTCGACGGCAAGTCTCTTCCATCGACAATGACTCGTCAAATATCAACACATTTGTGACGGCAAAATGAGTCTGTCAAAAATGCTTATTATTTTTGTCGAAAATGTGATTTTTTTTGGAGGGAAATGTTCCTGCCTTACTTTTTACGATGGCATAAAAATGTTCATCGCTAGTAAGGTATTATTTATGACAACTAAAGAAAAATTGTCGGAACTATTAACACTTGTGACAGCTTTGGTACATCGAAAATACAAAATATATATTTTTTATGGTGTTAGTATTTGCGACAAACAATCTTCCATCGTAAATATAAAAGAGGGTATTATTTACGACAACAAAAGAAATACCGTCGGCACTATTAACACTTGTGACGGCCTTTGTGCGTCGAAAATACAAAATATATATTTTTTATGGTGATATTATTTATGACAAACATGATTCCATCATAAATATAAAAAAGGGTATTAGCGACAAACATGAAGCCATCGAAATTGGTAAAATATTTTGGAGGGAAAATTCCCCCCTTACTTTTCACATTTATGACAACATTTATCCATCGCAATTAAATTTTTTTTTTCTAATTGAGTTTGTATTTGCGACAAACATGCTAACTGTCGTAAATAGTTAATTTTCTTTAAAAGAAAGAATGTATACTTTAAAATTTGGCAGCAAAATTTTATTTTTCTTTACCGCCACTCCCTCCCTCCTACCCCTACCCCTCTCAAAATTTAGAATTTGGTAGTAAAAAATTTAAAATTCAGATCATCCAAAAAAAAAATTAATTTATACTTTAAAATTTTATAATTGACCCTTATAAATTTGTCGAAAAAAATTCAAAAAATAAAATAAAGTTGGTACAACAATGTGAATAATCCCATCTTCTCAACCCAAAAAAAAAAAAAAAAAAAAAAAAAAGGATAAAAACCCAAAAATATAGGAAATTCATTTCAGGTAAACATATCCCTAATTACAAAACAAAACAAAACAAGCCTAAATCTATCTTCCTCAACAAATCCTTAATTCCCAGTACAAAAACCAAAAAATAGAAAAATAAAAAAATAAAAAACACAACGCTGTCTTACAGTTACTCTCTTATGCCGTCAGTATCTTTGCTTATCTCTACACCATCATTCTCCATACTTGCCAGAATCCAATTGCCACAAAAAGTTTATTTTTTGTGTGGGTTAAAAATATGCCTTTACTAATACTAAATTATTTGCGAGGGCTACGATTGACCTTCGCAAAAAATCATTAATATATTAATTTTTTTTGGAGATAAAAGTTATTCTAAAATTCAAAGAAAAATAAAAAGAAATGCATAAACGCATAATTGTTTAAATTCAAGTTTTTGTAGTTTAAAATAATGCATAAAAGATAAGTTTACAAATCAAATGGTAAATTACATCTGATTGGTATGAAAATTGGCATTCATGTTAAAAACATATAGAGCATATAATCCAATAGTTGGATTTTCAAAATATGAATTCAAAAATAAGTTATTGGGTGGTGTAACATTTGTTAGAATTACATCAGGTGTAATTTGAACCCAAACCTATATTTCTTAATTCGATGTGAATTTTGACAAATCTACTGTTAGATCACATTATCTTTGTATATTTTTCATGCTTACAAAATTTAAAGGTGATTAAAGATCAATAGTCATGTCATCAATCAATTATCTAGATTCAAGTTTTAGTAGTTTAAAATAATGCATAAAAGATGAGTTTATAGATCAAATGGTAAATTACATCCGATTGGCAGGAAAATTGGCATGCATGTTAAGACCATATAGAAAATGTAATACAACGGTTGGATTTTCAAAATATGAATTCAGTAATAAGTTATTAGGTGGTGTAACATTTTTTAGAGTTATGTTAGGTGTAACTCGAACCCAACCCTATATTTCTTAATTAGATGCGAATTTAGACAAATCTATTGTTAGAATACATTATTTTCATATATTTTTCATGCTTACAAAATTTCAAGGTGATCAAAGATTAATAGTCATGTCATCAATCAATTGTCTCGATTCAAGTTTAAGTAGTTTAAAATAATGCATAAAAGATGAGTTCATAGATCAAATGGTAAATTACATCCGATTGGCATGAAAATTAGCATGCATGTTAAGAACATATAGAACATGTAATCCAATGGTTGGATTTTCAAAATATTAATTCAATAATAAGTTATTGGGTGATGTAACATTTTTTAGAGTTACAACACATGTAACTTGAACCCAACTCTATATTTCTTAATTCGATGTGAATTTTGACAAATCTACTGTTAGATTACATTATTTTCACATATTTTTCATTTTTATAAATTTTCAAGGTGATCAATTATTAATTGTCATGTCATTAATCAATTGTTTAAATTCAATTTTTTATAATTTAAAATAATGCATAAAAGAAAAGTTTATAGATCAAATGGTAAATTACATCCGATTGGCATGAAAATTGGCATGCATGTTAAGACCATATATAACATGCAATCTAACGGTTGGATTTTCAAAATATGAATTCACTAATAAGTTATTGGGTGGTGTAACATTTTTTAGAGTTATGTCAGGTGTAATTCGAACCCAACCCTATATTTCTTAATTCGATGTGAATTTAGACAAACTACCGTTAGATTACATTATCTTCATGTATTTTTCATGCTTACAAATTTTCAAGGTGATCAAAGATTAATAGCCATGCCATCAATCAATTGTCTAGATTCAAGTTTTAGTAGTTTAAAATAATGCATAAAAGATGAGTTCATAGATCAAATGGTAAATTACATCTGATTGGCATGAAAATTGGTATGCATGTTAAGAACATATAGAAAAGATAATCCAATGGTTGGATTTTCAAAATATTAATTCAATAATAAGTTATTAGGTGATGTAACATTTTTTAGAGTTACAACATGTGCAACTTGAACCCAACTCTATATTTCTTAATTCAATGTGAATTTTGACAAATCTACCGTTAGATTACATTATTTTCATATATTTTTTATGCTTACAAAATTTCAAAGTGATCAAAGATTAATAGCCATGTAATTAATCAATTGTCAAGATTCAAGTTTTAGTAGTTTAAAATAATGTATAAATGATGAGTTCCTAGATCAAATGGTAAATTAAATCCGATTGGTATGAAAATTGGCATGCATGTTAAGAACATATAGAACATGTAATCCAATGGTTGGATTTTCAAAATATTAAATCAATTATAAGTTATTAGGTGATGTAATATTTTTTAGAGTTACAACACGTATAACTTGAACCCAACTCTATATTTCTTAATTCGATGTGAATTTTGACAAATCTACCATTAGATTGCATTATCTTCATATATTTTTCTTGCTTATTAAATTTCAAGGTGATCAATTATTAATTGTCATGTCAACAATCAATTTTCTAGATTCAAGTTTAAGTAGTTTAAAATAATGCATAAAAGATGAGTTCATAGATCTAATGGTAAATTACATCCGATTGGCATGAAAATTAGCATGCATGTTAAGAAAATATAGAACATATAATCCAATGGTTGGATTTTCAAAATATTAATTCAATTATAAGTTATTGGGTGATGTAACATTTTTTAGAGTTACAACACGTGTAACTTGAACCCAACTCTATATTTCTTAATTAGATGTGAATTTAGACAAATCTACCATTAGATTACATTATCTTCATATATTTTTCTTGCTTACAAAATTTCAAGGTAATCAAAGATTAATAGCCATGTTATCAATCAATTGTCTAGATTCAAGTTTTAGTAGTTTAAAATAATGCATAAAAGATGAGTTCATAGATCAAATGGTAAATTACATCTAATTGGCATAAAAATTAGCATGCATGTTAAGAACATATAGAACATGTAATCCAATGGTTGGATTTTCAAAATATTAATTCAATAATAAGTTATTGGTTGATGTAACATTTTTTAGAGTTACAACACATGTAAGTTGAACCCAACTCTATATTTCTTAATTCGAAGTGAATTTTGACAAATCTACTGTTAGATTACATTATTTTCACATATTTTTCATTTTTATAAATTTTCAAGGTGATCAATTATTAATTGTCATGTCATTAATCAATTGTTTAAATTCAATTTTTTATAGTTTAAAATAATGCATAAAAGATAAGTTTATAGATCAAATGCTAAATTACATCCGATTGGCATGCATGTTAAGACCATATATAACATGCAATCTAACGGTTGGATTTTCAAAATATGAATTTACTAATAAGTTATTGGGTGGTGTAACATTTTTTAGAGTTATGTCAGGTGTAATTCGAACCCAACCCTATATTTCTTAATTCGATGTGAATTTAGACAAACTACCGTTAGATTACATTATCTTCATATATTTTTCATGCTTACAAATTTTCAAGGTGATCAAAGATTAATATCCATGCCATCAATCAATTGTCTAGATTCAAGTTTTAGTAGTTTAAAATAATGCATAAAAGATGAGTTCATAGATCAAATGGTAAATTACATCTGATTACATTATTTTCACATATTTTTCATGCTTACAAAATTTCAAGGTGATCAAAGATTAATAGCCATGTCATCAATCAATTGTCTAGATTCAAGTTTAGTAGTTTAAAATAGTGCATAAAGGATGAGTTCATAGATCAAATGGTAAATTAAATCCGATTGGCATGAAAGTTGGCATGCATGTTAAGAACATATAGAACATGTAATCTAATGGTTGGATTTTCAAAATATTAATTCAATTATAAGTTATTGGGTGTTGTAATATTTTTTAGAGTTACAACACGTGTAACTTGAACCCAACGCTATATTTCTTAATTCGATGTGAATTTTGACAAATCTACCGTTAGATTGCATTATCTTCATATATTTTTCATGCTTATAAAATTTCAAGGTGATCAATTATTAATTGTCATGTCAACAATTAAAATTTAATTTTTTTTTTTGAGAAAACTTTAATTAAAATTTTAAATCAGTAAATTTTATTTATAAAATAAGAATATTTTGGAAAATTGAGAGCAAGTTAGTATACAACATTTTTAATATTAATTAAAAAAATTTGGTTAATGAGATTTCCAGTGAAAAATGTTTTTTCCCTTGGGAGGTTTTGCCAAATAAAATACACAATTTTTTTTTTTTTTTAAATATTGAGGTTATATTTTCTTACAAAAAAATCCACCTACACAATATTGAGGTTATATTTCACTGACTTTTGAAACTTCCTATTTGAGATGGAATAAAACTGCAACATAGGTTAAAATTTTCTTTACTGCCACCCCCTCCCTCCTACTCCTACTCTTCTCAAAATTTAGAATTTGGTAGCTAAAAAATTAAATTCAAATCATCCAAAAAAAAAAAATTTAATTTATACTTTAAAATTTTATAATTGACCCTTATAAATTTGTTGAAAAAAATTCAAAAAAAAAAAAAAAAGTTGGTACAACAATGTTAACAAACCCATCTTCTCAACAAAAAATAAAATTTTAAAAAACCCAAAAATATAGGAAATTCCTTTCAGGTAAACATATCCCTAATTACAAAACAAAACAAAAAAAGCCCAAATCTGTCTTCCTTAACAAATCCCTAATTCCCAGTGCAAAAACCAAAAAATAGAAACATAAAAAAAAAAAAAAAAAAAAAAAAACACAACTTTGTCTTATTACTCTCTTGCGCCGTCAGTATCTTTGCTTGTCTCTACACCATCGTTCTCCATACTTGCCAGAATCCAATTATCTTGCTAAGCCACTGGTATCACTTACTCTATCTCACTCTCTTTGTCTGCACTTTAGTTTTTTGTACAGTTTTAAGTTATACTGCACGATTTGGTTAAATGAATCCACTGAATAGATATATAGTGATAGTGGATGGTTGGGTGTTGAGCCAAAAAGCTAATGAATGAATGGTTGAAAAATTTTTTTGATTAAAAAAATATATTTGAATGAATGGTTGGTGTTTGTTGTGAATATATAATAATATAATATAATATTAGTGTACCGTTGAATGTTTCTTTGTTTGTAAAACTGTAAGGAGACTGGAATCCTATTGACCACTTTTCAATAATATGTATTTGTTGAAGTTGTGACAATAGTATAATAATAGTATTATAATAATAATATTTGTCTTGTAGTATATAATAATATAAGTGTACCGTAAAAAGTAACTTTAGCAATTTTTTTTTTTTTTGCTAAACTTTAGCAATTTGTTGAAGTTGTTCATTTTATTTGTATATAATTATTTAATTAAATTAGTGGATCTCTAAAATTTGATTAAGCTTTTCATGTTAGTTAGTTTACAATATATTCAGATGTGGTGCTGTTAAGTTAGTTTTTTAGTTTTTAACTTTTATAATAAGTTTATCTATCACAAATTTTTTTTATCTTTATATTGATATTTCTAATATGGTCCTTGGTTTTAATTATATTTTTATTGACTAAATAATTACAACTTATCAAAGATGTGGCTTTCTTTTTAACTACGTTACAGGTGAATGGCAAAGAAAAGTAAGAAGCGAGCTATAAAACAAGCGAAAGATAAAGGTGATAGTGGTAGTCAATCACAAGTTGTACCTTCATCATCTGAGTCTCCAACTAATGAAGCACTTGTTTCTTCTAATAGTGTGATTAATGGGGGCAGCGAAGGTAATACTTAATATTTTCCTAAAGTTTATATCCTAATATACCAATTTTATGCTTAAAGCTTATTTATTTATTTTTACTTATTCCATTATTGGTAGGATCTACTGTACAAAAGAAAAGAGGTCGAGGAAAGGCTAAGGGTGTTTATCTAGGTCATAACCACAAGTGTGAGATACATGACAAGTCTTTTTTCCCTATTTTTTGGTTACTTTAATCATTTTATTTTTTAGTGCTTACATTTCATTTATATGTAATATTTTACATGCTTTGTGTTTCTTTCATATTACTAGATTCATAGAAAAGAAAATAACACAAGAGATTACTATTAAGTTCCACCAAAACTTTACTGGGCCATGGACAACTTTTTCAGAATACCCTAAAGAACAACTGAATATGCTTTATGAGTTATACAAAGAGGCACAATTTGAGACAGATGACTTAGTTCTTGAGAGGGAGGTATTTGATGAGCATGTCAAACGACGCTATCCTGATTGGATGTGGCACCTTAGAGAAGAATGTGTAACAAATAAAATTCCTCAAGATGAATGGTACAACCATCCCCCAGATGATGTAACTCCAACTATTTGGAAAGAGATGTGCAACAAATGGAATAATCGCAAGTGGAAGGTGATTATAAAATGAACTTTATTAATATTTTTTTTTAATATATTTTTTTCTAAAATCTTTCTTAGAAGCAAATGTTTAATAATTAACTCATTTAGTGTATTTTTTTCATGTAACTAGGAAAAGAGTGATAGAAACAAAAGAAATCGCAGAAGGAGATCAAAATATTACAGACCAATGCTGGAGAAGGAAATCAAAATGTGGATGGAAACACAAAAGATGACTCTGAGGAGGAAGATGACTAAGATGGCTCTCAGAAGGAGAATACTGACTCAAATGATGATTGATCTTCCAATATTTATGTTTTCAAGTTTGGTGAAGGATATTATAGCTTTCATGTAGACGTTTTAATTAATATTTTTTATTCTATTTTATAGACGTTTTAATATTTTATTTTATTGCATTATGCACTTTCTAGATTTGGACAATTATGGATTTGTGCTTGTTATTTGAATTGAAAAACTTTTGGGAGATTTATGTTTCCTCGCAATTAAAATATTAGAAATGATTTCTCTTTTGTTATTGACAGAGTTATTTTGTTGCAAATAATGTATTACTGATGTGGTGAATAGGTTTCAATAACGGTCAAAGTTCATTGAAAAAGGTAAATGGTCACATTGATAATGTATTGTTGACGAAAAACCAATTAATTTACGATGGCTTTTAGTCGTTGAAAACTACATTAACGACAACTATAGTTCATCACAAAAGTTATTTTCGATGACAAACCAAGTACTTATGACAACTGTGGGGCCCAATAATTTATGGGCCAGGCCCGCTTGCTCATGGGGAGTCCAGCGGCCCGAGCCAAAAAAGGTGATGGCCCGAGCTCAAAAATATAAGGCAAAAATGGCCCGGAGACGCAGCCGAGGACAGTCTAGTCCTCGGCAGACCCAAAACTCCATTGAGAAGAGGGGTAAAGAAGAGATATAGGAACAAATTTGTAAGGAGATCTAAAATATCTTGGGGGAAGTTATCCTTACTACCCTTCCCAGATAAGACTGTGCACCTGACAAAGCCGTATTCTTCAGCTTTATCAACCATCCCCAACAATTCTGGGATTGGACTGATGTAATGTCAGTCTTGTAAAGGTTGACCCTACACGTGGACGAAGGACAGCGAACGCAGGATGGTATAAAAGAAGAAGTAAGTGAATCCGTTGTGGGGGGGTCTCCATCCCACCTCAGGAAGAGACTCCATGGGGGAAAACACCGAAACAACTCATGCAGATCAGAGAGAAAAGGCCCACCGTTGGGGAACCGGAGTAGGACCTTACTGCTCCTCGGATCAAGTCCGAGGAGTTCAACCCCATGGGATGCGACACTATAGGGCTTAAATGTTCAAAGCCCAACTCCTCTTTCTATATGAATTCCTCTAAAACCCAGACCGGAATATCGCCCCGTGCTCAACGGCTAGCTTTTCAAGCCCACTCTCTACAAATCATATTGTGAGGGATCTTTCATGTGCGAGCCCAACATCCTTATTGGGCCTCAACAGAATCGTGTCCTTACAATTGGCGCCGTCTGTGGGAAAGCTTGCGCGTTGGCGCAGGTGGCGGTGGAGTCAACTCTCTAGCAAGCAGAAATTCCTGGGGTTTCCTCCGTCTCCGGCGACATACAGTTGCTGCTCCAGCATAAACTTCTACTAGGGGCTACGCCTTGCAGTGCCAAGGGCGTGGGCATCCCTAGGGGCTTCCGGCCTCAAGTCAACTTGCCCCGCCCTGGTATAGGGGCTTATGGTCGAAAAATAAACCAAATAAAAAAAAAAATCACAAGTTTTGGACAGAACCAAGGCCTTGTATGGTCCTCGGACTCAAGCCTATGGGGAAACCAAGTACAAAAAGGGAAATCCTACAAGTTTTGGACAGAACCAAGGCCTTGCATGGTCCTCGGACTCAAGCCTATGGGGAAACCAAGTACAAAAAGGGAAATCCTACAAGTTTTGGACAGAACCAAGGCCTTGTATGGTCCTCGGACTCAAGCCTATGGGGAAACCAAGTACAAAAAGGGAAATCCTACAAGTTTTGGACAGAACCAAGGCCTTGCATGGTCCTCGGACTCAAGCCTATGGGGAAACCAAGTACAAAAAGGGAAATCCTACAAGTTTTGGACAGAACCAAGGCCTTGCATGGTCCTCAGACTCAAGCCTATGGGGAAACCAAGTACAAAAAGGGAAATCCTACAAGTTTTGGACAGAACCAAGGCCTTGTATGGTCCTCGGACTCAAGCCTATGGGGAAACCAAGTACAAAAGGGAAATCCTACAAGTTTTGGACAGAACCAAGGCCTTGCATGGTCCTCGGACTCAAGCCTATGGGGAAACCAAGTACAAAAGGGAAATCCTACAAGTTTTGGACAGAACCAAGGCCTTGCATGGTCCTCGGACTCAAGCCTATGGGGAAACCAAGTACAAAAAGGGAAATCCTACAAGTTTTGGACAGAACCAAGGCCTTGTATGGTCCTCGGACTCAAGCCTATGGGGAAACCAAGTACAAAAGGGAAATCCTACAAGTTTTGGACAGAACCAAGGCCTTGCATGGTCCTCGGACTCAAGCCTATGGGGAAACCAAGTACAAAAGGGAAATCCTACAAGTTTTGGACAGAACTAAGGCCTTGCATGGTCCTCGGACTCAAGCCTATGGGGAAACCAAGTACATAAAAGAAAAACCACAAGTTTTGGACAGAACCAAGGCCTTTTATGGTCCTCGGACTCAAGCCTATGGGGAAACCAACTACCTAGAAGAGCCAACAGGGGGTTTGGGCACGATCTGGACGTTACCTGGACCATAGAATTTATCCGAGGAGAATTCCCCGTTGATAATCAGGCTAACCCCTAAACTACGTGGATTCCCCGATCTATCCTCAGATCCTCAACGCCTAGAGGATTGACGCCGTATAAGACAATGTGTTGCCAAAAAACACAGTCGAAGTCCCTCACTGCTCGGCTACCCTCTCGGATGAATTATTTAGAGCTTATCGTTCTCGGACGATCGCCTTGCATGCATTACGAAGCACTCGGCCATTATCCCGGTTAGCTTTGTGAGTTTTAATTCACTGGGAATTATCATTATTATGCTTGTTAATGTCGGTAAACTAGAATTAGTAGGTTTCTGTTTCAAGGTTTCCTGCTCTGAGTATCAACAAAGGAAAGCACACATGTAGCATCCCATGCACAAAATAATTGTTACAGAAAGGAAAAATATTTAAAAAGAAGTAAATTCATTTTTTATTAAGACAAAGAAACAGTACAGCGTACATTGAAAGAGCATAAATAAGCTTATGCTAAAGCTAACTGGATGAGTGAAAAGAAAAATACAAGAAAATGAAGGTAAAGCCGAAGAAGAAGCACAGATGAGAGGTTGGCTACTACTTCAAGACCTTGTTCTTCCTCAATGCTTTTGCATGCCCATAACTCAGGCAGCAAAAGAACCCAGCTTGGAGCCTGTACCGCTGAAGGAAAGGTGCAGGGAGCCGGAAGTTGAGGAGCCTTCACCAAAAAATTCGCCTGCAACAAGGCAGAAGCGCTGATGGCGGAGAATCTTTCTTCTGACACACCAAAATTCTGGCGTGAACAGAACCTGCTTCGGATTTTGACTAAAAGAGGGAGAAACACCCTTTCCCCTCTGTCGAACTGGAATATTCTCTTGAATTTATGCCTCCTTTGCCCGTACCTCACTATCTGGAGTCTCAGGAGGACACGGCGCCTTTGTGGCGGAGAGAGTTCCTTTGCCCCAACCCTCGCCTCAAACATGATGTACTAGGAGAGGAGACTGAAGGATTTGTGCGAAGGTAAAGCAACTTTCTCTCCTATTTATTTAAAAGATAAGGTGGTGGCAATTAATTCACGCAGCGTCCCAAGGAACGCTACAGACAAAATGTCTCCCGCTCGATTTCCAATGCCGTCTACAACCCTGAGATTAAAGGAGCCTCGTGAAGGCGCACCTCGAACACTGGGACGCCAAAAAGTACCGCGTGACCTAAGACTACGGAAATACCCCCTAATTTATGGGCCCAGTAAATTCGCGGCCCAGGCCCGTTCAGCATAGGGGCCCAGGGACAGAACCAAGGCCTTGCATGGTCCTCGGACTCAAGCCTATGGGGAAACCAAGTACAAAAAAGAAATATTACAAGTTTTGGACAGAACCAAGGCCTTGCATGGTCCTCGGACTCAAGCCTATGGGGAAACCTAGTACAAAAAAGAAATATTACAAGTTTTGGACAGAACCAAGGCCTTGCATGGTCCTCGGACTCAAGCCTATGGGGAAACCAAGTACAAAAAAGAAATATTACAAGTTTTGGACAGAACCAAGGCCTTGCATGGTCCTCGGACTCAAGCCTATGGGGAAACCTAGTACAAAAAAGAAATATTACAAGTTTTGGACAGAACCAAGGCCTTGCATGGTCCTCGGACTCAAGCCTATGGGGAAACCTAGTACAAAAAAGAAATATTACAAGTTTTGGACAGAACCAAGGCCTTGCATGGTCCTCGGACTCAAGCCTATGGGGAAACCAAGTACAAAAAAGAAATATTACAAGTTTTGGACAGAACCAAGGCCTTGCATGGTCCTCGGACTCAAGCCTATGGGGAAACCTAGTACAAAAAAGGAAAGTTACAAGTTTTATAACTGCTCGGATGGGAAAAGTCCCCGGCTCAGATACTGAAATGTTAAGGCCAATAAAAGTGTTAGGATGATGGTGGGGCACTCCACTATTCGGTAGCCTAAGGGGGCTATTCATTTTTGCGGGTGATATGTTTTCGAACGATTATTTCCTACACCGCATAGAGCATCCAGTTCTAATCTCGGCATTGTTCCGGGCAAGTATCGTTATTCACAGGTACGCATTGCTAAGTCAAGCAATTCTGTTAAAGTTATGGTGACTTCTTTTTATTAGCAAGTATTTTGGCCTTAGTTGTCATCGATTCAAATGCTATATTATTGTGCCGAGCAGCGTTCGCAAGTTTGTAAAAACATAGAGACAAAACATGCGAAGTAAAATAACAACAATTTTTATTAATATGAAAAATTATTACAACGTACAAAAAGGGGCTCAAACAAGCCTATACAAAAGGTGAGCTGCCAAAGCAACACTAACATTCGCAGTACAGATAAGTAAACGGCCATGTGTCTTTTAAACTCGTCTTCAAAGTCTCTCCAATCTCTGCCTCAGTATTGCTCATATCGAAAGAAGAACCTTCTTTGGGAAAAGATGAAGGAGAAAGAAGAAGAATTTGAAGGAGAAGGAAGAAGAAGATGGAGGAGATGAATGAAGAAGATGGAGGACATGAGTAAGAGAAGGAGTAGAAGAAGAGGGGAAGAGATGAAAAGAAAGAGAGAGGAGCAAAAGAGGGAGAAGGACAGCACCAGGACGGAGCTGGTGCTGGCAAGACTAAGAGAGGAAGGCGGAGGAGGGTACCAGTGAACAAAGAGAGGAAGAAGCAGAGGCACTTGGCCCCTGCCTCAGTCCTGACTCCTAACACACTGGTGCCATGTTAGGTATGCTCGTGAGGAGCCGGGTGGTGCTGATAGTGGGTGTTCTCGACTCAGTCACGACGAAAGTTTGACGTGACGAGCCCCTGTTTCGGATTTTGGCTGAAAGGGAGGTGGGGCAAATCTTAAGTCTCCGCCATCCTTGCCCTGACCGAGCCATTTCGACCTTTATTAGAACATGATGTTTTGAGGAGGGGTATGGTTCCTTCATCACTCGTTATGGTAAACGTATTCTGATGTGGGGAATAACAATTGGGTTAAGCGAACGCTAAGGGAGGTCGAGGGTTTCAGATCTCAGAAAGATGGAAGGGTGTCTGCACGAAAGTGATGGCTTCCTACTTGCCTTCTTATAGGAAGGGCAAAACGGAAGGTATTAAATTCATTCAGGTTTCCAAAAGAATCTGTAGAATAAAGATGTGTCCGTTCCACTTCCCCACCTCATTAGATGAGCCGCCGGACGTAAATGAGCCTCGTAAAGGGAAATCATTGAAGGCGCGTCTTGGACAGCCAAACGGCAGGAGCGGGTCACGAGCAAATTAAAGGGAATACCTTGTAAACCGGCGAGTTTCCTGGACAGGTAGAAAACCGCCCGCATTAATGCGGGGCTGAATTAAATAAGCCATACTAAAGGTCCGGGTTTGCCAAAACCCTCCCTTCCAACCAAGAAGTCGGATAGCAGGGTTTTGAGGGGCTATTGTGGGGCCCAATAATTTATGGGCCAGGCCCGCTTGCTCATGGAGAGTCCAGCGGCCCGAGCCGAAAAAGGTGATGGCCCGAGCTCAAAAATATAAGGCAAAAATGGCCCGGAGACGCAGCCGAGGACAGTCTAGTCCTCGGCAGACCCAAAGCTCCATTGAGAAGAGGGGTAAAGAAGAGATATAGGAACAAATTTGTAAGGAGATCTAAAATATCTTGGGGGAAGTTATCCTTACTACCCTTCCCAGATAAGACTGTGCACCTGACAAAGCCGTATTCTTCAGCTTTATCAACCATCCCCAACAATTCTGGGATTGGACTGATGTAATGTCAGTCTTGTAAAGGTTGACCCTACACGTGGACGAAGGACAGCGAACGCAGGATGGTATAAAAGAAGAAGTAAGTGAATCCGTTGTGGGGGGGTCTCCATCCCACCTCAGGAAGAGACTCCATGGGGGAAAACACCGAAACAACTCATGCAGATCAGAGAGAAAAGGCCCACCGTTGGGGAACCGGAGTAGGACCTTACTGCTCCTCGGATCAAGTCCGAGGAGTTCAACCCCATGGGATGCGACACTATAGGGCTTAAATGTTCAAAGCCCAACTCCTCTTTCTATATGAATTCCTCTAAAACCCAGACCGGAATATCGCCCCGTGCTCAACGGCTAGCTTTTCAAGCCCACTCTCTACAAATCATATTGTGAGGGATCTTTCATGTGCGAGCCCAACATCCTTATTGGGCCTCAACAGAATCGTGTCCTTACAACAACTTTTATTTGTCAAAACAAGGACATTAACAACAGCCTTAGTTCGTCGTAGAAAGTATTTGGTCGTTTGACTTCCTCGTATGAAGTTACATTGTCGATGACAAATCAAGTAATTACGACTTTTATTCGTCAAAAAAAGGTATTAACAATGGCCTTAGTTCGTCGTAGAAAGTATTTGGTCATACTACTTCCTCATATAAAGTTGTATTGTCGATGACAAATTAAATTACTACGACGGCATTTTGTCGTTGAAACTATGCATTAACGATGGTCGAAGGTCATCACAAAAGGTATTTGGTCGTCCAACTTCCTCATATGAAGTTGAATCTACGACGACAATTATCAAGTACTTACGACAGAGTTGTGCTGTCGAAAATTAGTGTTAGCAACGGTCTCATCGGTAATATAGTATTACCGACAAGGCTTTTTCCGACGGCCGTCGATGGCCATTTACCGTCGGCAATACTAATCTACGACGGCTTTTTGTGTTGTTGCGATGAACTCTGGCCATTGCTAATAACAATCTTTTTTGTAGTGTTATGCCTAAAAAAGTTAGAAAAAATTCCCACTTACCATAACAGGCACAATGGCCAGCCTTCTCCAAAGAATATGCATTGCCGCATATGAAATAGGGCAGAACCCCCATTATTCAACCAAGACTAGGGTGAATTATAGCCATGCTGCTATATATGGAGCTTGGGTGTAATAAATTGATGGCAGAGGGGGACCATTTCAGCCATGGTGCTATTGAACGTTTCTTAACAAAATGATTACAGTCGCCCACAGAACTTCATTTGCAACAAGAAAAACCCAATACGAGAAGAAAAAAATAGATGAAAACTACTAGAATAGCAACAACAACAGATTCACTAGTTGAGAACTTGGATAGACTTATTGGTATCTTATTTGCTTGCTTGCTTAAAGGAGGTAGAAAATGGCTTTAAGCGAATAAGCAAAACTTAAAGCAAGCTTATTTTCTTAAAGCCATTTCCTAACTCACTTCAAAGAAAATAAGCAAATAAACTACAAAAAATTAAGACTATCCAAGCCAACACAGGCTAATTCTTGAATAAATCCAAACAGTTGTCCTTCTCCAAGTCCCTACTCCAAAACTTCTTGTAATACTCTGCGTATGTGTAACCCCTGTATACAGCTTCAGATGCATCATCTATGAGTGAATTGGGGGCTCTGATTAATGCGTCGTCACATGGGCAGAGGAACGAAGCTATTGATAGCCTTGGTTTGTCAGCATTGACAATTGCTCGGTGCCAAACACTCTTATAAACCCCATTACTCAGTGCCTGCAATGATTCATTGTCATTTTTAAATCCTTGACAATAGAATGTGTTTCATAAAAATGACATAAGCATCTTATAGTGCAAATTGATATGCATCTTATAGTACAAATTGTGATGAAAATCAACATGCTACAAGCTTATTGTGCCATTTGAAACAAAATTATATACTGTTGCAACCTGGCATCTATAATTTTAGTGAGTGATCTACTACAATTCCTTGCTCAATTTAACAAGTTGTATTTGTTTGTTTTGTAGCACCATTAACTATAAGGAAGTTTGTACAATCAGACCATTTCCTTTTTCACATAGCATTATGCAACCAAATGGAACATGAACTAGTTAAAACTAAAAAGGTTAATGAAACTTTGAGAGAGATTAGAAAGAAGAAACACATGCAAGTATTGCCTGAGTTATCTAATTCAACTTTGAGGCCATTACTCATAAGTGGAAAAATTCAGATATTAGAAAGAAGAAATACATGCAAGTATTGCCTGAGTTATCTAATTTAACTTTTAGGCCATAACTCATAAGTGGAAAAATTCAAAGAAAACAGAGGATGAGTAGATGTGAGATATGTAACCATACAAGAACAAACAAAAAAAACACAGCGAGACAAGCCATAGATAGGGGATTCTATTCCCCAAGGTCTGGTACCAATCAAATGAAGCAAGACTAGCAAAGGTAAACTCATCGAGGGAATTTGCAGAGTAGCAGTGTGAGGGGGTTGTATATAGTAAGTTAGCAAATGTTTGAAAGAATTAAGAAAAATAGCATCTCGAGTTTTAGAAACTCAAGATCTAATTAAAAATCGAGTTTTAGAAACTCGTTTTGCACTTGCTGTGAACTGCTGACTTGGCTTAAAATGTTCACGTAGATCTCGAGTCTTAAAGACTCGATTTCTACATAGCGAAAACCGAGTCTTTAAGACTCGATATTTAATTAAACACACGCATAACTCAGGTAAGGGTTTAAATAAAATTTGAATAGAACTTGAGTCTTATAGACTTGAGTTTCGCTGAGAAAAATTTAGAACGCATGCTTTCTACAAAATTTTATAAACACAGACACACTCAGCCTCACTAACCTTTCACCCAAAAACAGAGCATCCTCAGTAACTCTCACCCATACACTCAGCCTCACTAACTCTCACTCACCCATAACTCTCACACCACATTGCCTCTCACTCACCACATTACCTCTCTCACTGATCTTCCCTCTCAACAAATTCATATCTCAGGTAAGGGTTTTTTGATTTAATTGTCATTGTAGTTGGGTATTAGTTGTCTATGGGTGTGGGTTAAAGAGTTTGACCATTTATTTTGTAGATAGTTAACATAACTTAGTTAAGATACCAATATTGTGAATTATAGAACTTTGTTTTGTTAGTGTTAATTTTTTGAGTATTTATTTGCATAGTTTTTGTTATCAAAATTTTATTCATCATTTCTAGGCTCTTATTTTTATCATGATCTTACAAGTTTTTTGACTGTATTCATCATTGTTTTGGGTATGAAATGGGTAGTGAATGAATGTAATGAATGGGTATGTAATGAAATGAGTGACTTATGGATATAAAATGAATTGTAATGAAATGGATATGTAATTCATGCCCTTTGAATGTGTAATGAAATGACTTTTTTTGTATTGGGTATGAAATGAGTATGTAAATGTTATGGGTATGTAATTAGATATAATGTTGTATACTTTTACAAGGATTTTGGCTTTTTTTTTTTTTTTTTTTTTGTATTGGGTATGGAATGGGTAGTCTTAGCATGATGGAAAAATGATTTGGGTATGAAATGTGTAATGAATCTATATATTACTAAAAGCTGAAGCGTAGCGTTTAATACTGCTGCTCTCACATTGCGCCACATCAGCTGCCACATCATCCTTTTTTTTCTTTTTCTTTTTTAAATATAATTTGTCCTACAATTTTAAAATGGTTTTTACAATTTTCAGCCCTATAAATGCAGTCCACTACTTATTTATTTACTTCCACTATCACCCTATAATAAATCTAGCCCATTACTTATTTATTTACTTCCACTATCACCCTATAATAAATCTATATAATTAATCTAGCCCACCTCTTATTTATTTAGTTCCACTATCAAACCCAACCCAAAACCTTTTCAAAACAAAACAAACGTTGAAGCTTTTCAAGCTTTAGGGTTTTTTTTTTTTTTTTTTTTTTTTTTTTTTTTTTTTTTTTCCAATTTTCCTATAATTGTTTTTAACATTTATTTTTTTAATATTTACACTTCTCCAACCTTTCTCTCTCTCTTACCATTTCATCTCCCCACTACTTCTTCAATCTTTCTTCCTCCCTTACCTTTTCATCTCTCCACTACCCTTTACATTAATATTATTCTTCCACTTTCCCTTCATCTTCATTTATTTTTGTCTCTTCTTATTCACACCATTTTACTATAAATTTGTCACTATCTCTTCTATTCTATGCATAGTTCCCTCACCAAAAAAAAAAAAAAAGGTTTCCCCTCTCTCTCTCTCTCTCTCTCTCTCTCTCTAAATTTTTTGGTGGATTTTTTTATTTTTCTTACATCTCTACTTTAGGTTGATAATTTTTTATATTCTTTAAAACTCTATTTTGGGTTAATGCGATTTAGTTTTGTTTTTTAAATTGTAGTTGTTGTTTTTTTTTTTTTTTAATTCTCTTTGATTGTTAAATGTTATCCTATTGCGTTCTAAATAATTAAATATAGCATATAAAAATATAATATTATTCTATTACATAGCATGATTTGGATAATTTGATATTTATTCTGTTACATAGCATGATTTTTTATAGTGCTCAATTTAGATGTTAAACTATGAGACTTTACTAATTTTTGTTTATTTTCTAATCTTTTGTGGTGAACAAAGTACTCTTAATAGTTGTATTAGAAGTACTCTATAATGTTATTTATTTAAAGAAAAGCAAAGGTTAGCCAAACGAAAATAATCGGATAGGTGACAAATTTTAACTTTTGCAATTTTATTTTAATTATTATTATTTTATAACAATGCATGTATATAAATTTAATTCTTAGATTTTGCTAATAATTGTTTATTTGATAATATGTTTTGGGTGGCCGAAATTATAATTTCTACAAAGAACTTAATAGATTATCAAAAACTAAATTTTATCCTAATATTGGTTCGACTAATCATTGTTAAGTTTTATTAATTTTTTTTAGTTTACGTTTTTTTGGTATTTTGGATTGTTCCTATATTACATTTATGATTGTTCCTATAATAAATAAAAATATAATTACGAAATACATTACTCATTATTAGATTAGTTTAAATTGTAACAAAAATTTTAATAAAACCACCATAAATCTATATATTACTAAAAGCTGAAGCGTAGCGTTTAATGCTGCTGCTCTCACGTTACGCCACATTAGCTACCACGTCATTCTTTTTTTCTTTTTCTTTTTTAAATATAATTTTTCCTACAATTTTAAAATGGTTTTTACAATTTTCAGCCCTATAAATGCAATCCACTACTTATTTATTTACTTCCACTATCACCCTATAATAAATCTAGTCCACTACTTATTTATTTACTTCTATTATCACCCTATAATAAATCTATATAATTAATCCAACCCACCTCTTATTTATTTAGTTCCACTATCAAGCCCAACCCAAAACCATTTCAAAACAAAACAAACGTTGAAACTTTTCAAGTTTTAGGGTTTTTTTTTTTTTTTTTTTCCAATTTTCCTATAATTGTTTTTAACATTTATTTTTTTAATATTTACACTTCTCTAACCTTTCTCTCTCCCTTACCATTTCATTTCTCCGCTACTTCTTCAATCTTTCTCCCTCCCTTACCTTTTCATCTCCCCACTACCCTTTACATTAATATTATTCTTCCACTTTCCTTTCATCTTCCTTTATTTTTGTCTCTTCTTATTCACACCCTCTTACTATAAATTTGTCACTATCTCTTCTATTCTATGCATAGTTTTCCCCTCACAAAAAAAAAAAAAAAAAAAAAAAGGTTCCCTCTCTCTCTCTCTCTCTCTCTCTCTAAATTTTTTGGTGGATTTTTTTTATTTTTCTTGCATCTCTACTTTAGGTTAATAATTTTTTATATTCTTTAAAACTCTATTTTGGGTTAATGCGATTTAGTTTTGTTTTTTAAATTGTAGGTTTTTTTTTTTTTTTAAATTCTCTTTGATTGTTAAATGTTATCCTATTGCGTTCTAAATAATTAAATATAGCATATAAAAATATAATATTATTCTATTACATAGCATGATTTGGATAATTTGGTATTTATTCTGTTACATAGCATGATTTTTTATAGTGTTCAATATAGATATTAAACTATGAGACTTTACTAATTTTTGTTTATTTTCTAATCCTTTGTGGTGAACAAAGTACTCTTAATAGTTGTACTAGAAGTACTCTATAATGCTATTTATTTAAAGAAAAGCAAAGGTTAGCCAAACGAAAATAATCAGATAGGTGACAAATTTAACTTTTGCAATTTTATTTTAATTATTATTATTTTATAACAATGCATGTATAGAAATTTAATTCTTAGATTTTGCTAATAATTGTTTATTTGATAATATGTTTTGGGTGGCCAAAATTATAATTTCTACAAAGAACTTAATAGATTATCAAAAACTAAATTTTATCCTAATATTGGTTCAACTAATCATTGTTAATTTTTATTAATTTTTTTTAGTTTACGTTTTTTTGGTATTTTGGATTGTTCCTATATTACATTTATGATTGTTCCTCTAATAAATAAAAATATAATTACGAAATACATTACTCATTATTAGATTAGTTTAAATTGTAACAAAAATTTTAATAAAACCACCATAAATCTATATATTACTAAAAGCTAAAGCGTAGCGTTTAATGCTACTGCTCTCACGTTGCGCCATATCAGTTGCCACGTCATTCTTTTTTTTCTTTTTCTTTTTTAAATATAATTTGTCCTACAATTTTAAAATGGTTTTTACAATTTTCAACCCTATAAATGCAATCCACTACTTATTTATTTACTTCCACGATCACCCTATAATAAATCTATATAATTAATCCAGCCTACCTCTTGTTTATTTAGTTTCATTATCAAGCCCAACCCAAAACCTTTTCAAAACAAAACAAACATTGAAGCTTTTCAAGTTTTAGGGTTTTTTTTTTTTTTTTTTTTTTTCCTATAATTGTTTTTAACATTTATTTTTTTAATATTTACACTTCTCCAACCTTTCTCTCTCCCTTACCATTTCATCTCCCCGCTACTTCTTCAATCTTTCTCCCTCCCTTATCTTTTCATCTCCCCACTACCCTTTACATTAATATTATTCTTCCACTTTCCCTTCATCTTCCTTTATTTTTGTCTCTTCTTATTCACATTCTCTTACTATAAATTTGTCACTATCTCTTCTATTCTATGCATAGTTTTCCCTCACAAAAAAAAAAAAAGATTCCCTCTCTCTCTCTCTCTAAATTTTTTGGTGGATTTTTTTTATTTTTCTTGCATCTCAACTTTAGGTTGGTAATTTGTTATATTCTTTAAAACTCTATTTTGGGTTAATGCAATTTAGTTTTGTTTTTTAAATTGTAGTTGTTTTTTTTTTTATTATTATTCTCTTTGATTGTTAAATGTTATCCTATTGCATTCTAAATAATTAAATATAGCATATAAAAATATAATATTATTCTATTACATAGCATGATTTGGATAATTTTGTATTTATTCTGTTACATAGCATGATTTTTTATAGTGCTCTATTTAGATGTTAAACTATGAGACTTTACTAATTTTTGTTTATTTTATAATCCTTTGTGGTGAACAAAGTACTCTTAATAATTGTATTAGAAGTACTCTATAATGCTATTTATTTAAAGAAAAGCAAAGGTTAGCCAAACGAAAATAATCGGATAGGTGACAAATTTTAACTTTTGCAATTTTATTTTAATTATTATTATTTTATAACAATGCATGTATAGAAATTTAATTCTTAGATTTTGCTAATAATTATTTATTTGATAATATGTTTTGGGTGGCCGAAATTATAATTTCTACAAAGAACTTAATAGATTATCAAAAACTAAATTTTATCCTAATATTGGTTCAACTAATCATTGTTAAGTTTTATTAATTTTTTTAGTTTATGTTTTTTTGGTATTTTGGATTGTTCCTATATTACATTTATGATTGTTCCTATAATAAATAAAAATATAATTACGAAATACATTACTCATTATTAGATTAGTTTAAATTGTAACAAAATTTTTAATAAAACTACCATAAAAATAATTATCACGCACAACGCGCGGGTTCGCGGCTAGTGTGTAATAAAATTCATACCCTTTGAATGAATTGGAATTTGTACTTTGTGTAGTTTGACTAGATAAAATGTTTTTTAACTAACATAGTAACTTGACTCTAACAAGTTCACAATGCCTGAAATTGATATAATCCTATACCACGGTGGTCCGCTTAAGAATGCCAATGCGAACAAGGGATTGTCGCAATGGTTGAGTTCACTTGGTCCAAACTTGTTTGAATATTTCCATGACCAGCACAAAGAATACCATTATGAGTTGTTAGAGTGTAAGAAATGGAGTGAATATGCCTTTTCCACGTGGGACGGAAATCAGCGTAAATCTAAGAAACACTATCTCAAGGCATTTAGCAATGAACAGATGATATATTAAATAGTTACTTCATTCAACATGTGTAGCACAGGAGGGGGAAACCACAGTTATGAAGTTCGGTTACGGGAAAGAACATATAGTTGTGGGAAATGGCAAAACATAGGGATCCCGTGTTCACATGCAATTAGAGTATGTGACTATTTAAATATTGATTCAACCACATATATTCACCCATGTTATGGTTTGGAAAATGCCCTTAACACTTATCAGCATGCATTTGCGGTTCCTAAGTCACAGTCATTGTGGAGGGATCCCATAGGGCGAAAGTGGTTGCCTAATCCAACATTGTTGCGGGCTAAAGGTCGACCAGTGAAGTCAAGAATAAGGAATGAGATGGATGGAGTGAGGAATAAGGATTGAGAACCGGGATGGCGGAGGGAGGATGCAGATTTGATAGAGAGTCAACCTAAGCAGACATGTGGACTGTGTCATGCTTCCGGGCATAACCGTAGAAAATGTTCGCAGTCCCGTGGCGCTTCCACAAGCGGTTAGGGCTGTCCATGGGTCGGGCGGGTCGGGTTTTTGCCCAACCCGCAGCCGACCCGTACAAGATCGGGTGGTCGTTTTTCAACCCGCAACCGACCCATAGCAGTAACGGGTTCGTCGGTTCGGATTGCCGGCGGGTGGTCGTCGGTTTCGGGTGAACCCGATTATCACTGGAATCCTTCGAAACGCGGCGAGCCATCCAAGATCCGGTGAGATCCAGTTGGATTCGGCGAGATTTCTGCCAAATCGTGATGAGAAATCACTGGTTCGGCCAGATCCGATGTTTATTGTGCCAGAAATCGACGGATTTAAGTGAAAAAGTTACCGGATTCTAGAAAAAGTTGTCGACATCTGGGAAAAAATTGTCGGAATCTGGAAAAGTGGTCGGAATCTGGGAAAAGGTGGTCGGAATCTGGAAAAAGTGGTCGGAATCTGGGAAAAACTGATCGGAATCTGGAAAAACTAGTCGGAATCTGGAAAAAAATGGCCGGATTTTAATGGACGTCGGGCGGGTCGGGTTTCACGGGTTTTAGAGGAAGAGATCCGACATCCGACCCGCCGGCGTCGGGTTTTTGAAGTCGGGACCCGAGTCCGACCACCGGAGCCGTCGGATCGGGTGATTCCGGGTCGGGTCCGGGCGGGTGGGGCGGGTTGGGCGGGTGGGCGGTTTATTTGGACAGCTCTACAAGCGGTCATGTTTCACACTAGGTAAGTAGATGGCAAAAAGTTATGCATCGGTTAAATAATTGTTGTTCATTCTATGTTTACCTAATGTTTACTATCTTGTTTCCTAACGTGATTAGTCTACGTTTTTCAGGCATGCTTCCATGGACGACGTTTTTGTTGTGCGGACCGCCGATCTTAGGAAAAGTGACTACATTGTATTGGCACAATTAACTTTTTGGTTTTTGTTGAATGTACTTGTAATTCTCTATCTAATGTACCTCTATGAAGATTGTGATTTGAGTAGTATGGTTAGAACTGCAAACTAAGTGTGGTTGGGCATGTTTAGAATGTTGATATATTAAGAATGCCTTTTGTTGTGATGTAAGTGCATTTGCATTGTAAAACTATGTTTATGCAGATAGCGTAACAGTTTCTATAGTTTGGTGCCTATTGAGAACGCCTTTTGATGTAATTTAAGTGCATTTACATTCTCAGCTTCTTTGCCTCTCAATGAGTGTTTGTGGATTACATTCTCAACTTCTCTATCTCTGTTTCTCAGCAGGTGCATGCACACATTTCAATTTTTGGTTTGCCTGCATATCCAGGAAAAAAAAAATTTCAGAGCAAGCAATCTGCCTGAAACAGAGTTTGCCTGCACGTCTAGGGGAAAAAAAAATTCCCAGTGAAACTCGAGTTTTAGAAACTCAAGTTCCACTAGTGTGAACACTCAAAAAACAGAGCAAGCAATCTGCCTGAAACAGAGTTTGCCTGCATGTCTAAGGGGAAAAAAAAAAAATATATTTCCTAGTGGAACTCGAGTTTCATAGACTCAAGTTCCACTAGTGTACACGCTCAAAAAACAGAGCATCCTCTCTGTGCTCTCTGCCTGAAACAAAGTATTTTTGCAAAATGGTTTTTTTTTTTTTATGGTTGCTGGAACTCGAGTTCCCTCTTTTTTTTCTTTTTTCTTTTTTCCTTTTTTTTTTTTTTTTTTTTTTTGCCTGAAACAGAGTATTTTTGCAAAATGGTTTTTTTTTTTTTTTGGTTGCTCGAACTCGAATTTCAAAGACTCGAGTACCCTTTTTTTTGTACATTGCTGGGTAGATGCTTGCTGGAACTCGAGTTTCAAAGCCTCGAGTTTTTCTCATTTTTTATTTTTTTTTTAAATCTCGCTTTGCTTTTTTTTTTTCTTTTTTTTTTGTACATATGAGCTTTTGTTCTTAGTAGATGCTTTTTTTTTTGTTGTTGCTTATTGCTATTTATGGTGGGTATATGTTTTCGCAGTGATGGAGTTAGAAATTTTGAGTTGGGGGACCATTAATTGTGTCAAGATAAACTCAAACCTTGGATCACTCCTAGCAAAGAAAGGCTTAATTGCTTCAATAAAAACATCACACAGTTGGTATTGCCACCATGAATACATGGTACTTGCTACCATTTGAGAATTTATACGACTCCAAACCTGCAATAGTTTTGAATATGACTTTGTTTAATACTGAGAGTATCCATTAATAGCTAAATGACAAGTCATCCGGATTTACATTTGTGGGCGGAACATAATCATCCCCAAACTTGGTCATAGCAAATCGTACAGCATTCCACAATTTATGGAACTACTGCCGATACCCCATCCTCTACAGCAGTCGGCCCAACCAAGAGCTCACCGTCTAGGGTGATCAACATCTCACCATATGGAAGATGGAACGTATAAGTTTCTAGCTGCCATCGCTCAACTAGGGCCGATATTAGGCAATGATCTATCTCTTTGGAAGGGGCCCTAAACAATCCTTCTAGCCCCACCAATTTGATAATGTCAATCACCCGATTAACTTGCATCGTTATGTTTGCCATCTCCTTAGAGTGACCATGGCACATAAGTGGGCCCGGGTCCTGCAAAATCGATAAAAAATATAGCGGTTGTTAGAACGTAAAAATTATAGATATACAACTTTGAAAGAACTTGCTAAAAGTCAAAGAGAACGTAAAAATTAAAGTAGTTGTTACAACTAGATATTTCACCTCGCCATTCCAAATAATTTCTGATCGATGATTTGTTTGTTGCGTCAGCAATGAAGTAATTTCTGGACCAGGGTGCACAATCTCTAGCTCCTCATCGATCTGAGGCTCCATACTACAAAGAGTGCTATTGTGAGATCATACATAGTGGCAGACATACATTACTTGGTGTGAGAGTCATCACAAATCAGGCATTACCACAACACACAATGATTTCACATGAAGATATAAAAAATAGCTCACTGCATAAAAGATTTCAAATATTACAGCTGAACCATCTTTGATGCTCTAAATGAAATGATTTGATATTTCCATAAAAATTAAGAAACGTCTCCTCAAAGTATAAAATGCAGTATTATAAAAAACGTGTGGCATCAATGGCAAGAACTACAATACTTTCAAATCAAGCAAATCCCAAAGAGTTAAACAGAATCTTCCATGTGAGATAGTAAGAACAAATCTATATGCTAAAGCTGAGTACAGAACAAGGAAATCCCATGAAAGTAATGTCACTTTGAATCCAAGAAATTGTTGCAAACAACTTCAACTATAAAAAAATCACAATTATAACCCAAGAACAAAAATAAGAGCACAAATTTCTCTAATTTTGAGCCCAATGAAGAAATTTGCATCATTTCTATGCAAACTATAAGTAAAGACATATTACGCTGCTCCAAAGAGTTCTGCAACATTTGCAACCACCCCATAACAAAGATTTTACTAACATAAATCCCAGCAAGTAAACACATATCAAGCATTATTACCCAGAAACCAACAAAAAACAGAACATGCCAGCAACCCCAAATCATACAACAAGTAACAAAACAAATCCGTCTAACTTAAATCTTACACTAATAAGAAAAACTAAAGCACTAACAAGGGAAATTATCAAACACAAACACTTGGGCTAAACCCGGATGGAATAATTATTTAAAAAGCTCAAATTTTTATAAGAAAAACATACCTTCAAACTTGAAAAAATCTGAACTTCCGTTGGTAGGGACAAAAGGGATTTGGAAGGTATGGGTGAGGGGATCGTCTGAAGCCGATTGTGAGGAAAGAGGAAAGCGTTTGAGGGTGAGGGTGATTTTTTATGCACGCCGAGGGGTTGAGGGTGAGGGTGATTTATGCCGAGGGGTTGAGGGTGAGGGTGATTTTTGTTGCACGCCGAGGGGTTGAGGGTGACTGATTTGGGTGTTTGAACTTTGAGATTGAGAGAGTGTTTGAACTTTGAGAGAGTGTTTGAGAGAGTGAGAGACTGAGAGTGTTTGAGAAACTGAAGAGAGTGTTTGAGTGAGGCATAGGAAAGTGGCTGAGAGTGTATAGTGTGCAGATTTCGAGTCTTATAAACTCGATTTCTACATGACTCCACGTGGAAAAATTGTCCATGTAAGGGTATTGACAAACACCACAAATCGAGTTTTAAAAGCTCGAGTTTTAATTGGATCTCAAGTTTCAAAAACTCGAGATGTTAGTTTCAAAATTTCTCTTTGAACTTGACAACTAACAAAAATGTTAGATATTTAATGCTAAATGGAAAGGGTGTTCTAAACTCATTTTTTCTAATAACTGCCAATAATGGAGGCGGAGGAATGACTGATGTGGTGGCAGAAAGCTAAATCTACTAAGAATACACATGTTAAACTAAATTGAATGTGACAATGAACAAACTCAATGACCCTACTTCAACAAGATATCAGCTCATCAAGTTAGAATTGGAGAGACAAGAAGAGAGAAGCAAGAGAGGCTCAGATGGTTGGATGTTAGAGCCGATGACTATTATCTCCTGACTATCTGCATGACTATTGAGTATCTCTTGACTATCTGCGAGAATCTAAGCTTTAGAATATTGCTGTAGAAGGGATGGGAAAAAAAGGCATCATGATTTTAAAACAAAAACAGCTCTTTATCTGAGATTCAGTACATGAAATGTGGAATTCCCACCAGCAACCTGAGTTTAGATAGTGAGAGAAGTGTAAAAGTGGTTATTAGTGTGCAAGAACACATGCATTTTCACGAGGACTCAAGAATGTTTTCCACAGTAGAGGGATTTGGTTTTTAAAGTTCTACCAGTGAAGCTAATCAGCCATTCAGAAAACTACAACACAGTGTTTGACTATGCAAGTTCTTAAATTTAGCCATGAATATGCATTGATATGAAAAAACAGAAAGGAATAATATGAAGAAATCTAGTGAAAACTGTGCAGGGAAGCCATAAATCCACCCAGAAAAAAGGGAGTCAATTTAGAGTAGCAAGAGGATGCATAAGACAGCACTTGAGCTGACCCTCTTCCTGGCCAGCACATGTGACTAGTGATCTCAATCGAAAACACCACAAGGCGATTATTTTTCTTGAAAGGAAGTTCTCTTGGGTACAGAATCTGAGACCCTTCAAGAAAATCCTTTTTTTCCTTGCCAAAGCCCGAATGGTTTCAACTTTCAAGTGTGTGTAGAGAAGATATCATAGATTATGTTAGGAAGCACATTTGGAGATTATTCACTAAGGCAAGGCAGGGTCTCTATGGGTTGCTTGGATTCATGAGAGTCTGCTGAAAGGCAGGTGCCTTCGGACCATAAAAATCCCTCAAAGCTGTACATGGGATTGGAGAACCATTTTACAGCTTTAGGATGAGGCTAGAAGATTTATACAGTTTGACGTGGGAGATGGGAATAGGATTTTTCTATGGCATAATAACTGGCATCTTGAGGGTATTCTTCTATTGAAACTTGGTTTTAGAATCATTTATGATGCAGCAAGTTGCTTTGAGGTTAGAGTGGATTTAGTATTGAGGAAAAAGAATTGGATATGGAAAGCCCGTCAGGTTTGAGGAGCTTATTATCAAATAGAGCCAACTAAGCCTGGTGGATTTGAAGGATGAGGATAAGGCAAGATGGTCTATTACCAAGTTTGGCTGCTTCCCTTGTGCAGCTGCATATGATGATCTTAGAATGAAGGTAGAGGTGGTTGATTAATGCAAAATACTATGGATCATTCTTAGCATTCCTACACCCTCTTTTATTGGCTAGTTGATAATCAAGAATAAGCTATCAACTAGAGATAGGCTGTCTCAAAGGGTTTACACTGGTGACAGTCTTTGTGTGTTCTGCAGGGGTTGCAATGAAAGCAGAAATCAACTCTTTTTGAATGTTCATTTGTCTAGTATCAGATGCTAAGAGCAATTGACAGGAGCTGATGACATGGGCTACTGGCAATCTGAAAGGGAAGGGGCTGAGAACCTACATTTGTAAAATTGCTTTATGGGCTTCTATCTACTATCTATGATTCCAGAGAAATGCGATAATACATTATGGCTCCCTCTAGTCTAAGCAGATTCTAAGGATGGTGAGAAGTCGTCTTGAATCTCAAATTAAATTTCAGAACTCCACCCTAAATAAGGCCATTTGCTATAATTGGGGGCTGAACCCTTCCGTCATGCGTAACTAGACCCACAAGATTGTGAAAATCTGCAGCTTGTGTCCTGATATGAAGGTTAGCAAGCTGTGCTGCTCTGCTTAATTGAAACTTCCCCTATCATTTGCTGGGGCCTAGTAGCCTAGTGAACCTGCAGAATGAAGCTAGTTTGGCTGGATTGACTGAGGTTGGCTAGCACTTAGTTTGCAAATTTTCTCTGTGCATGTCTCTCATATGTTGGTTCCTTGTGAGGGACCTTGAACTGGTAGCTTGTACTTCATCTGGTCTAAATGGGCTTGCTTTTGCAGATGTGTCTGTGAAGTTTGAGTCTTTACCAAAATTTGGTCTTTGTATAGCCTTATGTTTGGTACTTTTGGTTCTCTTTAATGAAATTTTCTGATTCATTAAAAAAGAAAAGAAAAAGAAAAAAAAGAGAGAGATATCATAGCTTCATTGACAAAATCTAGTAGGATGGGAATAACATAGTGATAATACACTAGTGCTAGATATCAGAGCTTCCTTATTGTAATGCAGCTCAACCCTTCTCTACTTTATATTACGCAACATGAGTGACAAGGGAAAAAACTTCCTTTCATACAATAACCATTTCATGAACAGCTAAAATTGTCTGACATAATACAATAATGGAGGGAAGTTCAACTTCACATAACATAACCTTATACAACAGCATGCACCGACAATCAAACATACAGCAAAAGACAATTAAAGGTTCATCTTATGCCTAAAAAAATTAGACAAAATTCCTACTTACCATAACAGGTACAATGGCCAGCCTTCTCCAGAGAATATGCATTGCCACATATGAAATAGGGCAGAACCCCCATTTTTCCACCAAGACTGGAGAGAATAATAGCCATGCTGCTATGGAGCTTGGGCGTAATAAATTGATGGCAGAGGGGGACCATTTCAGCAATGCTACTATTCAACTTTTCTTAACAAAATGATTACAGTCGCCCAGAGAACTTCATTTGCAATGACAAAAACCCAATACGAGTAGAAAAAAATAGATGAAAACTACTAGAACAGCAACAACAACAACAGATTGACTAGTTGAGAACTTGGATAGACTTAATATTTGGTATCTTATTTGCTTGCTTGCTTAAAGGAGGTAGAAAATGGCTTTAAGCGAATAAGCAAAAATTAAAGCAAGCTTATTTGCTTAAAGCCATTTTCTAACTCACTTCAAAGAAAATAAGCAAATAAACTACAAAAAATTAAGACTATCCAAGCCAAAACAGGCTAATTCTTGAATAAATCCAAACAGTTGTCTTTCTCCAAGTCCCTACTCCAAAACTTCTTGTAATACTCTGCGTATGTATAACCCCTGTATACAGCTTCAGATCCATCATCTGTGAGTGAATTGGGGGCGCTGATTAATGCGTCGTCACATGGGCAGAGGAACGAAGCAATTGATAGCCTTGGTTTGTCAGCATTGACAATTGCTCGGTGCCAAACACTCTTATAAACCCCATTACTCAGTGCCTGCAATGATTCATTGTCATTTTTAAATCCTTGACAATAGAATGTGTTTCATAAAAATGACATAAGCATCTTATAGTGCAAATTGATATGCATCTTATAGTACAAATTGTGATGAAAATCAACATGCTACAAGCTTACTGTGCCATTTGAAACAAAATTATATACTGTTGCAACCTGGCATCTATAATTTTAGTGAGTGATCTACTACAATTCCTTGCTCAATTTAACAAGTTGTATTTGTTTGTTTTGTAGCACCATTAACTATAAGAAAGTTTGTACAATCAGATTATCATTACCTGTAATTGATCACCGAGGTTAATGACAAAAGCATTTGGGTGCGGATTGACAGCAACCCATTTGCCATCTTTGAGGACTTGAAGGCCAGCTACATGCAGGTCTTGAAGTAGAATTGTGAGGGCATTGGGGTCAGTATGCCCTGGCAATCCATAAGTCAGTTCTGGTTCCGGACATGGCGGGTAATAGTTTACAGCCATATGCTGTCCTTGTTCTCCCAACACATTCTTTACGCAATCCTTTTCTAGGCCTAAGCTCTCTGATATCAATTCTTCTAATCTGTACCCAAGTTGTCGAACTTCCATGCAATAATTACTCACAATCTCCCTATTAAAGAGAATGTTACATACATTAGCTCTTTTATATTTTCTCTGCAAAATTTGCCTATTTTATCAAAGGAAAATTGGGAATCGGTGGATAACAAACAAAAAGAATGATCTGCATCAAGAAGGATTGGATTCATTCTATGACCTTTTGTTTATTTTTCTTATATATGACCAACTAATTATGTTACCATGAAATGAATACACTGGGTTCAAATCCTATGTTTGAATTATATGATCAATCAAAGCATGCCAAGACACCACCAAGACTCATTTTACTTTGGACAAAATGCCCTCCAAACGTGATTTGCAGATGCATGCCATTGCAAGGTGATTACGGCATAGTTTCGGCATGCCTGCATCTAAATACATTTTATTAAGGTTTCATGGATGTGTTGGCAAATCCTAGAACCAGAATATGTCAAAATTATGTTGTGTCAATATAATTGTGTTAAGGTTGAGTCCAGTTTATAACTGTTAAAAAATGATAAGGTTACGATCTACTCAATGATGGTTTGATGATCTTTTACTCATATGTTTTGCATTATAACAAACTTATGGGTCAAACTTGTTTCATTGGAAAGTAAGGTTCAGGGCCACTGCTATGGGAAGGCAAGCAAGGCACTTGCTAAGGTTGCAATAAAGATTTTAGCTGTGCAAAGTTTTGTATGTAAACTATCTTTTCATGTGATTTTTCTACAAGCATCCGTAGACAAAAGGATCGCCCCAAGATGATCATCTCATGGAAATTGAGAACAAATCAAAGCAAATTGTTCTATTTCTCAATCTTTTTTACTTGCTCCAATGGAACCAAGGTTGAAAAGATTGAGAAAAATCAGTCATTCACAACCAATAATAAAGGATTCCTCAAAAGTTTGAGGATTAGTAATCCTTTAGATCACAAAAATGGCTTTTTCTTTGAAAATAATTTTTTTACTGATTTTCCACTTCGTTATCAAATTGTTGTACTTGTTTATTGTTTAGATTTGATATATGTGATTTATATTTGCTTGTACATGGAACCGATGATAAACTTATGTAATCAATCAACAAACCACTTAGTTTTTATTTTTTATTTTTTATTTTTTATTTTTTTCTTGGAATGGAAGTCAACAAACCTCTTATAGTTAACTAGGAGTCTAAACAGAATTTTTCACTTTCTCTAGCATAGAATGAATTATAAACAAATGGTATGTTCAACTGTTTCAAGCTAGCACCTTAAGTTGAGGGAGGAAGTTTTGAAGTTACCATAGGCAACCTTTAATAGATATATTATGGCATACTGATGTAGTGATGTAGCCGTTTTGGGATTTATGTTATGTAGTAGGATACTAAAACCATAACATGTTAGTGCCTTTGCAACAGAGTAGCCATCTCAGTTTTTTAGTCAAAACTAAACAAATGAAGCTTAAAAAAAAAAAATGAAATGCACTAGGCTAGCTTCTTGTTATTTAAAATTCATGAAAGCTCCTGTCATTCGCCATTTTGTTTTTCATTCATTCTTTGCATAGACCGTCCAACATCTCTCTCTCTCTCTCTCTCAATTATTGTATACTTTCTCCCTCTCATAGTGGGGTGAGTCTCACGCACTATGGGGCCAACTCCTTTGTGAGGGGGAAGAAGCATGCTTTCAAAGTATGCAATAACAACTCCTCGTTCTTTCTCTACACACCGTTATCAAGAATCCAAGCACGAATCACATAGAATTGTGATTACGTTGCTAACACTATTTTATTGTTGAGTTGAGTGAAGATATTGAATTTGGAGAAAGTCAAGGCAAAGTAAGAATTCTAAATGATCATAATGTAGGTATTAAAAAATAAAAATAAAAAACCTCTAGTTAATCATGATTTGACAAAGGATCTCCCTATGAGGCTAGGACAAAGAATGTTCTTAGAAAATACTATACTTATTCAACACTAATTGTTGAATGATCAAAATGATGATGAAAGCACTGACGTTCAATATTATTAAATAATAAAATCTTAAATTGTATCCAAAAAAAAAAAAAAATCTTACATACTCTGTGACGAATTGATCCTCAACTTCTATCTCTAAATTATTAATAATAATGCCTCCAAAAAAAAAAAAAACTTATAATAATAATAATAATAATGATGATGATGATAATAATAATAAAAGAGAGAAAATTTTACCGTAAGTTACGGTCAAGTTTTATACCGTGTCAAATCTATGAAATTTGCAAGACTGTTAACTTGGATTTTCTCTCAAAAAAAAAAAAAAAAACCTTGGATTTGTTTTTCGTAGTACCATACCATTTGTGATAACTTAATGATTGTTTGACGAAAATTGGCGAATTAATACTGGCACATGTTAAAATTGCGACAAAAGTTATTTTCACCAACTTTCCCTTTTATTAAACTTGAGATCTCATGTAACATGACTCACTTGATAATAAAAAGAAAATTTTGAGAAAGGGATAATAAAAAAATTTTAAAAACAGTAAACGAAACACTTTAATCAATACCATTATAATCTATATTTGTATGAAAATGAAAATGTAGGTAATAAAAAATTTGAATTCACCTTTAAAAATTTTATTATATTTTATAATGTTTCGTGAAAGAGAAGAGGAATCTTATAGTTTTTTTGATAATAAAATTTTCAATTACGAAAACAAAAGGTTAGTATTGATCTTTATTCTTTATGAGAAAACAAAAGATCTAACCAAATCATCCCAAGTTACAACATTTTATATATATATATATATATATATATATATATATATATATATATATATATATATATATATATAATTTTGAAAAAGGTAAAACCAAAGAACGACAAAGGCAAGTAGGCACACAGGTCCACAATGTAAGTTGTCATTACCAATTTGGTCACAACATTATATATTTGATTTCACTTTCTTCCATATTGTTTGAGTATCCAATTAGGATACCTTTAATTTATTGATTTATTTTATTTAAAAAATGATTAGTAAAATAAATTGCACTCTAAAGAGAGAAGGTCTTAAAAATTTGCATCTAATCAAATAAACTAAAAAATAAATCATACCAAACACATACAAAATCATATCAATTTGCTAAGATTATTGTAAAGAGTTTTATGACCCAATTGCATTATTCAAAAGTCTCCTATAAATGAGTATCAAAGTCGATTCCCCCTTCCCCCATTTATTATAAGCATCAATTTGCTTAGACCTTCATAAACTAAACTCCAAAAACCCTCATAAAAAATAGTTAACAAAAGAAAGAATATTAGAACAAGATCAAACTACTTATAATAGTGAGACTATTGACCCTAGAAACTAATAAATTATAAATTATTCACTCATTCATATGGACCATTTGTGTCATTCTCCTAACAAATATAAGTAAATCATTAAAGATTTTAATAATCATCTGAACTGCATAGGGTTATAAAATGAAAATAATTAGTTTCTTAATAATTAAGAGGATTGGGATATCTTTCACAGTATTAAATAAGTTCTACTGAAAACCTACGTAGTAGGGTATTATTATTATATTATAAGCTTTTAATAAGAGTTTCAATGACATTACTTGATCTCATTCGAGACATTCTTGAATAAAATCAAGATTTGAATTTTCCTTTTTCTATTCCTATATACAATAACAATGGCTGGTCGAACCAATTCAATCAGGAACCAATTATCAATCCAGTCCAATAAAAATCCTTAAAACTAATCAAAAACTGAAAATCAGAACCAAAAACGGTTCTTTGCTTGTACTAATTTTTAAAACCTTGGTAATAATTGAATTAAAAAAAAAATATATATATATATATATATATATATATATATATATATATATATATATATATACACAAAATGTTAACCAGCACCGCCCAGTGCTGGTTAAGTGCAGAAAATACAAAAAAAAAAAAAAAAAAAAAAAAAAATTGTTAGAAAAAGTCAAAAAAATTCTAAATAATACCTACAAAATTGAAAAAATGACATGAATTACAAAAAAAAGACAAAAATTGTGTTAGAAAAAAGTAAAAGAATTTTGTAGTTAATGGGTACCGTGCCGTGTCCATTAACACAACCCTATATATAACAAGTGTACAAAATATTTCTAGAAGAGGCTGAGTTGCCTCCATGCAAAGGAACAATATTTAATTGGATTGGCGGTCAAAGGAAGTTAAAGGAATACTGGATCACACCTCAATAATCAATCACAAACCGTGTGATTCGGCTTTTATGACATCAACACGGCTTTTCTCGCTGATGTCAGCAGGAATATTCTGGCAAAATTAAATATATATAGGTCCAACTTTCACCCAGAAAAATGTACACAATATTCAATGGCCATGATATCAGCACTGTACCATCAAAGTAGCGTCATCACCGTTCAATCAGTAGAAAGAGAAAAGTAAGAGGAAAAAGTCTTTCAATACATGTTTAATTCCTTGGCCCATGTGACCACGCTATCATATATAAACAAAAAGTCTCCCATTAACTGCGCCTAAACCTATGTGCCCCACTCTTCAATGATCTGACTGAGTCAAGTCAACCAATAACAATGGGCTTAAACTGGTCCTTTTTCGTGGGTATACCCACTATCCGCGAGTAGGGTTAACCGACTAATAATTAGTTGGTCCCGGAATTCATTGTGAATGTGAAAGAAAGAAACATCGTGTTATCGTGCTTCGGAAATATCTAGAATTTATCTTTCAACTTACCGTACTATGTATTAGACGTATGTACCAAAGATATTGTGACGTTATATCTTTTGCTTTTTAACATTAGTGGTAAATTATAGTGATATTGATTAAATTTATGGTGAGATTTAGCATCCAATAATTGTCCTACAACGTGAAGCACTAGGGTATTGTAGTGGAATCCGAATCAGTGTTTGTTGTGTAGAGATTTTGTTTACATTAATTAAGAAGTTAATTAATTGCTTGTTTTTGTTAATAATTATATCCTTTCTCATGAAAGATCAGTCACCGACTCACAGGATGACAGCGAATCTGGTCCAATGAAATGGAATCCTCTAGGAATTGTTCTCTGTCACATAAATCTGATAAGTTTAAAAACATGTGTAACTTTTAGCCGAATTATGTGGAATCCACTAAGTTTATGCTTTCCGCTTTTTTCTTTTTTTTTTTTTCTTTTTTTTTTTCTTTTTTTGCCGTAGTAAATTGACTAAAATTTTCAGACGAAATAAATGACTTTCTTTTGTAAGAAGAACCAAAATTTGAATCTCTCTTTCCATTGTTGTATTTATAAAGTTATAAAATAAACAAATTTATTTTTGGGAAAAGTTAACAGTTTTCTAAAGCATCGATTTAAGAAACATTTCTAATAGAAAAAGAAATAAATAATTTTTTTTATGGATTTTTATATTTTTTATAAAAAATTTGTCGAAATTTTACTAAAATTATTTATTAACAATTAATTTAAAATCACCCCTTAACATGACCGTTTATTTATATATTGATGATGTTTTTAGATTAAACAAAACTATGTTTTGATAAGCTAACAAAACACTTTAGATGTTTTTTTTTTTTTTTTTTTTTTTTGAAAGAGCTAGTTTCTAATTTATATGTGCCCTTGCGTTGTTACTTTCGTTCACATGATATCAGAGATTTTAATTACAAGTTGATTTTCGATTTTTAACTTGTAATGTTTCTACCTATTACAAACAACCATTACAAAAGACAATGTGTCTTAAAAAGGCATGTCTGTGTCTTGTAGCATTGCAAAGAGACAAATGGACTTGACCAACAGTTGCTAAAATATGGTCATTCTTTTATAATTTGTGTTTGTATTTGCACATGTGACTACTGGTGTGGCACGTCGCAGTATATGCTTGTGTACCAGCGTAGGGGATCGCACCTAGGCACATGGTGATGTTATTGAATTCTTTCTTTTTTTTCTTTTTAAAAAAAAAAAAAAATATTCCATAAATAAATGAGGGAAATTTGAATCCAGATTATTCTTCATGAAAGAATCAAAAAACTTACATTGAATCATAACCTTGATTAGATATTGTTGTCATGTCAACCATATTATAACATGTTCTCTTCAACAAATGGAAGAAAATTGTGAAATCCCTAGCTCTCATATAGTTTTGAGGGAAGTTATGATGATACATATATGTTTGAGTGAAGTGTGAAGGAAGAAGAAAGAAAAGGAATGGATCATATGGTATCAAAACGTTTCTGTGGCAAAAAGTATGAATGCAAACGGAAAGTCCAAGCACTTGCATGCACAAATGAAGCTTGATGTTAATGCAAATACCTAGTAAGATTATGGTACATAATCTCTTTAGGAACATCTCATAAAATTGAGGGTTTTGTGATAATTCAGCATTTAAAAACTTAAAATTGATGACATATGATGTCAATCATGGAAAAGATAACAAAATATTCATATAAAATAGATGTATATTGCTAGTGAAACCGTTTTTTAGTTATTTCAGTTATTTCAGTTATTTATTCTAATTCCTCGTGTAGTTATCATGTCAATTATAACTTTTTGTTAATGTGAGTGTCCAGAACTCGAAGTTTAAGTTTTAAATACAACTTTCTTTTATGATATGTATTTGTTTAATAATAAATATGATAGAATGATTAATCCAAAAAAAAAAAAAATTGGATTTTTAAGGGACCAAAAGTATGCTGTCACTAAAATAATATTACTATTCATACTTAAAAAAAAAAAAAAAAATGAGAGAGAGAGAGAGAGAGAGGAGAAAAAGTACTTACTTGAAATCAGGAGGATTGGAAGGCCACTCAGGCACATATTTGTCCAAAGGATAACAATGAAGTCTAAGATAGTCTCTCCAATTGTGAACTTTTTCCTTTTTCACATTAAAACTTGTAGAAAGTCTCATTGTCTTTGATGGATCATCTGAGTACAACTTCAACTTCTCTTCCACAGGTAGGCTAAAGAACTCAGTGGCTACTTGTAACATTTTTTCTACTGCCTCCAAAGACACACCATGATTGGTCACCTAGTTATATGTCAAAGGAAAGAAAAATGACAAATTAGCTATATATATGTGGATGAAAGGGTAAACAGTGAGTGACTTGTATATGTAATATACTAGTATGTAATTTATGAGAGAGTAAAAGTGAGTGAGTTGAATACGCTAATATGTGTGTACCTGAAAAAAGCCATAGGATTTGCAGGCCTCTGCAATTTGTTTGACAACTTGGGATCTATCCTTTAAACCCAAGTCAATGACAGGAACATCATCACAAGCAGAGACTTCAGATAGGCGGGGTCGGTCTGATTCTGGCCTGACATAACTTTCCGGCAAGTTTGAGTAGCGAACTCCGGTGGATAATACCTTGGTGTCCATGTATTGGAAACAAGACAAAAGCAATGGGAAAAATTAATTAATTGGGTTCACAGATGCCTATATCTGCTTAGGTTTCTGAAGTTTCCTGGAAGTTGAGAACTTCTGCATACGAGTAACTCTACTCTGCCTCATGCTGCTTATTTATAAATATAAATGTCCTGGGATAATATATATAAATATATATATATATATATATATATAAAAGTTTAAGTTATACCTGATGTAACTTTACAAGAGTTACACATTCAGTAAATTATTGATTACTATCAATCTAAAGGTCAAAAAACACTCATAGTAGTGTCATTATTACTTCCTAAAAATTAGTAATTTAGGCATTATTAAAGGAAACGACTTTTTTTTTTTTTTTTTTTTCCATATCATCGTCTTCTTCCTCTTGTCTTTCTTTTTGCACTATACTTTCAAGCCTCCACCGTTCATAAAATTCTCAAGATTAAATTGTAAATGCAAGCTATCTTTATTTTGTTTTAATAAACATGATTACCATTTTGCAAATTCATTTAGTACTTAGGAAGTACCATTTTGCCATTACTTAACCCCAGTATATGGTTTAATAAAAGGAGAAATTTTTTTTCCGTCATTTGAGTTTTGGCTGTAACCTTGAATAAAATTTGTCATGAGGGTTTTAGAAATAATTAGTCTCAACAATCGTTCTCTACTTAAAACTCAAAAAGAAATCTAAAGCAGAATTTTAGCTAACTCGCAGCCCTGAAGATGTTAAAATGCCTCCAGTGCGCGTGTACATCCACCAAATCCACTTGGACCACTTCACGCTGCTAGGCTAGTCGGAGAGACGATTCTCAAAGTGAAAACTAAAGGTAGGATTAATAGAAGATTGACTACTAACACCGCTGATCAGTAGCACCACCACCTCTCCAAGAGTGACCGAAATATGAGTTTCATTTTATCAAAGACCACCCCCATACTTCTAATCGCATCATTATGGCATCTCCCGCTTCTAATTACTACATTACTCAAAATTAAAGATCAAAATAAATCACAACACCTAGCGACTCCTATAGAACAAGCCAAAAATGTTTCCCAAAAACAAAATACCAAACCAAATGATAGGAAGTGTACTCAAGGATAGCAGATACTAGAAACAAATACATTCAATGAGGAACCAATTATTACTTTTTAGCATTGATAGGCTATTAAACTTCAAACCCAAGGAAATTGAACTTATTGAAAAGTATCAATTGACGACAGCTGCATTAAAAAGAAATGCATCTTCATGAATTTGCCAAATATTGCCACCAAGCACAAGGAACAAAAATAGCTTGCAATGCAGATTTACAACATTTACAGCCCTGGTAGAGTTGTTAAACAACTCATTTTTAATTTTTAAGCATTACACGTATTTCCACACACTTTTTTACTCACACGTATTTCAAAAAAATACAAACAACATTACTCAAACTCTTTTACTAAACAGGCCCTTTATTAAACTTGCTTTGAGCAACATTCCATTAGAGTAATGGAACCAAAAGATTTACTCTCGACAACAGAACAAAGCCTTCAACAATGGAGGATGTCATGATAAGATATTTCTCCAAAACTAATGTGGCTTTGGCCGTATACTTCTAAAATATTCCAGTACTTCAAGACAAAATATTGTTAAGAAATTAATGGTGATGGCCTAAAATTACATAGTGCAAGAAGATAGATGTGAGAGAGCATGAGAGGAAGAAAATGATGACATGGAAGATAGTGGAGAGTTAATGCTATAGTTTTTTTTTTTTTTTCCCTTATAATAAGAAGAGTTAATGCCTAAATCATTAATTTCTAGGGAGTAATAATGACATTATTATGAGTGTTTTTTTGTGTAACTCTAATAGGCCCTTTATTAAACTTGCTATGAGCAACATTCCATTAGAGTAATGGAACCAAAAGATCTACTCTCGACAATAGAACAAAGCCTTCGACAATGGAGGATGTCATGATAAGATATTTCTCCAAAACTAATGTGGCTTTGGCCGTATACTTCTAAAGATGACGTGAAAGATAGTGGAGAGTTAATGCTATAGTTTCCCCCCCCCCCCCCCCCCCCCTTTTAATAAGAAGAGTTAATGCCTAAATCATTAATTTATAGGGGGTAATAATGACATTACTATGAGTGTTTTTTGGTGTAACTCTTGTGAAGTTACACCAGGTGTAACTTGAACCCATCTCATATATATATATACGTGTGTGTGTGTGTGTGTGTGTGTGTGACAAAATTGAGGTACAGTGCCTTCGGTGCTATCCTTAAGTTCACTTCTTAACATTCAGCCATGTAGCTACTTAACTTAAAAATACACTTTCATCCTATGAAAAAAAATACACATGACAGAATTTTAAGAGGAGAATATAAGAAACAATACCTAAGTTTTGCCCATATGTGTATATATATATATATATATATACTTGGTTTGGAAAAAGTTTGGAGAGAAACCCTCTAAACTTATCTTCTTCTTCTTTTTTCATTTTTTAATTGAAAGTGAATTTTGAAAATTTGACGTTAAATTGCATGTTCTTTATGTTCTTAACATGCATGTCAAATTTCGTTCAAACCAAATGTTATTTACTATTCGATCAATAAGTTTCTTAACTTAAAAATACACTTTCATCCTATGAGAAAAAATACATATGACAGAATTTTAAGAGGAGAATATAAGGAACAATACCTAAGTTTTGCCCATATGTATATATATATATATATATATATATATATATATATATATATATATATATATATATATATATATACTTGGTTTGGAAAAAAGTTTGGAGAGAAACCCTCTAAACTTATCTTCTTCTTCTTTTTTCTTTTTTTTAATTGAAAGTGAATTTTGAAAATTTGACGCATGTTCTTTATGTTCTTAATATACATGTCAAATTTCGTTCAAACCAAATGTTATTTACTATTCGATCAATAAGCTTCTTTTTGTGCATAATTTTTTACCACAAATAATTGAAATTTAAACATGTCATTGATGATATAGCTATTGATTTTTAATTTTTTTGAAATTTTGCAAGCATAGAGAATATAATAAGAATATGCAATCCACTGGTTAGATTTTCACAATTCACATTCAATAAAAAGATATAAGTTTGGAGAGAAACTTTTTCCCATAGTTTAGTTCAAATAACGAAAATATATAGAGATTGAAATAATATTGTTTTTCTTCATATGTGTTTGGTAGAAAGGTAAAATGGTAAGAATATGATATATATATAAATTTTTGTTTGGTTGAGAGAACAATTGAAGTAAAATAATAATAATAATAATTTGTCATATTTACCAATTGTAAGGACTCAATTTGTAACGATCACAAAATGATATTGGGTTCGCACGCAAAAAAAAGCCCAAACAATATAATTTGTAGAGCGTGGGTTTGAAAGGCTAGGCCTTGGTCATTGGACGGTGGTTAGTCGTGATATTCATGATAGCAGCGCGTTTAATAAGACCTTTCCTCCGACACGGCCTATGCGGCTCCGGTCCTTTGGCCTTGTCCGAGGGGATTGGTCTTCTTATAACTCTCCCTTGTTTAGGGCTCAAGGGGGTGGGAGACGGTTTCCCCCCCCCCCCCCCCCTCTCATTTGGCGCATAAGCCATTACTTTATATAACCCTTGTTGGTTGATCTTGACCCTCCACCTGTTGATCAGGCAGGTACCTGTTCGAGTGCCTGTCCCATCAGCCGCCTTCCCCTACTTCCTGTTAGTTGCAATAACCGAAGTCACACTGTTCATAAATCTTATCCCTTCAACATGGATAGGACGTTTGTGGGCGCATTCATTGCAGAGGTGACCTCCTCTCCTTGAACCACTCCCATTCCGTACCCCCACGTGAGACCCATTTAATTCGCCTTTTCCTCTGGGGGTGCTTTTGAGGCTGCCTTTGATGACATGTCGTTCTTCCTTTTGAAGTCTTGGGATGGCAAGGACAGGGTCATCCTCGGCTGCACCTCTAGGCTATTTGATCTTTCACCACTCCTCCTCGGCAATTGCTTTTATCGGCACTGGCCCTGGGTCCAGATGGAAAGTGGGCCGGGTCATAAATTTTCTGGCCCCACAATAGCCCCTCAAAATCCTGCCATCCGGATCCTCGGCCGGATAGGAGGGTTTTGATGACATCAGGCCTCTGCCAAGGCTTTATCGATCCTTGTCGCCCATCGGTTCCTGAGACTCTTTGTCTGCCCGAGACACGTTCTTGGAGCCTTTGGAGGATGAAACGTGTCTTCATTAAATGCGGGCGGTTCTATGCTCCCCACATTCAACGGTGCGATGTGATCAAACGGCGGAGGTTTCTTTACCTTTATGGGCGGGAAAATTCGTGCAGTTACTTTCGATAAGAGGTATAAATGATTTCTGGAACTGATTTGTCTCTTCATTTTTGCACTTAAGAGTTCTAACGCATATATCCTGGGTTCATCCAAACTTTTATCCAAATTCAAGTCTATCTCCAGCACAAAAAGCCTGTCCGAGGCAACTTTCCTCTTTTCTGTAAGTTCTCTGCCTCCACTAACTCGTACTTTTTCTTTTCTGGATTTATTTTTCCCTTGTTCCTTTCCTTCTCCCGTCACTCACTAAATTCGTTTAGTAGCGCTTGGAGATGGTTAAATTGAGAAAATTAGTTGATACTGAAGAGGCGATGGAAAAGTTCGTCACCGATTATAGGATTCCTCCCAACGTAAGTTTGATGCACTATAAGATGGAGGAGTGGCATTCTTTGAGAAAGGCGGGCGAGGTGGTAATTCCCATTCTCGCCTTCGTGGAAGGGGGTATGAGAATCCCCATGGGGCCGGTAATGAAGGATTACCTTAGGCATTTCCGGTTAGCTCCCACCCAGTGTGCCGCCAATATGTTTAGGATTCTAGGTTGTGTGGACGCCTTAAACGAAAAAATGGGGCTAAGACTAACCCACCATGACGTAAATTGGTGCTACAATTTCCAAAATTTGAAGGGCAAGTCTTATTACATGAAGACGAGAGACAATAGGGTTCGATTAATCCAGTGCCTCCCCGATTCCAACAAGGGGTTGAATAAGGATTTTCTTATCGTATCCGGGGAGTGGCACGATGGCCTTCCATGCCCAGTGGTGGAGGGAGAACCAAGTGGGGCACAGAGAGTAGACGGGTGCCAATCTTTTGCGCCATTTTAATTTGGTGTGGTTCGATTACTAACCATGTATATGCCTCTTTTTGCAGATTCAGACGCCTTTCACCGACACTTTCACCTGATTAACCGGGTTGATTTGGAGACTATTCTCTAAACCGCAGTTTTTGTAAATGACGAGGATGGTCAAGTCAGAGCCGCTCACAAAATCTTAGGGTACGATCCCATTCAGAAGTCATTTTCCGACCCAAAGCACGTGGTTAGCGCTACCCATTCTCGACTTCCAAAAATTACGATAACCGAACAAGGGTTTTTGATCTCCGAAGGATCTCCTATACCTGAAGGTGTCCCAACTGTGGATTCTTCGTCGTCTCATCAGGCAACGGAGGACGAGGGTAATCTGGATCCGTCCGAGAAGGGTTTTGAGGTATTCGACCAGGTTGACCCATCCGAGGATCCTTCTGGTGATCTGGGTGACCCGAACTTGTCTGAAGCAGAACTATTGTCAGTGGGAACAGTCTCCCGAGCTGAGATGGGTCTTAAGAGAAAGCCCCCGGCTAGCTTGTTCGACCTCATCGAGGGTCAACCGGGGAAGGGTGCGCAGGAAAAACCACAATCCAATGTTCCAACTCCAATACCTCAGCTCCAGCCCATCCAGACTAGGTCCTCCTCTATCAAGTCGCAGCCACAATCTCCCCGCCCCAAACTTCCTACTCCTCCCCCATCAGCTCTGCCTCCTTGGCCGGAGCCCACTGACTCAAAGAGAAAGAGGAGTCCCAAGGGGAAGGATCCCATGGATGGGGGAAAAACCCCATCCTCTCAAGAGAGGGATGAAGCCCCGTGAGCGCAAAAACAGTTAAAGATTGGGCACCAAAGCAAGGTGAAAGGGATCGAAGGTCAGACCGCGCTGAGTGCATGGCTTCCCGCCCCAATGCTCCACGGGGAGCCGTTGCTGGAGAACGCGTCCATGAGGAACCTAGGAGACGGTAAAGGAGGTTATGTGGCCGACGCGTTAGGAAGGACCATGCTGCTTCCCACTGATATGGAGGAGTTGAAGAATACAAGGATGCAGGAGGTTTTCCTCAGCGCGAAGAGGTACTTGGGAATAGTAAGACTTTTGAAACCTAAGACTCTATCAATTTTTGCGCCCGGATTTTCATTCACAATATACCCGTCTCAATTGGCAGGCTATCCAGGCCACCTATAGGATGGAGGAAGAAGTTAAAGGGCAGAGTAAGACCGTCGAGGTTGAACGCACCAAGCATATAGATGCTGCTCGGACCCTCAAAGCTTCCGAGACTGACCTCGCGAAGGCTAAGGAAGATTTAAAGATGGTTGCCCGAGACAGGGATAGTGCCTTGGCCGGTTTAACTGGAGCCCAAAAATAGGCCGAGGAACAGACAAAGCACCTATCCGCTGCCGAGGAGCAGTTGCAGATTGCTAGGGAGCAGATCAGTGATTTGAAGGAGAAACTGATCACGGCAAACAACGCTAAGGGCATGGCTGAGTTTACCAGGGATGAAGCCGTGAGGGCCAAGCAGGAAGCTGAGTTTGCCAGAATTGAGGCTGAAACAGCTAAGGACAAGGCCGAGGAGGAGGGCTACGAGGCGGGGGTGGCTGATACCCAGGCTTCCCTTAAAGCTCAAATCCCAGAAGTATGCAGGCTATACTGCTCCCAGGTCTGGGAAGAGGCCCTTAAACAAGCTGAGGTGGAACCTTCGTCCGACTTATGGAAGGCAGAGCGCGTATTTTATCCCCCAGCCACCCGTGAGACCGCCTCCACCAGCTCCGAGGCTATGAGCGCCCCACAAGAGGCTGAGGCTGCTCAGCCAGAAGCTGCTCATATCGTCGTCACTCCTAGCGAGTCGACAGAAGGAGGGGAGCCTCATGTTGCGACTGAAGTACCTAAAGGTTTGAATTCCGGGATTCCTTAGGAGTTCACACCGTCTACAATCAATGACCGGATCTCCTGTGCCGAGAAGCCAGCCATCTCTGTTCAGCCCCTTCAAGCCATTACCCTTACTGATGTGCCCCGGGGCACCGACGATGATCTTGCCAAGCCCTCCCAGGAAGGAGATATCTCCCAAGGTTCCGAGGCTAATCCCGCTCAGCCTTCCCAGGATGTGGTCAAAACAAAATTGAAGAAGTAAAAAGCCCAGGCCGACTTTTATATTTGTTTCTAGTTTAACTGTTAACTAGTTTCCTTTTTGTTTTGAAGACTTTATAATTTGCTTGTAATTGAACTCCTAGACCACATATATGAAATTCTTTTCCTCCTTTTTCCTCTAAATTACATGTTAGTTATCCTTGCGAATATTTGTTATGGTTACGAATCTCATGGTTTTTGATCTAGTTATCTTAACATGGATGAATAGTTGTACACATAACATACTTGGGATCATATCTCAGAGTTTGAATTTGTACCTATATATACTTCTGAGGGACTAAAGGCATCATCCGAGGTGCCATGCGTGTTATTGGGCCATATCTGGTACTTAGATTTTCTTGGCGTATCTAGTTTCCCCATAGGCCTGAGTCCGAGCACCATACAATACCTTGGTTCTGTCCAAAACTTAGATTGTCATTTTGATATACTTGGTTTCCCCATAGGTTTGAGTCCGAGGACTATGCAATACCTTGGTTCTGTCCAAAACTTAGATTGTCATTCTGATATACTTGGTTTCCCCATAGGTTTGAGTCCGAGGACTATGCAATACCTTGGTTCTGTCCAAAACTTAGATTTTCAGTCTGATGTACTTGGTTTCCCCATAGTTTTGAGTCTGAGCACTATGCAATACCTTGGTTCTGTCTAAAACTTAGATTTTCATTCTGATGTACTTGGTTTCCCCATAGGTTTGAGTCCGAGGACTATGCAATACCTTGGTTCTGTCCAAAACTTAGATTTTCAATCTCATGTACTTGGTTTCCCCATAGGTTTGAGTCCGAGGACTATGCAATACCTTGGTTCTGTCCAAAACTTAGATTTTCAATCTCATGTACTTGGTTTCCCCATAGGTTTGAGTCCGAGGACCATACAATACCTTGGTTCTGTCCAAAACTTAGATTTTCAATCTCAGGTACTTGGCTTCCCCATAGGTTTGAGTCCGAGGACCATACAATACCTTGGTTCTGTCCAAAACTTAGATTTTCATTCTGATGTACTTGGTTTCCTCATAGGTTTGAGTCTGAGGACTATGCAATACCTTGGTTCTGTCCAAAACTTAGATTTTCATTCTGATGTACTTGGTTTCCCCATAGGTTTGAGTCCGAGGACTATGCAATACCTTGGTTCTGTAGAAAACTTAGATTTTCAAGTAGTTGGGGGATATTAGCCCCTTGGCCAAGGTGTGGGACATTGGTTTGGGGGGATTAGCACCTCGGCCAAGCCCCTAGTGAAAAACGCAACCCCTAGTGGAACTTTATGTTAAGGCGCTACAACGGGCTGTTGGAAGTGATGGGGGGACTTTCTCGACCCATCGCCTGTGCCAACACACAAGCCTTCCCACAAACGGCGCCAATTGTAAGGACTCAATTTGTAACGATCACAAAATGATATTGGGTTCGCACGCAAAAAAAAGACCCAAACAATATAATTTGTAGAGCGTGGGTTTGAAAGGCTAGGCCTTGGTCATTGGACGGTGGTTAGTCGTGATGTTCGTGATAGCAGCGCGTTTAATAAGACCTTTCCTCCGGCACGGCCTATGCGACTCCGGTCCTTTGGCCTTGTCCGAGGGGATTGGTCTTCTTATAACTCTCCCTTGTTTAGGGCTCAAGGGGGTGGGAGACGGTTTTTTTCCCCCCTCATTTGACGCATAAGCCATTACTTTATATAACCTTTGTTGGTTGATCTTGACCCTCCACCTGTTGATCAGGCAGGTACCTGTTCGAGTGCCTGTCCCATCAGCCGCCTCCCCCTACTTCCTGTTAGTTGCAATAACCGAAGTCACACTGTTCATAAATCTTATCCCTTCAATATGGATAGGACGTTTGTGGGCGCATTCATTGCAGAGGTGACCTCCTCTCCTTGAACCACTCCCACTCCGTACCCCCACGTGAGACCCATTTAATTCACCTTTTCCTTTGGGGGTGCTTTTGAGGCTGCCTTTGATGACATGTCGTTCTTCCTTTTGAAGTCTTGGGATGCCGAGGATAGGGTCATCCTCGGCTGCACCTCTAAGCTATTTGATCTTTCACCACTCGTCCTCGGCAATTGCTTTTATCGGCACTGGCCCTGGGTCCAGATGGAAAGTGGGCCGGGTCATAAATTTTCTGGCCCCACACCAATTATTATATCTTATTATATAAAGAATCTTAGATTTATTTTAATTTTTGTCTTAAAATTTAAATTTTTTATTAAAATAATACATTTTACTGATGATTAATGAATAAATAAACTTGACTGCATGGATACTGAAGGCCTTGTTTGGTAACGGTGTTTAAACAATGAAAACTGTTGTTTAAACACCACAACATATATTTTCACACATTTTTTCACTCACACGTATTTCCATAAAACTTAAACAAAATTACTAAAAATCTCTTACCAAACGAGTATTTAAAGTCAATATAGAGAAATGGTCACTTATAATATTCTGTGAACACCAAACAAAAAGGAAAAAAGATATTATTTATGACATGTTATTATACGCTTTGTACACACAATGTTTATATAGTTTTATACTTGATGTACATTTTTTTTATTAATGTCTTTATTAAAAATGTAAAATGAATGATGTGTATATAGATGATGTATACAACAAACGTGAGAGAATTAATGCTCAAAGGGGCAATGTCACTATTGTTAACATGTCCTCTATGCCTTAGAGCTTTCACATTAAGAATCTCAAAAAATAGAGCACTTAGCAACTCAAAAACCTACTTTATCAATTTTAATAACTCACTTTACAATTCATTCCACATTAAAGATTCTATTTTTTTACTATTTCATTTATAATAATATAAACAACTCATTAAAATAATAAAAAACAATCACCACAACCAACCACCATAACCAACCACCACAAAATCATTAAAAAATAATAAGTTGCTACAATGAGCTCTCATTTATGAAAGTTCATTGTAACAGGTTGTCAAATTTTTTAAGATATGTCATCTTTGATGGTGCATAACTTTTGTGGTTTAAAATGCTAAAAATAGCTTTTGAGTGGGTTTGACATCCTTGTTGCGAATGATCTTAGTGGCTAGTGCTATTCTTTACACGTCAAAGTTCCTACACTTGTAATTAAGTTTTATGGCTAACAAATAAAATATTACAGTGATTTACGAATTATCTTATACATTAATATATGTATAACTTCAGTAGGATATATGAATTTTACGCCCAATACAAAAATACCCATGTTTGTGAGAATCAAATAAAGGAGAATAATGGAGAGAATTCTTTTTTCTGAGGATTGTAATCTAATGGTTTGATTAATATTGGAACAGAAGTTGAAAAATGGATATCGATTTACCTCTTATAAATTTGGGTTTTCTCTGTTTCAAATTCCTTATCATTTTCAGCTTAAATGGAGCCTATAGATCTCAAGCTTGAGGAAGCACAAAACCTTCTGATACTAATTCAGACCCTGATTGTAGCAGTCGGATCATTGGATGCAACGCTATTCGTGCATCTAAGATTTATAATTTCCTCAGTTTTATACTCTTCCTAAAAAAATACACTCTGCCATTTACATAAATATAAACTAGTGGGAATATCCATGTGCTGCGAAGCTTTAATTAAAATAAGGGTCACTTAGAATACCGGTTATTACTGAAAACTGAAAATATTATAACAAAATAATTTTTAAATGTGCGAATAGTGTCATGAGATCTACTTTTAATGAAAATTTTGCTGAATTAGACAACTTGTGAGTCCTGTGAACAGTACACGGGACCCACTTATAGAGACGCAAACGCGCTAAAATTTCATTTCAATGAAATCCAAACTCTCGCTAAAAATATATTTCTTCCCACTCATATTGTTTTGATCCTTTTCCTCAAAAAAAAAAAATTATATATATATATATAGAGTTAGGTTCAAGTTACACCTAGTATAACTCTAAGCAATGTTACACTACCTAATAATTTATTATTAAATTCATATTTTAAGAATCTCACTGTTGAATTACATGTTCTATATGTGCTTAACATACATGCCAATTTTCATACTAATCGGATATTATTTACCTTGTGATCCATAAACTCATTTTTTATGAATTATTTTAAACTATAAAAACTTGAATTAAAAAAAAAATGATTGATAACATGACTATTAATTTTTTATCACCGTGAAATTTTGCAAGCATGGAGAGCATATGAATATAATATAATCCAACGGTAGATTTGTCAAAATTTACATCTAATAATAAGTTATTAAGTAGTGTAATATCGCTTAGAGTTACATTAGGTGTAACTTGAACCCAGCTCATATATATATATATATATATATATATAATCTTTATTAAAAAGTTACTGGATACAATATTGATAATTTTCTAAACCTACCGTACACTTTATTTAAAAAGTCAATACAATTTAATTTAAGTTTTGTACTATTTAAAAAAATAAAAGTATTGTAATGTGGTTCACATGATATTATAATAATAATAATAATAATAACATATTTTGTAGTACATCACGTACATCTGTAATTCAAATCAAACACAGCTCCCACTTACCCAACTATTTACTTGTAAAATAAATAAATAAAATAAAATAAAAAAATCATGTTAATAAGTGTACGTAGAGCAATTGTTAACAAATAATATTAGGGAAATTTTAACACTATTTTTATGGAAAATATAAAAAATTATCAAAAAAATTAATTGCTTTATCATTTTTCTATAAAATATTTCTAAAAATAGTTCCTAAACCAATACCCTTAGGGCATTCGTTAACATTTCCTATAAAAAAAAAAAAAAAATTCATGGTAGTTTTGGAAACATGTATCTTTTAATTTGATTTATTTATTTATTTATTTTGCTAATACAGTCCATTAAGTAATAATATTTTACTAAGTTGAATTCTTTAAACACAAAGAGTAACTTTTTTTCTCCCTAAAAAAAAAAAAAAAAAAAAAAAAAGAGCAACTTTTAAGGAATTATTATTTAATGCATTGTCATTTAAACAAATGTCTTGTTAACAAGTGTTCAAAAGGTACAAGTTAAGAAACAATAAAGGCCCGTTTGGTAATGTTGTTATAGTAATATTGTTTAAGTGTTATGAAAATACGTGTAGGTAAAAAAGTGTTGTGAAAATACATGGTGTTCTTTAAACAACGAAAACAGTTGTTTAAACAACACAACCAAACATGTCCTAAATATTCAATGATGAGCTACAATGCACTTTTTTTCAATAAGAAAAAATACTTTTTAATAATTTATTGCTTTCTATGCACAGATTATTGTGGTTGCTTGTGTTTTTCTTGATGAATGTAGATGGTGTGACTTTATATTTTGAAAAATGTATAAAAGCATCATTTTAAGTGGAAAAAATCCTATCCAACAAGAAAATCATATTACATTCGTTAACATTTCCCATAAAAAAATCATGGTAGTTTTGGAAGCATGTATCTTTTAATTTGATTTTTTGGCTAATACAGTCCATTAAGTAATATTATTTTACTAAGTTGAATTCTTTAAACACAAAGAGTAACTTTTAAGGAATGATTATTTAATGCATTGTCATTAAAACAAATGTCCTGTTAACAAGTGTTCAAAAGGTACAAGTTAAGAAACCATAAATATTCAATGATGAGCTGCAACACACTTTTTTTCAACAAAAAAAAAAAAAAAAAAAAACTTTTCAATAATTCATTGCTTTCTATGCACAGATTATTATGGTTACTTGTGTTTTTCTTGATGAATGTGGATGGTGTGATTTTATATTTTGAATAATGTATGAAAGCATCATTTTAAGTGGGAACAAATCCCCTCCAATCCCCTCATATTTTTAGCTGGATGCGCAACACATGGCATTTGTAATACTATCACATATCTTACATCTAAACTAAAAAATTGAAGGAATTAGAATATTCAATGGAAGGAAATTTTATTCCTCAATTAATAGTGCATTAACTGCCTCTTAACTTGTGCCTTAAGACACTCTTTAACAAAAGGCTTTAAATAAAATTGTACTTTTCAATAACTGTACATTGGAATGTTTTAAAAAAAATGATTTTTTTTCCCTCTCTTTTTTTTTTTTTTTTGGTTTAGATATAAAAATTAATATTAGTTATTAATAGGTAAGTATTGTTATTGTGTTTGTATAGAACTATCTATTTTACCATTTAAAGAAAGTGTGACATAGCAAAATTCTAATGGAGGATTTAAAATAAAACAAAGATTATAATTTAAAATTAATTAAAAATATATATTAGAATAATGACATGAGAAATTGTAAGGACTTAAAAGCTTATGTGGTATAATTTTATTAGGTGAACCAAAAGTCAAGCGTTTTAAGTTTTTTTTTTTTTAGAAAAAAAAAAAATACAAACGCAAGGGTGAAAGAATTTGGTTCTAACATAAATGCACATCATAAACTCAAACGAAACTAGATGTCTGGAGAAAAGTAATATTGACTTTTCAAATAAAGTAAATAATAAATCAAGGAATTTTAAACATTGTGTTTATTAACTGTTCAAATATGATCAAATTTTGAAGAGCATATCACCTTAATCAATGGAGGAACCAAGATTTCAATCTAAGGAGGGCAAGATTAAAAGACAAGATTAAAAAAAAAAAAAAGATCTAAAAAATACTAATCGATATTAACAACAAAGGACAATCAAAGTAATCAATTCATGTCATTAAAATAAACAAAAAATAATAATACGTAGTTAAGAAAAATCAAAGCAAGAGATTAATCTAAGCGTGCATTTGCTTAGAAATGAAGTTGCATTTTGCGTTTTTGGCTGGGTCCTACGGCACTATTCACAACCCAGCCTAACTTGTGAAAAACGCATATTTCTAGGTAAATCTTGGGTCCCACAGCACTATTCATAACTTAAAAATTATTTTGTTAAAGTGTTTTCAGCAATAAGTTTTTAGTTTTCAGCAAAATAAGCAGTATTCAAACAGACCCTAAATGCGTAAAGTATAAACATCCAAAAAAAAAAATGGTGATAAGCTAGAAAAAGTGTAGTAGGCTCGTGACTAATGAGAATGGTAAATTTGGGATAAGACAAAAAAAACTTTGGACAAGATCAATATGATATGGAATTTGGAATGATTATGTTTTATTCCCATATATAATATGTATGTGTGTATCAGATTTTAAATAAACAAAAAAATATATATTTTTAAGTTATAATTATAAGGACCAAAAGGACACACAACAAATTGGGCCTTAACTAGACTTTAACCAGGCTCAGTGAAAGGTATAATTGATCTATATAAGCCCATCCGAGCCGAGGAAAAAAATTGTTCGAGGAAGTAGTAAGTCTAAAGAAAGATCTAGGAAGCGGACGAGCCGAGGAAGCCACAAAGCTCATAGGCAAAGTTAAATACGCCCGACCGAGGAGGGCAATAGTAATTGACCTGGATAAGTCTCAAAGGAAACTTCCTGACAAAGACACATACCTTCACATTTTGTATTAAATCCTCTGTACCAACTAGGCATGCCGTATTAATAATTGAATGACACCTGAACAATGCATGCACAGTCTTTTACCTGCTCAGCATAATATCAAAAAGAGGAAATAAGGGAGATGTAACAAGTATCCAAGAGAAGAATCACCTGCCATCCAGGTGGAGAGCCAAGATTGAAACAATGAGACTATAAGAAGGGAAAAATCCCCAATGTACAGGGATCGGATCCTGAAAAAAGAGAATACAGTGAACAAGAGTCTGATCTTGTATCTTACTAAGTGTGAAGACTCCTCGGCAATTCCGAGGAAGAAGAAATAAAACAAAACTTATCTTATTATCAGTTTTTATCCCATACAATGTTTGTTATCAATCTTTCGTGAGAAATTGTTGTTTCAAGTTCAACTGTTGGTTTAAAAATTCACTCCAATACATTTAATTGTTGTGGACTTTGATCCATCCCAATAACCTATTCGGAATTTTCAGATTTTAGCCCATACAATAATAATATGATACAATATATAGTTTAGTGTTTTTTTTTTTTTTTTTTTTTTTGGCTTAGTAAAGGAATATATGAAACATGATCTTCTCTATAAACTTGTTAAGTATTTGATAATCAAAACACAAATAAAAATTAAAGAAAAAATTACTAATTATATCAAATGTTTAATAAGTTGATTTTTTACTACGATCTTATAAAATTACATTAAAATAACATAAGTATGCTATTAAATTGAAATGTAAAAAAATTAAAATAAAATAATATAACATATAATGTATTTCTTTTAGTCCTGAATTTTTTGATCCAATTCATAGTAACCCATATGTTATTTTAGAATATAAACAATCTTTCTTTCCCTTATTTGGGATGCCTTTGGTGGCCGGGGTCACGGTAGTTGTGGCTTCCAATGTAGTACACTAACAACTAGTCGAGAATATTTGGGGTTGTTCGATTGTTAGAGAAATTGAGCGGTGATTGTTTTGTTTATGGTTTAAAACATCAATTTGTGAATTAGAAATGACTTGTCTTTTAAAAAAAAAAAATTGGCACTTTGTTATTGGTCCAACTGGATATATTGTAAGAATTTCATATTTGCCGATTATAGGTGATATGCTCCCCATATTTTAAAAAAATCTCAAAATAGAATAAGGGATACGGATATTAATTAGTTGACACACACAAAGTAATTATGTGCGTGTGTATAGCCAAAAACCCATGTATTACATGTGAAAGTTTTTTTTTCTTTTTTTAAACCATGATACATACATATTTATTATGTATAAATAAATAAATATTTAATGAATTATGTTATTTAATATGAATCCTTCAACACCAATTGGTGGAAGACTTTATCCTATTCATAAGAAGCAGTGTAATTTATTAGAGTTTTAACATTTTCAGGAAAGTGACAACTTTTTTATCATCATTTAAAATAAATAAAAAAAATCTTAAAACTTATTTTGATGTCACGAGATACGGAGATAAGGTAGTAGGATGTAAGGATGGTAAAACGCCTTAGCCTGCCCTGACCCACCATACCCTACCGTACCTCCCACGATTTTTTCTTGCCTTAAACGTGCACATATATTTTTAATTAAAATATATTAAATTATTTATAGATATATTTAATATTTTTTCATAAATCCTATGAATAATTTAATACATTTATATATTCTATTGGCATCCTTGAAAACACGTAGCTCCCTCTCTTTCATAACTCTCATCACTGTCTCCTCCCATTTACTTAACATCTTTGTTTTTCATTTGTGTCACATCGACCTCATTAGGGATAACAAAATACATTGATAACTCTCATCACTACTCTAATTTCATGCATATTTTCTTTTCCTCAAAGACGGAACAAGATTAGGTACATTGCACTTATAACCTGATTCTGCCCTACCCCATTGCAATCCCTTAGATGGAGATATGATTTTCTCTTTTTTTTGGTAAAGAGGATAATACATTAAACAACTAAAAGGCCTCTAAACCAGAGGCAACAAACTGATCATACAAAGTTCCAGCAGTATCTAATCTAAGCAAAAATACCAGATGGGAGTTCCAAAAAAATAGTAAAATCCTTGTCCATGAGAGCTCCCTTGTGAGCTAGTGCATCAGCGCACTTATTTGCCTCCCTATAGCAATGTTGGATTCGCACCATAGGGATCTCCTTAAGCCCTTCTCTGCAATCAGCAACCAGCACATCAATACCGTTGGATTTCTCCAAATCTTTCTTCAAAAGATCAACTACCAACTTTGCATCAAGCTCAAACACAATCGCTGGGAGTTTAAGGGAAATACATAGTCAAATTCCGTCTCTTAAAGCCCACGACTCTGCTGCAACACTAGTGGCACAACCTATTGATCTCGCATGGCCTTTCACCCACTCAATGGAGATATGATTTTCACTAAGTCTATACAATTCCTTTATAATAAACTACATTCTAGATTATAATTATTATGTAATTTGTATATATTCAGCTTTGGTGGGTGGAAATAAGATAGTGTGTGATCATTATACTACTAGAACCTGTTAGGGATATTTTTATATAATTAGCTAATCCTTTGACAAAACGTACTTTACTTGTAATTTGGTAGATCTAGGATGAGTTTAGCACTTCAGAAATAAGTGTTCAAGTTAAGTATTGAAGCCATGCAAATCTGACCAAGAAACAAGTGAAGGAAGTGTTGTTCATTAAACCTCGACAGAAAGACTTCTATCGGGATTTAATGTTAAAGTTCAACAGAAATTGTATCTGTCGAGAATTACGAAATCAGATTTTCCAGATCTGATTACATGCATATCCTTATCTATTTGTGTAGGGTTTTTTTTCTCGCAACCCTAGACATATATAAGGATTATTTTAAGAGCGTCACAAGCGTATGCAAGGTGATGCAAAGTGATAAAACATGCATAGTGTGACTAAAGGCAAAAATTGCTCTAGTTCATCATTCTCTCTGTAGAAGTTATTGCGTCTTTACGCCAAGAGTTTTGTGACCAAGGAGCTTCTTAATCTTCATTATTGATAAACTGAAGAACTTTGCAACCAACAATCTTTCTCAAGTTGGTGTGTTAGTCACGTATTGGGATTCGTGCATCATTGGTTAGTCACGTACTGGGATTCGCGCATTGAACAGAGAGATTGCCGCTACAATATAAGTCCAATTGAGTATTGGGGTAAGGGTTCAATTGTAGGTTGGTATTTTGGGATAGGCCAAAGGGTTTGGTAAGATTCCTTATACTTGTAACCGCTTGTAATTGATAATAGTGGATTATTAGGAGTGGTAATCATAAATTCATCCGATGGGGTTTTACCTCAGTAGTTTTCTCTATTTGTAAACAAATTACCTGTGTCAAATTTATTTTCTGCTGCATTTAGTTATTTGGTGATTTGTTTGTACTACTATACCATTGCATGTAATTTGACTAATTAATTAACTTAGATAATTAATTAATTTACAAGAGGTGAATTCATTTCAACCCAACAAAACCATATTTATCACGAGCCAAGATGACAAGTTGAATAAACAAGACAAAGCTAGTGGGTAGATATTTGTGAAAATGTGGAGGGGATGAGATTGATATACTGGCATTTCTAGAGGCGGGAACCGATTCAATTTGGTTGTGGCTTAGAAAAAAAGAACACAAGTCAAGTGATTTATGGGACCCAATAATCCATATGTTACCAAAAGTGGCAGAGATTTCTGAATTCATTGGAAGAGATTTCGAGAGGACCTTTCCTTTTCTGTGTACGTACTTTTTACTTGTTGGGGTGGGGTTTGTAAATTATCAGTATACTTGCACAAGTTGCGCTTTACATGTCATGTGATTCTTAAAAATTAATGCACAAACTGCACATTTTCACTCCGATTATCAAAACACACAGTTGTAAGTTCTACTTAATTCAACTGATAAAGTTTTCGATAATTGAATAAGAGATATGAGATTTGATCCCCGCCTACACTAAGAGAGCGTTTGGGCTCCGTGTCTGTGCGTCCGCGTTTTCTCCAGTTCACGTTTTCTCTTCTTTTTTTTTTTTTTGGCCCGCATTTGTTGACTTTGGGAGACAAATTTTACTGTTATGAACAGTAAATGCACTGTTCACGTACTGTGCTGACACTGTTCACATATTAAAAAATATTAAAAATGGGTCTCACGATACTATTTACACATTTAAAAATTATTTTGCTACAGTGTTTACAATTTTCAGTTTTCAGTTTCAGCAACAATAAGCTCAATCCAAACGGACCCTAAAAACTGATTGTTGTATTAATCTGATAATAAATGACGTAATAATTAGAAGTGGACATCATAAATTAAAACTTTACAATAAATTTTTAAAAAAAAAAAAAAATCAAAAAGCAAGATCATCCCCTCACTCATTCCAATCAGTTTAAAGGTAAAAATAAACTTTTACAAGTGTTGCACATTAAAAAATCCCACAACCTTTTGTCTTCCATTACAATATATGCTTTCCCCCAAAATTCACATTCATTCTTAAATCTCAATCTCTAGCGGTGCTTGACTCTATCCTCACAAGCGAGACACCTTCCACTAAAATCTTATATGAGATGGCGAAATATCCATGTATTTGATTAACACCTAAAATCAATTAGCCAAAGGATTAAGTCGATGAAAGTCATAGCTTTTATGATTGTAAAGTGAGATGACAACCTATGCATCCACTGCAATCTGAAGAAAATGAAGATACTAACCTAGACGATATCTTATGAGCCCGCCCTAATCACAAGACTGTGTGTCTCACAGGTGGTGGAGCCAATAATTTTGAGAGTTCATGAGATAATTTGTTTGGTCTAGCCAAAAATAACCCTAAAAATAAAGAATATTACTATAATTTCTAGACTATAATATAGATGTGCATGTGTTGAAGAGTGAAGAATTAATATCACTTATAAATACATACATACATATATATATATATATATATATATATATATATAAATTATACAATGTTCTCGTTTTTTAGGTATGGTCTCTCTACAAATTTAAAATGTTACATATGCGAGAAATCTTGTAATTTAGTGGTGTAAGGACACGATTTGGAGCGACCCAAAACGATACTGGGTTCGCACGTAAAAAGGCCCTAACAATATGATTTGTAGAGCGTGGGTGTAAAGAACTAGGTTAACCTTTCTTTGTAAGCTTCAAGTTGGCACAACGATCGTTTTGTTCGGTGATTGATACAGTTCTTTTTTTTCTTTCCTTTGTTTTCTTTCTTTCTTTTTTTGTTTTTTGCCCCCCTTTCATGTCTTTCTTGCAGTTTATATACCATCTTTTTTTTTATTCCATCCTCACCGCACACGTGTAGGTTGGGTTTCAAGGATTTCTTTCTGTCCCATCTACCACCTCCTGGAACTTCCTATGGGAAGCTGTAAGGCTGCCTCCCTACTGTTCAAGTATCACCTCAACATTAATGCGGCTAGAGAGTTGGTTGAGAGGTAGTTAATGCGGAGGCAGCTGTAGTTATAGATATTTGTTTTCCTTTTCTCTTTAACCCTTGGTCTGTTATCCTTATCTTCAGTGGTGACGTAATTCTGGAGTCTGGTTGCAACAAGGCCGCGTCCTGTTCGTCCTCGGACACGTACTGCCGAGGAATATAGCGTCCTCGGACGAATACAGAACTCTACCTTCGTGATATTAACCATCACCCCCCTTCGGCAATTGCCTTGTGACCTGACATGGCCTCCTCGGACGGATACACATCCTCGGTTGGGCCACAAGCCCAACGATCCTGACCTTAATGGGCCTGCTGATTGACAGGCCCCCACAATAGCCCCTCAAAATCCTACTTTTCGACTCCTCAGGAGGGAAGGTGGATTTTGACGTCATAAGCCCGTACCTATGCGTGTTTTGGGGCATGCCCCTGACGCTTCAGCATCCCGATTCAGGCAGCATTAAATTTTGGCAACGCCCTTGTCTCCCACGTTCGACGGTGAGATCTAAATCAAACGGCAAAAGGCCTCCCTTGTTTCGTGAGCGGGAATTTTACCGCTCACAATCATCATGTGACTATAAAGGTATTCTCAGATTAACCCTGTACTTTACCTTTGATGATTACGTAGTTCCAGAGCTCATACATTGCACCTGCTTTTCTCTTTTCTCGCTATTTTCCTGGTGACTACAAATAATCGTACTTTGTCCGAGGTCCTTCCTTTGAACCTGTAAGTCCTCTTGAAGCCTTTACAATTTTTACTTCTAGCCCAACAGTCTTTCCTGCTAAGTTTTTTAGAAAAATGGGAAAACAAAAGAATCCATTTCGATGTCTCGTTGAATCCGAGGAAGGCATTAGAAACTTTCGCTCTAAGTATAAAATCCCCTCATCGGTAGGAATGAGGTACGCAGCCCAAAGGGAAATGGTTGACGCCCGACAAACTGGGGAAGTAGTTATTCCCATGATTGCCTCTATAGAAGGCGGGATGACTATCCCCATAGGAAGTATCATTAGGAGTTACCTTAATTTCTTTAGGCTGTCCCCCACCCAGTGTGCTCCAAATATGTTTAGGGTCTTGGGAAGTATAGACGCTCTGAATAAGAGAATGGACCTAAGGCTAACCCATCATGATGTGAACTGGGTGTACAACCTCCATCACTTAACTGGCCAGGGATACTATCTCAAGTCGAGATATCCTGAGGTAAGGCTAATTCAGTGCCTTCCCACTTCAAACAAGAACCTAAAGGAGGATTTCCTTATTCTCTCTAGGGAATGGCACGATGGTCTCCCTTGTCCGACAGTAGAGGGAACACCAGGTGGGCGCGTAGTCATAGATTTACACTACTTAGCTCGCGAACGTATTTCGTTTACTATTTCCATTTTTATTATTTTTGCCTCCCACAATTTTCACTCGTGATTCAACGGTTTTGCAGATAGATGTTACACAAAGCCCAATCTCAGGTTAGTCAATAAAGCGAGCCTGGATAAGTTATTGAAGGCCGAAATATACGTGAATGAGGCTGACGGTCAACTCCGGGCGGCACACTTAATTCTCGGCTATACCCCCCTCTCTTTTGCTTTTCAGGCACCGAAGTGCGTGATTAGAGCGCGCGATCCTCGGCTTCACCGTATTAGTGTTGCCTATGAAGGGTTCATTGTTCCAGAGGGTATTCCGCTTCCCCAGCACACACCTCACCCAGAGCCTCTCTTCATAGCCAGCGTCTCGGCGGGAGCTTCTTCATCTTTTCCTTCCCTTAGGGAAAAGGAAATAAAAGGGAGAAAGAAAAAGGATAAAGGCGAGGAAACGGTTGTAACAGTATCTGAGTCCTCGGACGATTTCGGGATTTTTGATCAACCCACAAGCCCCGAGGAAGATCCTGATGAGATGGGGACACAAAGAAAACCCCAAAAAGCTTGCTGGAGTTGATGGAAGGTAAGCCAGGAAAGAATGTGCCCGCCAAAACCATACCATCCCAGGCTTCATCTCTTCCAGCTAGGTCTCCTCCCCCTGCCCCCCGCCAACCTCCTCGGTCATCGCCACAACCAGCGATTCCCAACGCTGCCGAGCAGAAAAGGCGCAGGGAACAGAAGGGCAAGGATGTGGCGGACACGAGCAAGTCTCGTCCAACACGAGAGGAGGATGCCCAACGAGCTGCCAAGCAGCAAAAAACCAAGCACCAAGTCGCGCGAGACCAGGAGAAATCTGACTCCCAGCATCCCGAACCACAAGCATGGTTGCCCGCCCCTATGCACGATGGGGAGCCCCTGCGAGATGATGCATCTATAAGGGATTTTAACGGCGGAATAGGATGTCATGTAGCCTCGGCCGTAGAGGAAGCCTTATTGCTCCCCAAAGATATGGCCGAAATAAAGAACATGAGGAAGAACGAACTCGTTCTCGACAACAAAAGATATTTGGGCATGGTAAGGAGCTAACCTTTATCTTTCTCATTCTGTGACTGTTACTTACCAATATACACCTTTTCTATTCACTATAGCGTTAACCTCTTTCCTACAGATCATCCAAAATACTTTCAAGCTAGATGAGATGCTCAATGCTTGTTCCGATAAGCTAGACGACGAGAGAAAAAGACGGACAACGGCTATACAGACCCTGTCCAAATTCGAACAGGACTTGGCTGATGCAAAGAAAAAGTTACAAGCCGAAGAGCAAGCTCGCAAGAGCGCTGAGTCGGCATTGAAAGGCTACCAAAAGCAGGCCGAGAACCAAGGAAAACTCCTGCAGGAGGCGAACGCTGAGCTAAAGAAGACTCAAGAGCAAGTCCTAGTTCTTAGGAAGCATCTAGAGGAAACTCAGAAACTAAGGGAGCGAGTTGAAAAGTCCAAGGAGCAAGCGGAGAATGCGAAGATCTGTGCTGAACAGGCAATGAACGAAGCTGAGTAGAGAGGCTACAAGGTTGGTATAGCTGAAACTGAGAAAGCTTTCAGAGCCCAGGTTCCGGAGGTATGCCGTATCTACTGCGCAAGAACTTGGAGTGAGGCTCTCAACCGTGTTGGGGTTGAAGCCTCATCTGAGTTACGTAAGCCAGAAAACATAGTCTATCCCGAGGCGATCCGCCCCCCAGTTATTCTACCCCATCAGGCTGATGATCCTTCTTCAGTTATTAACCTCAACGATGAGGTTTTACCTTGTAATTCCCCTCCCCGTGACCAACCGGAATCAGCTAAGGAGGGACTTGCCCCTCCGGGAGTTTCCCCCGACAAGACCACCACCGCCTCGGAGGCAGAGACGGCCTCCCAAGGTTTTCAACGGGATTTGGACTCCACAGTTCTATCAACTGGGGGCGTCACTAAAGCCAAAAAGGGGATTACAACTTCGGAGGAAAACCTACCTGCCTGCCAGAACCCACAGATCCAATTGAAATTAAAAAAGTAGAACTTGTTTTGTAGCTTATCTAGGCATCTAGTAAGGAACCTCCTTCCTCATTTTCTTATCGATTTGACTACTTTATGTTATTTTTGTAATCGTTCACTGTGTTACCGTATTTTAGATACGTTTATTTCAACTATTTTTTGATTATTTGTGGCATTTTTACTCATACATAACGTCAATCGAAAATTAGTAATAGACAATAAGCGTTAATACAACAGGGTCTTAGGGAAACGTTTTAGATATGTACGTATCTTTTCCAATCAATTGCAATTCTTTACGAGAATTCATAAATTAAATACACTCATACCCTCAGTACTTCGATTGTACGCCAACTTACGTCCAAAGATCCCTCTTTGATTCCCCGATGGGTGTGACAGGGTGTTATCTCTCGTTAAGTTTTGTGATTATAAGATGTATCACTACTCAGTTACTACTTACAACTTCAATACACAATATGGAATGTAAACTTCCATCAAGTTTGCGGTCCGAGGACTTGGCATAACCTAGTTTTCGTTTAAGATTTCAACATACACATCGGACGTTAATTTCCACCAAGTTTGCGATCCGAGGACCTGGCATAACTTGGTTTTTGTTTAACATTTCAATATATAACACAGGACGTTAATTTCCACCAAGTTTGCGATCCGAGGACCTGGCATAACTTAGTTTCTGTTTAACATTTCAATATACACACAGGACGTTAATTTCCACCAAGTTTGCGATCCAAGGACCTGGCATAACTTAGTTTCTGTTTAACATTTCAATATATACACATGACGTTAATTTCCACCAAGTTTGCGATCCGAGGACCTGGCGTAACCTAGTTTCTGTTTAACATTTCAATATATAACACAGGACGTTAATTTCCACCAAGTTTGCGATCCGAGGACCTGGCATAACCTAGTTTCTGTTTAACATTTCAATATATAACACAGGACGTTAATTTCCACCAAGTTTGCGATCCGAGGACCTGGCATAACTTAGTTTCTGTTTAACATTTCAATATATACACAGGACGTTAATTTCCACCAAGTTTGCGATCCGAGGACCTGGCATAACCTAGTTTCTGTTTAACATTTCAATATATAACACAGGACGTTAATTTCCACCAAGTTTGCGATCCGAGGACCTGGCATAACTTAGTTTCTGTTTAACATTTCAATATATACACAGGACGCAGGAGTACAAGATGTATGGTTGACGTAAATTAAAAGAAATACTTGAATTGAAACACTTTTATTAATAATAATACCTTTTGAGATTATTTACATTCCAAGGATGAAGTACGGATTTTTCATCTAGGTCTTCCAGATAGTAGGCTCCTATTCCCGCTACAAAAATGACTCGATATGGCCCTTCCCAGTTAGGACCCAGTTTTCCCCAATTTGGATTCTTGGTGGCCCCCAGAACTTTCCTTAGCACCAAATCTCTTACGGCTAATGGCCTCATCTTTACATTACTATCATAGCCCTGCTTGAGTTTGTGTTGGTAGTAAGCTAGCTGAACCATCGCGCTCTCCCTCCGCTCTTCAATCAGGTCCAAATTTTTCTCCAACATCGCATCATTATTATCCGAAGAGAATGTACTGGTCCTTAACGTTGGGAATCCAGTTTCCAAGGGAATGACGGCCTCGACCCCATAGGTCATGGAAAAGGGAGTTTCCCCCGTTGAACGTCGGGGAGTCGTCCGATACGTCCAAAGCACATGTGGCAACTCATCCACCCACTTTCCTTTTGCATCATCTAGTCTCCTCTTAAGCCCATTGACTATTACTTTGTTAACAGCTTCAGCCTGCCCATTGCCTTGTGGATAAGCCGGAGTGGAATATCTGTTTCTTATACCCAGTTCTGAACAATATTCCCTAAAGGCATTGCTATCGAATTAGAGTCCATTGTCCGAGACAAGAGTATGAGGAACCCCAAATCGTGTAACAATGTTCCTCCAAACAAACTTCTTCACATCTGCGTCCCTGATGTGAGCCAAGGGCTCAGCTTCCACCCATTTAGTGAAGTAGTCCGTGCCGACCAGCAGGTACTTCTTGTTTCCTATGGCTTTAGGAAAAGGGCCGACAATGTCCAGCCCCCACTGGGCAAAAGGCCAAGGGCTAGAGAGAGGGTTAAGAACTCCTCCCGGTTGGTGGATATTTGAAGCATATCTTTGATACTGATCGCACTTCCTAACGTACTCCTGCGCTTCATTCCGCATATTTGGCCACCAATATCCTTATGTGATAGCCCGACATGATAGAGACCTTCCTCCTGTATGGCTTCCACAAATGCCCTCATGCAATTCCTCCAGTATTGACTCTGCCGTCTCAGGAGGCACACAGAGCAGGTATGGCCCAGAGAAGGACCGTTTGTATAACTTTCTATCCTCAGATAACCAGTACCGAGGAGCTTTCCTTCGTATTTTCTCAGCTTCCACCTTATCTTCGGGCAATATGTCACTTTCAAGAAATTTTAATATGGGATCCATCCAGTTTGGCGACAGACTGGTTTGATTTATTTGGCAAACCTCCTTCTCTGGTGAGGTGGGGGTGCACAGGTCTTCGACGATAATCACCCGAGGAAAATTTCGTACGGAGGAGGTGGCAAGGGTTGCCAAGGAATCAGCGTGGGTATTTTCCCCTCGAGGAATATGTATTACGTCGTAAGATTCAAACTTCGTTCGCATGCGCTTAACCCGGTCCAAATACCCTTGCATCCTCGGGTCTCAGGCTTCCAGCTCTCCTCTCACCTGGCCGACTACCAATCTCGAGTCTGAGAATAGCTTCACTGCCTTTCCACCCATTTTTTGAACCATACTCATTCCCATTATCAAAGCTTCGTATTCTGATTCGTTGTTAGTTGCCGAGAACCCTAATCTTAACGACTTTTCGATGATGATGTCCTCGGGTGATATCAACACCAACCCCAATCCTGCTCCGCGTTGGTTTGCGGCCCCGTCTACGTACACCCTCCAGAAGGACTCACCTTGTGCGGATATTAGGCCAATCGATTTTTCATCCATGTGACCTTGATTCATATTAACCTCTTCCGGGCACTCAACGAACTCAGCCACCAGATCGGCAAGGACTTGACCTTTCACAGAGGTGCGAGGCATGTACTTGATATCAAAAGCACCCAGAATCGTGCCCCACTTGGCAATTCTTCCGGTGTAGTCAGAACTTCTGAGTATGGACTTAAGAGGCAATTGGGTCAAGATAACCACGGTATGGGCCTGAAAATAGTGAGGAAGTTTGCGTGTTGCGTGGACCATCGCCAGTATGGCCTTTTCTAATGACAGGTACCTCACCTCGGCTTCATGTAGGGATTTACTCACATAATAAACTGGCTTTTGGACGCCATTATCCTCTCGTATCAAGACGAAACTAACTGCATGAGGGGCTACCGCCAAATAAGCAAACAACACTTCATCCATCTCGGGGCTAGACATGATAGGTGGCTTGGATAGGTATTCTTTCAATTGCTGGAACGCTTCAGCACACTCCACGGTCCATTCAAATCATTGCCACCTATGCAATAGGCGGAAAAAATGACGACACCTCTCAGCCGACCTGGAGATGAATCGATTCAACGCAGCAGTCATCCCAGTCAGTTTCTGTACCTCTTTTGGATTCTGAGGTGCTCGCAAATCGTTAATGGCCTTAATCTGGTTTGGATTCACCTCAATTCCTCTGTGGGTCACCATGTACCCCAAGAACTTCCCGGAACCGACACCAAACGAGCACTTTGAAGCATTCAAGCGTAACTTATGTTTTCTCAGTATCCTGAAGATATTCGTAAGGTCTTCCACATGTTCAGACGCCACTTTACTTTTCACGACCATATCATCGATATAAACTTCAATGCTTCTACCAAGCTGTGGTTCAAACATTTTCGTCATCATGCATTGGTAAGTGGATCCAGCGTTTTTCAAGCCAAAAGGCATCACCTTGTAATGGTAGTTCCCAGTCGGGGTCACAAAAGCAGTCTTTTCCTGATCGTCGGCGGCCAGCGGTATTTGGTGATACCCTTGGAAGGCATCCAAGAAACTCATTCTGGGGTGACCCACTGTCGCATCCACCAACTGGTCAATCTTCGGCATAGGAAATGGGTCTTTGGGGCAGGCCTTATTAAGATCTGTGAAATCCACGCACACCCGCCACTTTCCAGTCTTCTTTTTTACTACCACCGTATTGGCCAACCATTGAGGATAGAAGATCTCCTTGATAGCCCCAGCTTGTTTGAGCTTGGCAACTTCACATCTGACGGCCTCGGCGTGTTCCTTAGACGGTCGCCGAGGAGGTTGCCTCTTGGGCACAACGGCAGGATTCACGTTAAGTCGATGGCAAATAAAATTCGGGTCCACCCCTGGGGCTTCATATGGGTTCCATGCAAAAACGTCCACATTGGCTCGGAGGAATTCCAGCAACCTTGCCTTCTCTGGCAACGGCAATTTAGCCCCAACCTGGAAGAATTTTTTCGGATCATCAGCAACAACTACCTTCTCCAGATCTTCACACTCTACCCCGCTGGCTGGCACGTCTAAGCCTAATACTGGGGACTTTAATTGCTATAACTCATTGTCGGCAGTAGCCGAGGTTTCTGCTTCTGGCCGATGCTGTATGGCCGCGACAAGGCATTGCCGAGCAGCCGCCTGATTCCCCACTATTTCCAACACTTGGTCTCCGGATGGGTACTTAACCTTCTGATGCAGAGTAGACGAGACCGCTTTAAGAGTGTGAAGCCAAGGTCTGCCTATAATAGCCGTGTACGGAGAAAAAACATCTACAACAATAAAGTCCACTTCCACCACATCCGAACCTGACTGCACGGGCAGCCTGATCAGTCCCTTGGGAGTGACCAACCTCCCCTCAAAACTTACTAGCGGGGAATTATAGGTTGTTAAGTCCTCTGGCTTCAAACCCAGCCCTTTGTACAAGTCCGGATACATCACATCCACAGCGCTACCCTGATCAACCATCACCCTTCTGACATTGTATCCGCCAATCCTCAACGTTACCACCAAAGCATCCTCATGGGGCTGTATGGTCCCAACCATATCCTCATCTGAAAAGCCTAGAATCAGGGGGACACGCGTCCTGGCTCTCTTCAATGTGTGGGAATGATCCTCGGCCGGGGATCGGGACACCGACAACACTCTAGCGGGGCAAGACCCGGTCCTTCCCGGGGCCGCAAAAATAACGTTAATCGTACCCAGGGGGAGTCTTGATGAAGTGTCCCCGCGAACCTCTGAACCTGCTTGGCTCGCCCTTCCACTGGAGTGATGCAAGAGTTGTTTTAATTTCCCTTCACGGACCAACTGTTCCAAGTGGTTCCATAAATTCCTGCAGTTATCCGTCGTGTGCCCATGATCCTGATGATAATTGCAGTACAAATTTGGGTTGCGTTTCATTGGCTCTCCTGCCATCTTGTTCGGCCATTTGAAGAATGGCTCGTTCTTTATCTTCTCCAAAACCTGCTGAATTGGCTCTCGAAAAACTGCATTAATGACCTGGGCGTCCGCCGAACCCGATTGCCCAACAAAATCCCTCCGTGGTCGGCTGTTATTATAACGGTCCGACCTGAAATCCCTCCTCTCCAGGGAGATTACCTTGGCCTTTCCTTTTCCCTAAAGTTGATCTTCCTCTACCCTTCTGTACTTATCTATTCTGTCCATTAGTTGGCGCACACTGGTGACAGGTTTACCCGTCAGGGATTTCCTCAAATCGTGATCAGCTGGGAGACCAGCTTTGAAAGTGGTTATAGCCACATCATCGTTCTTTCCCTCTATTTCGTTAAACACCTCCCAATACCTATCTGAGTAATTCTTGAGGGTCTCGCCCTCTCGCATGGACAGAGTCAGCAAAGACCCCAGAGGCTGAGGAGTTCTGCTGCATGTAATAAAGCGAGCACCAAAAGCCCGAGGCAGTGTTTTGAAAGATCCAACAGAATTGGCCCTTAAGCCGTTAAACCACCTCATCGCCGTCGGACCCAAGCTCGATGGGAAAACTTTGCACATCAAAGCCTCGTCCCTAGAGTGAATAGCCATCTTCTGGCTGTAATAGCTTACATGTTCCACCGGATCTGAATGGCCATCATACAGGGAGAACGTAGGCTGATGGAATCGCCGAGGATGAGTCGCATCGTCTATGTTTCTCGTAAAGGGCGACTTGGAAATTTGACTCAAAACCTTGTTCATAGCATCGTTTCCCAAGCCCCTACTAGTTGGACTTCTACGCTTACGTCGATAGCGGTGTTCCTCTTCATAAGAGAAAGTCTCGCTAGGCGGGATTCTCGATCTCCGCCTATAACTAGCTCCATCCGATTCCTCAGACAATGGTTCGGAGCAAGGTGGGGAGCGTTCCCGCCGTGCATGGCGCAACTCTTTCTTCAAATTTGCAATCTCACGTTGCAGATTCGCCTCATGCTTCGCGTGGGAGACGTGACTCTTCCCCCGAGAATGGTTCCTGGTGGTATGAGTTGTGCGTACACTCCCTTCCTGGCCTTCTCTCCGTTCGGGACTCCTTCGAGGATCACCATGCTGGGAGCCCCTTGACTCTGCTTGATGCAAGTTGACATTCTCCTGATGCGGTCCCGTCGCGGGGTGATGTGGACCCACTTCCTCCATCAGAAACGCTGCACCGGAAGTCGCTTAAGTTAACACAAGCTCTCCCCACAGATGGCGCCAATTGTAAGGACACGATTTGGAGCGACCCAAAACGATACTGGGTTCGCACGTAAAAAGGCCCTAACAATATGATTTGTAGAGCGTGGGTGTAAAGAACTAGGTTAACCTTTCTTTGTAAGCTTCAAGTTGGCACAACGATCGTTTTGTTCGGTGATTGATACAGTTCTTTTTTTTCTTTCCTTTGTTTTCTTTCTTTCTTTTTTTGTTTTTTGCCCCCCTTTCATGTCTTTCTTGCAGTTTATATACCATCTTTTTTTTTATTCCATCCTCACCGCACACGTGTAGGTTGGGTTTCAAGGATTTCTTTCTGTCCCATCTACCACCTCCTGGAACTTCCTATGGGAAGCTGTAAGGCTGCCTCCCTACTGTTCAGGTATCACCTCCACATTAATGCGGCCAGAGAGTTGGTTGAGAGGTAGTTAATGCGGAGGCAGTTGTAGTTATAAATATTTGTTTTCCTTTTCTCTTTAACCCTTGGTCTGTTATCCTTATCTTTAGTGGTGACGTAATTCTGGAGTCTGGTTGCAACAAGGCCGCGTCCTGATCTTCCTCGGACACGTACTGCCGAGGAATATAGCGTCCTCGGACGAATACAGAACTCTACCTTCGTGATATTGACCATCACCCCCCTTCGGCAATTGCCTTGTGACCTGACATGGCCTCCTCGGACGGATACACATCCTCGGTTGGGCCACAAGCCCAACGATCCTGACCTTAATGGGCCTGCTGATTGACAGGCCCCCACAAGTGGTATTGAATGGTCTCTCTTGCGAGGAGAATCAGCGATTTCTCCCTCCCACTTTCTGTAACAATTTATATAGTAAAAAGTATACAAGGTTACATATAAAAGTAAGTTTGTTAATAACTCAATAGTTTTTCTAGGTTTTTTTTTTTTTTTTGTTTTACATTAGACTGTAATTAAATCGATTAAATAAATAATGTTTACATCATATTCAATATTAATAGATTCTACCATATGATAACCAATCTTTCTTTTTAAAAAATAATAATTTTAAATAGGCAATAACATAATTATGTATGACTGTAACTTTGTCACATTCGCTATTGACTCAGAATAATGACTTCATCATTGATTTCATACTCTCAAAAAAATTTGGGATACCATAAACGTATCATTTTTTTTAATATTAAATTGTAAATTATTTAATAGAATAAAAGTGAATTTTAATGGAGCACTTGTGGAATACTCAATAATTTGGTATTCCTTATTCACCAATAAAAATATTCATAATCCAACACAGAAAATGTATTGAATTCTAAATATAGGTATTGTTAAGAGTTTGGTGCCTTTTTACCCAAAATAATCCTCCCACAAAAGGAGAGGAGAATTTTTTTAGAAAATATAGAGTGAGTTTATTCAGATAGTAGTTTGAGCCATAGGCGGAGCTAGGGGGGTGCCAAGGGGGATGGCCCCCCTAGCTTTTGAAATTTTTTGTTAATCTTCATTTACCTACGTGATATGCATGTGATTGGTGAATGATAGTGTGTGGAGAACGTGTATTTTAGAGGTTTATACAAAATTCCAAAAAAAAAAAAAAAAAGGTTAATTGAAAAGATGCCATCTTTTTGTTTTAGGTTTTAAGCAGGAAATGGTACCTTGTCGGGTATTATGCCATTTCAAAGCCGTCTTATAATTGTGCACTTCACGTTATTGTAAATTTCAGTTAACTCAATTAGTAAAATCTTTTGTTGTTGAATGAGAGATCAATAGCTATCATTAGAAGCGGCTTATCACGCGTGAAAAATTACATATATTTTTTGCTATTATATATGCTAGATATTTGTCTCAAAATTTTTCTTTTAATTTTGAGTTAAACAATAATTTGGTATTCCTTATTCACCAATAAAAATATTCATAATCCAGCACAAAAAATGTATAGAATTCTAAATATAGGTATTGTTAAGAGTTTGGTGCCTTTTTATCCAAAAAAATCCTCCCACATAAGGAGAGGAGAAATATTTTAGAAAATATAGAGTGAGTTTATTCAAATAGTAGTTTGAGCCATAGGTGGAGCTAGAGGGGTGCCAAGGGGGGCCGCGGCCCCCCCTAGATTTTGAAATTTTTTGTTAATCTTCATTTATATTTGGTAATAAATCTAAAAATTACATAAAAATGTATTCACTAACCCCCTTGAGAAAACTTCCTAGCTCCGCCACTTTGAGCATTAGTATATTGATTGAATGAGAGAGAGCTATATTAGGCATATTGGAATTTTGGTTTTGAGTTTGTTAGTTGGTATTGAAAATTTGCTTTAGGTGTAATGGGATTTGGACTTTTTTTCTTGGATTCGAGAGTTTTGAGCGTATTTATGCTTTTAAAAGTTGGGAGTGTTGTTAATGAGAATTAGTCACGTGGTTATAATCCATTTCCTTGATAGCGAAATTTGATTAATGTTGTCTATTGATGTAAGCATGAAGTTGGCCGAACAACATTAAATATTATTGCACATATGAATATTCATAATGTCAATCCACTTTGCTTCTTTTTATTATTGCTATCGTATTCATTTTTAATCTATCCGTCACTAAAAATTCCTTTTCATATAGGTATTGACGAACTTAAATTTCACTTGAAATTGAAGCCGTTCCATAAGTTAAAAAAAAGGAGAAAAATGCTAAAAGTAGTATAAATTTTACTACATAAAACTTACAAATTAATGTGTGAATAAATGTGATTGGTGGACTTCAACCACACCATAAAAAAATATTTGAATTGTTTCTTTATGATTGATGATATTTTAATTTGTAAGCTCAATGTGGTAAAACTTGTAGTACTTTATATATGATGTGGAAAATTGTCAGCTGTGCTCTTTGTCTACGCAAATGGACGATGACAAGCTGTTCAGTTGATCAATCTGCAAAAAGAGACCACGAAATGATAGAACACTAGTGTGTTGTTGGCTAAGGGCCCTCCGATGACAAAGTCAGTTCAAGGTGAAGTGATTCACTTGCTTAATTTTTTTTTTTTTTGATAAAAAAAAAAAAAAAAAAAATCAATTGGCCAACACATAGATGACTGGCTGTTACTCCTTGCATTAAATAGGCTTTACTTCATTTATCTTGTAGATGGATGATTCTGATAAATTTACACTTATCATAGCCGTAACTTTACTCTGAAAAAAGGAAAAAAAAAAAAAAAAAATCAAACAGCTAACACATAGAAAATTAATTTTATTCAAACCCGCAAATCACAATATACGTGGCTATGAAAATCATGATAAACTCAAACATGTTACTTCAAGTGTGATGTAATCGCTATGCATTCTTAATGCGGTAGTCACTCCATAAGTATAAGTATTTGTGGGGAGTGAGGGGTAAGGGCCGGAGTTCAAGTTTCCAGGAGAAAATTTCACACACATATACATTTAGATTATGTTAGAGTAAAATTTTTATCTTGTAAAAAAAAAAAAAAAAAAAAAAAAAGGTGTGATGTAGATATGCTAGCATAAACATTTCATGTGGATAGGATCTACAAATGCGCCATCTTTCATTCCCTCGCACATGCTCTGCAAATGTCGATGTCAAATAACACTGATTAGAGACGAAGCATAGCAACAAAAGCAGTTAGAGTATTCGAGAATAAAGAAATTTATATATAACGTAACTGAAGGTTCGAACTTCGAAGAATGTGTCTGCACAAGCCTATTCAGTCCACATACTACGTACCTTTCCTATAAGCTAAACCCCACAGTATAAGCCAAATCAATAATGATCAAATTGTGGAAAAAATACATGAACACTAGCCTTTTGTATTGTAGGTTTCTTATAATTTAGATGCTTTGATTTTGACAAATAAAAAAGAGATACATGTAGGATCAAGATGGTCTCTGAAAAAGTCAAAAAAGACATCGATCCTAGCCCTTCTCCATTTGCACAAAAATTAGATGAAGGGTACTTTTATGGGCGTCGCATCAAACGTGAGAAAAACGCAATGGAATGTGTCAGAAAATTACAGGCAAATAATTACAATTTATCATATAAAATAATTGTAACAAAGGTTGTGGTGCTCAAATAATTCCGTAACGTTAAATTTGGTGCTAAAAGTGGCACTATTATATGTGGACATCGAGCTGCTCTCATAATATAGATTGGAAAAGTACGTCATTGCACCTCGATCCTTCCTTTTCAATGAAACAACTTGTGTCATGACTCATGACACACCATCTTAAGACTAAACCAAATCCTTCAAGCAATACCACAAAACCAGGTGATAGTATGTCCAAGCAACGAGACAAAAAAGCTTAAAAAGAAAAACATTACTAAAAGATCGTGGGGAAAAATTATTATTAAGAAGTTGACATATCATAAAAATCAGAAAAAAAAAAAAAAGGCTTTAATTTCGGTCGGTATATCTTATTTTATTTACTTCAATCAGGTGACATTCGAAAGTATTATAAGATATAAAATGTAGGTGTAACGTTTTGTCTTTTTGTTAAAAAGTTTTTCGGTTGATTTATTGAAAGTTATTTAACATATCATTGTGCTTTTTATATATATAAAAATAAAATAAAATAAGAAATTTCAAAAAGGTGGTACACAAACAAATAAAATTGAGAGTTTATGAACACAAAAAATTTGACACCCACCAAACTCATGTGACAAATTATTAGTAATAAATCAAAATTAACATTAAAGATGAAGTCCAAATAAAAACTAATAAAAATTTTCCAAATTATTCAACAGTTATAAAAAATATTATAAACTTTTTTTTTTTGGTATCTAAAGTATTGTTCAATAAAATTTAAGTAACATCAAATTGATAAGTAAGATTTGACTCCAATACTCCACTGTACTAGAACCAACACGATTTGAACACACGAATTGAACACGTACTCTAATTATGTTGGTTCAAATGCACTAGTACACATGAGATAAGCCTTTCCCAAAACCAAAATTCACTCAATGCCATTTCAAAAGGATCGGCCAACCAATCTTTGTATGGCCACATAGTTGACGATGTGCTTGACCAAGCTTCTCTTTTACGTTTTTCTGATTTTTGTTTTGTTCCTCGTTCATGTAATTCAGTAGCTGATGTATTAGCTAAACGTGCTAAATCAGGGCCTGAGTTACAAGTTTGGTTAGAAGATTGTCCTGAAGACATTACTCCTCTGATTTTGGGTGATGTCACTTGATGTTTTAATTCGGTTTCAATAAAGCCCAGCCTGTATTTGGGGTCTGGTTTCTCAAAAAAAAAAAAAAGTTGGACCATTCATTGATTAAAAAAATAAAAAACTTAATTTTCCAATATATTCGATGTTTTATATAATAAATGTTAGACTTAAAAGATTAGGACAGTTTTATAGTTTTAGTAACATCAAACTGATAATTAAGATTTGGATTCAATGCTCCACGAGTTAACATGATTTGAACACACGAATTGAACACGTACTCTAATCTTGTCAGTTCAAATACCCTAGTACGCACAAGTCAAGTATGTCTCAAAACCAAAATTCACTCGATCTCACTTTTTAAGTGGGACCATTCATTGAAAAAAAAAAAAAAAAATTCGATATATTCAATGTTTTATATAATAAATGTTGGACTTAAAAGACTTAGACAGTTTTATAGTATTAGTTTTAGAGTGCGTTTAAGATTTTTTTTTTTTTTTTTTTTTCCAGCTAATGAACAGTAAAAGTACTGTTCATGTACTGTGCAGAGACAAATTTTACTGTTTATACACTATTTTTCACTGTTCATGAGACTCACAATCACTTTATTCTGAAAAAAATATTAAAAATGGATCCCACGGTACTATTTACATATTTAAAAATTATTTTACTACAGTATTTTTTAATTTTCAACTATATCCAAACGGACCTTTAGTACCATAAAATTGATAATTAAGATTTAGCTTACCCCACTGTACTAGAGCCGACAGATATGAAACCGAGAAAAATTGAACGTGTACTTTCGGCTAAAATGCACAAATTCACACACTTTTTTAAGCGGGACCGTTCATTGATAAAAAAATAAAAAAAAGAAACTTAATTTTCTATAAATGCTTATATAATAAATGTTCACTTAAAAGATTTTGGACTGTTTTACAGTTTTAGTGGTAAGTACTGGGTGCAAGACTTTGACCTTATAAAAGATTGCAGACAAGTAAACGTACGTTGTCGGTCGGAGATAATTGACATAATCTGGGGGCGGTGCATGTGGACTTGTAAGATTGGTGGTTTTCATTAATCAGGCCGGTGATGCATTGAATTGGCATTATTTTACGTACTTTCGTCCACGTTCTATTTCTCTTTAGTGGGTCCTATTTGTCTTCTCAAATTTGTACCTCATTTAACTCACCCATTAATTAGTCAGTAAAAAAAAAAAAAAAAACACAAATAGCCCTTTTGATTCTTATATTTTGAGTCATTTTTATTTTGATTCTTACATTTTATTTTATTATTTTTAGTTTTTTAAATGAAAAATATGTTTTATTTTGATCCTTACTGTTATTCACTTAACGAAAATATCCTACATGGTAAACAGAGTGCACTATTGATATAATAAATGCGAATGTGTTCATTAAAATAATATTTAAAAATGCCAAATCAGCTTGCCACATCAACCTCAAATTAAAAAAAAAAAATTATCAATTTTAAAAATTAAAAAAAATTTATATAAAAAAAAAATAATTAAAAACAAAAAAATAGTGGAATTTAGATTTGTGTGTGTTTTTGTTTGTACTTGTTTCTTTTTCTTCCTCAGGTCTCTCTCTCTTAGTTTCTCCGCCTCCATCAGTCTCTAGTTCAACATCTAGATACTGGGGACTGCATGCTAGGAACTTCTTGTTGATGGCATGTGGTACTCTAATGCCTGCAACTCTTTTGGTTGCTGAGGTAATACCGTTTCGTTAATGAGCACCTCTGGAAAAACCTTAATGCTAAAATAATAATACTAGTTTCTCCGCCTCCATTCTTTCTTTTTCTTCTTTCTCCCTCTATCTTGGTGCTTAGCCGATCGGTGGGTTTGTGTTGGTATGGTTGAGGGATTGAGCTGAGTTTGTTTAAATTTGTGGGTATTTTGTTAATGATTGTATTGATTTAATTTTCGAATTTAAATCTATTTTTTCTTTTGGATAATTTGGTTTTTGTATATATATGGATTGATTTTTTTTTTTTGTACAATATTCTTTTATGATTTTTCAATGTTGATTTCTGAGTTTGTATGGTTTTTTTGGGTTTGTGCTCTTGTGTGTTCTTGATGGGTTTGTATGATTTTCTAGGTTTATTTGATTTTCTGGATCTGACGTGGCATTTATTTTGAGAGTAAATAGTTTATGTTTGTTATTGTGTTTTTTGTGTTTGTGATCTTGTGTTAATGTTTAAATTTGAGTTTGTGTTTTTTGTGTTTAGTTTTGGGTTTGTGCTCTTATGTTCTTGTGTTGGTGTTTAAATCTGTGATTGTGTTCTTATGTGTTCTTGTTCAAAATGAATTAGATCTAAATTTATGTATTTTATTGTTTTTAATTCTGTTTTTTCCTTTTTTATTTTGTTAAAATTGATTAATAATTTTTTTTTTAATATTTAGATGCTGACATGGCATTTTTTAAATGCCCATTAAAATTTTTTATTGTTTTTTTAATGGTCACGTCAATGATTAATGTACTAGCAATGCACTCAGTTTGCCACATAAGCAATTTCCGTTAGTAGGCTAATGGTAAGGATCAAAATTGAATGAATTTTTCATTTTATGGACTAAAAGTGGTAAAATAGAAATGCAGAGACCAAAATAGAAATGACCCCAAAATGTAGGAACCAAAAGTGAATTTACACCTTTAAAAAAAAAAATTCACATCAATATTGATAAATAAAAAAGTTATATCTGATCATTTTTCATGAGCAATTATGTGTAACATGTCATATCATAGATATGATCAAATAATTGTCACCCTATTCTTTACTCAATTGGTGCCTAGCTACCCTTGTGCTGTCGTGCACACATCCCTTACTTTCGAAATACCTTGAAGCCACAAATCTCATGACATTTCCCAAGAGAGATGACATCCATGTAATTTGGTTAGGGGGCCTGTGTCCCCATTCAATATTCGATTGACTTGCAAAGTCACGACTAGAGTTTAATGTGTTTTTTTTTTTTTTTTTTTTTGAGTTAGAAAATATTTATATTTCTCACATGTTTGTTTGGTTGTGAAGATCGAAAAGTGGGGGATAAAGTCGATTTAATGCACCGTTTGATTTCTAGAGATAAAAGATTTAATTTTTGATAAATTACTCCAAGACCCCAGATATAGTAAAATTATACTCTTAATATTCACCTCCCAAATTACAAAAATAATTGATATTTTGCCCCCTTTGACAAATGAAGTAACTTTACTCACAAAATATTCATTTTCCTAAGTAATATTCCAACTTTAAAAAGGAACTATAAGATATTTAAAACTAATTTTAAATCTGGTTATGGTGTGGTTATTGGTTAACAAAAAGGAAGCATAAAAATTCCTAAAATGACAACTTGGCCTAATCTTTTGTTCACTATTACTCTTTTGCACAATAGATGAACCCTAAATCTTCCAATTATATGCTTCTTTTAGTAGCACAGTTATGTTATCTAATTATAATTTTTTTTTTTTTTTTTTTTTTTTTTGAGAATCTTATCTAATTATAATTTAGTAGCATACTTATGTTATCTTATTATAATTTCATAAGATTAGATATTTTTTATGTTGCAAAAAATTATCAGTTTTAAGAATTAAATTATCAGTTTAGTATATAGTGTAGTAGCTTATACTTGGCTCAACTCTAGGTCTTCAAGAGGGATGTGAATCTTTTCAAAATTGGTGATATTTATATGTTAGTAAACAAGCTTTATCTACAAAATCATGAAAAACTATTATTGAAAATGGAATTCCACAATTTTGAGCATAACGTAGTTTGATATTTGGACTTCAACAAATTTTTAAATATTTTTTAATTGTATCAATGGGTAATAAGGATTAGAAAAACAATAGACTACGAATTTTATTATAGAGTGGTTATAGTTATACTTACTCTTTAAATTTCTATTGCAACTATGAAACGAATATTTTCAAACATTAATATAAACAAAACTAATTTTCTAGTGTATTATGTGTAGTATAGCTTGCTACACCCTTTCTTCAAATGTATCATAACTTTTGAGTGGAGTTTGTTGTGTGTCTTTATGGGTTTTTTTTTTTTTTTGGTAAACAAAAAATGGTTAAGAGGAGCGACTAGTGTGGCTTTTCTACCTGGGCGTAACCATAGTTGTGTGTCTTTATGTTAGAATCTTATTCTCTCTCCTTTATGTGAGTGTGTGTTTCTAAATAATGATAATAATAATAAAAATAATTTTTACATGGAAATGAACAATAATATTTTAATAGACCCTATGATTTTTGAACATTAAAAAGGAAATTATTGCAAAGTTTATTATAAAATTAATTATCTATAATTTTTAGAATTTAAAACAACATCGAGGTTCATTTTGATATATCGTAAATTATCAGAAGTGAAAATATAATAAGAAATAATTATGTGTAATTTATTTTGTTTTGGTTCATATTTTGGCCTAAAGGGTAGGTTCCTAATTCGATCATTGCTTTGATAATTTTATTTTTATACAAGATAAAAATTTTACTCTAACCTAATTTAAGTGTATATATGTGAGAAATTGCTTCTTAAAAACTTGAACCCCGGCCCTTGCCCTCGCACCCCACAAACACTTATACAACTATAAATCCTACCTAGTTAAGTTAAAAATATAGTGGTTTAATCCACCTTTGCGACCTAAGATATATCCAAATTTAAGATTTCGGCTCCCACCTTTCTCTTTATCCACTCAAGTGGTTTAGGCTTCCATGTCATCCAAAATTACATTATCTAGACTTATCAACACGGTAGGAAAGTTTGGCAGAATGACAAAAGCCAACATTTTGGAAACTAAAGTCTTTTAGTCCACACTCGAATTCAAAACTGAAATCACATATTTCTCTTGTTCACATTTCATAATGATCTAAGTCGGAAAGAACCAAAATTAACAGCTCAAAAACTTTCAAAAGTTCATTCTTTACTTCTAGAAAGTGAAGTCACAAAATCTAAATGTGGACCAATGGAAATCACTTTTTGGCTTCCATGTATCATATATTAATTGCGGCTCCCTCCACTTTTACGTGTCTCTTTTAGGCTTTTAGCTTTTAGCTTTTTATTTTTTGTCTCCATTAAAAAAAAAAAAAACACTCATTAGTTTTAAGGTTTTTTTTTTTTTTTTGGTTGCAGCTTTTAATATTTTTTTTTTATAAACACAATGCAAATAAACTACCCAAAATTGCGAGATAGCCAAATTGACACTAAATGTATAGTAGGTTTTCTTCAAGTTTTGTGGAAATTCTTGAGATGGATTCTTGTATTTTTGTCTGGTGTTTTGGGTGAATAAAGTAAATCTCATTCCAAAAAAATAAATAAAAAATCCACCCATCTACGTAGACCTAGCATTAGTATTATTAATGAAAAGGATAAAATACGAGTGGTAAATGTTCATATCAAAATTTCAAACAACGAAGGGAGGCCACCATGACAACGTGGGTCTATCAATTGTGTTCGAACAACGTGGGATGCACAATTTTTTTGCAATTGATAAGATGTAACATAATAATTAATGTTCTTTTCTGATATGATCACATAATTGGTTGTATAGTTAATGGGGATAATTGGATATCTGCAAGGACTATCGGATAGACACCAATGCCGTGTGCTCACCAACTCTTTGATGTCAAGTCTTTTTTTTCTTTTTTCCTTTTTAATTCAACAGTTAGGGAATGAGAAATTAAATTTTGGACGTTTTTATTAGAAACAACAAACTACAAAAATCTTAACAACTATTTGATATTAACTTGGTGATATTAAATTCTAACATAATTTTATTGATGCAACCTAATTTTAACATGTTTTAGCACTAGGATGCCAACTATGAATTCCTAACACTTATGTTTCCAAATTTCTGTCCCTATTCCCCTTTGAAAAAAAAAATCAAATATAATCAAACAAGCTATATATAAAAAGAGGAAATGTTTAAAACACAATATTGGTAACAGTTTGTTAAGGTAATAAGTTGTAGTTAGCTATGAGGCCTAAGACTTATTTTTTCAAAATTAAGCTCCTATTCCCCTTAAAAAAAAATAAAAAAAAATCAAATATCAATAAAATACATATAGGAAATGTTAATGTAAGGACACAATTTTTAACGACCCAAGGATGGGCTCGTATGTAAAAGGGCCCGAATAATACAATTTGTAGAGAGTGGGTTTGGAAAGGCTGGACTTTGGTCGTTGGGCGACGGTTCGGTCGGGATTTTCATGGAAGCCCATATGAAAGTGGGTTTGGCCTGTATGGCTAAGCCTTACACGGATATGGTGTGAGGATCTATCTCCTCGGAATTAGTCTGAGGAGTGTCTCGTCCTTGTCATCCCTCTTCCTTATGAGTTCCTTCTTCTCCTTTCTCCTGGTTCCTGGGCCTCCTTTGTCAATGCTACGAGCTTCCCTTTTATACTAGTATTTCCTTCCCATTCTTCACCTACGTGTCCGTTTCTCCTTGGTCGGGGTGGTTACGCGTCTTGTCAATCCTCACATCAGAGTGGTTGGGAAAAGCTGGATAGCATGGTATGAGTATGGGTTTGTCAGGCGATGGGCTCCACATTAAGGTGTTGGCAGCCTTCTCCCTCGTGCTGCTCTTGTACTAAGTCCGTCCTTTTCTTCAGGCGTTTTTGTGAGATGTTGGATGTAAAGTCGTCCTCGGCCACATCCTTGTGCCTTCGAGGAGTTTCCATTCCGCGTCCTTGACAGTAGGGCTCCTCGGCTTGGGCTTTGGGCCCTTAATACAAAGTGGGCTGGGACCTCAGATTTCGGGCCCCACAATAGCCCCTCAAAATCCTGCTGCCCGACTTTTTAGTTGGGGAGGGGGGTTTTGGTGACGTTAGGCCCACATTATGGCTCGCTCAAATCCAGTACTCCACTATTATTTGTATTTTTTCATTTACATGGGAGGCGTGTCAAGATAAGGGCCACTCCTTTATTTTTCGCTCACGCGGGGTCCTCTGACATTTCGGTACTAGAGGCGCGCCTTCACGAGGATCTTCAGATCCTACGGCTGAGGATGAGGTTGGAAATTGAGCCGAGTCTGCTTTGTCCGTAACATTCCTTGGAAATTTGCATGAATTAAGTGCCACCGGTTTACTTCTGTGTATAAATAGGGTAGGGAGTCACTCCACCTGCACATGAACTCTCCTGTCCCCTTCAGAATCATACTTCTTCTTTCATATTCACAATCTCCATTTATAGTGCCACTTTGCCTCAAAGCAAGATGTTTGAGGCGTGGATGAGGATGAAAGGTCTCCGCACGCTTCGGAGGCACCGAATCCTTAAGATGATATGGTACGGACAAGGATGGCACAGATTCAAGCCAGCCCCCCGTTTTGACAGGGGGAAGATGGTATTCCTCCCACTTTTAGTCAAAATCCGAAGCAGGTTCTGGTCATGCCAGATTTTTGGTATGTCAGAAGAAAGAATTTCTGCCATCAGCGCCGTCTACTATATCGCAGGCGTGGTTCCGTGGAGGCCCATCAACTTCCGGTTGCCTGCACCTTTTCTTCGACGGTGCGGGCCTCAAGCCAGGTGCTCTCTGCACCTTTTCTTCAACGGTGCAAGCCCCTCGTTGGGTTCTTTGGCTGCCCGAGTTATGGGCATGTAAAAGCATTGAGGAATGGTTTTCTTACACAACTCCTCGGAACGGCAGCCAACCTCTCTTCTGTGCTTTTTCTTCGGCTTTACCTTCATTCTCTTGTATTTTTTCTTTTTACTCACGTAGTTAGCTTTAGTATAAGCTTATTTCAACTTTTCATTGTACACTGTACTATTTCTTTGTCTTAATTAAAGATGAGTTTGTTTCTTTCTAAATACTTTTCTTTTCTGCAACAACTACTTAGTGCATGAACATTAAATATACGCTCGTCTTTAATAATACTTGGAGCAGAAAAATGCCTTAAAATCAATTCCTACTAGTTTAAACTTATCGATGTTATCAAGTATCACAATGGTAATTCTCAATAAATTAAACTCTTGAAACTAATCGGAGTAATGGCTGAGCACTGAGCGATGCATGCAAAACAAATGTCCGAGAACGATGAACTCTGAATAATTCGTCCGAGAGGGTAGCCGAGTAGCGAGGGACTTCGATTGTGTTTTTGGGTAATATATTGCACTATATTACATCAATCTATTTGGTATCGGGGATCCGAGGGTAGACTGGGGAATCCGTGCAGTTTAGGGATTAACCCAACTGTTAACGGGGAGTTCTCCTCGGATGGATTTTAAGGTTCATGTAACAGTTTTTCTTTTAAGTAGTTGGTCTCCCCATAGGCTTGAGTCCGAGGACCATGCAAGGCCTTGGTTCCGTCCAAAACTTATAAGATTTCTTTTTTGTACTTGGTTTCCCCATAGGCTTGAGTCCGAGGACCATGCAAGGCCTTGGTTCCGTCCAAAACTTGTGAGATTTCTTTTTTGTACTTGGTTTCCCCATAGGCTTGAGTCCGAGGACCATACAAGGCCTTGGTTCTGTCCAAAACTTGTGAGATTTCTTTTTTGTACTTGGTTTCCCCATAGGCTTGAGTCCGAGGACCATGCAAGGCCTTGGTTCTGTCCAAAACTTGTGAGATTTCTTTTTTGTACTTGGTTTCCCCATAGGCTTGAGTCCGAGGACCATGCAAGGCCTTGGTTCTGTCCAAAACTTGTGAGATTTCTTTTTTGTACTTTGTTTCCCCATAGGCTTGAGTCCGAGGACCATGCAAGGCCTTGGTTCTGTCCAAAACTTGTGAGATTTCTTTTTTGTACTTGGTTTCCCCATAGGCTTGAGTCCGAGGACCATGCAAGGCCTTGGTTCTGTCCAAAACTTGTGAGATTTCTTTTTTGTACTTGGTTTCCCCATAGGCTTGAGTCCGAGGACCATGCAAGGCCTTGGTTCTGTCCAAAACTTGTGAGATTTCTTTTTTGTACTTGGTTTCCCCATAGGCTTGAGTCCGAGGACCATGCAAGGCCTTGGTTCTGTCCAAAACTTGTGAGATTTCTTTTTTGTACTTGGTTTCCCCATAAGCTTGAGTCCGAGGACCATGCAAGGCCTTGGTTTTGTCCAAAACTTGTAAGATTTCTTTTTCTTTTTTACTTATTTATTTTCAAACGTAAGCCCCTAGACCAGGGCGGGGAAAGCCGGCTTGAGGCCAGAAGCCCCTAGAGTTGTCCGCGCCGTTGTCACTGCGAGGCGCAGCCCCTAGCAGAAGTTTATGTCAAAGCAACAACTGCACGTCGCCGGAGACGGAGGAAACTCCGCGAACCTCTGCTTGCTAGAGAGTTGACTCCACCGCCACCTGCGCCAACGCGCAAGCCTTCCCACAGACGGCGCCAATTGTAAGGACACAATTTTTAACGACCCAAGGATGGGCTCGTATGTAAAAGGGTCCGAACAATACAATTTGTAGAGAGTGGGTTTGGAAAGGCTGGACTTTGGTCGTTGGGCGACGGTTCGGTCGGGATTTTCATGGAAGCCCATATGAAGGTGGGTTTGGCCTGTATGGCTAAGCCTTACACGGATATGGTGTGAGGATCTATCTCCTCGGAATTAGTCCGAGGAGTGTCTCGTCCTTGTCATCCCTCTTCCTTATGAGTTCCTTCTTCTCCTTTCTCCTGGTTCCTGGGCCTCCTTTGTCAATGCTACGAGCTTCCCTTTTATACTAGTATTTCCTTCCCATTCTTCACCTACGTGTCCGTTTCTCCTTGGTCGGGGTGGTTACGCGTCTTGTCAATCCTCACATCAGAGTGGTTGGGAAAAGCTGGATAGCATGGTATGAGTATGGGTTTGTCAGGCGATGGGCTCCACATTAAGGTGTTGGCAGCCTTCTCCCTCGTGCTGCTCTTGTACTAAGTCCGTCCTTTTCTTCAGGCGTTTTTGTGAGATGTTGGATGTAAAGTCGTCCTCGGCCACATCCTTGTGCCTTCGAGGAGTTTCCATTCCGCGTCCTTGACAGTAGGGCTCCTCGGCTTGGGCTTTGGGCCCTTAATACAAAGTGGGCTGGGACCTCAGATTTCGGGCCCCACAGTTAATAATACAACTTGTTCACAATTTTTTTTAAGTTATTCTAGGATCACAACTAAATACACCAATATTTACAACCATCTGATATAGCAAACTAATTGATTATCTATCATTTTCATATAAATCTATTATTTTTGTTCCACTACTCATAATGAGCCACGCTGATAGTTTTAGTAATGAGTGTGAAATTAGTTGTGGATCTAAAATTTTTCTTTTTCCTTTTTAATAATCACATAAAAAAAATAAAGTTGTCAAGAATACTACAAACACAACTCTTTTCATACTTAATTTTATAACTTATTAATATGTACGGTTGAAAAAAAAATTAGGTGACCCAAGTTTAACCAAAACATACCTATCATTCTATCCATAAAATCATAAATAAACAAAACTGTGAAATTGGATTTGCAAAATAGGCGTGTCTCGAGCCACTTGTCTCTAGAATTATTCAAAAGTTGCGCAATTTTGGCACCTATTGGTAGACAAATTCATAAAGATCACAATCTAAGTTTAAATATCTAAAGTGTAGGACCCCTGGACCCATCATATAAGCAATCCCAAGGTACAGTTAACCACCACCTTTAACATCACAAACTTGTTTTGCATTACTTTCTTCCGTGTGGACCCTTACTTTTTCTTTTTTTAATTTTTTTTAATATAGTTTGAACTAAGAGCGTCTAATAAGTTCACAAAAATCATTAAGGTGAAAATGGACCATCATTGATTGTTATTAGTAGGCCATTAAGAACAGATGAGTAACCATTTAAACACATTCAATAACAACCATCAAAAATTTTAAACTCTTATTAAGACAATAAACATTATACTTAAGATAATAGTCACTCCCAATTATGTTCAGAAGTTACCTAAGTCACTTATAAAATAGACAATTTACCTCACTTGCTAGAATATAAAAAAAAAAACTATAAAATACTATTTATATATAAAATATATGGGCTAATATTGATTTAAGCATTAAAAGCTCTCTCATTGAAGCTCACTTCGATGGTCTCTTCGATTAACTTTCTTATTATTGCAGATCTTAAAAGCCCATCAAAATCTCTAAATTGGATGAGTGACTCGAATGAAAAATTTTGGTTTCATCAGCGTTCATTTTTTATAATTATTTATTATTATTAAAATAAGATACTGATTAGTTTTTTTTTTTAAAGTAAGCGGTGATCGAATCAAATCTCTGATTCCACGACATCAAACTTTATCAGCTGACCCACAGCCCTTACTTTGAAATGCGTGTCGGTCACCTAAAATTTGTAATCAACCATGTTTTAAGGACTCAGGATTCTCTCCTAATTCGTGCCGACTAAACTTTCTTTGTACTACTCCATTGCAGTACAGTTGTATTTCATTTATGTCACCTGCTTTGTCATTGTGGTACGTAATCACACATGACGCCATTACAATTGCAATTAATATTACTAGTACATTTTTAAAAAAAATGCCACTTGCACACAAAAAAATAAAAAAAATCTGACGACAAATCTCGATTAGTGAACCCTATTTCACGCGGGCTTCGGTACTTGCCAAAGCTTGTGTTTTGTTTATAGTGACTTTGGGCTCGTTTGGTACATGTGTTTAAAAATTGAAAATTGTTGTTCAAAAATATTTGTGGATATACGTGTGAGTGAAAAAATGTATTGAAATACGTGAAATGCTGTTTAAAAACTGAAAATGGTTGTTTGAAAACACAAACCAAACACCCCCTTTACAACTGGGGTTTGATGCTCAATGATTTTTCTAAAATTTTCTATTCCCCAATCATTCAAATTTTTGTGAGAGAAGACTTGGCTTTGCTTTCTATCTGTACTTGTTCTATTGTAATCGACATGATAACAACACCAACCCAATTGTCAATTTGTCATTTGTCACTAAAATAGAACTCAAATTTAGATTCTCAACTATATACTAGCATATACTATCGTATTATTTAGATGTAGATTTAGGTTGTATTTGCCTCTCAAAAAAAAAAAAAAAAGGTTGTATTTTGGCTCTTTATTACAAGTAATATGCATTGCACATGATTTTATCAAGTGAAATGCATTTTACACATTTTATTAATGCTGGATCTCCTTCTAACATTCCAAATCATGTTTAGCTCAAAAGTTATCAAAAGTTAGGTGCAGAGTGCAAACACCAAAACCCAAAATGTCTTTTGGATCATTGGTTATCGGATGTTCTAACCTCATTTTTCTTATTTTTAATCTATACAATAGTGGTATCAAGTATGATAATTAAAAACAATTGTATCTCAAAAAAGAAAAGAAAAGCATTCTTTCCCACATCACTCGAAAAAAGACAACTCTTCTCTCTCTCTCTCTCTCTCTCTCTCATGCACTTCTTTGAGAGATGCAACTCTTAACATTGAGGATTCAAATCCAATCAAACCCAAAGCACTTAGATCTCACTTGATTGAGCCTTGAATTTGGTTTGAACGAGTTCTTTAGTCTCACACAATGAATAAAAACTTCAACCTTGAACCCTTGTTAGACCCTTACAAAAAACAAAGTAAATAACTTAGGACATTACAACTCTTCTTTTCACAAAATTTTCCAACACTGAATTTCCTAAAAATTTGATTTTCTTGATTTTATCCTTAAATAATTAAGTGATTACTCTAAATATAAAACCATCAATCTATGCAATCTCTTCACGAGACTCATATTCCAACCTAAGCAATCTCTTCACGAGTCATGATTCTCACAAGAGGTCACCTTAGCTACAGAAGTGCTTACCAGGCTCCCATTTATGCAATTAGATAATGCTCTCTTACAAACCATTGTCCTAGTTCCAAGCTCTTTTGATAATCTTTATCAGCTTTAAAATTAAGTTGGCAAAAGATTCATACCCAAGGTCTATCATAGTGAATTTTGCCTTGTCCACATAACCTTGATAAAGAGATTAATTTGAAACTACAAGACTAACCCACCACTTTTTTTTCATTTTTTTGGAGAGAATTTCAATTTTTGACGTCCTCTCCTAATGATAATTTTTTATCATCGAATCAAGACACCAATCGGTTTTTTGGTGTAAGTGGAGATTGAATCCCAAATCTCTTATTCAACTATCAGAGACTTTACTAATTAAGCTAACTGGAACCCATGCTAACTCACCACTTTTAATAGAGATTATTTGTCCAAGGTGCATAGTTCTAAATCTTATCTTTAACATTTTAAGATTGAGGAATACTGAACTCAGAATCTTCCTCTTATGGCAATCCAACTCCATCTGCATCTCTCAAGGATTGACTAGTTCATACCTTCCCTAGGTTGTTACTGTCAAGGAAAGGAGTTCTGCAATAGACCTTCCTCAAAAGAGCCAGTGATATAAGAATAAGAGGATGCATCCACTTGTGTATCCTCTACCTTTTTCTTCTTAGATTTTGCAAAAACCTATGACAGTCCAAGATTCAGAAGTAAATATCTTGGACTGTCATAGGTTTGGGCCCAAACAGTGTGGGCAATTTCAATAACTATTCCAGCCCCATTCTGTGGTCTAAACATTATGAACTCTATTGTCATTTGTTGGCATTCATTGTGCTGTTTTTTTTCTCAAAAAAAGGGTTGGGCTTAATAGAAATATTAGGATCAGAGGCTAGAGTGCTAGTTGAACTTAAACATGGCCCAATGGAAGAGACATGATCAATACTAACCCCCAGAGGTCCAGAAAGCAATCCTCCAGTCATCAATTTGAGACCTCCAGCTGAACTTCCTTTCTTTGACATTTTTTTATTTTTATTTTTTATTTTTTACTAAAATGCAAAACTCATCTTTCAAGTTTGTTCAAAATTTATTTCAATTCTCTAACTTTACTTTCATTTATTTCAATTATTTAAGTTTCAAATTTATTCAATTTAGGCATTTTTGTCAACTTTTGTTAAAATTTTTTGAAAAAAAAAATTCTGAAAAATATTTTTCAATTATTAATCTAATTTTTTTTTTTAATTTAAAAAATTTGAAGAAAAATTTAAAAAATTGAAAAATTAGCCACAACATATGACAAAAGTCGATGAAAAAACCTTAATTGAATAAACTTGAAAGTTAAAAGACTGGCCAATGGTCTCGTAGCCAAGTGGCACCCGGGTTCCTTTGTAACCAGTTGCTTGGGGGTTCTATCCCCTACATTTACCAAGCAAAAAAGAAGAAGTTAAAAGACTGAAATGAATAAAAGCAAAGTTAGAGAACTAAGGGGATGTTTGGTAATTGTTTTTTCCCCTTATTTTCTGTTTCCAAAAATAATTTTATATTTTTGAGACTAAAAAACTTGTTTGACAACTTAAAATGGACAGAAAATAAAAACTGTTCTTAAAACTCAATTTGTGAAGGAAACTGAAAACATGCAAAATACTGTTTTTAATTTCTAATTTTTAAAAGTCAATGAAAACACTCATTTAATTTAATGAATCCATCTTATTTAATGAGTTAGTATTAGAGTTCAAATCCTAGTTGTGGGGCCCAATAATTTATGGGCCAGGCCCACTTGCTCATGGGGAGTCCAAAGGCCCAAGCCGAAAAAGGTGATGGCCCGAGCTAAAAAATATAAGGCAAAAATGGCCCGAAGACGCAGCCGAGGACAGTCTAGTCCTCGGCAGACCCAAAGCTCCATTGAGAAGAGAGGTAAAGAAGAGATATAGGAACAAATTTGTAAGGAGGTCTAAAATATCTTGGGGGAAGTTATCCTTACTACCCTTCCCAGATAAGACTCTGCACCTGACAGAGCCGTATTCTTCAGCTTTATCAACCATCCCCAACAATTCTGGGATTGGACTGATGGGACAAATGTCAGTCTTGTAAAGGTTGACCCTACACGTGGACGAAGGACAGCGAACGCAGGCTGGTATAAAAGAAGAAGTAAGTGAATCTGGTGGGGGGCTCTTTCGATCCCACCTCAGGAAGAGACTCCATGGGGGAAAACACCGGAACAGCTCATGCAGATCAGAAAAAAAACCCACCGTTGGGGAACCGGAATAGGACCTTAATGCTCCTCGGATCGAGTCTGAGGAGTCCAACCCCATGGGATGCGACACTATAGGGCTTGAATGTTCAAACCCAACTCCTCTTTCTATATGAATTCCTCTCAAAATTAGACTGGAATATCGCCCCGTGCCCAACGGCTAGCTTTTCAAGCCCACTCTCTACAAATCATATTGTGAGGGATCTTTCATGTGCGAGCCCAACATCCCTATTGGGCCTCAACAGAATCGTGTCCTTACAATTGGCGCCGTCTGTGGGAAGGCTTGCGCGTTGGCGCAGGTGGCGGTAGAGTCAACTCTCTAGCAAGCAGAGGTTCGCGGAGCTTCCTCCGTCTCCAGCGACATGCAGTTGTTGCTTTGACATAAACTTCCGCTAGGGGCTGCGCCTCGCAGTGACAACGGCGCGGACAACACTAGGGGCTTCTGGCCTCAAGCCGGCTTTCCCCGCCCTGGTCTAGGGGCTTACGTTCGAAAATAAATAAGTAAAAAAAAAAAGAAAAATTACAAGTTTTGGACAGAACCAAGGCCTTGCATGGTCCTCGGACTCAAGCCTATGGGGAAACCAAGTACACAAAAGAAAAACCACAAGTTTTGGACAGAACCAAGGCCTTGCATGGTCCTCGGACTCAAGCCTATGGGGAAACCAAGTACATAAAAGAAAAACCACAAGTTTTGGACAGAACCAAGGCCTTGCATGGTCCTCAGACTGAAGCCTATGGGGAAACCAAGTACACACAAGAAAAAGTACAAGTTTTGGACAGAACCAAGGCCTTGCATGGTCCTCGGACTCAAGCCTATGGGGAAACCAAGTACACACAAGAAAAAGTACAAGTTTTGGACAGAACAATGGCCTTGCATGGTCCTCGGACTCAAGCCTATGGGGAAACCAAGTACACAAAAGAAAAACCACAAGTTTTGGACAGAACCAAGGCCTTGCATGGTCCTCGGACTCAAGCCTATGGGGAAACCAAGTACATAAAAGAAAAACCACAAGTTTTGGACAGAACCAAGGCCTTGCATGGTCCTCGGACTCAAGCCTATGGGGAAACCAAGTACACACAAGAAAAAGTACAAGTTTTGGACAGAACCAAGGCCTTGCATGGTCCTCGGACTCAAGCCTATGGGGAAACCAAGTACACAAAAGAAAAACCACAAGTTTTGGACAGAACCAAGGCCTTGCATGGTCCTCGGACTCAAGCCTATGGGGAAACCAAGTACATAAAAGAAAAACCACAAGTTTTGGACAGAACCAAGGCCTTGCATGGTCCTCGGACTCAAGCCTATGGGGAAACCAAGTACACACAAGAAAAAGTACAAGTTTTGGACAGCACCAAGGCCTTGCATGGTCCTCGGACTCAAGCCTATGGGGAAACCAAGTACACAAAAGAAAAACCACAAGTTTTGGACAGAACCAAGGCCTTGCATGGTCCTCGGACTCAAGCCTATGGGGAAACCAAGTACACACAAGAAAAAGTACAAGTTTTGGACAGAACCAAGGCCTTGCATGGTCCTCGGACTCAAGCCTATGGGGAAACCAAGTACACAAAAGAAAAACCACAAGTTTTGGACAGAACCAAGGCCTTGCATGGTCCTCGGACTCAAGCCTATGGGGAAACCAAGTACACACAAGAAAAAGTACAAGTTTTGGACAGAACCAAGGCCTTGCATGGTCCTCGGACTCAAGCCTATGGGGAAACCAAGTACACAAAAGAAAAACCACAAGTTTTGGACAGAACCAAGGCCTTGCATGGTCCTCGGACTCAAGCCTATGGGGAAACCAAGTACATAAAAGAAAAACCACAAGTTTTGGACAGAACCAAGGCCTTGCATGGTCCTCGGACTCAAGCCTATGGGGAAACCAAGTACACAAGAAAAATTACAAGTTTTGGACAGAACCAAGGCCTTGTATGGTCCTCGGACTCAAGCCTATGGGGAAACCAAGTACCTAGAAGAGCCAACAGGGGGTTTGGGCACGACCTGGACGTTACCTGGACCATAGAATCTATCCAAGGAGAATTCGCCGTTGATAATCAGGCTAACCCCTAAACTACATGGATTCCCCGATCTATCCTCAGATCCTCAACACCTAGAGGATTGATGCCGTATAAGACAATGTGTTGCCAAAAAACACACAGTCGAAGTCCCTCACTGCTCGGCTACCCTCTCGGACGAATTATTTAGAGCTTATCGTTCTCGGACGATCGCCTTGCATGCATTACGAAGCACTCGGCCATTATCCCGGTTAGTTTTGTGAGTTTTAATTCACTGGGAATTATCATTATTATGCTTGTTAATGTCGGTAAACTAGAATTAGTAGGTTTCTGTTTCAAGGTTTCCTGCTCTAAGTATCAACAAAGGAAAGCACACATGTAGCATCCCATGCACAAAATAATTGTTACAGAAAGGAAAAATATTTAAAAAGAAATAAATTCATTTTTTATTAAGACAAAGAAACAGTACAGCGTACATTGAAAGAGCATAAATAAGCTTATGCTAAAGCTAACTAGAGGAGTGAAAAGAAAAATACAAGAGAATGAAGGTAAAGCCGAAGAAGAAGCACAGATGAGAGGTTGGCTACTGCTTCAAGACCTTGTTCTTCCTCAATGCTTTTGCATGCCCATAACTCAGGCAGCAAAAGAACCCAGCTTGGGGCCTGCACCGCTGAAGGAAAGGTGCAGGGAGCCGGAAGTTGAGGAGCCTTCACCAAAAATTTGCCTGCAACAAGGCAGAAGCGCTGATGGAGGAGAATCTTTCTTCTGACACACCAAAATTCTGGCATGAACAGAACCTGCTTCGGATTTTGACTAAAAGAAGGAGAAACGCCCTTTCCCCTCTGTCGAAACGGAATATTCCCTTAAATTTATGCCTCATTTGCCCGTACCTCACTATTTTGAGTCTCAGGAGGACACGGCGCCTTTGTGGCGGAGAGAGTTCCTTTTCCCCAACCCTCGCCTCAAACATGATATACTAAGGGAGGAAACTGAAGGATTTGTGCGAAGGTAAAGCAACTTTCTCTCCTATTTGTTTAAAAGATAAGGTGGTGGCATTTAATTCACGCAGCCTCCCAAGGAACGCTACAGACAAAATGTCTCCGGCTCGATTTCCAATGCCGTCTGCAACCCTGAGATTAAAGGAGCCTCGTGAAGGCGCACCTCGAACACTGGGACGCCAAAAAGTACCGCGTGACCTAAGACTACGGAAATACCCCCTAATTTATGGGCCCAGTAAATTCGCGGCCCAGGCCCGTTCAGCATAGGGGCCCAAGGACAGAACCAAGGCCTTGCATGGTCCTCGGACTCAAGCCTATGGGGAAACCAAGTACAAAAAAGGAAAACTACAAGTTTTATACAGAACCAAGGCCTTGCATGGTCCTCGGACTCAAGCCTATGGGGAAACCAAGTACAAAAAAGGAAAACTACAAGTTTTATACAGAACCAAGGCCTTGCATGGTCCTCGGACTCAAGCCTATGGGGAAACCAAGTAAAAAAAAAAAGAGAGGAAAGTTACAAGTTTTATAACTGCTCGGATGGGAAAAGTCCCCGGCTCAGATACTGAAATGTTAAGGCCAATAAAAGAGTTAGGATGATGGTGGGGCACTCCTCTATTCGGTAGCCTAAGGGGGCTGTTCATTTTTGCGGGTGATATGTCTTCGAACGATTATTTCCTACACCGCATAGAGCATCCAGTTCTAATCTCGGCATTGTTTCGGGCAAGTATCGTTATTCACAGGTACGCATTGCTAAGTCAAGCAATTCTGTTAAAGTTGTGGTGACTTCTTTTTATTAGCAAGTATTTTGGCCTTAGTTGTCATCGATTCAGATGCTATATTATTGTGCCGAGCAGCGTTCGCAAGTTTGTAAAAACATAGAGACAAAACATGCAAAGTAAAATAACAACAATTTTTATTAATATGAAAAATTATTACAACGTACAAAAAGGGGCTCAAACAAGCCTATACAAAAGGTGAGCTGCCGAAGCAACACTAACATGCGCAGTACAGATAAGTAAACAGCCAGGTGTCTTTTAAACTCGTCTTCAAAATCTCTCCAATCTCTGCCTCAGTATTGCTCATATCGAAAGAAGAACCTTCTTTGGAAAAAGATGAAGGAGAAAGAAGAAGAATTTGAAGGAGAAGGAAGAAGAAGATGGGGGAGATGAATGAAGAAGATGGAGGACATGAGTAAGAAGATGGAGGACATGAGTAAGAGAAGGAGGAGAAGAAGAGGGGAAGAGATGAAAAGAAAGAGAGAGGAGCAAAAGAGGGAGAAGGACAGCACCAGGACGGAGCTGGTGCTGGGAAGACTAAGAGAGGAAGGCGGAGGGGGGCACCAGTGAACAAAGAGAGGAAGAAGCAGAGGCACTTGGCCCCTGCCTCAGTCCTGACTCCTAACACACTGGTGCCATGTTAGGTATGCTCGTAAGGAGCCGGGTGGTGCTGATAGTGGGTGTTCTCGACTCAGTCACGACGAAAGTTTGACGTGACGAGCCCTTGCTTCGGATTTTGGCTGAAAGGGAGGTGGGGCAAATCTTAAGTCTCCGCCATCCTTGCCCTGACCGAGCCATTTCGAGCTTTATTAGAACATGATGTTTTGAGGAGGGGTATGGTTCTTTCATCACTCGTTATGGTAAACGTATTCTGATGTGGGGAATAACAATTGGGTTAAGTGAACGCTAAGGGAGGTTGAGGGTTTCAGATCTCAGAAAGATGGAAGGGTGTCTGCACGAAAGTGATGGCTTCCTACTTGCCTTCTTATAGGAAGGGCAAAACGGAAGGTGTTAAATTCATTCAGGTTTCCAAAAGAATCTGAAGAATAAAGATGTGTCCGTTCCACTTCCCCACCTCATCAGATGAGCCGCCGGACATAAATGAGCCTCGTAAAGGGAAATCATTGAAGGCTCGTCTTGGACAGCCAAACGGCAGGAGCGGGTCACGAGCAAATTAAAGGGAATACCTTGTAAACCGGTGAGTTTCCTGGACAGGTGGAAAACCACCCACATTAATGTAGGGCTGAATTAAATAAGCCATACTAAAGGCCCGGGTTTACCAAAACCCTCCCTTCCAACCAAGAAGTCGGATAGCAGGGTTTTGAGGGGCTATTGTGGGGCCCAATAATTTATGGGCCAGGCCCACTTGCTCATGGGGAGTCCAAAGGCCCAAGCCGAAAAAGGTGATGGCCCGAGCTCAAAAATATAAGGCAAAAATGGCCCGGAGACGCAGCCGAGGACAGTCTAGTCCTCGGCAGACCCAAAGCTCCATTGAGAAGAGGGGTAAAGAAGAGATATAGGAACAAATTTGTAAGGAGGTCTAAAATATCTTGGGGGAAGTTATCCTTACTACTCTTCCCAGATAAGACTCTGCACCTGACAGAGTCGTATTCTTCAGCTTTATCAACCATCCCCAACAATTCTGGGATTGGACTGATGGGACAAATGTCAGTCTTGTAAAGGTTGACCCTACACGTGGACGAAGGACAGCGAACGCAGGCTGGTATAAAAGAAGAAGTAAGTGAATCTGGTGGGGGGCTCTTTCGATCCCACCTGAGGAAGAGACTCCATGGGGGAAAACACCGGAACAGCTCATGCAGATCAGAAAAAAAACCCACCGTTGGGGAACCGGAATAGGACCTTAATGCTCCTCGGATCGAGTCCGAGGAGTCCAACCCCATGGGATGCGACACTATAGGGCTTGAATGTTCAAACCCAACTCCTCTTTCTATATGAATTCCTCTCAAAATTAGACTGGAATATCGCCCCGTGCCCAACGGCTAGCTTTTCAAGCCCACTCTCTACAAATCATATTGTGAGGGATCTTTCATGTGCGAGCCCAACATCCCTATTGGGCCTCAACAGAATCATGTCCTTACACTAGTAATAATATATTTTTTTATTTTTTATTTTTTTCTTCAAAAAACTATTTTTTTTTTTTTAATTTCAACTAACCAAATATGTTTTTGATTTAAAAAATACAAGAAAATTGTTTTTTCTTTATATTCTCAAAAATAAGTTTTCGAAAATAAAAAACAAAAACTGTTACCAAACATAACCTAAGTGTCTGTTTGGCATAATTAATTTTGCCAGCTTATTTTACTATTCAGCTTATTTTTGCTACTATTCATAGCCCCACTGCACTTTTTGGTATTATTCATAAGTCTCACTGTACTATTTCAGCTAACTTTTACCTTTATTTACAGTACTTCCAGCAAAAAGTTTTCAGTTTTAGCAAAATAAGCAGATCTCAAACAGACCCTAAATGAATTTTGGTGAAACATAGAGGATGAACTTTGCATTTTAGTTTTTTTATATTTTATTTTACTTAAATCAATCTTTCTTTGAATCGATGGTCTTTTATGGCGGTAGCTGTGCCTGATTGGGTTGCTATTACAGTTTTCGAACAAAATGCAGCTCTTGAAAGTTTGAGGTTTGGGTGGCCATTTTAATTTCGTGTATGATTTTCATTGGAATTGGATTTGGGTTGAATGGCCACATTATACCCTGGAAGGTAAGTTAGTAAACTTCATTAAATAATTAAATGCCGACTCCAATCGTAAAACTCTCGATCTAGGAAGTAATGTAAAATTCTTGATCTTGGGAGTAAAATATTTATTTTGGGGCCATATTTTCTACCTAAGCAATCTCGTCTTAGATCGTTGTTCTCACAATAGGGAGGTCACCTTAGCTATAGCCTATAGAAGCCTAATTAAATTCAGGATCCCATTGATGCAATTAGGCAAAGTTCTCTCACAAACCATTGTATTGTCCTAGTTCCAACGACTTTTGATTAATCTTCTTCGACAGTGAAATTAAGTGAGAGTTTGGATCCACAGCGCGTTTTTGTGTTTGCGTTTTTCTGCGTTTTTTTTTCACGCGTTTTCTGCTTTTTGAGACAAATAATACTGTTCACAACACTGTTCATGCACTATTCACAGGACAACAACCACTTTATTCAGAAAAAAAAAAAATATATATATATATATATATATATTAAAACTGGGTTCCATAGTATTATTCATACATTAAAAAATTATTTTGTTACAGTGTTTTCAGTTTTCAGTTTTTAGTTTCAGTAAAAATAAGTTGTAACCAAATGGACCTAAGTTGAAAAAAATTCCTAGCCATGATCTATCATAGTGAACTTACATTGTGGCTTCCAAATTCCACATAACCTTTGATAATGAGATTTGAAACAAAAAGACTTACCCACCAGTTAAATAGAGTGCAAGTCCAAGGTGCAAAGTTCTTATCTTTAACATAGAATTTTCATGTTATGGCAATCCAACTCCATCTGCATCTCTTTAGGATTGACTAGTTCATCCCTCACCTATGTCGTCATTGAACCAAAAAGGACTTTTCGCAATAGAGCTTCTTCTCAAAAGAGTTTCCAATGTTTACTGTATGTGGTGGCCTCGTGTGTGTGTGTGTTTTTTTTGTTTACTAATTTTGAAGCACATGCAAGGCATGTGTAAATCACTATTAAAAAATATTAATAACAAACAATATTATGATTCTCTCACATCATCCTATAATTCAAAATTAATATCATTTAAGTGCATCACTAATAATTTATTTACAACAATAGCTTTTCTGTTGGTGTGCATGAATGATCAATGTTACAAACATAACCAAAAATCTACAATTCCTTCGACATATGATAGAGAGCAAATACAAGACCTCTAAGCTTAATTGAATCTGAAGATGCTATAATTGCTGCTAGAGTGATAGCAATCTTTTCTATGCTCATGATTTTCTTCTCTTTGGTGTATGAACAATCCCTCATGAAATGCAAATCTTTGTTAGAAAATTTTAACAAATAAATAAAAATTTAAGAGAGAGAGAGAGAGAGAGAGAGAGATTATGGGTGGATTTGGGGGCCGGTAGTGAAAAAATTTTTTATTTGGTTTATGGATTATAGAGGAAAATAAAATTTTTAATTGGTTGAATATATTATTTTAAAGTGTTGAATGTGAAAGTAGAAGATTTGATGTAACGTATATTATAAAATAGTACGTTAAAATAGATAAAATAAAGTTTGATATGTGAAAATGATATTTCGAAAAGATAGATGATGCTAGTGCTCTTAAAACATGAACAATGGATTCCCTGTCATTCTTGCAAATTTGACAGCTAACCTAACATCACCTATAAATCCTCTTTTCTCCAGATTAGTTTACGTGAGCACTACTAGAGTCCCCCACCCCCTCTATAATCAACACAAGCCACGTGTTTCAATTTAGCTTCCGTTAAGCAACACGGCTTTTACTCGATGATATTTTCCTATGAGGCCTATGTGCCGACGGTTCGCGTGGATATTTAATCAATAATGCTAGGAATGCAAATAACCATATTACTTTTGTCACAATTCACTGGATAGGTGGTAAGTTGTAATTGATATATGTGTGGATCGTTAGAAAATCTTTTTTTTTTGGGAAAATTTTTTCAAATTTTCATAAATAATTTTTAAAAACGAATGGTTCATGTATGTCTTCCGGACCCTTATAAATTTAATGAAAATCATATTAGAGGTAATTACACTTCTCTATCTTGATTTTTGAGAGAATAACATTCAACCTCAAACTTAAAAAGAAAAAACAAACACTTCCTTTGAGTTTTGAAGAAGTTAACATTCTCCCTCCATTTTGTTTATATTAGTAATGAAATATTAAATTTTTATAAAAATCTCTTTACAAAAGTTTATCCATGGTTAGTAAAAAAATTACTGATCAATTTAGAATAAAAATAAAAAATTTATTAAGCACCAAAACACTTTTAATGGCAAATCTCTCCATAACCTAATGAAAAAAGAAAAACAAAAGAAGCAAAATTCACACTTAATAATTTAAAATACACTTTAGTTAAAAATTTTAAACAATAAATTTTAATTATGAAATATCATAATTTTAGAAATCTACCCTTAAGCAAAGAGCAGGTTAGTACATAACATTTTTAATATTAATTGAACTAAGTTTGGTCAATTGGATGTCAAGAGAGGAAAGTGTCTTTTCCTTTCAAATTTAGAACGAAATGTCATTTTTTCAAACCTCAAAAAAAGGAGAGTGTAATTATCTCATCATACAATTGATATAAAATATCAATTGATTAGTTAGACCGTTTTCGGTTATTCCAGTTACTCTGATTCATCGTACAATTGACTAACCATTTTAGAAAAAAGTACTTACTTGAAATCAGGGAAATTGGAAGGCCACTCAGGCACATATTTGTCCGTAGGATAACAATGAAGTCTAAGATAGTCTCCAATTGTAGAAAGTCTCAGTGTCTTTGATGGGTCATCTGAGTACAAACTTCAACTTCTTTTCCACAGGTAGGCTAAAGAACTCGATCTGTGGCCACTTCTAACATTTTTTCTACTGCCTCCAAAGACACCCTGTGATTGGTCACCTAGTTATATGTCAAAGAAAAAAATGACAAAATTTAACTATATATGTGTGTGTGTGTGTGTGAGAGAGAGTAAAAGTGAGTGAGTTGAATATGTAATATGTGTACCTGAAAAAAGCCATAGGATTTGCAGGCCTCTGCAATTAGTTTGACAACTTGGGTTCTATCCTCTAAACCCAAGTCAATGACAGGAACATCATCACAAGCAGAGAATTCAGATAGCCGGGGTCGGTCTGATTCTGGCCTGACATAATTTTCCGGCAAGTTTGTGTAACGAACTCCGGTGGATAGTACCTTGGTGTCCATGAATAGAAAAAAGACAAAGCAATGGAAAAATTAATTGAGAGAAAGAGAGAAGAAAAAGTACTTACTTGAAATCAGTGGGATTGGAAGGCCACTCAGGCACATATTTGTCCGAAGGACAACAATATGAAGTCCAAGATAGTCTCTCCAATTGTGAACCTTGTTCGCATTAAAACTTGTAGAAAGTCTCATTGTCTTTGATGGATCTGAGTATACAACTTCAACTTCTCTGCCACAGGTAGGCTAAAGAACTCAGTAGGCACTTCTAACATTTTTTCTACTGCCTCGAAAGACACCCCATATAGAACTCACTCACTTTTACTCTCTCATCCACACATACATAGTTAATTTGTCATTTTTTTTTTCTTTGGCATATAACTAGGTGACCAATCATGGAGTGTCTTTGGAGGCAGTAGAAAAAAATGTTAGAAGTGGCCATAGATCGAGTTCTTTAGCCTACCTGTGGAAGAGAAGTTGAAGTTGAACTCAGATGATCCATCAAAGACAATGAGACTTTCTACAAGTTTTTTTTTTTTTTTTTTTTTTGAATTAGACTTTCTACAAGTTTAATGTGAATAAGGTAAAGGTTTTCTGTCGCTTATCCTCAAAAAAAAGAGGTAAAGGTTCACAATTGGAGATTCTATCTTTTAGACTCCATAGTTACGCTTATACGTACCCGAGTGGCCATCCAATCCTACTGCTTTCAAGTTAGTAATATCAATTTTTCCATTGCTTTTGTCTAACTCTAGTGGTACAAATTTTTTCATAATATTATCCCAACTTTGCTACGTGGTTACTTATGAATAGTATAAATAAAATAATAAATCCATATGGATCCATAATTTCATCACTTATAAATCACCACGTTGCAAATTTGTGATAAAATTATGAAGAAGTTTGTGACACTGGCTTTTTAAAACTTGAACATATCCACAGAGCCACTGTTTTATAGAAAAAAGCTACAGGTTAGGTTTTAGTGGGTCCCTTCCACCTCTTGTGCCCCCATTATTTAACTTTAAAAATACATTATGTGGAAGAGAAAGAACAGCTCTAGACTTGGTCGGTTAAAAGTTAATAAAATAAAATGGGCACATTTATGGCAATAAATAATGACAATTAATAATAAATTACTAAGATAATTTTAAAATATGAATACTTGTAAAGGGAAATTGTAAAACATCATATATTTGTATGATTCGTTTTGGTCGATAACTCAAGTTTTTTTTTTTTTAATTAAATTTTGTTTGATTTAAGTTTCTTAATGACTTTTGAGTTGAGTTGTGGTGTGCATTTGTTTTAGAACCCATTTTCCTCCCCTTTGTGTGTGTGTGTTTGTTTCTCAAAAAAAAAAAAAAAAAAGTTTCTTAATGACTTTCTTGAAAATATTTCTAAAGTCGTCGTTGGTTAAAGGCATGATTGATAAAACTTAGAAACTGATTTACTTTATATACTAATATATGTAGAACTAGTATTATGCCTGTGCGATGCACGGTTTAAGTAAGAATCATATGTAACTTAAACAAAAGATCACAACAGCTAAGTTTTTGTATTTATCTAAAAATTTGATAAAGATGTATAGAAAAAAAATCAATAAGAACAGTTATAATTGTGTGTCTATCCATGAGATGTTTTAAAAAATAAAAAATAAAATTAAAGGTTGAAATTAGTAGTTGTATATGTGTACTATGATTGTTTTTTTTTAAAGAAAAGTTGACGTTGATATGAACAATTAGTGTGGAACCAAAATTCTAATCCCCTAGAATGCTAGAACTCATAAATCATAAATGAAGTAGATATCCTATTGCTAATTAAATAAAACACTAAGAAATTATAGATAAATTAATAATAAAAGGATTAGATGAAGAATTTGGATTGTATTCAAATTGAAATTTTTTTCAACTTAGGAATTATAGGAGAAGAAGATAAGAAGATAAGTGAAACCTCAATTCAATAATTAAGAACAATCTAAATTATGAAATATTTAAAAATTTGAAGTTGAGAGAGACTCACATGAGAATTTAATTTTTGTTATTGAAAGAATGGAAGAAGGCACTAAAACTTGAGTGAGTTTCACCTTATCAAGTTTAAGTTTAAACTTAAAGTTTAAGTCTTGTGCATTGCACGCTACATGTGTGTGTATATGCATGAAAAATTACCTGAATTTAATATTTATTGTAGAAAAGAGGTGGTGTAGTCTTACCCCTGTCTAGCCAATTATTGTTATAATTTCTTCGTGTAGCGTGTGTATATGCATGAAAAATGATCTGAATTTAACATTTATTATAGAAAAGAGGTGGTGTAGTCTTCCCTTTGTTTAGCTAATTTTTGTTATAATCCATTTGTTTTGCAAGGAGGGAGAAAACCCTTCTTTTATAAATTAAAAAAAAAAAAAAAAAAGTCAGCGATAATATATATAATAGCTAAGATATCAATCTTTGGAAGTGATATCTAGCTCATACATATGAGTATTTCAATTGTGGGTTTTGATAGAGTTGTGGGAGCATTTTTTGCTCTAATAACCAAACTAGTGGTACTCTTTCTAATTGGCTCATCCCTTATAAGCTAGAAAGGGGAAGGCCTTCTTTCCAATGTGGGACAAGCAAAAATTGCCTAAGGATAAACATGAGTTTCCTTAGAGCAAAAAATGCTCCCACAAGAGTATATATATATAATTGAATGGAAGATGGTAGAGGTACCTAAATAAATATATATATATATATATATATATATATAATGATTTTCAATAATACATTGAACTTTAACACTCAATTAATCACATATATTTAAATGGAAAACCCTTGAATTTAATAGCTAAAAACTATCCAAAACAATAATTGAAATCATGTTTAAGTGAAACCTCAATTCAATAATTAAGAACAATCTAAATTATTAAACATTTAAAAATTTGAAGTAGAGAGAGACTCACATGAGAATTTAATTTTTGTCATTGAAAGCATGGAAGAAGGCACTGAAACTTGAGTGAGTTTCACCCTATCAAGTTTAAGTTTAAACTTAAAGTTTAAGTCCTGTGCGTTGCACGTTACATGTGTGTGTATATGCATGAAAACTAACCTGAATTTAATATTTATTGTAGAAAAGAGGTGGTATAGTCTTACCCATGTCTAGCTAATTTTTGTTATAATTCCTTCGTGTAGCGTGTGTATATGCATGAAAAATGATCTGAATTTAACATTTATTACAGAAAAGAGGCGGTATAGTCTTATCCTTGTCTAGCTAATTCTTGTTATAATCCATTTGTTTTGCAGGAGTGAGAAAACCCTTCTTTAATAAATTAGAAAAAAAAAAAGGTTAGCGTTAATATATAATAGCTAAGAAATTAATCTTTGGAAGTGGTATCTCATACATATGAGTATTTCAATTGTGGGTTTTGATAGTTAGAAGTTAGCGCATAGTAGTTAATAATTAGAAAATTATTTTGAAATTTTTTTAAACCAATCCCTTAAAAAAAATTTAGTAGAGTTTAAATCACGTTAATAAATTATCTCTCTATTCAATTTTTTTTTTTTTTAATTATAAATCATGTTAATAAAAAGTTACTAATAAAACTATTATTAGTAAACATTTCTTAGGCTTATCTATTTAGCTTTGTTGCCAAATTTATATAAACTCTTTTATTTTATTTTATTTCTTTTTTCCGAAGAATATAACATAACCAAAAACCTATAAACAACAATTTACATTCAATATAAAAATATTGTAAGGACACAAATTGAGTCCTAAGCCCAAAAGGTAAAACGATCTAGGCCCAAAAAATCTAATACAATGAATTTGTAGAGAGTGGGTTGGAAAACTATGCTCTAATGAGTTGGGTAACAATTATAATGAATTCAGATGACAATAAAGTAAAGATATACTGGTTTTATCTAAAGAAAATCGTCCTCAGCATAATCCGAGGAGATCAGTTCTTGTATATATCTCTTGAATTTGATTACAAGCACAGTTTTTGTTGCTACAGTATTTTCCTCTTAATTCTTCGATCCCCTACTCTTAGGGTCTCCTTTCTGTTTTATACTATCCTCTTTCCTTCATCTCTACCCCCCATGTGTAGATTAGATTGCTGGTGTTAATCCTTGTCCCATCAGCACCTTCCTGAAGTCTTTGGGGAGCAGCTGTAAGGCTGAAAATTACTATTCAGGTATCATTTCCTCATTAATGTGGCCAGAGCGTTAGCTACAGAGCATTCAATGTAGTGGTAGCAACTTTCTCTTAGATATTATATGGCTTTCCTCTGTCCTGTGCTTTCAGGATGCTTGTCCTTATCAACGAAGCCTCCTGGAACGTTGCCCTGGATGGTAGACCACACCTTCGGACCTCGGCTATGCTCAGCCAAGGATGCATTCATCCTCAGACCACCTTCTTGGACTCTTATGACCAAACCTCACCTCTTCATTCACTAACATGGACTTCTATGACAGTATTTTACCCGTCCTCAGACTACTTAATATCCTTGGATTGGGCCCCCGGCCCAATATATACATAGATACATACTACTGGGTCTATTTCCCTTACAAATATAATCAAAATTATTCATAATTTAAAATTAAGAAATTAAGACATTATAAATTAAGATATAAATTTAGAAAAAGAATAAAGAATATTGTAGAAGAGAATAAACAAGTACAAAATTTTAATACTACGAATTGGGTTAAAACGTATGTGAGAAGTTTTTATTAATTTTTTTGAAGTGAAAGAAAAATAACTTAAACAAAATGAAAAAATAATAATGAAGAAAGAATGCATACCTGTCATGGGATTTAGGCATTCATATATTAGAATAAACTTCACTTCAAAAAGGATATATATATATATATATATATATATATATATATATATATATATATATATATATATATATATATATATATATATTTATATTTATATATATTTATTGATATGTAGGTAGAGTTTCATTTGATATAGAATTTAAATCCTATCGGAATTAAGATTTCTAATCAATTTGTTTGTTGTTATCTCATAAATTCCATAAAAAGTGGGTAAAAAAAAGGTCATATGAATAGAAAGAAAAAAGAAAACATTTTTTTTTATTGAAAAAGGAAAATTTTCTTTTACAACCAAAAAAAAAAAAAAAAAAAACATTTTTTTTAGAAGAACAAATATTTATTGTAAGGACCAGATTTGAGTTCCTAGCCCACTATGTGGATGGCCTTAGGCCCAAAAAGCCCAAAAACAATGAATTTGTAGAGAGTGGGTTGGAAAATTGGGCTTTAGTTAATCAAATGAACACTGGGAAGGATTTAGATGATAAGAGAATGAAAAGAAAAAAGGTTGTATTGAAGAAAAATCGTCATTCCGCAAAGTCCGAGGAGGTCTGTTTTTATATATTACTCTCAAGTCCGATTACAAGTTTGGTTCTGGAATGCTATATTGTTTTTTTCTCTCTTTTTTTGATCCCTTAATCCCGTTGCCTCCCTCTTCTTTTATACTCTCTTTCCTTTTCATCTCCACCTTCCACCTGTATGCTAGATGGTTAGTGCTGATACTTGTCCCATCAGCATCTCCCATAAGTCCTCATGTAGTAGCTCACGTAGTAGTTGTAAGGCTGAAATACACTGTTCAGGTATCACTTCTACATTAATGCGGCTAGGGAGTTAGATGCAGTGCATTTAATGTGGAGGTAGCAGCTTTCTCCCCAGATATTTTGGGGCTCCTCCTTATCTGATATCTCTGCAATGCTTGTCCGCCCCAACTGAATTTCCGGGGTCGTCACCCTTGCAATAAAACCATCTTCCAGGACCTTGGCTTAGTCTGGCCAAGGACGTTTTCATCCTCGGCACACTCTCCGGAGCTATTATGACCAAATCCCACCTTTCTATTTTTCAATACAGTCTCTTCTGATGAAGGCCTATCCTCCTTGGGCGGGTCTTTGTCCTCGGCTTGGGCCACAGGCCTAATGTACGGGTAGATAATGAACCTCAGGGCCCAAGGGCCTTACATTTATTATATATAGATACTTTTTTTTAGAAGAAAGAGAAGGTGTTTACTTTAAACTCAAATATTTATTACCTTATTTACAATTTTTTTTTAACTTTATCCAAAAACATTTTTGGTAAATCGGTATGAACAATAATTATTAAAAAAAAAAAAAAAAAGTCACATGTGAAGAGGAAGATTTTACTGTTGAAGAGGAAGATTTTCATTATGTGTTTTGTTTTGTTTTTTTGTTTTTTTTTTAAGGAATAGATGAAGATTGATGCTGTTTTTTGTTTTTTACGTGTTGTTTTTTTTTTTTTTTTTTTTTTTTTTTTTTTTTTTAAATTTTATTTTACATGTAGTAATATAATTTAAATAAAAAAAGGATTAGACAAAGAGTTTGAATTGTAATCAAATTAAAATTTTTTATCAACTTATAAATTATTATAATAATAAAATGATTAGATGAAGAGTTTGGATTGTAATCAAATTAAGATCAATTTAGAAATTATAGGAGAAGAAGATAAGTACAAAAAAATTATATTGATTTTTTTTTAAATTCTAAAAAAATTTCTGCAATTTAGTGCAACCATTTGGCACAACCACGACTTTTAAACCTAATTTTTATTATATAGTATATGATATTGTGGGGTCCAATAAATTGTGGCCCTGACCCATTCTTTTTACATTGGGGCCCAAGGCCCTAGCCGAGAAAGTAGGTAGCCAGGGGTAAGTAATAAAAGGCCAAAGTAATCGTGAGATACAGCCGAGGATGACTCTGTCTTCGGCATATCCGAGGTCCCCTTGGGAGGAGGGGCAAAAGCGGTCTAAGAATAGTTTGGGAATAAAGATCTAAAATATCTAAAGTCAATAGAGAAGGGTACGCTGGAAAGTATAAACGACCAGGGAAAGCTGCCCTTACTGCCATTCAATACTCTGCACCTGACAGAGCCATACTCCCCAACTTTTACAACCACCTCCAACGACTTTGAGTATGGGCTGATGGGACAAGTATCAGTCCTGAAAAGTCGACCCTACACGTGGACGAAGGATAAGGAACACAGACTAGTATAAAAGGAAAAGTAAGTAATCCATAGAAGGGGCTGGGAAAAATGGCCAAAACCAGAGCCTCCCAGCCCACCTCTAGGAGAAAGACTCCCAGAGCGTGCACGAGTTATTTACGTACGAACACGATTTATTTATGCATGAACACCGCGGAATACCACCGACTTGTGATCAAGGCCTAGCCTTTCAAACCCACGCTCTACAAATGATATTGTTTGGGCCTTTTTACGTGCGAACCCATCATCGTTTTGGGTCGTTCCAAATTGTGTCCTTACAATTGGCGCCGTCTGTGGGAAAGGCTTGTGTGTTGGCACGAACGGTAGGTCGAAATAACCCCCTTGTCACTTCTAAACGGCCGGTTGTATTGTTTTAGCGTAAAGTTCCACCAGGGGCTATGTCTCTTTATTAGGGGCTGCGCTTCGTAGCGTCATCAGCACGGATGGTTCTAGGGGCTTGATCGAGGAGCTAATTCCCCGTAAACCAAGGTCCCGTGCCATAACTGAGAGGTTAATTCCCCCGATTACTTATCAAAATCGAGTTTTGGACAGAACCAAGGTATTGCATGGTCCTCGGACTCAAACCTATGGGGAAACCAACTACTTATCAAAATCAAGTTTTAGACAGAATCAAGGTATTGCATGGTCCTCGGACTCAAACCTATGGGGAAACCAACTACTTATCAAAATCAAGTTTTGGACAGAACCAAGGTATTGCATGGTCCTCGGACTCAAACCTATGGGGAAACCAACTACTTATCAAAATCAAGTTTTGGACAGAACCAAGGTATTGCATGGTCCTCGGACTCAAACCTATGGGGAAACCAACTACTTATCACAATCGAGTTTTGGACAGAACCAAGGTATTGCATGGTCCTCGGACTCAAGCCTATGGGGAAACCAACTACTTAAGAAAATTCTAAGTCGCTCAGTTCTCGGACCAACTAACAGCAAAGGTTAAGGCTGTGAAGGTTACTAGCAAGATGGCGAAATGCCTTATTACTCAGCAACCCGCAGGGACTGTTCATTTTTGGGTTACATATCCTTGGATGATTACTTTTTACATAGCACCGAGCATTCAGCCATCACCTCATTCAGTTTGGGGCGTACAACCCTTATTCAGGTCGGTCTTACTATGCAACGTAGTTTCAATAAATTCATAATATCATCTTTTTTCTTAATAAGGTTTTCGTCCCTAAGTATCGTTTTTTTTAGGTCGGCATTATTATGCCAGACAGCTCTAATAAGCTCATATTAACATACTTTCCTTTTTGCTTAGTAAGGGTTTCTGCCCTAAGTATCATTTGCTCAGATCGGCACTATTATGTTAAATAGTTTCCTAAGTATCATTTGTATAGATCGGCATATGTTAGATAGTTTCAACAAGCGCAAGGTAAGGTCTTTTTGTTAACAAAGATTTCGGCCCCAAGCATCGTTTAGAATATGAAAGTAAAAAATGGAAGTCATGTGGTAGTACGTCTATTCACGGTATAATCATTTCGGAAAGAAGAGGTAGAATATACAAAATAAAACAGTATTGACTTTTATTAATGTAAAAAGGTATTACAGCGTACAATGAAGGGCTTAAACAAGCCTATACGGAAAACAAATTGCAAAAAAAAAAAAAAAAATAAAAATAAATAACAAGCATACAAACAACCAGAAACCTTTTGAAACTCTGCTCCGAAGTCTCTCTTAATTTTGCCCCAGTAGCACCCATATCGAGAGGAGGACCTTCTTTGATGGATAAGGAGAAGGAGGAGAAGAAGAGGAAGAAGGAAAAGCACCAGGATAGATTTGGTGGTGGAAAGAAGAAGAAAGAGAAGCAAAAGGAGGCACCAATGAAGGAAGATAGGAAGAAACAGGGATACTTTGTCCCTGCGTCAGTCCCGATTCCTAACACGCTGGTGCCATGTTAGCTATGCTCATACGAGAGCGGCTGGTACTGATAATGGGTAACCCCGACTCAGCCGCGCCAAGAAATTGACGCGACGAGCCCCTGCTTCGGATTTTGGCTGAAAGGAAGGTAAGAAGTATCTTGAGTCTCTGCCATCCCTGCCCTGACCGAGGCAATTTGAGCTTCACAAGAACGTAGCATTTCTGAGAAGGGTATGGTCTCTTCATTCCCCCTCCTATCATGGACGAATCGTAATTTAAAGTGTAAAACGAGCGGATATGGGAAATTCTGGGGGAGGATAAGAGTTTTTAGACTTTACAAGTATTGAAAGGTCTCTGTGAAAGAGGGGTAACCTCCAGCTTTCATTCTTATATGGAGGGCAAAACGGGAGGTATTTAATCTGTCCAGATTTCCAAGAAAATCAGTAAACGAGAATATACCCGTTCCACTTCCCCACATCATCGATAACCATCGAATTTAAATGGTCTCGAAAAGGGAAGTCATTAAGGGAGCGTTTTAAGTAATCAAACGGCAGGAACGCATGGTGAATAAATTCAAAGGAATGTCCCATAGCCCGGTATGTTTCCTGGGTAGATGAAGGGACGCCAGCACTAATGAAAGACAGAGTTAAACGAGCCGTAATAAAGGCTAGGCGATACCAAAACCCTCCTCTCCAACCAAGAGGTCGGACAGCAGGATTTTGAGGGGCTATTGTGGGGTCCAATAAATTGTGGCCCTGGCCCATTCTTTTTACATTGGGGCCCAAGGCCCTAGCCGAGGAAGTAGGTAGCCAGGGGTAAGTAATAAAAGGCCAAAGTAATCGTGAGATACAGCCGAGGATGACTCTGTCTTCGGCATATCCGAGGTCCCCCTGGGAGGAGGGGCAAAAGCGGTCTAAGAATAGTTTGGGAATAAAGATCTAAAATATCTAAAGTCAATAGAGAAGGGTATGCTGGAAAGTATAAACGACCAGGGAAAGCTGCCCTTACTGCCATTCAATACTCTGCACCTGACAGAGCCATACTCCCCAGCTTTTACAACCACCTCCAACGACTTTGAGTATGGGCTGATGGGACAAGTATCAGTCCTGAAAAGTCGACCCTACACGTGGACGAAGGATAAGGAACACAGACTAGTATAAAAGGAAAAGTAAGTAATCCATAGAAGAGGCTGGGAAAAATGGCCAAAACTAGAGCCTCCCAGCCCACCTCTAGGAGAAAGACTCTCAGAGCATGCACGAGTTATTTACGTACGAACACGATTTATTTATGCATGAACACCGCGGAATACCACCGACTTGTGATCAAGGCCTAGCCTTTCAAACCCACGCTCTACAAATGATATTGTTTGGGCCTTTTTACGTGCGAACCCAGCATCGTTTTGGGTCGTTCCAAATCGTGTCCTTACATATATATATATATATATATATATATATGATGATGATGATATGATATGATATGATAGGATAGGATGATTTAAACTTTGATGATATTTATATTTGTTTCAATAAATTAATAATTATAAGCCAGCAAGAAAGAGGGTTACAACAGTTGTAACTAGTGTAAAATTTAGACTTTTATATTATTACGAAAGGATCAACTACTAATACATGTTGTTACGTCCCCTATTAAGATCATGCTGTGTATTGGATCTTGATTAGTCAACTTCTATAGCCTATCACAAATATCATGTTGTATTGGATCATGATTAGTCAATTTCTACAGCCTATCAAAAAAATTTGGAAAAGCTAGAGTGCCGAACATAACATCGTGTATCTCAAAAATAGATTAATGATTAGAAGAGTCAAGATCGATAGATGTCCAAAAAAATAATATTCAATAAAAAACTCAGAGATCTTCAACTGAAGAAGAAGATCTCGAGTTGTTAATTGAATATTATTTTTTGGACATCTATCGATCTTGTCTCTTCAAATTTCATCTAAAAAAAAAAAAACTCGAGATCTTGAAATGTTCTTTTCTTTGACTAGTTGGTCTTACACGATGGGCCGACGATATCTTTAATTGCAATATATGAATATCTTCCACAAAGCCCATTATTTCCAACTATAGACTAATACATGTGAAAGTTACAATTTTTAAAAGGAAAATATTAAAATTACAAACTTTTTTACAAACTATTGATGTAGCGAATGATTATTGTTAAGTAAAAAAGTAATATTAGTAGTGGGTTCAAATAAGAACTAGTAAAAATTTGTTACATCAATAGTTTGTGATAGTAGCATTAGTCTTTTTGAAAACCCATTATAGGGTTTATCTCTCTCAACTATTCCAGCCATGTAAGCTATATGTAAAAGTGATACATATTTATTTTCAGTATGACAAGTCACAGTTATAGGCTTATATAGCTAAAGTTGTGGTATAAAAATTATGATAAAAGAAGAGAGTTCTTTTAGTACCACAAACAAACTCACAATTTTTTCAACAACTCTTTTGTGTGACAGACTGTAACTGGCTATCTATCACTTTCTCATAAATCCACCACTTTTTAAGGTAGTAGATGTTTTGCTAGAAGAATTATAATAAGTAAACTAGTAAAAGATTTCCCGAAGACTAGTAGTAGTGAAGACTAGAAGGCAGTCCCAACTCCCATGTGGTGGGTAGTGGGCACAGTTGTCAAAAAGTGAATCATATCGTGAATCGATATTTGATTTTTCCGTATCGTATATCATATCGTATCGTGTATCGTAAGATACACAAATGCTTAATAAAATTTATTAAAAATTATAGATATACACATATAAATGGTTTATTCATTCTAAATTTTAAATATATTCAATTAATAACTAATTTATTCATCACTTATGTAATAATATTTAACAAGCTAACTAAATAAATCAAACTAGCATGTGTTTATAACATACACATTCAAATTGCTTAAATTCAAAAGTGATAATATATTACAAATAACCCTAAAATAATAATTTATTTTCATCATATTGCCTCATAAACCCCATCTAAGTCAATGCTATCATCATGTTTATCATTTTGCAAACTTATTTCTTCATTAAAATTTTCTTAAATCGTCATTAACATTTACTATCTCTTCTTGTTCTTTTTATTTTAATAATTTAAAAAAAAAAAAAAAACTTCTTGGCATTCTAGTTTCTTGGACTTATAACAATAATGACAAAAATAAAAAATAATTATAGTGCTAATTAATATCTTATTCATTGTATAGAAAATAAATTTGCAAATATTAAAGTGAAGTGTAAGTATGTACTGTGTAGTCCAAATTTTATAGGAGAAAGAGAGGGGAAAAAAACTTATGAATATGTTATTTTATTAGGCCAAATTAAGTAACCTAATAATTTAGTGTTAAAAACAAATCTAATAACTTGTTAGATTCAAATAAAAGTACAAATTTTAACAAAAAATCTAATTTTGAAACATTTGTATATGTATCGTACGATTTCACAATATGATACAATTCATGAATACTTACGATACGCTGATACGATGCGGAATTTTTTACACACGATATGATATGTATCGCGTATCGTACGATACTATTAACTATGGTAGTGGGTACAGTCAAAGGCCAAAGTCAAACAACCTGCCAACAACCAACCGCACACCCACAGTCACCAAACATAAACGATGTCGTTTGTTCCCCTTTTCCCCAACAACAACAACAACATTTCCACTAAATTCCACTATCCCGAAAAATCCCAAAACATAATTCTCAACCAATAAAAAAATAACCCAAGAAAACCACCTCCAAATCCCTAAATCCTCTCCCACCATTCCCACATTTTTTATTTCCCCCAAGAAAACAAAAACACCAAAAAAAAAGAAAAAAAAAAAAAAGAAGTAGGAGTAGTAGTAATGGAGAATTCAACTCAAGAATCCCGACACCAACAACAAAGCTCGATAACCCACGAGGCTCCATACCCACTCTACTCCCTAGTCTCTGTACAAGATTCAGAATTAAAAATCTTGGACTGTCATAGGTTTGGGCCCAAACTGTGTGGGCAATTTCAATAACTATTCCAGCCCCATTCCATGGTCTAGAACCATTGTGAACTGTATTGTTAATTTGTTATTTGTCGGCCTTCATTGTGTTTAAGAAGAAAAAGGTTGGGCTTAACAGAAAAATTAGGATCAAAGGCTAGAGTGCCAGTTAAGACTTAAACGTGGCCCAATGGTTATTTGATTAGAAGAGAGACATGATCAATACTAACCCAAGAGGTCCAGAAGGCAAACCTCCAATCATCAATTTGAGACCTCGAGCTGTACTTCCTTTCTTTGACTCTTTTTTTTTTTGGATAATCAATCTTTCTTTGACTCGCTGGTCTTTTATGGCGGCATTTTCAATTCAGGTATGCTACAAAGTAAATTATTTAATTTATTTTATTCCAACTGTTAAAAAAGAGAATTTGGTTATAAAAAAAAAGAGTTAAATGAATCCAGGTGTATGGGTTATAAAAAAAAAATTGGTCTTGTTAACAGGTGCCCTTAAAGTAATTGTTAATAAACAATTTTATGAAAGTTTTGATATCACTTTTATGGAAAATATAAAAAATCTTTAAAAATATTAAAAGTTTTTTCTTTCAAAAAATATAAAGTTTCTAAAAATATATTTTAAACCAATGCTCTTAAGGGAAAATTATTAGGTATTCCCGGAGTACCATAAATACTTACTCCCTCCTCTCACATGAATGGTGGGTCCCACCATGAATTTAATTAGTGGGACCCACCATTCATGTAAGAGGAGAGAGTATGCATTTATGGTACTCCCGGAGTATACAATAATTTCCCGCTCTTAAGGGGTATTCGTTAACTTTTTCCATTAAAAAATTACAGGCATATGGGTTAATTATGTAATATCATGAATTTAATTAGTAGAACTCACCTGTTAGTGAATTATTAATTACTCTTATTGAAGAGTTAGTTGTAGTTGTTTGAAATCTCATTTTTCTGGGTTGTGCAGTGAGCATGAGATTGAGGTTTGGTTCTTTTTGAGTTGAGTTGTGGTTTTTGGGTACGAATTTCTTTTGGGTGGGTTTAGTGAAACCCTTGTTTTCGTCTTGCCTATTGTTAGCATATTGATTCCACATTTTTTTGGTGTATTGGATTCTTTTGAAAGAAACACAGTGAGGGATTTTTTTTTTTTTTTAAAAAAAAAAAAATCCTAAATTTGTATTGAGAATGATTAAGCTTAGCTCACACAAAGTGGCGGTTTCTGAATATCTTTGGTCTCTGGTGGCTATGGGTTTTGTTATGATGTGGGGGTTGTGGGTGATAGTGGTGGTGGTTTTGGGTTTGCTGGTGGTGGTGGTTGGCAGTGGCTGTGGATGAGGGGTGAGTTTATTTTGATCTTGGTTCAGAGAAGAGAGAGACGGAGAGAGAGATAATAAAAAATAATAAAGAAATATTATTTAAATGAAGTGGTAAAAAAATAGAACCATTGATGTTGGGTGTATTGTAGATAAAATAATTTCTTGAGTTGCTAAAAGGTATATTTCTTAAGACATGAATGCTTTGAGGGAACTATCCAATTGACTTTGAGCTAGGCTAAGGAAAATGGCCAGGAGGAAGGCCATAACTGATGGCATTGCACATATTTTTAGGGTCTGTTTGGCTGGGAGGATAAAAAAGTGGGAAGATAGAAAATAGGCAGAGAATGGAAAAGTGAGAGGATAGAAAATTTTTTAGTTTCCCTCATTTGTGTTTGGTTGGGAGGGTAGAAAAGTGGAGGGATGAAATTTTTTTTTATTTGGTTGAAAATAAAGTTTGTATAAATTTACCATCATGTTCATATTAAATAAAACAAAAAAAACACATTATACTTGAAAAAAATTATGTATAAGTGGACACTTCATTAAAGTAAAAAAGAAAAAAGAAAAAAAAGAAATTAACCCAAAAGTGTTTTCTAATTTTTTTTTTAAAAAAGAAAAAGAAAAGAAAAGAAGACAACACACAAAAAAAAAGCCAACACGATAACAGAGAAAGAAAAAATCAAAGGAAAAAAAAAGAGAAGAAGCCAACACGTTAACAAAGAAAGAAAAAATCAAAGAAAAAAAAAAGCCAACAAGTTGGAGGTGAAATCCCACTCTTAGTTTTCTCCCCATTTTGGGGAGAAAATTTTTTAATGGGTCCGATGAGAAAACACCTAGACCCCATTATTTATTTTCATTCCTCCCCACCCAACCAAACATATTCCAAAAAAAAATTTCTTTCCATTTTCTCTCAAAAATTTTTCCCTCTACTATATTTCATCTCTAAACAAATACATCCTTGAGAAGAGTGTGGCACATCTGTTTGTAAAAGTTTTGTAATATTCTTAGCACATTCCTTTTAGGAAAAAGTGTAACTCTTACCCATTAAAAGGTTTCCAAGACTAGAGGGGTAGAATTTATAATAGATAACATGAATATACACACAATTTAAACTTTGGCTATAAGTTGTGGGTTTAATAAAAACATTAAGGTTATAGGCATGTGATTCTCAAAAAATAAGGTTATAGGTATGTTTGGTAAAAGTGAATTTTTCTAATATTACAAATAAAATCACAACTTTTATTATAATTTTTTTTATGAGACAGACTGTAACTAATTTTTTCTCACATCCTTAGAATCTACTAATTTATCGGTGAGAAAGTTGCGATAAAAATTGTGTAGGTGAATATATCATACATGGTAGTAGATTATTTGTCGGAAGATCTATAATAAGTAAACTAGTAAAGAGATTTTTAGTAGTGAAGACCAGAAGTCAATCAATCCCAACTCTCATTTGGTCCAAAGTCAAACAACCCGCCAGCCAACCAACCAACTACCAACCCCCCGCACGCCCACAGTCACCAAACATAAACGACGTCGTTCGTTTCCCTTTCCCCCGCAACAAACATCCACTGAATTCCACTTTCCCTGAAAAATCCCAGAAAACAAAATTCTCAGCCACCACCCAAAAAAAAAAAAAAAAATCCCCAAAATCCTCTCCCCACCAACATTCCCCCACATTCCTGATTTTCCCAAGAAAACAAATTCCCCAGAAAACAGAATCCCAAAAAAAAGAAAAAAGAAAAGACAGTAGTAGTACTAGTAATGGAGAATTCAACTCAAGAATCCCAACACCAACAAAACTCGATAACCCATGAGGCCCCATACCCACTCTACTCCCTAGCGATCTCTCCGTCGCCAACTCGGTCCCACCACTACCGCATCGCCGTCGGCAGCTTCATCGAGACCTACAACAACCGGGTCGACATCCTCAGCTTCGACCCGGAGACTCTCTCTCTCAAGCCGCTCCACCCTTCTCTCTCCTTTGACCACCCGTACCCGCCGACGAAGCTCATGTTCCACCCGACCGCCACGTCGTCGTCGTCTTCTCCCTCGAACCCTAACCCTAACCCTAACCTCCTCGCCTCCTCCGGCGACTTCATCCGCCTCTGGGACCTCCGCGACCACTCGATCGAGCCGCTCTGCGTTCTGAACAACAGCAAGACCTCCGAGTTCTGCGCTCCGCTCACTTCGTTCGATTGGAACGAGGTCGAGCCGAAGCGAATCGGGACGTGTAGCATCGACACGACCTGTACGGTCTGGGACATCGAGCGGTGCGTCGTCGAGACTCAGCTGATTGCGCACGATAAGGAGGTTTACGACATTGCGTGGGGGGAGGCTAGGGTTTTCGCTTCGGTTTCGGCCGACGGTTCGGTGAGGATTTTCGATCTGAGAGATAAGGAGCACTCGACGATCATCTACGAGAGTCCTCAGCCCGATACGCCGCTGCTGAGATTGGCGTGGAACAAGCAGGACTTGAGGTACATGGCGACGATTCTTATGGATAGCAACAAGGTTGTGATTTTGGATATCCGGTCGCCGACGATGCCGGTGGCGGAGCTGGAGAGACATAAGGGTAGTGTGAATGCGATTTCCTGGGCGCCTCAGAGTCCCAGGCATATTTGTTCGGCTGGGGATGATACTCAGGCTCTGATTTGGGAGCTCCCGACTGTGGCGGGACCCAATGGGATTGATCCTATGTCGGTGTACTCTGCCGGGTCGGAGATTAATCAGCTGCAGTGGTCCGCCGCCGTGCCTGATTGGATTGCCATCGCGTTTTCGAACAAAATGCAGCTCTTGAAAGTTTGAGGTGCGGTGACCCTTTTAAATTTGGATTGTTTGAGATTGATTTATTTTTGTTTAAACACTTGTGCTGCAATGTAATGCTTAGATTGTGTGTTCTAGGTATGTGAGTTAGTTTTTTGAATGTGTATATTACCTCATGTGGGTTGAATGAATTGAATTTGTTTAGTGAAATTTGTTTTGGGATTGTTGAGGAAAAATGAATTTGGTGTTTTCTACTTTCTTAAACTATGGACTTTAACCATTTTGTGCTACTCCTGGTTGATTGAAGTTTAAAGACTTGAGAAATTCCGAGACTTTGTGGTGTAACTGTAATATGTTTTTGTCTAACCTCTCAATTTCTTTGTAAAAGGGGGCAGCGACGTGTTTGATCCTGTTTTCTTTATGATGTGAAATTTGTTAATGAGTTCTGTTGCCTAGCAAACCCTTTTCATGCATGAAATGATTTACAACTATGAGAGCTGCGAGAAATTCTAAAACATAAATGTTCTTCTAGTGGTCAATGTTTTGTTGCTAGCAACATTTGCTTCTTGTTGTGTCATTTAATGGTCAATTTTTATTTTTTATTTTTTATATATATATATTTTTTATCTCACTTAATATGGTATAACAAAATGTTCTTTGGGTTCCTTGCCTTTTTGATTTCTTTTGGCACTTGGCCTTATTTTTGGGTCTCATAGTCTTAGCCTTGGCCTTATGACTCACCAAGACCACCAGACCTCAATTCTTTGCCGTGTTTGCCTTTTTGTCCATGCTACACTTGCCACTTTGACTTTGACCCTGTAAGGCCACAGCCTTGATGCATTGGGCCTTGGCTATACTACAATTCAAAGTGACAATAAGGCTTTTGGTCAGTTTTTTAATTGGTTAGATACACAAGCACCCCTTGGGTCTTGAACCCACAAGCTTACCCTCCATCCCCTTATAAAGGGAGGAGGAACTGTCATTTGAGCTAGAGCTAATTGGTTTTATTTTCAAATTAATTCTCTTGATGATAGTGACAATACTAGCAGCTCTAAAGAAGAGTAGTTATGACTAATGCAGATGCAATGCTTAATCCGTGATATTTGTACTGGACTTTGATTTTGATGTATTAAGCAAAACTGCAAAGGATCAACAATGCTTCGCCTGTTGAGTTTTTTTACTCTCCTTATCATGTAAAAAGATACATTCCTGTGTATAGTTGTTTGATGAGTTCTTAATTCATTCTAGATTTTTCATTATACATGAGGATTTCTGTGGAATTATTTTGGTATATTGCTGCGATGCAATCAATACCTTGTGGTCCTGGGAGTCATCAGCATTAGGGAGTTGGATTTGGGCTTTGGTTTCATTCCTCTAAGTGGAAAATGTCCCTCGTAATTCATTTAACCTTACTGGACATGTATCACTATTAAGTGTTAACCTGCCAACATCAGAGGCTTTGTAGTACAAGCTGCGTTATGGCCTTTAATATTTCTATGGCAGTACCCCTAAACTTAGAAAAGATTATTCATTCCCTCACTAAGAGAGATGGGATCCTTAATCGAGCTTTGTTATTATTTAATTAATATACTATTTCCTTGCATTAATTATGGGATGCATATATCATTAAGGCCTTGTACTTCAATCTGCATTGTGGCCTATAATGGATCATTTGGTTACTGCTCTTTATTTAACTGCTTCTTTTCTCTCATCTAGTCTAACATTTCTAAATATTAATATGTTCTGATGCCAATGTTATCTTCTCAGGTGTTTATCTGTAGAAGTCATGACCTTTAGTAAATCCTAGCATTCCTTAACATTTTTATGGTATATGTGCTTTAAATTCATTTGATAGTCCACACCATGTATCTGATATAACGTTGAAATGATTTTTCCATGGTCAAACATTCTTTTTTGTTTCTTGGTTCTTCTTCTTCTTCTTCTTCTCTCTCTCTAATTAAATAGTCATTTTCTTTTTCCTTTTTTAACACCCCCTCCTTTCTTTGTGTCATTATTTCTAAATGAAAGGAAGTGATCCCTATTTAATGAACTTCTTTGAACGAGGCTGTTGTTTCATTGAGCTTGTAAGGTACAGTGGATGGCTGTAATACTGTAAAGAATAATAGGCACTCAAAGTTATACATGGGATTCATAAGTCTGATGCCTTTACATGGATTTGTTTACAAGGCTATATATAAAAAAGAAAAAGGAAATTGTTTACAAGGCTGGATTAAGTTGCAGTGTGAAATATGAAATTTTCTTTTCAATTTTTACAGTTTCCTCTATCATGAGCTAACAATTTACAAGGCTGGCTTGGGATGCAGTCTAAAATATGAAATGCTTTTTCACAGTTTCCTCTATGACATGTGCTAACACTTTCAATTTTGGAACATCTTTGTGTTCATGTCTGGTTGCCTAGCTCCTTCTATAGTTTTCTACTTTACTGATAGAATTGTGTCTTGATTAGCTCGCCTAATGGATGAGTTGCCCCAGCAGACCTAACTTTGGCCTTGCTTCTATTCTCTTTTAATAACCAAACAATAAAATTACCCCGTCATCCCATTATCTCATAAATCCCTACAAATTCCAGACCTTCTGTGGGTTAAATCTCAAATTTAAAATAATAATAATACTATTTTAAAATTTTATTTTGTTTATTTATTTACTTAGTCAAATTATATTTATTATCATGGATGACACAACACATTGATTGTGAATCGTGATGTTATAAGTGTATATAGTGGGTTTTGAACTCACCCTTCAGTCACTCTTATGGGAAGAGAGGAAGAGTCATTTGGGATAAGAGTTCATGGGCTGGCCATTGAGTAATTTGGCAATTTGCTTCTATTCGAAAGAATGTTTTTACATGTTAATATTCATACTTTAACAGTGTATTAATTATCCTAAATGCTCTCATTGCTCATTGGATTAGTTTGCTTCTTCCTGTTTTGCAGATTCCTTAATGGTGGTGAGGAAGGCTTGCAACCTGATGGCCTTGCCCTGGGCTTGATTTGACCTTACATTGCAGCTTGTGGACGGAAATATTTCTACTATTATTGGTGAGGGATCTCTTGATTCTCTTGTAATGTAAGGAATGCAGATCTCTTCTGTGTTTAGTACCTCATCAGTTAATTGGATAACATACTCTTAGTAGTAGGATGTAGGTGCAATTCATGTATTTTGGACCAATGAAAGCTAACTGTTATAGAGTGTTCACCATTCCCACTTTAGATTCTTGTTTATCCTGGTTGAACCTTATCAATTGCCCTTCACTTCATTTACTAATGCTGTCTCTTGAGCTCTCAACTGTGGTCTGTAGAGAAAACGATCTAATTGGACTCCGCCTAACTCAATGGGAATCAGGGTAATAATATTTTTTTGGACAAAGTTATGTTTGGAGTCTTAGGTTTCAATCCTTGATAGAAATATGACATGGATTATAGACATGGGGCATCACTAGTATGCCATTTATATTGGGCTATCATTTGAACTTCTGAGAATTAAGGTAATAGTTGAGTGTATTGATCAATATCACAAGTAATACTAAAAAGTTGTGGTGGATTACTACTACGAATGCAAAAAAATTTCACACTCAATATGAGATTTTTTCATGTATGAGGTGACAAATTGTGATTATTGCAACATAACTTTTATATGAGATTATCACTAACATCATTTTCATTTTACATCAATTACAATATCATCTCATACAACTGTGAAATTTGTAATGTGTCTAAACTTACTGAATTAACAAAGCAATCTCAAACGCATTCTTAAACTCCATTTTTTTAAAGTACATTTTTTATTACAATTTTTTCTTTTTTCAAATAACCAACAAAAGATGGCTTTTCATATTAAAACTAGTGTAAATCCTGTGAAAGTTGTTCATGAAGGAAGAAGCTTGGACGTTCCTCTTCCTCTAATCCAAATGCTGGTAACAAAATTTTGAATCTCTAGCCAGTAGGTGGGCTTCCTTATTTCTCTCTCCTGGTGTGACTAAATTTTCCAACAACAAAAGGATTGGAGGAAAAAATTCAATTCGGATCAGGCCGTTAAAAGCCAAGTTCTACATACTTCAATAAAAATAAAAGATTAGCCTTTATTACCAATCTAAATCACACTCTATAGGGTCCTGATGGAGTCCCATCTATCCACCTCTCTCCGTATGTTTAAAGTTTACATACATACTAGAAGTGATATTTTTATTTTTAATATATATATATATATATATATTTATTTATTGTCGTTAAGTGGAAATGGGCATTTTTAATCCTACCCAAGCCATAGAACTTACCGTCGCATCCTTAATTGTTGGTTCTTCTCGATCTATATAAATGGATGCTACGATTTATTAGCATTTGAGCAAAGAAAAACTACTTTACTTTACTCTCCTTTCTCGCTCTCTAGATTCAAGAGTCCAGCAAATAAAAAAAAGTTCTTCTCCCACTGAAGATTATGGAGAACAACAACGACAATGACTTTACTCGCTGTCATTGTCATCGGATGTTCTTTAACAGCTTGAATGATTTCCGCGACCATAACACAGTCGCATATGCATATTATCATGTTGAATGTAACCTTTGTCAAAATGTGTTCTCCCATAGCGCTGATCTACAAACACACAGACAACAACGTCGGCCGCCTCTACCTCCAGGCCCAGCCCGACAACAACAACAAGCAGCAGCCCATCCACAGGATATGTGATCATTTTCTTATTTTTGATGCGTTTCATTTTCTGTTTGGGTTAGGAAAATACTTATATAGTCCCAAAGCAGTGCTCTGAGCTCTCACATGGGGGGTGGGCTTCACACATGAGTACCCCCATTAGGTCCACCCCTTATGTGAGAGCTCGGACCGTTACTTCGGGACTATGTAACCTTTCTGCACTGTGCTTTTGTTCTCTCTTTCAATCACATGCATAATAGGGTTGTATAGATATGACAAAGTTGTGCTTCATTATAAGTCACTAAGAATAGAAAGGGACCACGGCTAACAAGATTTTAATCATTATTTACATTCCACCATAATAATATCATTTACATTTTAGCATAATTTTGATATGAAGTTAGACCAAGGAATTATAAGATCATTTTCATTTTTCAAAACAAACACAAATTTCTCTCTTTATTTTGTTATTTGCTACATGAATCTCTCTCAATTGTCCTCTCTTTGGCTTTTGACACCTGTAACATCAATAAAAATCCAATTATGCATTCCAAACTAGTTTAGAAATTCGACCAATTTTAACCAAATATAGATGTGAGACCAGTTGTTCCGGTCTGAAATAGTTATAGGATTTAAAATATTCAAGCTTTACAATCAATTTGAGCATAAACAAGGCAAATTGCAGTAAGAAGAAGAAGAAAAGGGAGGGGGTGGGGTGAAGGAACAATCAACTAAACAAATCCCAGAAATAATCAAAGAAGATTACATCTTATTTGAAGCTTCCAACAGTGTTTGTTGACTTATTAATTGCAGGAAAATATTCAAGCTATGAAAATCTTTGCTATTTAGCAGCTAGTCGAAATATAAGTAGGACATGAGCGTCATCTTCTAGAGATATCAATTGTTATGATGAGCATATATGTGAAAACTTGAGTTAGTATGGTACTATAATTAAAAAAAAAAAAAAAAAAAACTTCACTCATCACTGATTAGAATTTCACTCATCATCAATATAGGTTCATCATCATCCTCATCACCAATTTGTATATACGTGAAAACCTAAGTTAGTATGATAATAATAATAGTTTAAGTTTAATTTTAAGGAACTCAGAAAGTATAGGGTGATTGGGATTGCTTGAGCCAAAAGAAGAAAAAGAAAAATGACTTAACTTACTTGCCAGTGATGAAACCAGATGTCTAATTAGAAAGAAAATAAGATAGAATAGGATTGGACATTAATGGAAAGGATGTTTGAGAGGGTCATTACCATTTAATTTATAGATGAGTACTTCTTCTCCAAAGCTCTCAATCAACATTGTGCATTTGTTCGGTTGAACTCATCCACATCTTGCTCGTATAACAAACTGACCCCACAATTGAACACATCAATGGTTCTTTCATCGGTCTCAAATGTAACCTTAATCTGACTGCATTTACAATTCCCAATAGTAGCAAACCACTCATCACGAGACAAATACAATAGGCCAATACCATCGTCAAGATGTATTAAGGTAGTAAAATGTTCAAAGGCCCAGTGATTTTGAGGCATATCACCAAGGGCTATCACACCACATTTCGACAGCACATTACCTAGTATTGATGCCAATAGAGCAAATCCTATCCATTTACTATTATACCAATTTGAAGGCAGCTCTATGATTATTGAATTCTTCACTTTTTAAATCAAACATGATGGAAAAATTATCAGAAATTCAGCTCTTGATCCATCCTTTTCCCTTTTGGAAGAAGTTCTATAAATGGTTTTATGACAAAGGAGTCCCTGTACCCAAAACACAACTATTTTTAACTGTTATTATTTAACACACAGAGAGAGAGAGAGAGAGAGAGTAGATTACCCGTAGGAAATGGAAAAATATTTTAAATTCCCCTAGAATGCCTTTCTCATCAGATGGACACCACTGGGAGAGAGGTTGTGACCAGCTACTCAGTTTGACCTGTGCTAGTGACCATTTTAGGGAATAACTGTGCTTAGCATCTATAACTCTTACAGTTGATGGAAGCCTTGGCAAAGATTTTAGTTTTGAGCAACCCAAAAGATTGAGTTTTTCAAATGACCTCAAATTATGCATGCTGGTAGGAAGACATTCGAGATTTCTGCGGCAACTTAGATCTAATAAAGTAAGGGCAGTCAAACACTCAACTGATGAGGGTGGTACTTTCTTAAAGTAGTCAAACCCAAATTGAGTTCCGATAGGCTTTTCATAATTCCAGTAAATTTCGGAAACAAACTGATTTTTAAGCAAGAAAAAGATCAAGAACCATAAGGGACTGCATTTCAGCAAACATGCTGGGAAGATCGGTAAGAGCCCAGCAGCATTCTAGATTTAAATACCTAAGCTTGCTGAGTTGTCCAATAGATGGGTGGATCTCAACCAGACTATAGCAGAAAGAAAGGTTTAGTCCCTCAAGTTTCGGACCACCTGAAAAGTAAGGTGTCCTAATAAAGGTCGGTGGAATAACTAAGATCAATGAACTTTAACTTGGATGAATGTTGTTACCAAAAAAAAAAAAAAAGTTTCCATTAAACATAGAAATTAATTTAATAAGTAAAGAATTCTTTTAAATTAAAACAGCTTTAGAGCATCCACATCAGTTGGTAGATAGTCTTCCATGATACAAAAACTCCTCAATTTTACACATTTTGGTCAAAAAACCTCCCACATCAGTTCAGGTAAAATTGTGTAAAGTCTTCTAAAAATTTTCATGAGCTACAGTAACCGTGTAAATTTGCACGGTTACTGTAGCTCTTCTATATATTTTTTTTATATTTTTTTCTCTCTCCTCTCTCTTGCCTTATCAGACCCTCTCTCACCCACTTATCAATGCCAAGAAGAAGAAGAAGAAGCAGCCGACCATCACAACAACCCAGCACCGCTAACCGCTAACCACCACCACTGCAACACAGTACCGCCAACCACCACCACTGCAACCCAATACCGGCAACCACCACCACAACAACATGGACACACCATAAAATCATCAAAATCGTTCTAAATCTAGATCCAAATTCATCAAACCCATATACAAATTCATATAAATAATCAAACCGAAATTGAAAAAAGAGGAAGGAGAAGAAGAAGAAAGAAAGAAGAAGATGCTGAAGAAGATGCCAAAATCACCATTTTCTCCACCCAAAATTTTTGCTTTCTCCGCCCAAAATCCCTGCCCTTAATCAAACCCAACCCAAAATCATCATCTATAATAAAAGTATAAAACCCAAATTGTAAAAGAAGAAGAGGAAAGAAAAAGATTCTCAAAAAAAAAAAAGAAAAGGAAGAGAAGAAAGAGTGGCGGAGATAGAGATAAGAATAAGAAGAAGAAGAAGGGAAAGGGGGTGTATTCAGATAAAAAAGAAGAGTTAGGTGGGGGTAGGTGGGAAATAATAAAAAAAAGTAAGGAAAAATATTATTTTAATAAAAATGTGTGTATAATAGATAAACTGATGTGAGTGTTTTGTAAAAATGATGGTGTAAAATAGAAAAAGTAGGTATTTTGTGTAAAATAGACGGAATCTTTTAGACACACTGATGTGGTTGCTCTTATAAATGGAAGGAGGAAGCTCAAATACATCGGGAGTGTATTTGTATTTGTAGCTACATTTAAAGAAAAGATAAATAATAAATAATAGGGTATAAAAAAAATAAAAATAAATAATAGAAAGGATGTTAAAAGAACAAAATTACCGTTACTCCTTGCCAAAGATATTTCAAATAGCTGCACCGCAATTCAAGATGCTAACTTTGTGTGCTGATTTGGTCAGTCGAATGGGCTGAATCCAAGAGTCATGTGTTGGACATTGATGAACCCATTTTGAGCCGAGCTCATAAGCTAATTTGCAAGGGCCTTATCCACAGCTTAAGCTTGATCTTGCTGGTACTTGGAGCTTGTAGGCTTTGGGCTTATTTTAATTTTGTAACCATAAAAGGCTAAAAATGCCCTTAACAAAGAGGAACCCAACCAATATTGAGCGTAGCCCCCAGTCTGCTTGCTGTTGTTTGTCACTTTGTTGACTGAACTTTTCCATTAATGATGGGTCTAGTTCTCTCTCTATCCATTTCTTGACCCATTCTTCTCGTTCACTTCTCCAGTTAGGAGATGATTATGAAGGAATGGCATACTTAGTAAGGTCATAGTGACATCCTGGCCTGACCATCGGATTTGGAAGCCTGAGGCAATATCTTTAAATGGGATTTTTTTTTGTTATTACTTAAATAATATTTTACTAGTGTTTTATATAATAATTTTTAAATTAAAAAAGTCATTCTTTTTTACTTTTTAAAATGATTTTTTTTTTTTTTGTTGTTGGGAAAAATGCTAAAATTATAACAAATTTAACTATAAAATACTTACAAACTGATAGAGCAACAAATGTAATCAGTGATATTTTGAGAAGATAATAAACAAGTATTTGAATGAATGATTTTAGGGAATATTATAAAATATACAAAATAAGGCCTACAAAGATGTATTACCAATCACAAAATGTAATTCAAAAATGCATTTAATAGGTTGTTGATGTCCGCCAATCATATTTATTGTTATATCAATTTTGTAAAGGTTATGTAGTAAAATTTATAGTATTTATAGTATTTTCCTATTTGTGATTAGTGACACATCTATTTTTAAGACCTATGTATTTAAATTTGTCTTATCTCTAACATTATTCAATTCTCTGGACCTTCTTAAGGGTGTGTTTGTTTGGAAGTGAAATAGGATGGATGGAAAATTTTGGAGAGAAAATAGGAGGAAGTAGGGCTGTAATCGGTTCGGTTCGGTCGGTTTTTTTTTATCCGACCAACCGAAACCGAAATTTTCGGTTTTTAAAAGTCTTATCCGAAACCGACCGAAATAGTTGAAAAACTGTCGGTTTCGGTTTGTTTCAGTTTCGGTCGGTTTCGGTTCCTCATCATTTATTTTCTAAGAAAGCAAACAAAGAAAAAAAACAAACCTAGAATATAAAAAAGAGAGAAGAAATTGAAAAAATAAACAACCAAGCACATGGGTTTTTTCAAAACCCTAACTTTCTTTGCATATAAAAATTGAAAAAATAGCATTGATTCAATATTAAACAAACCCAGAATATAAAAAAGAGAGAAGAAATTGAAAAAATAAACAACCAAGCACATGGGTAAACCCTAACTTTCTTTGCACATAAAAATTGAAAAAATAGCTTTGATTTAATATTAAACAAACCCAGAATGGCAGAATATAAAAAAGAGAGAGGAAACTATGGAGAAATTAAAGAGAGAGAGGGGGTCACCGTGACTCCGTGAAAATGAAAAGATTAGCCGGCGTAGGGAGCCCGGCGTGTGGAGACCAGCGTGTGGAGGCCGGCGTAGGAAGGTCATCGTGTGGAGGCTGGTGCAAGAAGGCCGACGTGTGGAGGCGGCATGTGGAGGCGTGGAGCGGTGAGAGAAGAGGATGGGCTAAGGGCTGAACTGAAGAAAAAAAATTGAGAGAAAGAGTTGGGGAAGGGGGCGGCTGAACTGAAGAAAAGAAGAGAAAAGAATAAAAGAGGAGGAGGGGTATTTCCGTATTTATCTCATGCTTAGGGTTTTAAAAAATTAAATAGCAAAAAAACAAAAGCCCCCACGCGAAGGCTTGAACCTGGGATCACTAGCAAAACCACAAAGTAACGTACCACTAAACCACTGATCAGTTATGTAATGGAGTTACATTAATATATATATATTCGGTCGGTTCGGTTCGGTTTCGGATGAAAAAATCCAACACCGAAACCGAAACCGAAAATTTCGGTTTTTAAAAAATGAAACCGAAACCGAACCGAACCGAAAATTTGGCAACGGTTCGGTCGGTTTCGATCGGTTTGTTCGGTTCGTCGGTTTTTTGCACACCCCTAATAGGAAGGAAAACTTTTTTGTAGTACGTTTGGTTGGATGGGGAGGAAAGAAAATAAATGGTGGGGCCCATGTTTTCTCCTTGGGCCCACCAAAAAATTTTCTCCTCAAAATGGAGAGAAAACTAAAGGGAGAAAATGAGGCTGCTTAATGGACAAAAATGCCCTTGTGCACTTGCACATGAGCTTTGTTCGTACATTGCTCTTTTTCACTTTTTTTTTTCCTTCCTTCTAGACATTGCCTCTTTTTTTTTTTTTTTTTTTTTTTTTTCCCCTTCCTCCTGGACATTGCCTCTCTCTCTCTCTCTCTCTCTCTTTTTTCCTTGATGTTGTCTCTTTGTTGAGGACAAATTTTTTACACCACATGGCTTCATTTCATTGGCGACCCGCACCACGTCAACACTATCATGGATTTTGGGAAAAATCTCTTTTAAAACCCAAAAGAGCCCATATTTACACAAAAAGGCATCAAAGCGCATGGTTCAAGCTCATGGAACATCATCTCATTTTCGGCTTATGATCCAAGCTCATGAGTCTCATCGGGGGAATTTTGGGAGTCATGGTTTAGAGGGCCAAGAAGTATGTTCAATAAAGCTCCAGTGGTTCAAAGTTGATAAAGGAAAGCATGTTGCTTGGCATGTCTTCCCCAATTCCCTAAACTCTAACGGGTCAGTGTGCAATAGGTAACATTTGGTAAGCCTCTCATATCACATAACACTTAAAATGATAAAACTCCTCATACTCTTTGCATAAAAATTAATGTTCGTCATATAATATAAGTTTAAAAAGGTAATTATAGTATTTCATATAAATTATATTATTATCATCTAAATCAATTCCAAGCATATGGCTAAATATATATTAATATCTCATATCTAGCATTAAAATGCTCTCCTTACTCTCCAAGATTTGGTTAAAATACAAAAAGACCATAATTACCTCTCTAAAACTTCATCAAATATCAACTAACTAGTCTATTACTTACCAAAATTATATATGGACTAAGTATATAATTTTCCAAAAGAGAAAACTTAGCTGAAAATACTAATAGCAGCTCCAGCAGAAGCAGAAATAGCTTCTGCAGCAGCTACCACAGCTCCAGCACATTCTGCAGTGGCTCCAGCTGTGGTACCAGAAATAGAAGGATCCCTTAAAGATTATCTTACTATTTTTAGCTAAATCATGAATTTAATGCCAAGTATTTTCCTCCAAGCAAAAGATGTCATTCAGATGACATCTTTCAGTTGTAACAGCTATGATTGACAGCTGTAGCAGCAGCTCCAACACCATTAAAGTTTCTAACTTTCTTCTTTTGGCTAAAAAGCAAAATTCCACTAATGAGACCACTTACTTTGTCAAAGATTTTTCCTTATTTGCTAAATTTCCCTTCAACTAGTTCTAATCTAGTTACATGCTTAGCTCTATATAAACAGGACCAAGTTACACACCATTGGAGATCACATCATCCATCCCTCTCTCACCCCCTTATTCTGAAACTTCATTTGGCTGCCACATACACATTCTCATACTTCTCCATCTCTCTTACAATCATTCTTCATAGATAACAACACAACACACATATTACAACACACCATTATCTATTACTATCCATCTCTCCCACACTTAAATATTCCGAAACTTCATAATTTTGCTGTCCAAAAACACATCTCCATCTCATTCTTTATTTCTCATACAAAATCTCCTTCTTAGAAAGCAACATAACCCATGACATAACACAAAAACCACTCCAGCAGCAGCTATAATCTCATGTATTTACTACATCTAACCTTCATATTATCTATCTCATACTTCCATACATTTTACAAACACATTCCTCACAAAATACCCATATATACTTCTCATATATCTTCAAACACCATATATCACAAAATATACATACATACATACATACATATATATATATATATATATATATATATATATATATATATATATATATATACTTCTTACCATCTCCACACATCCTAAAACATATCAAACACTCTTCCAAGAACACATTACAAAAGCCCTTTCTCATGGAAGACATATGAACATCAATACTAAGGCCTTTCTCTTAAAAGGCACAAAGACTTCATATTAAAGTTATTCTCATTGAAGACATACATTTCTAATACTTAAAGCTATTCTTGTGAAATGCACAAACTTGTGAAATTAAAAGCCCTTCTTATGAAAGACAATATCACTCATACTTGACTAAAAACTAAAAGAGCATTACATGGGAAAGATCATTTAAGTGCATGATTAAGAGGACAAACTTAACCAACCGATGCACACGGCTGGACATGCTCTCTCTCCCTCCAGTTGCACCCATTTTTCCCTTTCAAACATGAAGTCACCATGAAAGGATTCACTTCATCATGCTGCTGAAATGTTAAGTCTGCTGATGTGATATGACTGGAGCTGCAAAATATGAAGATAAGTCATTATATTTTTGTCTTCAAATTTATATTATTAAGTATATTTTATTCATTATCATTATGCCACTCGATTAATGTTATTATGCCTTTGGACTCATTTTCTCATGTTGTTGAAATGTTAAGTCTACTGATGTTATACGGCTGGAGCTACAAAATATGAAGGTTATCAGCTCATTAGCGCTATATAGCCCAAGCCACAAATCATATAAAGAATGAAGTGCTGCTATACAGCTGGAGTCAAAAACATAAAAGATAAGTCAATACTTTTCTCCATCTTTAAAGTTACATTATTAAGTATATCTTAACTCACTATTATCTTACCACTGGATGTAAGTTACTTTAATATCATCTCACTATTTAATAAACATGATCACACTAATACTTCATTAATGAACATATATATTAATAAATTGATCTACCATAGTTGGACATATACCACCAATGGACATATATTACTTGGACATAAACCATTGTTGGATGCATATTACTTGGACATAAACCATTGTGGGATGTATATTACTTGGACATAAACCATTGTTGGATGTATACCTTATTAGGACATGGACCATTGCTGAACATACCTTATTATGTTGAATATGAACCATGAACCGCAACTAGACATGGACTATTGGACTCATCCCATTGTTGGACATTTGACACCTAATTAATTATTTTCTAACATTGGACATCACTTAATATACATAATAGTAACGTATTAACTCACCATCTAATCAAAGCTATCATGCTAAGCATATCATTTATTTATTTCAACTATTATCATGATTCTAAGACTTTGGGCTTCATCTATTTTGTAGGCTTAAAAATACACCGGAAGCCATTGGTCTATGCGGTCCAATGTCGAGTTCCGGGTTGAACCCCTAAAACGAATCTAGGTTTAGCAAAGTCACACTTCCAACAAGAGACACGTGACTACGCACAAAAAAAAGCCCCCGACACTCTTCTTTCCTTTTTTTTTCTTTTTCTTTTTCTTTTTGATTTATTGGGCAGGCTTGTACGTTGCTCATATTTATTTTATTTTATTTTTTTGTGTTTTTTTTTGGTTGTTTGTCATTTTTTGGTTTTAATTGGGCATCATTTTTAATAAGGGTACATGAGTAAATTTATACAAATTTGCTTTTTTTATCTCTCCACTTTTTCACTCTCAACCAAACAAAAATGAGGGAAATTAAAATTTTTTCCATCCTCCCACCATTTTCTATCCTCCCACTTTTCCATCCCTCCAACCAAACGGATCTTAAAAGTAGAGGAATTAAAATGTAAAATTATAATTTTTTCTCCAAATTAAAAAAAAATCAAAATTTCCCTTGAATTTGGGACCTCTCTTTGGTAGGGGGCCTAGGTGATGGCCTAGCCGTAGGGCCAACCCTAGAGACATCTGTTTCTTTTTGTTGGGGTTTAGCTTTAAATTTGTCTCTCTTATTTACGCTTACTTTATTTAAATAAATAAATACATAAAAAGCCTTGTTAGAGCCTCTGAAAAATTCACAACTATTCAATTGAATTAATTCATTTGGATTCCACAACAATACAATTAACAAAAGGGATTCTATGCTTTTTTTTTTCTTTGGTGAGTTTTTATGTGTTTGAATCTTGTGATGGATTTACTCCTATTATATTTATTTTTTATGAAAAGGATTGGTTTTTCATTGCTTCATATGATGAATATAGTGAAGAATACAATTGTGGAGAAATGGTGGGATCTACTTACCGGTTCTATTTAGAAAAAGTCTATAGACACAAAAAATTCCATACCCGACTAATGTGACAGCTTATTAGTGGTAACTAATAAGTAAAAAAATGATGTTAGTGGTGAGTTCGGAAAAAACTGGTAAACATTTGTCAATTTAGTTATGAAAAATATTGCGAACATTTTTTTGTTGAGTATGTAGCATTGCTATTCTATTTATCATGCTTTACATGGATTGGATTTATAGGGAAGCTCCCCTTTTTTTCGCACTATAAATTGAAAGAAGCCATAGTGTATGTAGAGATAAATTGTGTCACACAGTTGCTGTATCATATATTAAGTTATTTGATAAGAATTCTTATGCTATCTCTTGTGTTGCAAATGAAACTGTGTTTGCAAGCCCTGGGAACTTCAGTCATTTCACAATCGGCAACTAAAATTCACAGAGCTCTGTTTATACTATTTCTTATGGTAATTAAAAACTGTTTGTTTGGGCTAGTCAAATTTTTTGTCTGCCAAATTAGTAGATTTTAAATTTTGTTCCAATCCATCATGATTCATGTTTAACTTAGTCTAATATTGAAAGGTGTATTGGTACCTGCTCATATGATATAGCTATATTTTTTAATGTACATGAGCTGCTGCAGCTCACAATCATTTTAGACATCTAGTGACTTGTGTACATACCATTGAATCACCGCAATGCTGAATGCTCACATATAAAAGTCCCTTCTATCACAACACCTAAATATGTGCTTCATTATAAATTACTAAGAATAGAAAGGGACCACTGTTAACAAGATTTTAATCATTATTTACATTCCACCATAATAATATCATTTACATTGTAGCATAATTTTGATATGAAGATAGACCAACGAACTATAAGATCATTTTTTTTTTCAAAACAAACACAAATTTCCCTCGCTAGCTTTTGACACCTGTAACATCAATAAAAATCCAACTATGCATTCCAAACTAGTTTAGTCTACAAGCCTAGTATGTCTCAATTTCCACCAATTTTAACCAAATATAGATGTGAGACCAGTTGTTTCGGTCTGAAATAGTTATAAGATTTGCAATAATCATGCTTTACAATCAATTTGAGCATAAACATGGTAAATTGCAGTAAGAAGAAGAAGAAGAAAAGAGAGCGGGTGGGGTGGGGGAACAATCATCAATCAATCAATTAATATATATATAAAAACAGAGACCTCATGCAAGAGTGTATGAGATTCTACCATGTGGCGCTCTATATGAGTTCTTTGCAATCTTCTTTATTATGAAACAATGTTGTTTCATTCCAACCTCAAAAATTAAAACAAGGCAGCTTTTATGTTTAGCACTTATTGCTTCAGCAAAAATCAATTTAGCTTTTTCTCTCTCCAAACTCTTCACTTCTTACGAACAAAACAAAAAACAAAAAAAAACTCTTTCACTTTGCCTTTCAAATTTAAATGCACACTACGGATAATCACTTGGCAAAGTGAGACCAAGCTTTGCACTGTTAAATTTTAATATATTTCCGTTGAGATCAAACCCATCTTAATTTTTTTTTTTCACTTATTCTCTCTCTTAACTCTTCAGTTCTTCTAGCAAAATAAAAATAAAAACTCTTTCACTTCCCCTTTCAATTTAAACGCACACTAATGTACCTGTTTCTTTTGAAAATTATATATTGATGGATCAACGATTCCTCTACGAGTTCATGGACAAAAACTCCTTTCTCAGCGTCTATAAATAAATATTCCGACTCTCACTCTTTGTTTCTTTCTTTCATTTTTTTTTTTAAAATTTAATTTTAGGTACCAAGTTTGTGGTTTGCAATGTTTGAGGGAAGACAGACTCGAGGAGATTGAAGCTTCAACTTTACCTATTTTGGTCGGGGACTAAAGTCACTAAACCCAAGGAGAAAAAGCCACCGGCCTCTAATTTATCATACCCTTAGGTAATGGGTTTTTGATAATCAAACTTGATAGTTTTTAGACCCCTTAAAAACACAATTGGATTAACCTAGGTAATTAGCAAAGTTGTTACTTAGTCCAAATTCCAAATCTAGGTTATCACAATCAAACAATCATATCATGCATAGCAGCGGAAAGATAAATAACACAAAGATATGATCATCCAGGAAACCAAATAGGTAAAAACATGGGGAGGATTTAACCTAGTTATCCTCAAGGTAAACCTGAATCCACTATCTTGAAAGAATCAAAGTTCATACAATAAGACTTACAAGCCCCTACACTCGACTTCTTATTGCTACCCATCAGTAGAACTTACTGACACGACCACGTGCAAGCTCCGAATTCGTGGACTCCTTCTTTCTTGGATTCTCTAGCAAGTACAAGCACACCCGCTTGTGTTTCTTTAAGCTCTTTAGTGCAGCAACTGAATGATCATCAAGCTCTTGAAGAAATCTCCTTCTTGATAATCCTAAGCTTGTGTAAAGGAAAGCTCCTCACAGATCTCACAAGAGATTTACACAAACAGCAATATGAGCAACAATAAAACGTGGCTAGGGTTTGCCTTTTATACCTAGGGCAAATTAGAAAACCCTAAACGTTTTAAACAAACAAGGGCTGAGTTGGAATTCTGCAGAAAAATGCCTTTGACCCGATTTTCGATTGATCGAGCCTAAGTTTCGATCGATCGAACCAGGCTGAGAAGCTTAAATGAATCCTGCAACAACTTATTCCAACTTTACATAAATGAATCAACTTTGAGCAAGTCTAAACACGACTAAACATATTGTTTTGATCATGGTTTGCCAACAATACACATTAGAGTTCTAAATACATAAAATCATAAGTCTTTAGAACCTAACAAACTCCCCCTTTGGCAATTCGTGACAAAACACAACTAAAAGCTCAAAGTTTACAAAGAAAAGCCCTTTACAAAAGTAATGCTCATAAAAACAAATTCAATCCTAACTACTATCCATCAATTGCAAGTGTAGACAGCAGTTCAATTGAATCAACCTGCATATTTCCTGAAACACTAAACAAAATGCATAACCGCATGTGTGGAAAATACAAGTAAACAAAATAAATTCTTGATTTCAAACAATACACAATAAAGACACATATCAATGAAAAAACTCATAAATATAAATCAATAAGCAATTGAAAACAAGAAACATATAAAGCAATAAAAGTATCTCCCCCTAACATAAATAACCCAACAAAAATATGGCAAGAGCTAAAAAGATAAAATACAATGTGAAGCACCTAGATACAATCTAAACTCTACAAGCTCCAACCAACAAAAATGTTCTCCCCCTGAAGACAAAACTCTACAAGTGCTCAAATATGTATTCCCCCTTTTTGTGACGGAATGCCAAAGGGCAATCAAAATCCATCATCAAAAGGAGGTGGTAGTGAAGATCGTTGAAACTGTGCCAACTCTGCGCGCAAAGCATGGATCTCATCGAGCATATCCACCAAAATTTGTCCATGAGCCGCCTGAATGGTCAGGACATGATCTAACGTCCATCAAATGTCTAAATCATCCGAAGTAGTCGGTGGAGGAACATCAGCATCAGTAGCAGCAGTACCAGAAGCCTCAGCCGTATCAGCACCTGTAGAAGAGGGAGGAGGGGGAACAACACCAGATGACTCACCTCTAGGACGCGTAGGATAAACTCTCAAGTGAGCAGCCCTCTGCCTAAGGAAGGTGGCACCTATGGGAGCGACAACATGAACGGGCTCACCAGAAGGGAAACTATCTAGACCAAGATACAACAAAATCCTATGAATGAAAATAGGATGGATAAGCGCATGCCTTACGGCAGAACTCCTATGAACCTCGTTCAAAGAACGAAGGAACAAATGAGGGAAGTTGATAGACGCACCAGAAACAAAAGCGTACAAAAACACACATCGCTCTAGAGGGATGGTGTGGAGATGAGAAATAGGCCACAAAGAATGACACGCTATCCTAAAGAAAATATAGGCAGTCTCAGTAAGCTCAGCGGACGTGATCCGAGGATCCGAACCCCACTGGATAGAAGACCCAGTGATGTATGACATGACAACATCTAAGGGTGGAGACTCATCATAAGGATAGTCAGGCTCCCTGACGACCGGAACCCAAAGAGCATCAGCCACTACCCGAGGAGTAATGGTGAACTCAACACCTCGTATCCAACTCCTAACAAGGGTGTTGGAATCATAGACGTGGCAAGAGAGATTCGAGAAGAACTCTCTAATTAGGGCGGTCGGGGGTGGATGATCTATCTCTAATAGGGACAACCAACCTCTAGACTCAAGGTTTGCCCTAATGGCTGGATCAACCTCATCTAAAACCATAGAACACTCAGCCCATATCTTACGCTTACAGTTTAGTTTCTCAAAGGCCTCTTTGCTTTTATCATTCCTAAACACCTCACCCCTAGAAGGAGACTCAGAGGAAGTGGAGGGGATCCTATGGGCTCTAGTTTTCCTAGGCATGGTACTAGGATAAGGACGAAGACACAAAGCAAGAAAAACAAAAACCAACGGCAGACTGCAAGTTAGCACAAAAAAAAATAGAACAAAAATCTATATGATGCATGAACAGATTAAATGACATGATGCATGCCCTAATGCAGTGAAATTAAGTTCAAATTTAGTTCAAGTTCACAAAATTTGGCTTGAGCATAGAGTTTCTAACAAAAACCCAAAAAATTTGAAAAACCACTTGATTAATTTGTACAAATTGACCAATTGATCATCATACAAGATAGATTTCAGAAAATAATGACCAATTTCATCAATTCAGCAAGCCAATTTCATCAATTGAAACCAATTTGAACAAAATCCCCAATTCGGGTTCAATACAAGCCCTAGAATTTTCAAATTATCACAAAACCCCAAATTGATCAAATTAACCATCATAGATCAAGAATATATCATTGTGGCAACAAAACCCATTGATCAAATTCATAAAACAAGGCTTGATTAATCAAAAATCCCAAATAATGCATAGTTCGAAAATTACCCAAAAACCATGAGATAATGCATGAAAATGTGAAAATCAATGCAAAAGGAAGGGTAATATAGACATACCGGCTTAGGGAGAGAGAAACTTAGCAAAAAATTTGGAGGAAAACAACAAAAAATTCTCTATGGAGCCTTGCCAAGTCAGAGAGAGAGAGAGAAAGTTTTGAAAAAGTATTGAAAAAATGGTTTGAACAAGTCAAATATGATTTTTTAAAAACCTGATTCACGAGTTTTGATTGATCGAAAAACAATTTCGATTGATTGAAACAGACAGAGGCTTCTCAAAAATTTTAAAACAATTTCAAATCAATTTCGATTGATCGAAAAACAGGTTAGATTAATTGAAACAGACAGAGACTTCCTTAAACAATTTAAAACAATTTCGATTGATCGAAAAACAGATTGGATCAATCGAAATTGGCAGAGGCTCACAAAAATTTGAGGAAAAACACAGTTTTTGAAAAAAATTTTAGGAACAACTCAAAGCATTGAAATTGATGAACAAAATGCATGAGTATGAGATGATATGATTTTCAAAAACAAGGATTTAAGCCCAATTTTCCCAAGGTTAAAATTTCTTACATTCTCCATAAATTTTCAAGCATCAAATCAGTTTTGCACAAAACTCAAAGTATTTGCAAACTTAGTTGGTCAGACCAAAGACACACACAATAACATGTACAATATTTAGCAAAGAGTAACTTGTGTAGTGTGTGCAACTAGCAAAAACTTAAGATACATGTGAGGTACTATGAGTATAGCAATTAATCACAAAGTCTACAAAATTCATCACATAGAATTTGAAAGAGACTATTACCAAAAGAGTTACATCATATAACTCCCACATCTCCTAGATCATAAGCTTGCAATTATGTAAGTTTCTTGATTTTTGCCTCATAATATACACACCAGTTTTAATTGTTCAGAAACTTATTAAAATGGCCGGGATAATGTACACACCAATTTTATTTGATGGATTTAACATTAAGTTCAATAATGTACACACCAATTTTAACATTTAAACTGAGGCTACATCTTATGTTCTTTTTGTGCATGTGCTACACTTTTTTGAGCACAAAATCTTACGATATGCACTGAGGTGTTCATGATTGGCTAGTGAACAGTGGTGAGATGATTATTTATGCCTTTCTCTAAAGGTTCAAGTCCGTCAGTCAAAGACAAGTGACTTCAAGATTAAGACAAAATGATTAAAACCAATAAACATCTTTCCCACACAACATGCACTACAAAGCTTTAACTAGTAAAGTGTAATAAGTAAGCTCATCAAGGCTAAATAAGGTACAAAAGACATGTTATGTGAAAATAAATTGACCAACCTTGTTCTCAAAAACCAAGAAAAAATAGTGCAAAACACAATTTGCTTCCTTTTTCTTCCCCCCCCCCCCCCTTTTTTTATTTTTATTATTATTATTATTAAAAAAACACCTAGAATGAAATGCATGACAGTTATGCAATGTAAATCCTAGAAACAAAAAAAAACACAAAACCAAAGAACAATGGTCACAAAAGGTAGAGCAATGAAGCACAAGGACTATGTCAGAAATACTCAATTAGTTCGAGTCTTTTGCATCCAAAACTTTTTAGATGCACCACGAGCATTGGAGTTCTTATTTACATGGGAATGATTACCAACTCCAGGATTGGAATAAAGGTCTAAAGCCTTTACCAATTCACCAATGAGTACCATAGGATCTTGTGCTTGAGGCACAGGTACTTTTAGTTTGTTTGCTCTCTTAGCAGCTTGCAGCTTGTAACAGTTTGGACGAATGTGTCTAGACTTCCCACAAAAATGACAAACCCATGCAGGCTTATCATATGACTTGTCCTTAGAAAGGGTAGGTTGCTTAGGTTTAGACTCTTTCAGATCAACCCTAATCTTCCTAGATGGTGAAACTTCTATGGGTTTGACAACCTCACTCACAGGGGGTTTGACAGTTTCACTCACAATCTCACTCACAGAAGGTTCAGAAGAAGATGAAAGGACAAAGTTTGTGGAATGGGGAGCAGACACAGAAATGCTTTCAACAAAACCTAATCCAGATTTGTCAGAAGGAGACTTTTGAACACTCAGCATTTGATCAAGTTTAGAACTAGCAGATCTAGCAACAGATAAATCAAGTTCCAATGATTTAACTTTATCAAGGAATATCATATTCTCATTTTTCACATTGTTCAAAAGTTCATTAGCATCAAACAGTTTTACAAGCAAATTCTTCTCATTAAGCTCAAGAGATTCAATTTTCTTCAGGCCAAGTTCAACATTCATAGCATCCTTTGCAGCAACTTTGCAAAGTTTATTATAGCCCTCTTAAAGATCTACATCCTCAGATATTTCCCCATTAGAAGGGTTCTTTTCAGCAGATATGCTTTCATTGACTACAGCAGTAGCAGTGAAAGCAATGAAGTTTCCATCCTCGTCACAACCAGACTCATCATCAGAAACTTCACCATCATTAAGGGTTACAGCCATAGCCTTACCTTTAGACTTCAAATATGTAGGACATTCAGATTTCATGTGACCATACTCTTGACATCCAAAACACTGAGGACCCATATAATTATTTGAAGATTGTCCTACTTTTTCTCTAGGTTTATCATTATTGGTAACCTTAGTGGGATCATTCTTCCTAAAGTTTCTAGGTTCAACAATGTTTGTATCTCTTGCCCTTTTATTACTATTCTTGAGAAAGTTTCTAAAGTTCTTGGCAAGATAAGCAATCTCTATAGCAGAGAGCTCATTATCAAATCCACCAACCTCAACATCATCAATTGACTTAAGAGCCATTGATTTGAATTTGCTAGTTTTGGGTAGGTCTAACTCATAGGATTGAAGTGATCCTACAAGTTCATTAACAGGGATGGAGTCCGCATTCTTGCTCTCAGTGATGGCAGTTACCTTGGGTCTAAAGTTTTCAGTTAAAGATCTAAGAATCTTCCTAACAATTTTAGGTTAATCATAGATTTCACCCAAGTTATATGCAGAATTAACAATATCATTAAGTTTAGCATAGAATTCATCAAAAGATTCATCATCAGACATCCTAATACTTTCAAATTTAGAAGTTAACTGCTGTAATTTGTTGATTTTGACAGCCTTTGTGCCTTCATGCACAATCTATAGGGTATTCCAAGCAGTATGAGCAACCTCAACATTAGAGATTCTCTTAAATTCCGCCATAGAAACAGCGTTAAAGATAGCATTCATAACCTTGTTATTGAATGCGGCTGCTTCCTTTTGAGAAGTTTGCCACTCACTAACAGGAGTAGTGGGCTTCTCCCATTCGTATTCAATGGAGTTCCAAACTCTCTCATTAATCGATTTTAGGAATGCTTTCATCCTTACTTTCCAATAAGCATAATTATTCCTATCAAAATGAGGAGGAATAACAAGAGAGTGTCCGTGTTCCATGACAACAGGGGTCAAGGATCAGCTCAGTGATCAAAAGATCAACAACAAGAGAGCAACCTGCTCTGATACCACTTGATAGTTTTTAGACCCCTTAAAAACACAATTGGATTAATCTAGGTAATTAGCCAAGTTGTTACTTAGTCCAAATTCCAAATGTAGGTTATCACAATCAAACAATCATATCATGCATAACAGTGGAAAGATAAATAACACAAAGATATGATCACCCAGGAAACCAAATCGGTAAAAACCTGAGGAGGATTTAACCTAGCTATTCTCAAGGTAAACCTGAATCCACTATCTTGAAAGAATCGAAATTCATACAATAAGACTTGCAAGCCCCCACGCTCAACTTTTTATTGCTACCCACCAGTAGAACTTACTGACATGACCACGTGCAAGCTCCGAATCCACGGACTCCTTCTTTCTTGGATTCTCCAGCAAGTACAAGCACACCCGCTTGTGTTTCTTTAAGCTCTTTAGTGCAGTAACTGAATGATCATCAAGCTCTTAAAGAAATCTCCTTCTTGATAATCCTAAGCTTGTGTAAAGGAAAGCTCCTCATAGATCTCACAAGAGATTTACACAAACAACAATATGAGCAACAATAAAACGTGGCTAGGGTTTGCCTTTTATACCTAGGGCAAATTAGAAAACCCTAAACGTTTCAAACAAACTAGGGTTGAGTTGGAATTCTGCTGAAAAACGCCTTTGACCCGATTTTCGATTGATCGAGCCTAAGCTTTGATCGATCGAACCAAGCCGAGAAGCTTAAATGAATCCTGCAACAGCTTATTCCAACTTTACATAAATGAATCAACTTTGAGCAAGTCTAAACACGACTAAACATATTGTTTTGATCATGGTTTGCCAACAATACACATTAGAGTTCTAAATACATAAAATCCTAAGTCTTTAGAACCTAACAAAACTAGATGGTAGTTTGTTTCTTTTCATTTGAACTATTTACTGGCTGAGATTTTTACTTAACTATGGGTTAGAAAGTTGTTATTATTTTTAGGTGAATAATTTTCTTTTACCTATTGAGGGGTTAAGTATTATTTGGAAGCAAAGTTTTAAAATAATCAACACAATCTACACATATTCTATGTCCTACTAAATAACAAAAACTCAATTGTTAAAAATAAGAACAAAGAAAGAAACAATGAGAACTGCAAAGGTACAAGTTAAGAACTAAGTGGGCAAAACAAATTATGTGGTGTCTCCATTATTTGAAGGTTAGCCTATATTCTATATTAACTCAAAATGGTAATAATATTGTTAAATATATTATACTGATACACCTTTGTTAAAAATTTGTTAAATATGTTGAATCATGTCTAGCTCAATCATCATTGAAGCAGCTTGCTTTATTTATTTATTTATCTATTGGTCAAGTATCATGTACGGCTGTCCACGAGAGCCTTGACAATATCAAAGTGTGTTTGTTGCTTTGCCAATATCTATTTCCAAAACCATTTTACATAAAAGCTTACAGCATTATCCACGCAACGCGTGAGCAACCTTCTAGTTATGTAGAAAGGAAGAATTTTTTGTACTATAATAACTTAATTCTGCCAATTAGTGAAACTTGTTTCATGAGCAAGCAAAAATGCTTGTACAATAGACCCTATCTCTACATCCAATTCAAAGGACTTTTGAGTATACAACAGATAATATGCTCCAAGATTGCATCTATATGTTTTCAGCAGATTCCTTTAGCAATATCATGGAAGAATCACGAATTCTACATTGGCCTGATATGCTGATTTAACTTGAAGAAAGATATTAACAATATACTGATTAGGCCATAACAATCAAATAGACAAATCCCAGAAATAGTCAAAGAAGATTACATCAAGGGTGAACTTGTTTGAAGCTTCCAACAGTGTTTGTTGACTTATTAATTGCAAGGAAATATTCTAGAATGAAGACTGCATTAATGCTTAGTTGATCGTATAGCTTGATTGATAAAAAGTAGTAGCTTCTAAACATCTCTAAGATTCACAACTCATGCTCTCATAGACATCAACTCAAAATCACTATATAAGAGAATTATACAAAGTTAACTGAAAGTATAGCTTGTATACCATCCAATAACAGAATAACTGATACAGACTAGAACCCCTTTAAAAAAGAAAAGAAAAAGACCGCACTCTATTGTCATTATGAAACAAGATACAAGGATATCTCACTTGAATACATTTCCAAATCATTATAACTAAAACCATTTATAAATTCAATACAACATACCATGATTTATATATATATATATATATATATATATATATATAAAGTCATATTGACAAAAATGCTTATGCACTTTCAGTAGCAGTAGCCTCAACTGATATTCAAGTTGTGAAAATCTTCGCTATTTAGTAGCCAATTGAAGTATAAGTAGGACATGAGCGTCATCTTCTAGAGACATCAATTGTTATCACGTGCATATATGTGAAAACTTGAGTTAGTATGGTACTATAATTAAAATTTAAAACCAAAAAAAAAAAAAAAAATTCACTCATCAATAATCAATATAGATATGGTAAAGAAGTACTATGCAGTCTCTAGTTTTCATGTTTCAAAAATTTATGACGAAAATTTCTCTTACTTTTGCTAGCACTACACATGATGAATATGAAAATTAACATAATAATTGAACAGTTACAAATGGGATGCCATAATACGACAAAACCATCTACCTTAGCAAAATCCTAAAAGTTCAACTTCATCATACTCAACCTCACTATCATCATCATCACCACCAACTGCATCTATGTGAAAACTTCAGTTAGTATGATAATAATAATAATAATTTAAGTTTAATTTTAAGGAACTCAGAAAGTATAGGGTGATTGGGATTGCTTGTGCATGGTGAGCCAAAAGAAGAAAAAGAAAAATGACTTAACTTACTTGCCAATGACAAAACCAAATGTATAGTTAGAAAGAAAATGAGATAAAATAGGACTGGACATTAATGGGAAGGATGGTTGAGATGATCATTACTAGTCAGTTTATAGATGGATTCTTCCCCAAAGCTCTCAATCAAACATTGTGCATTTGTTTGGTTGAACTCGTCCATGTCTTGCTCGTATATCAAAATGAACCCACATTCCGTTATAAAAATGGTTTGAAATCCAACGTACTCAAATATAACCTTAATCTGAATGCATTTACCATTCTCAATAGTAGCAAACCACTCATCACGAGACAAATACAATAGAAAAATATTGTTTTTAACATATATCAAGGTAGTAAAAAGTTTAAAGGCCCAATGATTCTGAGGCATATCACCAAGGGCTATCACACGGGCTCTAATATCTTCTCTCATCGGTATCAAACCTGTTGATGCCCAGAGAGCGAATCCTATCCATTTACTATTATATCAATTTGAAGGCAGCTCTATGAATATTGAATCCTCCTTTATATCAACTAAATCTGACGGATTAATTATCTGAAATTCAGTTGTAGATCCATTCCCTTCCCTTTTGGAAGAAGTTCCAGAAACGGTTTTACGGAAAAGAAATCCCTGTAGTTGTACCCAAAACACAACTATTGTTAACTGTTATTATTTAACAATGAGAGAGAGAGAGAGAGAGAGAGAGAGAGAGAGAGAGAGAGAGAGAGAGAGAGAAGAGATTACCTGTAGGAAATAGAAAAATATTTTAAATTCCACTTGAATACCTCTCTCATCACACGGACACCATTGGGAGAGAGGTTGTGACCAGCTACTCAGTTTTAGGGAATAACAAAGCGTAGCTTCTATAACTCTTACGGTTGATGGAAGCCTTGGCAAAGATTTTAGTTTTGAGCAACCCAAAAGATTGAGTTTTTCAAGTGACCTCAAATTATGCATGTTTCTAGGAAGATATTTGAGATTTTTATTGTAGCTTAGATCTAATAAAGTAAGGGCAGTCAAACACTCGATTGATGAGGGTGGTACTTCCTTAATAGCAGTTCGACGAAATATGAGTACCGATAGGCTTTTCATAATTCCAGTAAATTTCAGAAATGAATTGATTTTGGGGCAACAAACCACTTCAAGAACCTCAAGGGACTGCATTTCAGCAGACATGCTGGGAAGATCGCAAAGAGATGTGCAGCTAAACAGATGTAAATACCTAAGCTTGCTGAGTTGTCCAATAGATGGGTGGATCTCAACCAAACCATAGCAGAAAGAAAGGTCTAGTTTCTCAAGTATCGGAACACTTGAAAAGCCAGGTGTCCTAATAAGGTTGATGGAATAAGAAAGATCAATGGACTTTAACTTGGAAAGCTGTTACCGAAAAATAAAAGAGTTTCCATTAAACGTAGAAATTAATTTAATAAGCAAAGAATAAAACAGCTTTATAAATGAAAGGAGGAAGCTATAATACACCGGGAGTGTATTTGTATTTGTAGCTATACTTAAAGAAAAGAGAAATAATAAATAAGTTAAAAGAACAAAATTACCATTACTCCTCCCCAAAGATATTCCAACCCGCTGCAACGCAATTCAAGATGAACAAGCTCCACTGGTTGGGAACTGAATGACAAACGTTTTGCAGGACAGTTGTTCCATGAAAGATGTCTTAGCTGATTAGGAACATCAACTTCAAGATGTCTTTGGACATTAGGAAAAGAAAAGTCGTACATCACATAATCAAGTATCATAAATCTAAGATTAGACATCTTTGTTAACACTTCAAGAAATTCTTCAAATTTGAAATCCTCTTTCACGTATTTAGTGACGACTATGGCTTCAATTGCATTTGTTGCCTAAGATTTCAAAAGCGAAGGATTGGTGATTTGCACAATCAAAAGATATTATTGTTTTCAAAATATAAGAAATCATCATTGACAATATATTAACATGGTAAATGAATGTTTTATCCTTGATTTTGTTACATAAATACTTAGGTAACCACTTACCTATGGGAATTTTATTTTAAAGAACTAATTTATTGAATAAAATTATGTTACTATACCTACTCAATCCTATTCACTGAAATAAATTATAGCTTCGTCATTTTTCTTACCATATTTTCCTTCGATACATGAAGCAAGTCTTCTTTAAGCCACCACCTACTCTGCTTTCCAAGATTTTTATTTGATTCAAAACGAACTATCTTTTCTCCCATTTCTTGTAGTAGATCATGCATCCCCAAACATTCATTGCCGTCCACGGATAGGAGAGATTTTTCAACGAGAACACTTATACCAATTCTTGCATTAAAACCACAATTCTCTAATATATATATTACTTCATTTTTCTTTCGATGTTTGAAGAAACATGCAATATCTAAGAAAATCTCCTTCCACATTTCCTCTAGTCCATTGTAACTTATTTCAAGTATATTAAATATTTCTCCTTTAGTTTTTTTAAAACTGGGCAATGCACTTTGCCATTCATCTTTTGTTCTTCTAAACAAAAAGGAACCCAAAGTAACAAGAGCTAATGGAAGGCCATTAGCATATTTCACAACTTCTTGGGAGAGTTCCATAAAATCTTTTTCGGGTTGCTCATTTTTGAAGGCTTTCAAACAAAAAAGTTTAAAGCATCATCATTCTTTAATCCATTGGGATTATATCTGTTATCCACTTCATGTTGGATCAACACATGTTCATCTCTAGTTGTTATAATGATCCAACTCCCCAATCCAAACCAGTCACGCCTTCCAGCCAATTGTTCTAACTGTTCCAAATGGTCAACATCATTTATAACAAGTAGAACTTTTTTACAATGTAATCTACTCTTGATTTCGGCAACTCCATCATAAACATTCCTTACACGTATATTTTTGTCCTTCAAAATGTCTTCAAGAAGCTGTTGTTGTAAATCAGGCAAACCTTTTTTTTTTTTTTTGCATCTTCCCTAACATTAGCAATAAAGCTAGAACCTTCAAAATGATTACGAAATTCATCATAAACAACTCTAGCAAGAGTTGTCTTTCCCAAACCCCCATACCATAAATCCCTATCATGCGAACATTATTCTCAAAACCTAAATACGAAGGGATAAATATCTTCAGAGTAGATTCTATTCCTATGAGGTTTTTACTAATGCTTGAGGATTTATAACTCAATTTCTCCATCATCTCATTCAGCACATGTTGGATAAATTCGGACTCATGCCTGTGAAGAAGATAGAAAATAATTACGTGATGGTCCAAACCAATTATAATACTTCAAGGGAGAAAGAAAAATATTTGGCAATGATATTCCTTTGGAGTTATCTTTTCATGAATTAGTCCGCTAATTTTCTAAGCTTAACAATGATATTAGATCTACTAAATCCAAATTCTATTTCACCTAGAGATACATTGATTGATTGAGCAAAAGATTAAGCATCTCATTTCATGCTTGATTGCTGAGAGAAACATCATTGGAATATTTTAAGTTGAATATGCTAAATATAAATGTTTAAGACCCTTTGAGGTTAATTGAGTACAAAATATTAATAACAATGGCAATACTCAAATTTTCCAAAATAGACAATTGAAAATGCTTTGTATGCCGGGTAAATGAGTGAAGAGGAGGTATTGGTTTCTATTAATAAAATATTAAATTTAAAGATTTATACCTTTGTGCCAACACAAAAACGAGCTTTTACTTCTTTAGTCAAGGCCCGAAGGTATGTGGTGTTCCTCTTTGAAGATACAATTTCATTCAAAAACACCGTAATATCAGTAATAAACTCCTTAAAGTTTGAGAATTTTTTTTAACCTAAATAATGAATGAGCTAAAATTAAATCTTTATGAAAAAATAATTGGCTTGCCCACCTTGAATCCAAAATATTACTTGGCAAAAGGTAATTTTGGATGGTTGCATCATGTTGAGTTATAAAAGAGTTATAATTCTCCGAAATTTCACTTTGATTGACTTCAATTACTAAGGGGCCAAATCTTGAAAAATTTATAAAAGTTTTCTTATGAAATGAATGCTCCATTTGTTTTTGACATAAAATATCTATTAGAAAATTGACTTGTTGTCATGTATATGGTTGCAATATTAAAATGAGCTAAAAAATATTTTATATTGTTTGTTCTACACGAAATATATATATATTTCTTTTAATTCCAAATAATTATATGAACAAAAATTTTCATTGACAAAAATATATTCCAAAAGGTAAAACATTTTGTATTTTTTGGGCCATTTGGGGGCCTCAAATGTGAATATCAACCCTGAAGTCTGAATTTATTAAAAAATTAAGTGGAAAGTCACCGGTTTAATTATTAAAAAAAATGGCATTTGGGAAAAAAAAATTAACCGTTAGTCTATACAGTCAACTGCCAATTAATGGCGGTCAATAATCCAACCATAGTGAGAGTTTCTAAAGTTGCAGAGTTTATTACTGAATACATTTTTAAAGAAAAAAAAGAAAAAAGCTTTCCACTTAAATAAGTGGAAGCAAAAGATCCAGCTACAGGCCATCTAATCATGTTGAGTTATCACGTCACTTAATAATGGATCATCTCTTCATAGTGGTATAATTAGTTTCCTTAATTATAGTCATTTTAAAAAAAAATGGTACAATATAAACAATTAATGTCAGCAGATTTATAATTCCCAAAACGTGATATATATTCTTGAAACAAGTAATTCCATTTTGATCTTTTCATGGACCTTCCCTAAGCCCAAAAGCCCGTGTCTCAAACTCAAACTGTTTATAAGTGATTATTTATATATATATATATATATATATATATATATATATATATATATATATATTATATCAGTAGCTTCAGTACCACTTTTACTATTCCCAAAAATTTAACAGAATTTAACTAGTTCAATCCATGCATAATATGATATATTCTCATAGCTATCTATATGCTTCATGATATATGATTTGAAATTTATGGAAATTACCTGTTTTGTAGATGATAACCAGCAATATTAGCCACTTCTTTTAAAACTTAAAAGTGAGAACTTACCAATTTGTGAATTAGTCAGCTAATTTACTTAGGTTAGCAATAACATTAGATCCACTAAATTCAAATTCTATTTTGTCTAGAGATACGTTGATTGAGCAAAAAATTAAGTATCTCATTGCATGCTTGATTGCTAAGAGAAACCTCATTGGAATATATTAAGTAGAACATGCTAAATATAAATGTTTAAGACCTTTTGAGGTTACTTGAGTACAAAATATTAATAACAATGGCAACACTCAAATTTTCCAAAGTAGACAATTGAAAATGTTTTGTATACCGGGTAAATGAGTGAAGAGGAGGTATTGGTTTCTATTAATAAAAAATTAAATTTAATGATTTATACCTTTGGCTCAACCTAAATAATGAATGAGCCAAAAATTAAATCTTTATGAGAATTATTGGCTTGCCCACCCTGAATCCAAAATATAACTTGGAAAAAGGTAATTTGGGATGATTGCATAATGTTGAGTTATAAAAGAGTTATAATTCTCCAAAATTTCACTTTGATTGACTTCAATTACTTAGGGGGCCAAATCTTGAAGAATTTACAAAAGTTTTCCTATGAAATGAATGCTCCATTTGTTTTGACAACAAATTTTTGTTAGAAATTTGACTCGTTGTCATGCATTTGGTTGCAATATTTAAAATGAACTAAAAAAATATTTTCTATTGTTTGTTTTACACTATATATATATATATATATATATATATATATATATATATAATTCTGAATAATTATATGAACAAAAATTTTCATTGCCAAAAGGTAAAACATTTTGTATTTTTTGGGTCATTTGGGAGCCTCAAATGTGAATATCAACCCTAAAGTATGAATTTATAAAACATTAAGTGGAAAGTCACCGGTTTAATTATTAAAAAAAAAAAAAAAAGGCATTTGGGAAAAAAATCAAATACCGGTCAACTGCCAATTGATGGTGGTCAATAATCCAACCGTGGTGAGAGTTTCTAACGTTGCAAAGTTTATTTGTATTGTAATGATTTGTCGAGTATATAATGTTTTGGAAAACCTTTGTATGTTCTGTTGGACTTGTTTTCGTTTATTACTGAATACATTTTCTATGAAATTACATTTTATGCCATATCAAACAATAGAATATGCAAAAGAGAATAAAACTTTCCACTTAAATAAGTGGAAGCAGGGACCAATTATCAAGAAGTAATATAGTTTCTCCTCGCTAGCTAAAGGTGGGTCTCCATCTTCCCCTAGGTCGTAGAATAGCCGTCCCTTCTTTGAAGGTGTCTGTGTCCCCCAAGGCAACAAGTTTGCCTTGAGGCTTTGTGGTTTCTTTTCTTCCTGGGGTTTAGGGAAACAGTTTTCTTTATTCCTTAGGATGGATGACCTAACGAGATCATGGAGTTGTTTAACACTATCGGAGTGCGAAGGGTCAAATCTTCGAATTTCGGAAGAACAGGCAGCAACAGAGTACACATTAGCTGCAAAATTCTTGACAAAGCGAGCCCTCAACATTGATGCTATAGCCAAAACGTTCACACCATTATGGAGATCAGTGAATGGTTTTAAAATAAAAAAAGAGGGGGATCATGTGGTTTTGTTTACGTTTGATAATAAGGAAGAGATGGAGAAAGTTATTGGAGCCGAGCCATGGAGTTTTGATAAACATCTCATGGTACTACAATGCTATGACAGAGATATAGACGTGAAGGATATGGAGTTTAATAGAGCTAGCTTCTGGGTGCAAGTTCACGACCTTCCAGTGAGATTTTGGAGGCGAAAAGTGGTCGAACAAATATGTGAGGCGGCAGGGAGGATTAATACTTCGACTGATGATTTTGATTCGGAAGGAGAAAACTTTATGCGAGTTAGAGTCTCAGTGGATATCACTCAACCTTTGTGCAGAGGAAGGGTAATCTCACTTGACAATGGCAAAGAATTGTGGGTGTCTTTCAAGTATGAGCGACTCCCCAATCTGTGCTATTGGTGCGGCTACCTAACTCACAATGATCGTGATTGTCCTTTTTGGATTGAGAGTGAAGGAAGCTTGAAAACTGAATCACAGCAGTTCGGTTCCTGGATTAAGGCAGCGCCGTTTGTGCCTGCAAGGAGAAATACGGTTAAAGTCCCTGGTTTTTTTGCTAGCAGGAAATCGGGTGCATCGACGACGAACAGCGAACCAGTTCAGAAGCCTCCTGTGGTGGTTGTCCGTTCAGGTAAACCTTCGCCGGAGGTTATTCGTCCTGCTAAGGAAAGTATCAATCAGTCCTCAAGTGCAAATCTTATTCCGGATTTCCAGGAGAAAAATATGGAGAATTTGCCGCCACAAGAGTCAAGGAGTGTCACGACTATGGAAAGAATAAATCTGCCGGATTTTGAGGGGAGAAATAAGCAGGCCTGTGAGTTCGAAGAAGTAATAGAGGATATTGATAAGGAAATTCGAAAGTTTGACTTGGTGGATTCGAATGTAGCTGAAAACAGAGCATGTCTTGGTAAGGATCATATTATAGAATCACCTTCTATTAAGGATTCTAAGGAGCTGCATGTAGAAGCACGTGCACCACTTAACACCTCCTTACCACGTGCTCCTCAAGCAATGACTTCCAATCTTCAAACCAGACCCGTGCATGTTGAAGGTTCATGGAAAAGAGTTGTTAGAACTGAGATAGGGACAGAAACAGTTATGACCGAAGCAGTAGGGGAGAAACGTGTGGCTAAGGAAACAAAAAGCTTACTTGAGTTACCAAAGAAAAGAAAGGTTTCCCAAGCAGGCACAACCAAGAAGAAGATATTGGCAGAGGCTGAGTTTCAGCCCTGCCAGAAGCAATGAGTCTACTAGTGTGGAACTGTCGTGGGCTTGGGAACCTACGTACAGAAAATGAGCTCGTTACTTTGATACGGGCTAAAGATCCCTCTGTCGTGTTCATAGCCGAAACATGGGCAGATGATGCAAGGCTAGACCGTACGTTGAGCAAAATAAACTTTGATCAGAAGTGGGTGGTGTCGAGGGTTAACAGAGGTGCTGGCTTAGTGTTATTTTGGAAGAATTCTGTAAACCTTACTGTAGTAGATTCACATAGGTATTACATTGACACTATTATCAATGGGAATTCCGAGAATGAGTGGAGATTTACTGGCTTTTATGGGGAACCTGAGACCTCAAGGAGAATTGAAGCATGGAACAAATTGAGGTCTTTAAATTCAAGGCAGAATAGACCTTGGCTCTGTGCCGGGGATTTTAATGAAATTATTCGGCATGATGAGAAGTTGGGTGGACCTAGGAGGGAGCACAATCAAATGCAGTTATTTAGAGATGTGATTGATGAGTGTGGCTTCATGGATTTGGGTTTTGTAGGTTCAAAATTTACATGGGCAAGACACTTTGATGATGGACACTCTGTTAGACTAAGACTAGATCAGTGCCTGGCTACTAATTCCTGGTTTCACAAATTTCCGGGAACTAGAGTCCATCACCTTCAATCTATGTCATCGGATCATTCTGCACTTTGGGTAAATTTATTGGGATTGGAAGAGCCGAGTAGGAAGAAGTGCTTCAGGTTTGAGGAAATGTGGTTGTCTGAGCCCTCTTGTGGTGAAACTATTGAAGAAACTTGGAATAATACTTGTGATCTGAATCCAGGCTTAGCTATCTTGAAAAAGGTGGCTCAATGTGAACAGGAATTAACCCGGTGGAGTAAGCATAACTTTGGTCATGTGAGAAGGGAATTAGCAGAGAAGAAGAAATTGCTTGTGGTGGCTGAAAATGAAGCAATAGTCAGTGGGAACAACTCTCGGGTCAGGGGTCTTAAAGCTGAAATCAATATCCTTCTAGATAGAGAAGCTAGAATGTGGTGCCTAAGGTCACGAGTCTTATGGCTTAGTAAAGGCGATAGCAATACAACTTTTTTCCATAGCAAGGCAACAAAGAGGTTCAGGAAGAATGTAATCAGGGGGATTAAAAATGCTAGAGGTGAGTGGTTAACCGAGAGGGAGGAAATGGGTTTGGAGTTGACGACCTACTACGAAGAGCTTTTCTCCTCTTCACAGCCGAGCCTTACTGTGGAGGCTCTTGAGAAAATCCCTTGCTTGGTGATGGAAGAGATGAATGCAGACTTGGTGCGTGATTTTTCAGAATTGGAAGTGTGGGAAGCTTTAAATCAAATGGCACCTTTAAAGGCTCCGGGTCCGGATGGAATGCCTCCACTCTTCTATCAGCATTTTTGGGAGCTTATGAAGGTTGATGTAACCACTGCCATCCTCTCTTGGTTAAATACAGGTACTTTGCCCGACCCTATAAACCATACTCTTATTACTCTTGTGCCAAAAGTTGATAACCCTGAACTTGTAACGGAGTTTCGACCTATTAGTCTATGCAATGTTCTCTACAAAATATATTCCAAGGTCCTAGCTAATAGACTAAAGAAATTCCTTCCATCCCTAATCACTGAACACCAATCTGCTTTTGCTAAAGATCGCCTAATTTCAGATAATATTATGGTTGCCTTTGAAACCCTCCATCATATGAAGCATCATAGCTCGGGTAGACATGGTTTTATGGCCTTAAAACTAGATATGAGTAAGGCTTATGATAGGGTGGAATGGGTTTATTTGGAGAAACTTATGGAGAGAATGGGATTTTGCTCTAGGTGGATTGCTCTTGTTATGAGTTGTGTTAGAACGGTGACATATTCCATTATGGTTAATGGTGAACCCATGGGAATGATTCATCCCAAACGTGGTATAAGGCAAGGGGATCCACTCTCCCCGTTCCTTTTCCTCCTCTGTTCTGAAGGTCTACATGCTCTCATTAAACACTCGGCGAGAATTGGTGATCTCAAAGGTTTTTCCTTATGCAAGAGAGGCCCGAAATTAACCCATTTATTTTTTGCAGATGATAGCTTGCTTTTTTGCAGGGCAACCTTTGAGGATTGTAATAATATTTTGAAGTTGCTTGTTGAATATGAGTCGTTGTCGGGGCAAAAGATCAACAAAGACAAGACTGCAATTTTCTTTAGCAAGTCTACATCGGAAGAAGCACAAGCAAATATCAAAAATCTTCTCCAACTTCAAGAAGTTAAATCCTACGAGAAGTATTTAGGGCTGCCATCTTTTGTGGGTAGGGGAAAAAAGGCGAGTTTTGATTATATAAAAGAAAGGGTATGGAGGAAGCTTCAAGGATGGGAGAGCAAGTTGTTATCACAAGCCGGTAGAGAGGTACTCATTAAATCTGTAATTCAAGCTATTCCTTCCTATGCCATGGGTTGCTTCAAACTCCCCATTGGGCTTTGTGAAGATATTGAGGCTATGATAAGAAGATATTGGTGGGGCCAAAGGGGGGATCGTAGGAAAATTCATTGGCTTCGTTGGAGTGAATTAACAAAATCTAAGATGGTAGGAGGAATGGGCTTCCGTGACTTGGCTCATTTCAATGATGCTCTCCTAGCTAAGCAAGCGTGGCGTCTTATCCACAATAAGGACTCTCTCTTTTACAAGGTGTTTAAGGCGAAGTTTTTTCCTCATGGCTCTCTAATTGATGCAAAAGAATCCTCTTCCGGATCGTATGCTTGGAAAAGCATCTTGAGGGGTCGTGACGTGGTCCTAGACGGAGCTTGTTGGAGGGTAGGCAATGGGAAATCTATCAAAATCTGGCAACATTATTGGCTGCCACGAAAACACCCAACTTTGGTAGCATCTCTGATGGTGGAATCTATGGAGGAAGCTACTGTGGATTGTTTGATAGACGAAGGGACACGCACATGGAATGCTGATATGGTGGATGGAATGTTTGCACCGGAAGAAGCAGAAGAAATTAAGAACATTCCATTGGCCCGGGTAGCTACTGAAGACTCATTGTTTTGGCCACTAGCACAGGACGGTAAATTCAATTGCAAGCTGGGGTACCGGTTCTTAAAGGAAGTAGAGGATGGTTCTCACAGGGAGGCTCGACCTGATCATGAAAAAGGCCTATGGAAGAAAATCTGGGCTCTGGCATGTCCGAATAAGGTGAAGAATCTAGTTTGGAGAGCTTGCCGTGACTCCCTTCCATCAAAGAGCAATCTTCTGCGTAGAACTATTATCACGGATCAGACCTGTGACCGTTGTCGAGGTGAAGCGGAAGACATGATTCATGCAGTATGGACTTGTAAAAACCTGGATTGTGTGTGGGATAAGGATACCGCATGGAGTTTTCGGAACCAGACTTCTTTTTCCAGCTTCAGTGAATTGATGGCTTGGGTATTTGAGCATCAACGGAAGCCAGCTCTCTTTGCTTTCACGGTGTGGTCCATCTGGACTCAAAGGAACCAGATGCGCTCTCAACAATCATGTTGCTCCCTGAACCTTCTTTCTCAATTTGCAGTTGAGAGATATTCAGAATACCAAGCTATCTTACCGCCATCTTCACCTAGTAGACCACGCATGAGGACACGTTGTAAGCCACCTCCATTGGACATTTTCAAAATTAATTTTGATGGAGCCGTTTTTGCCGAAGAAAATTGTTCAGGGGTGGGAGTTATTATCCGTAACAGAGAAGGCTTGGTGCTAGCAGCCATGACAGAAAAAATTCCCCAGCTCCTACAGCCGATTGAAATTGAGGCCAGGGCAGCCACAAGGGCTCTTGAGTTTGCTAGGGAGGTGGGCATCTCAGCAGCTGTCCTTGAGGGAGATTCTTTGCTGGTGATTAAGGCGTTAGAAACCAAGGATGTTGGACTTGCTCCATTTGGTCTTTTGATTTAGGATGCTTACAGTTTTATTCCAGCTTTTTCTTTATTGTCTTACTCTCATACAAAGAGAGAGGGCAACCTAGTAGCGCATGATTTGGCTAAGTTAGCTGTTACTATCCCAAATTGTGTAGTATGGATGGAAGATGTTCCACCGGAAGTTGTTGATTCATATCAGGCTGATTTGGCTGAGTTTTCTTAATAAAAGTTCGTAGCATTCATTCTCAAAAAAAAAAAAAAAAACAAAAAAACAAAAAAAAAGTGGAAGCAAAAGATCCAGCCATAGGCCATTTAATCATGTTGAGTTATCACGTCACTTAATAATGGATCATCTCTTCATGGTCGTATAATTAGTTTCCTTGATTCTCAAAAAAAAAAAAAAAAAAATAGTTTCCTTAATTATAGTCATTAAAAAAAATGGTACATATCAGGGATTTTCTCATAGGCAACTTTGACAAGAAGTATATGAGAAAAACAATATAAACAATTAATGTCAGCTGATTTATAATTCCCAAAGCGTGATATATATATTCTTGAATCAAGTAATTCCATTTTGATATTTTCACAGAGCTTCCCTAAGCCCAAAAGCCGGTGTCTCAAACTCAAACTGTTTATAAGGGTACGTTTGGTATGCTGTAATAGCTCCTGTAATGGAATAGTTATTTATGTATAATAGTAATTCGGTCATTTGGTTGCATCTTTATTACATGGATTAGTTATTATATTGGAATGACTATTCTTTAAATTGAAGAATAGCTATTCCTCTTTAAAATGGATGTAATAGCTATTCCTTAGTATATATAATAAGTTTTAAAATTAATATATTTCCAAAAATATAAAGTTTCCTTATACATTATCTTTTACAAGCTTTCTATATGTAACAACCAAACTTATGAATAGTAATAGTTATTCCATTACAATGTCTTCTATTCCCAGTAATAAAGATTATTATTCCTAATGTAATCTACATTCAGTGTACCAAACATATAAGTGATTATTTATATATATTAGTAGATTCAGTACCACTTCTACTATTCCCAAAAATTTAACAGAATTTTACCTAGTATACCATGATGTAGTTCAATCCATGCATATTATGATATATTCTCATAGCTAATTATATGCTTCATGGTATATGGTTTGAAATTTATGGAAATTACCTATTTTGTAGATGCCAACCTTTGATATTAGTCACTTCTCTTAAAGCAGCTCTCCATGTTTCCACCTTCCTATGCTCAATGTGTTTTTGGTGATCAATAAAGACTTATTTAAAAGGACCTGTTTGATTCCGTATAGCAGATGGGTCCACATCGTAAAAAATTGGCAAAACTATCAACCCCATTTCTTCCCTGCATTTGATAATCTTGGCAAGCTCATTCAAGCACCACTTAGAAGATGCATAGTTTTTTGAGAAAATGATGATAACAATCTGTGATTCTTCTATTGCTTTAAAGAGCTCAGAAATAGATTTTCCTGTCTCCAATTCTTCTTCATCCCTAAAAGTAACAATGCCTTTTTGCTTCAAAGCTTCATATAAATGGTTGGTAAAACTATTGCGGGTATCCTCACCCCTGAAACTTAGAAATACTTCATATTTGCACTGACGTGTTGATGGTGATGGTGATGGCGATGGCGATGGTGATCTTTTACGCTTCTTTGAAGCTGTTGGAAATTTAGATAAAAGAAGTACAACCAATTAAAAATAAAGAAAAAATAAAAATAAATAAAGACAAAAATAATTAAATTAGGGAAGAAGAAAACGATGTGATGGTGGGATTTTAATTTCAGGCAGGGAGTGAAAGGATACTAATAAAGGGAGATGATTGTGTGTTAAAACTTAAAAGTGAGAACTTACCCATTTGTGAGAAGAAATTACAGTAGCAATGGGCTCCAAAACCTCCTGAAACTGAAAACATTCCGGTTTTAGACAAGCCAACGACTCCTGTTTTTTTTTTTTTTTTTTTTTTTTTTTTTTTTTTTTTAAGAAGGGACGACTGGAAATGATCTAACTATAGGAAATGAGACAAATGATTTAACAGATTAAAAAAAAAAAAATACTGGAGAATTTAAGTACTCTTATAAAAACTCTAATCATAGAAAGCAGACTTTTGTTTGTTGCTTATTCATTCATTTCATATGTAATGAGAAAACCAACTCGAGGTTTAAACCTTGAAACAAAAAAAAGTTGAAACTCTTGCTTCACAGCAATTAGGAAGAAGAAAACAATTTGATATGGATTTTTCATTTCAAGAAAAAAAAAAATGAAAGGAAAGAAATAAAAAGGAATGAATATGTGTGAAAAAGGACAACTTACAGATTTGGGAATTGAAATTTGAGTAGACTAGTAGTGATTGATTGTAATGCCCGAAACCCACTTGAAACAATGGCGGATCCAATTGGTATTAGAGCATCTCCAACAGTCATTATATATCTATTTTTGGAACACCAAATACTACTGTTTATGCTCCAGCGGATTCTCTAAACGCACAGATTCTCCAACAAATTTTTTGAAGTTGCTACAGTACTTCTTTAAATCTAGAGAATACTGTAGCAACTTCAAATCAATTTTTTTACTTAAAAAATTATCCCAGCTACTACTATATCAATTCTTTCTATCTCCTTTGGATTTCTTTTTTTCTCTCATTCTCTCAGTTTCTCACATAATCCAAATACAAAACACAAAACAAAATCTAATTCTTAAAATAAAGTTGAATCAGAACAAGCAAATATGAAAAAAAAGAAAAGAAAAAATGAACAAGCCAATCTAACCCCGTTTCTCACATAATCCAAACACAAAACACAACAAAATCCAATTCTTAAAATAAAGTTGAATCAGAACAAGCAAATATGAAAAAAAGAAAAAAAGAAAAAAAAGAAGAAGAAAGAATGCTGATCTGACCCAGGTGGTGGGGAGGAGGACAAGCGGCGGTGGGGCAGTGGATGTGGTAGTGCTGCGTGGTGAACGCCGATCTCCACCGGCTTGTCCTTTCGGCGACCTCGATCTCCACTGGCGGTGGGGCGGCGGACAAGCAGCCCTCTCTCTCTCTCTCTCTCTCTCTCTCTCTCTCTCTCTCTCTCTCTCTCTCTCTCTCTCTCTCTCTCTCTCTCTCTCTCTCTCTGATGTGAAGCAAATGAGTTGTTGGAATGTTCTTAAGGTGGTAAAGAAAATAAAAGAAGGGGGGCTGGACACTTGTGTGGAGGAGAAAAGCAAGAAAAAAGAAAAAAGAAAAAAAGAAATGAAACGTGAATGGATAAAAATGAAATGAAAGGAAGAAAAATAATATAAAAAATAAAAAAATCATAATTGAAAAATACTACCACAATATTTTCACAATAAATTTTAAATAATAGATTATTATTAGTTAATATTGGCGAGTAAAAAAATAATTTCAATGGTGGGTTCAAATTAGAACTAGTAACAACCTTCCACATAAATTTTGTTGTGAAAGTATTGAGTAAAATGTTGTGAATATAACAATTCTCATTAAAAAATATAGTTGTTAAAAAAAGAATAAATGGTGATTAAAAAAGAATAAACAATAAATGAAGAAATAATATTTAAATGAGATAGAAAATGAGATAAAGAATCTGTTAAAAAATGTATTTAAATAAATGAGTAAGTAAAAACTAAATATCACTGTTCATTCTCCAAATAGTACAAAAATTTAAAAAAACGGCTATAGATACCCTTAAATATCTATTGGCTTTTTAATAAAGGAATGGAGTCTGTTATTTATTTGGTGTGACACAAAAGTCACTGATTACACCACCACTTTCTTAGCCCTCCCCTTTATTGCTTTTTTATCTTTTCTATTATTTTTTAAATCGATAAAGGAGGGATAGTGCAGAGACAACGTTTTAGATTTCCATATCTTTCTTTTTTTTTTTTTTTTTTTTTTTTTTTTTTTTTTTTTTTTTTTTTTGGGGGGGGGGGGGGGGGTGGTTTAAAAGGCGTTCAATTCAAAATGACAAAAGAAGAGTTAAACAGTTAGAGCATCCATAATGATTTTTGACTTTTTCAATTCTATCCTATTTTACCACCCAAAAAATTACTTTATTCATTATACTATACCATATTACAATACACTTAACATTCTAAAATTTTATTTTTTTCTCCATTTTATTTAAATATTCTTTTTTAATCCTTTTTTTACTATTTCTCTTTTTCTCTTCCTTTTCCTCTCTTTCTCCCTCAACCTCTAGCACCGGCCTCAACCTCTAGCAAACCCATACCTAGCAAAATCGAGGGAATTTGCAGACTAGCCGTGTGAGAGGAAAGAATATCATAAGTTAACATGCGGGTTGAAGAAAATTGCAAACTAGCATCTCGAGTTTTATAGACTCAATTTTAATCTGCCAGATAGATCTTGAGTCTTATAGGCTCGAGTTCTAAAAAGCAAAACCGAGTCTCTAAGGCTGCGTTTATTTTAGTGTAAAATATTTTTTGGGTGTAAAATAATTTCAAGTGAAAATATTTTCGGGAAAGAAAAATATTTTCTAGTGTTTGGTTGCATTTTAAAAATTATATTAGAAAATAATTTCAAGTGTTTGGTAACATTTTGAAAATGCAAATTTTCTACTAGTTTCTCACATTTTCTCAGCCATTTTCTCAGCTTTCAAACAAATTTTATAATAGAAAATTGCAATACGTAAACTTTTAAAGAAACAAAAATCAAAACAAAACCATTCTCAATACACAAAACCATTCGGTCAAACTGAGAGAGGGAGGAGGAAGAGAGAGTGATCACGAATCGAGGGGTACGATCTCACGGTGCGATCTGGGCGGGACGATCTCCCCAGTGCGATCTTGACTGCGCGATCTCGCGGCGCGAGCTCTATGGCGCGATCTCGCGGCTAGATCTCGTCAGCGCGAGCTCAACGGCGCGTCTAGGCTTGGGGCGGTGGTCTGAGCTCGACGGTGCGAGCCCGATCTCACTCTCTCTAGTCTCTCTTCGTGCTCTTTCTCTCTCTCTCTAGTCTCTCTTCGTGCTCTTTCTCTCTCTCTCTCTCTTTTCGGTGTCTGAGTTCAGAAATCATTTGAAGGTAAAATAGAAGTGTAAAATATTTTCAGGGTTAAAGGGCTTATTTTCCGGTCAAAGTTGTTGATTTTCTGTTTGACTTTATTTTCCAGGCCTTACCAAACACGTTGCTAGGTGTAAAATAATTTCCTGAAATCCTTTTCAGCCAAAACGAACACAACCTAAAACTTGATTTTGGAACTTGGAGAACAACAAACCTGGAACTTGAAGAACAACAGACTTGAAGAAGAACAGATCTGATGACGAAGAACAGAGGGAGGAACGATCTGATGATGAAGAACAAATGAACGATCTGACGACGAAGAACAAAGACGAAGTGGAGAGGAAGAACGCTGGACGATTGGAGTTTTCAAATCTGCACAAAGAAGAACGCTGGATGAACTCAGAAGATTGCGAAGAAGAAGAAGTGAAACTCGAGTCTTGAAAACTCGAGTTCCAGGTGGATTTTCTTCCACATCAGCTCCCATCACTTCCAAATCGAGACTAAAAAACTCGAGTTTTAGACACTCGAGATGCTAGTTTATGACATTGTTTTAAAATATGACAACTAACTAAATTTTTTAATATTTAATGTTATTTGGGAAAAAAAAAATTCCAGCAAAATCACAACAAGCAAATCAAAACAAAAAAAATCACCCAAATCAAACAAGCACCAAAAATCCACCTGCCACCCCAGCAAAATCACAACAAAAAATCTATACCAAATCACCCAAATCAAACAAGCAAATCACAACAAATCTAAAACCCAAACCCAAACTCCACACCACCACCATAAAAACCACCACCAGAAATGAGTCTTTGTGCAAGGACTCACTACCAACTCTTCCTCATCATCATCATCATCTTCACCGAAACCCACTACCAAACAAACCCAGTAAACACCGAAACCCACCATCAAACCCATCGGAACAAATCCCCCAACCCATCGAAAAAAATCACAACCACCGGACCTAAATCCAACTACCCAAACGCCAACCCAAACACCACCCAAATCCGACCCAAACGCCGGAAACCCATGAACAAATCCACAGAAACCCATGAACAAACCCACGCCGGAAACCCATGAACAAACTCACGACCTCCACGCCTCCACCATAGAAGCTGATCGAGCGGCCTTTGCCTCCATGCCGTTGAAGAAGAGAGAGCAGAAAGAAAGAGAGAGAAAGATAATGAAAAGTATGAAATAATGAGATAGGAGAGAGAAGACCAAACCGATTAAAAAATAATTTTTGTGTTTACCATTGAGCTACAGTGCGATTCTACATTTAGAATCGCACTGTAGCACAATTGTATTTTCTTTTACAATAGTTACATTTTAGCACATCTAATGGAGTGAGAATTTTGGGCTGAATGGTAAAATCAGCTTCAATTTGGCATTTAGCCATTCCACTGTTGATGCTCCTACAAATGCCATGTTGCAGCAGCAAGCCTAGCATAATACAAGCCATTATTATCCTTAGCAATTAAAGCCAAAACCCATAAGTTCAGCAGTAAAAGGAAATTCAAAAACAGCAAAATCCTCCTTCATTGCACTACCCCATTTTGCCAGCCAATCTGCGCATTTGTTGGCTTCTCTAAACACATGGGATGCCCTTACTTGAGGAAACTTGTCTAGGAGATACCTGCAATCAGAGAGTAGGGGAGCATAAGCAGAATTATGATTCTTTATTGTAAGGTTGAATGTTATCAACCATCTTGTTGGCTTTATTCCGTGCCAAATTTACTTGTATTTTAGCAATTAGTAACCCTGTATTTAGGTGGGAATCATGTAAGGGTAGTGTGTGAGAGAGTGTGAAGAAATGCTCAAGATTGTGCAAAGAAGCAGGGACTCGCGACTAGATCTCACGGGTGGCTCGCGGCTTGCAAGCCGCCAGAAGTTGAAGCATCATGCCAGCTGGAGCACTACAGGACAAAAAGTACAGATTGGCCGTTTAGTTACCTAGCGGCTTGAACTTGCGGATCAGTCAAGTGGCGAGGCCAAGCCGCAAGCCAGCTCTGTTTTGAAAAACTGACTCTTCGCATTCCACTCTCACCCTAGTATATATAACCCTTATACTCACGAAATGTAGAGAGCTTCTAGAGAGAATATTGAGGAAGAAACCCTAGAGAAAAACAAGATTGACTTATCCCCAATTTTCACATAGAGACTCTTCAAATTCCTCTACTCTTACCCTCTCCATTGTTACATCCTTGAGAGGTACATTACCAAAACCTTTTCTCACCATATCCACATTTGTGAGAAGGCCATTTGGTATTTGGGAAGTAGTTAGGAAGGGACTAATTTCATATTGGTTGATGCTATGGGCTATAGCGGAATCCGGTAAGCTAAAGAAGAAATAGGTTTGGCGTAACCTCGTTGGAGCAGTAGCTTGGAAGGCTTAGGTACACTGGGTAGATTAGGCTTGAAGGGTCTTCTGCTGTTCATGTATCCCAATTATATTCTTTAGTGGATTATTTACCGCTTGGAGGGCGGCGGAGAGGTTTTACGCCGAGGGCTTCGATTTCCTCTTTGATAACACATCGTTGTGTTGTCCTTGTATTTGCATCTCTCTTCCCTTAATCTTTGTCATTTAATTTCTGTTGTGGATGTGATTTTATTTGGTTGAGATTGTTTATCAATTCTGTTATATGTTTATGTTCATATTCCACACATTAATTGTTTGATAATAAGCTTGAATTGATAATTTGGAAATTGAGGGTCTAAACGTTTATAGTGTTTTATACACTAATTGAACTTTCATTTTTTGAGTTAAGCAGCCCCACAATCACCTTGGTATCTAATTCTACTTCCATATCTATTATCTACAAGTAAGTTTCCTCCCTAGTTTCATTGAAGAAGGAAAAGTAAAAATAAAAACTTTTAATTTAAATCAACTTTTACGTCCTTCTCAACAAGAATAAAAGATTAGCCAATTACTAATGGAGCATCTGGTAGTGGTAGACTGGTAGTCCTATCTATCCACCTATCTCTGTACACAGTTGGCATTGCTTAGCAATAAAGCCATATTTTACTGGTCCTCCTACAATGCCGCAGTTGTCTACACACTTTCACTGTTTCACACTGTTTAACACAATATGTATATATACGTACAGAGGTGATATTTTAATTTTTGGATTTGATTAAATTTGTGCTTTTAGGCTATGTATTAATCATTTATTTTTAAAAATATTTTATAAAAATTTGAAAAAATAGTACAAAATGTTAGTATATTTTTCATTTTCTCATAAAAAGTTTTTTAAAATAGTTATTAACTAGTTATAGGCCCGTGTGTTGCACGGTTTTATGAAAAAGCTTATAAAATAAATGTATAAATAATTATATATTTTAATAGATTCAATAAAGATAAAAGCAAAAATTATCAAGTGTAAATAATTATCTCACTAAAAAAAGGGGTAAGTTTTCTTCCTAAAACTAAATTAAATTGATAATTCCAAATTGAATTTTAAATTGATAATTATTTAAAAAAAAAACGTACTAAACAATTGATAAATCTAAATTAATATAATCTTGATAATATTATAAATTAAAATTAAAGTTAATAATTCCAGAATACACGTGTAGAACATCTTGATAATTTGATGTAACATAAAAATCAAATAAGAAAATTGTTAAAATTAATCTATTAGTTCTAAGACCCTAACCCTAAGCATATAAATTAGATCAAAGCTAAGAAAATTAGTTTAATCAAAAGGCAACCAATACATAAAACCTAATCAATTTAATAAAAACAAAATACAAAAACAAAGAAGAAGCCTTTAGAAACTTGACAATGTTTTCGAATGTTTTGAATTCATTAATTAAAATCACATGAAGACAAAAAACCAATAATAACACTAAAGAAAAAAAATGAAAATAATAATAATAAAAGAAGAAAGAATGCATACTTGCATTGTCATGGGATTTAGGCATTCACATATTGAAATAAGCTTCATTCCAAAAAAGATATATAGGGTTATATAATTCATTAAATCTTATTGAAATTAAAGATATCTAATCAATGTATTTGTTTTTATCCCATAAAAATTGGAATTAAAAAAAGGTCATATGAATAGAATGAAAAAAAAAAGAAAAAAGAGTTGATTCAACCCAACGGAACATATAAATTTTTTTTTTTAAAAAAAAAAGAGAGAGAAAGAGAACGTGGTTGATAGCTATAAGGAATTTTGATATATATATATATATATATATATATATGTGGGGTCAAAGATTTGACAACCCCGGCCCATCTCATATTAAGCCCAAGGCCCGCATTGAGGAGGAGGAAATGGCCGAGGACGAATAAAGAAAGTCCAAGTGGCCCAGAAACTTAGCCGAGGACAATCCTATCCTCGGCCAACCCATATCCTAGTAGGGAAGAATGGCCTGCCATCAATGGCAACCTCCTAGATCGTCCCAAGGACAAGCACTGTAGGACAGCCACAGGAGCATGGTGTAGGAACAGTTCAAGGAGAAACTGTCACCTCCGCATTAAATGCCCACAACTAATGTTCTGGCCGCTTTAATGAGGAAATGACTCCTGAACAGTGCGGTCTTGGTTGCTGCAACTCACTGGAGGCTTAGGAAGGTGGCTAATGTGACAAGCACTCGAGTAGTGACCTGCATGATCAACGGATGGAGGGCCAAAATCGACTAGAGGGGGATATATAATGTGAGAAATCTCCTAGGAAAAGGGCGGAAAAAAAAGAAAGGAGAGTACTGGAGCAATTTGCATAATCTTAAAAACCTTCGTAACCTAGCACTGAAGAAATAATAAGGACATTAAGTTCCTTGGACGAAATGTCCGAGGACAGAATTTCATACTTTAGTCCATATCCTTGTTGTTCAATCCATTTCATAACCGTGTCTTGTTGTTGTAATCCTCACTAAGACCTAGTTCTTAAACCTACTCTCTATAAATTTATTGTATTGGGCTAATTGGGCTTGAGTCCACTCATCTAGTAGCATAAGTGTTCAACCCCAGTCCCTACAATATATATATATATATATATATTTAAAATGTCATCAACGTAGAAATTATAAATTAATGGAGATATATATTATTCCTTTTTAGTTCTTTAGAAATTTTAAAATTTAATGAAATTTCTGTAATTTAGTGAAGGCACGTGGCACAACTACAGTGTCTAATCTCAACTCCCATAAAAATTGGAATTAAAAAAAGGTCATATGAATAGAATGAAAAAAAGAAAAAAAGAAAAAAAAAAGAAAAAAAGAGAGTTGATTCAACATAACGTAACATAAAAAAAATTAAAAAAAAAAAAAGAAGAGAGAGAGGAAGAGAACGTGGTTGATAGCTATAAGGAATTTTGATATATATATATATATATATATATATATATATATATATATATATATATATATATTTTAAATGTTACCAACGTAGAAATTATCAAATTAATGGAGATATATACTGTTTTTTGGGATAGAGAGAAATTATCAAATTATTGGAGATATATACTGTTTCTTGGGATAGATTTATATTAATCATCTCTTGGAGAATTTGGATTGTACTTATCCCTTAGTAATCAAGTTTTGTAGCTTGATATTCTAATAAAATAATATTAATTTAATAATATTAAAATTTTGAAAATTTAGATGATAAATATTATCTAAATTAAATTTTTGTATGTTAAATAGTATCCCCTAATTTAAGAAATATATCCTAACAAATAAAAAAAATAATGTTAATCTAATTTTATTTAATGATAAGAATGAATTAGAGTCCTGGTAGTAAACTATTCCTTTTAGTTCTTTAAAAATCTAAAATTTTAATAAAATTTCTGCAATTTGATGAAGCCACGTGACGCAACCACGATGTCTAAGCCCAACTTTTATTATATATAATATAATATGATATGATGTGTGCATTTAATAAAAGCCATAATTTTTAATATATATATTTGTCGTTTAAGTGAAAAATGGGCATTTTTAATCCCACCCAAGCCATAGAACTTACTGTCACAGCCTTAATTGTTGGTTCTTCTTCTTATCTATAAATGAATGTTATGATTTAGCAATTGAGCACCAACCCCAACCCCAACCCCAACCCCCACCTCCAGCCCCAGCATTAGCCCCACAACAACAACAACAACAACAACAACAACAAGAAGCAGCCCAACCACAGGGTATGTGATCATTTTCTTATTTTTGATTGTCTCTTTTTTTGTTTTAGTTAGAAAAATACTTATATTGTGGGGGATTTCACCAAATCAAGGAGTAATAATGAAAGAACAAAATGAATCATCAAGGAAATAGAAATTAGTAATTGACTTGGAGGCACAATTGAATGTTACCTTTAGACAATATTTGTCTCCATACATAATTTGCTAAAGAGTTTCTACAAACTTATCCTCATAATACAACCAAGTTTATTAGATTCTACAAATAGCAATTTTAGAGAACACCTACATAATTTCTTGTGTTTCTTTTAACTTACTATTTTGGAAAGAACATAAACCTCTATTTATATTTTCAAGTGAACATAAATCTCTATTTATACCCATAGGGTTATAACCCTTCAAAAGGTACATATGAAGAGTTAAAATATTTCATGAAACCGTTCACAAGACTTAAAACCTTTTCAAACATTCAGAACAGTTATCAAAAAATTCTGCAGAAATTCAGTTTTCATGAGTCTCAATCGATCAAACAGGAATCGAATACCAATCGAAACAGGCAGAGACTCTAGGATAATATCCTTCACCACTTCGATCGATTGAACAAAAGTTTCGACTGATCGAACATACTGAATTTCGAATTTCACTTAGAAAATTCTAGAACTTGAATTTTCACTTTATTCATTTTACAAATGAATACTCTCCAACCTTATATCATTATTGCAACCTATCATTGTATTTACCTGTATACACAACATATAATATATACCCTTGGAGCAGTGCTTTGGGCTCTAACAAAAGGGGTGAGCCCCACATATGAGTCCCCTCTTGAGACTTACCCCTTATGTGAGAGCAGGAGAGGCCCAACAAATTTGGAGGCCTAAGGCAATATATCTAAATTGAGCATTTTTGTTATCACTTAATTAATATTTAACTAGTGTTTAATATCATAATTTTTTTTAACAAAAATCCATTCTTTTTATTTTGTAATTTTTTTTTTGAAAAAATGCTAAAGCTATAACAAATTTTATTAAAAAAAAAAAAAAAACTTACAAACAATGTAACAATGAATATGATTAGTGATACTTCAAGAAAATAATAAACAAGTATTTAAATAAATGATGTTAGGAATATTATAAATTTTATAACATGAGACTTGCAAATATGTATTACCAATCACAAAAAGTAATTCAAAAATGTATTTTATATTAATTGTCCCATCAATTTGTAAAGGTTTTAAAATAAAATTTATAATATTTCTAACATTTCCCTATTAGAATTATTTATTGTGATTAGTGACAAATATATTTGTAAAACTCATGTGTTTAAAATTGTATTATCTTTAGCATTATTCAATTCTTTAGACTCCTTAAAAGTTAAAAAAAAAAAAATATATATATATATATATAACTAATTTTTTCCCTATATCTCAAAAAAAAATGTATTTAAAAAAAAAAAAAATCAATTTTTGTCTCAAAATTTGGAGTCTTTCTCTAGGAAGGGGCCCTAGACCCATGGCCATGCTCCGAGACTATGCAACTTTTTTGCGTTATGCTTGTGTTCTCTCCTCCACTCACTTGGAGAATAGAATTACACGAATACGACAAAATTGTCAAACTACCCGTGTCCAGATACCAGAAAAAGAAAAAGAAAAAAAGCGTAACTCTTTGATGGCAGATGGTTGGTGTGTGTCTGTGTGCCACTGCCCTCTCTCGTGTCTTTTCTTTTTAAATTAACTTCTCACCTTTTCACACTTCTTTTTTGAGTTATAGACATTTGACTGTGTACGTCTTAGTAAAATTAATTGGTTATAATGCTTGCCAGCAATATATTGTTGAGCCAGTTATGCCATATATAATGGGCTAGACAGGGATTAGCATTTTTAAAGACTATCAAAAAAATAAAATAAAATAAAATATAGGTGAATTCTAACAACTCAAGTTCTGCAACCCAACAAATCCTTAATCCATTATTTCAGCTAACAGAAATTAAAAGCATAAATTTAAGAATTAATGGACACGTGGCATCATTTTATTGTTCCATAGTGTGGTGCAGATAAAATGGTCAAAAAGATCTTGACCATTTTCTAAGGTGCTGGGACATTGAATGATTGTGAAGACATGTAAAGAAAAAGATAGCCACACTTTCACACACAATTGTTGGTTCTTTCTTCCCATTTATAATATAATTTGGAATGTTTGAAGAGAACTTTGTTAGTCGGGTTTTTCCATTATTCTTTTAAAAAAAGTTTTTTTTTTTTTTTTTTTAGCGTGGCACAAAAGTCATTGATAATACTACTTTCTTACTCCTTCACTTTATTGCTTTTTTATTTTTATAATTTTTTTTTAAATCGATAAAGAATGAGTAGTACAGAGACACATTATTTTTATTGTAACCAACAATAATGTCTATAAAGCTCTATTTAAATTTCCTTGAATTCAATCAGATGTAGTGGGGGCGTACAGCATGTGAGAGATTTCCATATCTACAAGGAAGTTTTCTCCCTAGTATCTTCGTTCAGTGAATTGAAAGAAAAAATAAAAATAAAATTTTTTATTTAGCTAAAATTTTATGGTGAATATTGTGAAGAATACAATTGTGGAGAAATGGTGGGATCTACTTACCGGTTCTATTTAGAAAAGTCTATAGACACAAAATTCCATACTTGACTAATGTGACAGCTTATTAGTAGTAACTAATAAAAAAAAAAAATTGATATTAGTGGTGAGTTCGGAAAACAACTGGTAAACATTTGTCAATTTAGTTATGAAAAATATTGCAATTTTTTTTTTTTTTTTTTTTTGGTTGAGTATGTAGCATTGCTATTTTTTTTTTTTTTATCATGCTTTACATGGATTGGATTTACAGGAAAGCTCCCCTTTTTTTCACACTATAAATTGAAAAAAGCCATAGTGTATGTAGAGATAAATTGTGTCACACAGTTGCTGTATCATATATTAAGTTATTTGATATGAATTCTTATGTTATCTCGTGTTGCAAATGAAACCGTGTTTGCAAGCCCGGGGAACTTCAGTCATTTCACAAAAGGCAACTAAAATTCACAGAGCTTTGTTTATGCTATTTCTTTTGGTAATTAAAAACTGTTTGTTTGGGCTAGTCAAATTTTTTGTCTGCCAAATTAGTAGATTTTAAATTTTGTTCCAATCCATCATGATTCATGTTTAACGTAGTCTAATATTGAAAGGTGTATTGGTCCCTGCTCATATGATATAGCTATATTTTTTAATGTACATGAGCTGCTGCATCTCACAATCATTTTAGACATCTAGTGACTTGTGTACATACCATTAAATCACCGCAATGCTGACTGCTCACATATAAAAGTCCCTTCTATCACAGAACCTAAATATGTGCTTCATTATAAATTACTGAGAATAGAAAGGGACCACTGTTAACAAGATTTTAATCACTATTTACATTCCACCATAATAATATCATTTACATTTTAGCATAATTTTGATATGAAGATAGACCAATGAACTATAAGATCATTATTTTTTTTTCAAAACAAACAAAAATTTCTCTCTATTTTGTTATCTGCTACAAGAATCTCTCTCAATTGTCCTCTCTCTGGCTTTTGACACCTGTAACATCAATAAAAATCCAACTATGCATTCCAAACTAGTTTAGTCTACAAGCCTAGTATGTCTCAATTTCCACCAATTTTAACCAAATATAGATGTGAGACCAGTTGTTTCGGTCTGAAATAGTTATAGGATTTGCAATAATCATGCTTTACAATCAATTTGAGCATAAACATGGTAAATTGTAGCAAGAAGAAGAATAGGGAGCGGGTGGGGTGGGGGAACAATTATGTAGAAAGGAAGAATTTTTTGTACTATAATAACTTGCTTCTGCCAATTAGTGAAACTTGTTTCATGAGCAAGCAGAAATGCTTGTACAATAGACCCTGTCTCTACATCCAATTCAAAGGACTTTTGAGTATACAACAGATAATATGCTCCAAGATTGACATCAGTTTCTATATGTTTTCAGTAGATTCCTTTAGCAATATCAAAGAAGAATCATGAGTGCTACATTGGCCTGATATGCTAATTTAATTTGAAGAAAGATATTAACAATATACTAGTTAGGCCATAACAATCAACTAAACAAATCACAAAAATAATCAAAGAATATTACATCAAGGGTGAACTTGTTTGAAGTTTCCAACAGTGTTTGTTGACTTATTAATTGCAAGGAAATATTCTAGACTGAAGGCTGCATTAATGCTTAGCTAATCATATAGCTTGATTGATAAAAAGTTGTAGCTTCTAAATGTCTCCAAAATTCACACTCATGCTCTCATAGACATTAACTCAGAATCACTATACAAGAGAATTGTGCAAAGATAATTGAAAGTAGTTTGTATTCCATCCAATAATAGCAGACTCAATTGAACGTCATCAATGGAAATCATAATTGAATGTTCAATAAGTGTATAAAACACTATGAACGTTTAGACCCCCAATTTCCAAATTATCAATTCAAGCTTATTATCAAACAATTAATGTGCAGAATATGAACATAAGCATATAACAGAATTGATAAACAATCTAAATCAAATAAAATCATATCCACAGCAGAAATTAAATGGCAAAAATTAAGGGAAGAGAGATGCAAACACAAGGACAACACAACGATGTGTTATCGAAGAGGAAACCGAAACCCTCGGCGTAAAACCTCTCCACCGCCCTCCAAGCGGTAAATAATCTACTAAAGAATTAAGTTGGGATACATGAACAGCAAAAAACCCTCCAAGCCTAATCTACCCAGTGTACCTAAACCCTCCAAGCTCCTACTCCAAAGAGGTTACGCTGAACCTATTTCTTTTTTAGCTTACCGGATTCCGCTATAGCCCAAAGCATCAACCAATATGAAATTGATCCCTTCCTAACTGCTTTCCAAGCACCAAATGGCCTTCTCATAGATGTGGGTATGGTGAGAAAAGGTTTTGGTAATGTACCTCTCAAGGATGTAAAAATGGAGAGGGTGAGAGTAGAGGAATTCGAAGAGTCTCTATGTGAAGATTGGGGATGAGTCAATCTTGTTTTTCTCTAGGGTTTCTCTCTCAAGATTGGGGATGAGTCAATCTTGTTTTTCTCTAGGGGTATTTATATTTGTATGTGTTTGGAATGCGAAGAGTTAGTTTTTCCAAAATAGAGCTGGCTGGCGACTTGGCCTCGCGACTTGATTGAGCCGCGAGTTCTAGTCGCGAGGTAACTAAACGGCCAGACTGGACTTTTTGTCTTGTAGTGCTACTGCTGGCATGACGGTTTAGCTTCTCTGCATGCTTGGCACGTGTGCAACTTCTGGCGGCTTGCAAGCTGCGAGCTACCTTCGAGATCCAGTCGTGAGTCCTTGATTCTTTGCACAATCTTGAGCATTTCTTCACACTCTCTCACACACTACCCTTACATGATTCCCACCTAAATACAGGGTTACTAATTGCTAAAATACAAGCAAATTTGGCACAGAATAAAGCCAACAAGATGGTTGATAAAATTCAACCTTACAATAATAATCGATACGGATTAGAACCCCTTTAAAAGAGAAAAGAAAAGATCCCACTCTACTGTTATTATGAAAGAAGATACAAGGATATCTCACTTGAATACATTTCCAAATCATTATAACTGAAACCATTTATAAATTCAACACAACATACTAGGGTTTTTATCTATATACAATAAAAAAAAAAAAAAAGTCACTGCAGAAATGCTTGTGCACATCCAGTAGTAGTAGTCTCAACTGAAATTCAAGTTATGAAAATCTTCGTTATTTAGTAGCCAGTCGAAGTATAAGTAGGACATGAGCGTCGTCCTTTAAAGACATCAATTGTTATCATGTGCATATATGTGAAAACTTGAGTTAGTATGGTACTATAATTAAAAGTTGAAAAAAAAAAAAAAAAATCACTCATCAACAATCAGTATAGATATGGTAGAGAAGGAAGTACTATGCAGTCTCTAGTTTTCATGTTTCAAAAATTTATGACAAAAATTTCTTTTACTTTTGCCAGCACTACACAAGATGAATATGAAAATTAGCATAATAGTTGAACAGTTACAAATGGGATGCCATAATAGGACACAACCATCTACCTAAGCAAAATCCTTAAAGTTCATCATCATCATAATCATCATCATCATCATCAACTGCATATATGTGAAAACCTTAGTTAGTATGATAATAATAATAATTTAAGTTTAATTTTAAGGAACTCAGAAAGCATAGGGTGATTGGGATTGCTTGGCATGGTGAGCCAAAAGAAGAAAAAGAAAAATGACTTGACTTACTTGCCATTTAACGAAACCAAATGTCTAGTTAGAAAGAAAATAAAATAGAATAAGATTGGATATTAATGGGAAGGATGGTTGAGATGGTCATTACCAGTTAATTTATGGATGGATACTTCTTCCCCAAAGCTCTCAATCAAAGATTGTGCATTTTTTTGGTTAAACTCGTCCACATCTTGCTCGTAGATCAAACTGACCCCACATTCCCACAAATAAGTGGGATATTCATCGCCTTCGGTGTCAAATGAAACAAAAATCTGACTGCATTTACCATTCCCAATAGTAGCAAACCACTCATCACGAAACAAATACAATAGGCAAATACTTTTTTCACCATATATGAAGGTAGTAAAAAGTTCAAAATCCCAGAGATTTTGATACATATCACCAAAGGCCATCACATGAGCTATAATATTATGTGTCTCATCTACCAAACGAAATGATGCCCAGAGAGCGAATCCTATCCATTTACTATTATACCAATCTGAAGGCAGCTCTATGAATATTGACAACTCACTCGTATAAACTATATCTCTCGGATTAATTATCTGAAATTCAGTTATAGATCCATCCTCTTCCCTTTTGGAAGAAGTTCCGCAAACGATTTTACGACAAAGGAGTCCCTGTTGCTGTACCCAAAACACAACTATTGTTAACTGTTATTATTTAACAATTAGAGAGAGAGAGAGAGAGAGAGAGAGAAGAGATTACCTGTAGGAAATAGAACAATATTTTAAATTCCACTCGAATGTCTCTCTCATCACACGGACACCATTGGGAAAGAGATTGTGACCAGCTACTCAGTTTTAGGGAATAACAAAATGTAGCTTCTATAACTCTTACGGTTGATGGAAGCCTTGGCAAAGATTTTAGTTTTGACTCTTTTGGGTAACTTGAATGACGGAGTTTTTCAAGTGAACTCAATTTATGCATGTTTCTAGGAAGACAATTGAGATTTTTATTGAGACTTAGATCTAATAAAGTAAGGGCAGTCAAAAACTCGATTGATGAGGGTGGTACTTCCTTAATAGCAGTCCCACAAAATTTGAGTTTCGATAGGTTTTTCATAATTCCAGTAAATTTCGGAAATGAATTGATTGGGCAATATGAAACTTCAAGAACCTGAAGGGACTGCATTTCAGCAGACATGCTGGGAAGATCACAGAGAGATGTGCAGAATCTCAGATGTAAATACCTAAGCTTGCTGAGTTGTCCAATAGATTGGTGGATCTCAACCAATTGATAGCAGTCAGAAAGGGATAGTTTCTCAAGTATCGGAACACTTGAAAAGTCAGGAGTCTTAATAAGGCTGGTGGCATAAGAAAGTTTAATGAACTTTAACTTGGAAAGCTGTTACCAAAAAATAAAAGAGTTTCCATTAAACGTAGAAATTAATTTAATAAGTAAAGAATTCTTTTAAATTAAAACAGCTTTATAAATGAAAGGAGGAAGCTCAAATACACCGGGAGTGTATTTGTATTTGTAGCTACACTTAAAGAAAAGAGAAATAATAAATAAGTTAAAAGAACAAAATTACCATTACTCCTTCCCAAAGATATTCCAACCTGCTGCGACGCAATTCAAGATGAACAAGCTCCACTGGTTGGGAACTGAATGACAAACATTTTGCAGGACAATAGGGCCATGAAAGATGTCTTAGCTGATTAGGAACATCAAGATGTTTTTGGACATTAGGAAAATGTCGGACAAAGTCGAATACCCCATTATTAATTATCATCAATCTAAGATTAGACATCTTTGATAACACTTCAAGTTCTACAAATTTGAAATCCTCTTTCATGTAACCAACGACTATGGCTTCAACTGCATTTGTTGCCTAAGATTTCAAAAGCGAAGGATTGGTGATTTGCACAATCAAAAGATATTATTGTTTTCAAAATATAAGAAATCATCATTGACAATATATTAGCATGGTAAAATGAGTGTTTTATTCTTGATTTCGTTACATAAATACTTAGGTAACCACTTACCTATTGAAATTTTATTTGAGAGAACTAATTTATTGAACAAAAATATGTTACTATACCTACTCAATCCTATTTACTGAAATAAATTATAGCTTTGTCATTTTTCTTACCATATTGTCCTTCAATACATGAAGCAAGTCATCATTAAGCCACAACCTACTTTGCTTTTCAAGCTTTCCCTTTGATTCAAAACGAACAATTTTTTCACCCATTTCTTGTAGTAGATCATGCATCCGCAAATATTCGTTGTCGTCCACGGATAGGAGAGATTTTTCAACGAGAACACTTATACCAATTCTTGCATTAAAACCACAGTTATCTAATATATATATTACTTCATTTTTCTTGTGATGTCTGAAGAAACAAGCAATATCTAAGAAAATCTCCTTCCACATTTCCTCTAGTCCATCGTAACTTATTTTAAGTATATCAAATATTTCTCCTTTAGTTTTTCTAAAACTGGGCAATGCACTTTCCCATTCTTCTATTGTTCTTCCAAACAAAAAGGAACCCAAAATAACAAGAGCTAATGGAAGACCATTAGCATAGTTCACAACTTTTTGGGAGAGTTGCATATAACCTTTTTTGGGTTGCTCATCTTTGAAGGCTTTCAAACAAAAAAGTTTTAAAGCATCATCAGTATTTAATCCATTGGGATTATATCTATAAGGCACTTCATGTTGGATCAACACACGTTCATCTCTAGTTGTTATAATGATCCAACTCCCCAATCCAAACCAGTCATGCCCTCCAGCCAAATTTTGTAACTGGTCCACATGGTCAACATCATCTATAACAAGTAGAACTTTTTGGCAATGGAATCTTTTCTTGATTTCGGCAACTCCATCATAAACATTACTTACACGTATAATTGTGTCCTTCAAAATGTCTCGAAGAAGTTGTTGTTGTAATTTAGGCAAACCTTTTTTTTTAGAATCTTCCCTAACATTAGCAATAAAGCTAAAACCTTCAAAATTATTACAATATTCATCATAAACAACTCTAGCAAGAGTTGTCTTTCCCAAACCCCCCATGCCATAAATCCCTATCATGCGAACATTATTCTCAAAACCTAAATACGAAGGGATAAATTTCTCCAGCTCAGATTCTATTCCTATGAAGTTTTTAGTAATGCTTGAGGATTTAGAACTCAATTTCTTCATCATCTCTTTCACAATGTGTTGGATAAAATCGGACTCATGCCTGTGAAGAAGATAGAAATTAATTACGTGATGGTCCAAACCAATTATAAAACTTTAGGGGAGAAAGAAAAATATTTGGCAAGGATATTCCTTGGGAGCTATTATTTCATGAATTAGTCAGCTAATTTACTTAGGTTAGCAATAACATTAGATCCGCTAAATTCAAATTCTATTTTGTCTAGAGATACATTGATTGAGCAAAAAATTAAGCATCTCATTGCATGCTTGATAGCTGAGAGAAACCTCATTGGAATATATTAAGTTGAACATGCTAAATAAAAATGTTTAAGACCCTTTGAGGTTACTTGAGTACAAAATATTAATAACAACGGCAACACTCAAATTTTCCAACTAGACAATTGAAAATGTTTTGTATACCGGATAAATGAGTGAAGAGGAGGTATTGGTTTCTATTAATAAAAAATTAAATTTAATGATTTATACCTTTGGCTCAACCTAAATAATGAATGAGCCAAAAATTAAATCTTTATGAGAATTATTGGCTTGCCCACCCTGAATCCAAAATATAACTTGGAAAAAGGTAATTTGGGATGATTGCATAATGTTGAGTTATAAAAGTGTTATAATTCTCCAAAATTTCACTTTGATTGACTTCAATTACTTAGGGGGCCAAATCTTGAAGAATTTATAAAAGTTTTCCTATGAAATGAATGCTCCATTTGTTTTGCCAACAAATTTTTGTTAGAAATTTGACTCGTTGTCATGCATTTGGTTGCAATATTTAAAATGAGCTAAAAAAATATTTTCTATTGTTTGTTTTACAATAAATAAATAAATAAATATATATATATATATATATATATATATATATATATATATTAATTCTAATGGCGGTCAATACCGGTCAATTACCGGTTTAATTATTAAAAAAAAAAAAAAAAAAGGCATTTGGGAAAAAAATCAAATACCGGTCAACTGCCAATTGATGGCGGTCAATAATCCAACCGTGGTGAGAGTTTTTAACGTTGCAGAGTTTATTTGTATTGTAATGATTTGTCAAAGTATATATAATGTTTTGGAAAACCTTTTTATGTTCTGTTCTGTTGGACTTGTTTTCGTTTACTACTGAATACATTTTCTATGAAATTACATTTTATGACTTATCAAACAATAGAAAATGCAAAAGAGAAAAAAGCTTTCCACTTAAATAAGTGGAAGCAAAAGATCCAGCCATAGGCCATTTAATCATGTTGAGCTATCACGTCACTTAATAATGGATCATCTCTTCATAGTGGTATAATTAGTTTCCTTGATTCTCAAAAAAAAAAAAAAAAAAAAGTTTCCTTAATTATAGTCATTAAAAAAAAAAGGGTACCTATCAAGGATTTTCATAGGCGGCTTTGACAAGTAGTATCTAAGAAAAACAATATAAACAATTAAAGTCAGCAAATTTATAATTCCCAAAACGTGATATATATTCTTGAATCAGGTAATTCCATTTTGATCTTTTTGATCTTTTCACAGAGCTTCCCTTAGCCCGAAAGGCGGTGTCTTCAACTCAATCTATTTACAAGTGATTATTTATATAGGGTTATGCTAACGGGTGCCCTTAGGTCAATGGTTAACAGGAAAGTTTTGACACCACTTCTATGAGAAATGAAAAAAACTGTCAAAATATAAATTGTTTTTTTTTTTCCCTATAAAAACTTTCTTTAAATGAATTGTTAACTATTATACTAAAGGCATCCGTTAGCATTTCCCATTTATATATATCAATTCAATACCACTTCTACTGTTCCCAAAAATTTAACAGAATTTTAACTAGCATACCATGATGTAGTTCAATCCATGCATATTATGATATATTCTCATAGCTAATTATATGCTTCATAGTATATGATTTGAAATTTATGGAAATTACCTATTTTGTAGATGCCAACCAGAGATATTAGCCACTTCTTTTAAAGCAGTTCTCCATGTCTCCACCTCCTTTATGTTAACCTCAAAGCATTTTTGGTGATCAATAAAGGCTTGTTCAAAAATTCCTGTTTGTTTCTTAATATCAGATGGCTCCACATTGTAGAAAATTGGCAAAACTATCAACCCTATTTCTTTCCTGCATTCGTTAATCTTGGCAAGCTCTTTCAAGCACCACTTAGAAGATGCATAGTTTTTTGAGAAAATGATGATAGCAATATGTGATTCTTCTATTGCTTCGAAGAGCTTAGAAATAGATTGTCCTCTCTCAAGTTCTTCTTCATCCCTAAAAGTAATAATGCCGTTTCGCTTCAAAGCAGCATATAGATGGTCGGTAAAACTTTTGCGGGTATCTTCACCACTGAAACTTAGAAATACTTCATATTTCCACTGACGTGTTGAAGAAGAAGATGGTGATGGCGATGACTCTCTTTTACGCTTCATTGAAGCTGTTGGAAATTTAGATAAAAGAAGTACAACCAATTAGAAATTAAGAAAAAAAAAAAAAAATTAGGTAAGAAGAAAACATGTGATGTGGGATTTTAATTTCAGGCAGGGAGTGGAAGGATAATGATAAAAAGAGATGATTGTGTGTAAAACTTAGAAGTGAGAACTTACCCATCTGTGACAAGGAATTACAGTAGCAATGGGCTCCAAAACCAACGACTCCGGTTTTAGACAAGCCGACGACTCCTGTTTTGCTCTTTTTTTTTTCTTTTTTATTTTTTATTTTTTATTTTTTGCAAAGAAAGGATGACTGAAAATTATTTAGTTATAGGAAATGAGACAAATAATTTAATTGATTTTTTTTAAAAAAAATACTAGGGAATTTATGCACTCTTATAAAAACTCTAATCTTAAAAAGCAAACAGTTTGATGTGGAATTTTCATTTCAAGAAAAAAAAAATGAAAGGAAAGAAATAAAAAGGGATGAATATGTGTGAAGGACAACTGACAGATTTGGAAATTGAAATTAGAGTTTACTAGTAGTGATTGATTGTAATGCTCGAAACCCAGTTGAAACAAAGGCGGATACAATTGGTATTAGAGCATCCACAGCAGTGGAGCTAAAAATTTAGCTTTTTAGCTCCACCAAAAGTTACTTTATCTATTTTACCTACACACATGCTACAGCAGTGGATCTATTTTAGCTTTCAACACAATAAAATAATATAAACATCATAATAAAATAATATAACTACTACAATAAAATAATCCATCCCACTACAATAAAATAATATATTCACTACCCACAATTATCACAGCCACACACTCCATCAGCAACAACCTTCATGTGACAACCACCGGCAACAACCTTCATGTGACCACCACAGCCCACGGCCACAACCATAACCCAACATAGCCCACGGCAAGAAAAAAAAAAAAAAAAAAAATCAAACCACCACCAACACAGCCACAACCACCAACATAGCCACGGCAAACACAACCACAGCCACCAAACCACCACCAACACAGCCACCAAACCTCCATTTCAACCACAATCCACAATCACAACCAAACCCAACAAAAAATAAAAAAATCAAACACCCAAAAACCCACAAACCCAGCAATCCAAAACCCATGAACCCAAAATTCCCGTCGCCGATCATGGGTCCGTGGGTCCGTGGCGCGCTTGAGTTCGATGGGTCCGTGAACCCACAAACCCATGAACCCAAAAATATTGACCGAGCATAGAGCTTCGATGGGTCCGTGGCGTGCTTGAGTTTGATGATGGCGAGATGGGTCAGCGGCGTGGGACGGCAACTGGGCGACGACGATGAAGATCGGCGATGGCGAAGCAGAGAGTAGACGAGTCAGCGGCGTGGGACGGCAACTGGGCGACGACGATGAAGATCGATTATGAAGATCGGCGACGATGAAGATCGGCGATGGCGAAGATCGGCGATGGCGAAGCAGAGAGTAGACGAGGGAGAGAAAAAAAAAATGAGAAGGAAAGAGGAAGAAACAAGAGGAGCCGGAGAGAGAGAGAGAAAATAAAGAAAAAGGAAAAAATATTTTTTTAATAGAAGTGGAGAGAGAAATTTAATAAAATAATATTTTTTTATTTTAGATGGTATGAACAGTGCACATCTATTTATAGATGTGCACTGTAGCAATGGAGCTAAATTTTTTAGATTTAGCTCCACTGCTGCAGCCAAGTTTTTGTGTTTGTGGAGCTAAATTTTAGCATTATAGCATTATAGCTCCACTGCTGCAAATGCTCTTAGATATCTATTGCCTGTTTAATAAAGGAATGGACTCTGTTATTTATTTCTTCTGGTCCGTGAGTTTGTGTCCACAACTTCAATATCTCCTGATTCTCAAAAAAATAAAAAATAAAAAACTTCAATATCTCCTTAAAGCTGTTGGGAATGTAGATAAAAGAAGTACAACCAATTAAAAAATAATGAAAAAATAAAAAAAAATAAAGACAAAAATAATTAAATTAGGAAAGAAGAAAACATGTGATGTGGGATTTTAATTTCAGGCAGGGAGTGCAACGATAATAATAAAAAGAGATGATGGTGTGTTAAAACTTAAAAGTGAGAACTTACCCATTTGTGAGAAGGAATTACAGTAGCAATGGGCTCCAAAAACCCCCTGAAACTGAAAACATTCCGGTTTTAGTAAAGCCAACGACTCCTGTTTTGCTTTTTCTTTTTTTAATTAATTAATTTATTATTATTTTTTTGCAAAGAAGGGACGACTGAAAATTATTTAGCTATAGGAAATGAGACAAATAATTTAATAGATTTTTTTAAAAAAATACTAGGGAATTTATGCACTCTTATAAAAACTCTAATCTTAAAAAGCAAACAATTTGATATCGAATTTTCATTTCAAGAAAAAAAAAATGAAAGGAAAGAAATAAAAGGGATGAATATGTGTGAAAAAGGACAACTTACAGATTTGGAAATTGAAATTAGAGTAGACTAGTAGTGATAGATTGTAATGCTCAAAAGTTTCGGTTTGAACAAAGGAAGAGAAGATCTGAAGACGAGGAAGATGAGGGGAACAAATTAAAAGAGATGAAGATGAAGTTGAGACTTGAGAGAGTCTGAAAAACTGAGAAGAAAGAAGCTGTGTAAGGTACTATGAGTATTACCAATAGCTTATCTATATCTAATTTTTTTTTGGAAAAAAACTCCACTGTTCACCCCCAAAAACCCTCTCCAACAACTTCTCCATCTCCATTTTTTAGATTAAGCCAACAGCTTCTCCATCTCCATTTTTTTTAGATTAGAATTGCTACAGTACTTCTTTACAAATAGAGAACACTGTAGCAATTACTCTAAACAATATTCTCCCTTAAAATAATACCCGATTGAATAAAAAAATAATTATTTCTCTCTCATTCCTTTTCTCTTTCGTTCTTCACTCTCTCGTGCTTCTCTATCTCAACGGTTACAAACTAAAACATACCACAATCAAAACAAAAACACAAAACCCAATCGAAAGATTTGAAACACAAAAACAATCTTTCTCATAAGCCTAATGAAATCTGAACAATAAAATAAAACTAATCAAACTAGAACAAAAAAAAAAAACATGTAGAACGCCGATCTCCAGCAATCTCACAGTTTTACATGCACATGGATGCTCGAGATTGATCAGTCTCTTCTCGCTGTCTCTTGCTCAAAGTCTAAAAAAGCTGAAATGACTCTCTCTTGACTGATCTGTGTAGAACGCCGATCTCCACTACTCTACCGATGATCTATGTGTGTATGAGAGAGAATTTGTTTGTGTGAGATAGAGGGAGAGAGTGTTCTAGAATCAAGTCGAAGTAGAAAAGTAAAAAAAGAGAGAGCTAGAGAAAGAAAGGGAGAGAGAGATAGTTGAAGAAATGATCAGGAATGAACAAGAAAAAGAAAAAGAAGGGTAGATAGAGATAGGAGTGGGATACATGTGTGGTGGAGAAAAAACCAAGAAAAAAAAATACGGATGAAATTAAGAAAGGAATAATAATATAAAAAATAAGAAATGGTCATTAAGAAATGTTACCACAATATTTTCACAATAAATCTTAAGTAATAGATTGTTATTAGTTAATATTGATCAATAAAAAAATAATTTCAATGGTGGGTTCAAATTAAAACTAATAACAACTTTCCACATAAGATTTTGATTTGATTCTTGTGAAAGTATTGTGAAAAATATAATTGTTGGGAATGAATATAGGAAGAATAAATGATAATAAAAAAAGAATAAAGAATGAATTAATGAAGAAATAATATTTAAATAAGATGGAGGAAAAAATAAAGAATCTGTTAGAAAATATATTTAAAAAATTAGATAGATAAAAACTAAATATCACTATTTATTTTTCAAACAGCATAAAAATTTAAAGAATCCGTCGGAGATAATCGGCTGAAAATGCTCTTATACTACTTTCTTGAGTCATTTGGCTGAATATTGCTAAATTCGGAATTTATTTGCGTTATAGGCACTGTTCCAACTTATTTAGGGAAATGAGGAAAGAGAGTGAATTTCGGCAACAGTGTTGTCGAAATTCAACAAAAGTATGAGAGAGAAAGAGAAAAAGTGGGAGAGAGAATATTTGGTAATGTGATTACCGAAATTCCTGCTGCCCAAACAAGCTGTGTGTTCAAAAAAGAACCCAATTGTGGCAATGCCATTGCCGAAATAGGGGAAGAAAAAAAAAATTGTGGCAATTGTGGCAATGCCATTGCCGAAAATAAGAGGGGAAAAAAAATAGTGGTTGCCGAAATCTGGGAAGGAATTAAAAAAAAAATGTTACGTCTACAATATTTTCACAACAAATCACAGGTGATTAGTTATTATTAGTTTAAATTTGAATTTAAGATTGAGATTACTTTTTTAATCCAATAATAATAACCTGCCAGTTAAAATTTGTTGTAAAAATATTGTAAAAATTGTGTGCACATATCATTTCTTAAAAAAAAAAAAGAAAAAAAAAGTGGAATAGAATTGTGGCAATGGCATTGCCGAAATAGGAGGAAAAATTATTTTTTTCCCCTCCTATTTCGGTAATGCTATTGCCACAATTCCATTCCACTTTTTTTTTTTTTTTTAGAAATGATATGTGAACACAATTTTTACAATATTTTTACAACAAATTTTAAGTGGTAGGTTGTTATTGTTGGATTAAAAAAGTAATCTCAGTATTAAATTCAAATTTGAACTAATAATAACTAATCACCTGTGATTTGTTGTGAAAATGTTGTAAAAATATTGTGAACGTAGCGCTTTTTTTTTTTAATTCCTCCCCAGATTTCGGCAACCACTATTTTTTTTCCTCATATTTTCGACAATGGCATTGCCACAAATTTGTTTTTTTAACCCCCCTATTTCGGCAATGGCATTGCCACAAACCAATTGAAAATTTTTTTTCCTCTTATTTCGGCAATGCCATTGCCACAATTTCCACCTTTTTTTTTTTTTTTTAAGAAATGATATGTGCACACAATTTTTACAATATTTTTATAACAAATTTTAACTAACAGGTTATTATTATTGGATTAAAAAAGTAATCTCAGTGTTAAATTCAACTTTGAACTAATAATAACTAATCACCTGTGATTTGTTGTGAAAATATTGTAAAAATATTGTGGATGTAACATTTTTTTTTTTAATTTTTCCCCAGATTTCGGCAACCACTATTTTTTTCCCCTCCCATTTTCGGCAATGGCATTGCCACAAATTTTTTTTACTTCCCCTATTTCGGCAATGGCATTGCCACAATTGGTTTCTTTTTTGAGCACACAGCACACACTCGGGCAGTAGGAATTTCGGTAATCACATTATCGAAATTCAAAATTTTCTCTCTTCCACTTTTTCTCTTTCTCTCTTATACTTTTGTTGAATTTCGACAGTACCGTTGCTGAAATTCACTCTCTTTCCTCATTTCCCTAAATAAGTTAAAACAGTGCCTATAATGCAAATAAAATCCGAATTTAGAAATATTCAACCAAATGACTCTACTTTCTTAGTCCTTCACTTTATTGCTTTTTTATTTTTATTATTATTTTTTAAATCGATAAAGGGGGAATAGTGCAGAGACAAAGTTTTCGTGGTAACCAGCTACGAAAGATTTCCATATGTCTATTTAAATTTCCTTTTTACAGTCAGTCGTTGTGGGGGCATTCCACGTACGAAAGATTTCCATATCTATTATAGATCTACAAGGAAGGAATGGCAAATTTAGTAAGGTCATAGTGACATCCAGGCCTGGACTAACGGATTTGGAGGCCTAAGGTAATATCTTAAAATGGGTTTTTATTTTTTATTTTTTTATCACATAAATAATATTTTACTAGTGTTTTATTTAATAATTTTTAAATTAAAAAAGTCATTATTTTTACTTTTTAACATGATTTTTTTTTTTGTTGGGAAAAATGCTAAAATTATAACAAATTTAGCTACAAAATACTTACAAACTGATGGAGCAACAAATGTGATTAATGACATTTCAAGAAGATAAAAAACAAGTATTTGAATGAATAATTCTAGGGAATATTATAAATATACAACATAAGGCTTACAAAGATGTATCACCAATCACAAAAAGTAATTCAAAAATGCATTTAATAGGTTGCTGATGTCCACCGATCATATTTATTGTCACATCAATCTGTAAACGATATATAGTAAAATTTATATTGTAGTATTTATAGAATTTTCCTATTTGTGATTAGTGACACATCTATTTTTAAGACCTATGTATTTAAATTTGTTTTATCTCTAATATTATTTAATTCTTTGGACCTTCTTAAAAGTGGGGGAATTAAAATGTAAAATTATAATTTTTTCTCTAAATAAAAAAAAAATCAAAATTTCCCCTGAATTTGGGACCACTCTCTGGTAGGAGACTTAGGTGATGGCCTAGTCGTAGGGCTAACCCTATTGACACCTATTTCTTTTTGTTGGGGTTTAGCTTTAAAGTTGTCTCTCTTATTTACGCTTACCATAACTTAAATAAACAAATACATAAAAGCCTTGTTAGAGCCTCTGAAAAATTCACAACTATTCAATTGAATTAATTCACTTGGGTTCCACAACAATACAATTAACAAAAGGGATTCTATGTTTTTTTTTTTCTTTGGTGAGTTTTTATGTGTTTGAATCTTGCAACAGATTTACTACTATTATTTTTGTTTTTAATGAAATAGATTGGTTTTTCATTGCTTCATATGATGAATATCGTGAAGAATACAATTGTGGAGAAATGGTGGGATCTACTTACTGGTTCTATTTAGAAAAAGTCTATAGCACAAAAAATTCCATACCCGACTAATGCGACAGCTTATTAATAGTAACTAATAAGTAAAATAATGATGTTAGTGATGAGTTCGGATAAGAACTGCTAAAAATTTGTCAATTTAGTTGTGAAAAATGTTGCTAATTTTTGTTGTTGAGTATGTAGCATTGCTATTTTGTTTATCATGCTTTAAATGGATTGAATTTACAGGGCAGCTCCCCTTTTTTTCACATTGCGAATTGAAAGAAGCCATAGTGTATCTAGAGATAGATTGCGTCACAGCTGGTGTATCATATATTAAGTCATATGATATGAATTCTTATGCTATCTCTTTTACTACAAATGAAACCGTGTTTGCAAGCCAAGGGAACTTCTATCGTTTCACAGCCAGTAACTAAAATTCACAGAGCACTGTTTATACTATTTCTTTTGGTAATTAAAAACTGTTTGCTTGGGATAGTCTAAGTTTTATCTACCAAATTAGTAGATTTTAAATTTTGTTCCAATCCATCATGATTCATGTTTAACTTAGTCTAATATTGAAAGGTGTATCAGTACTTGATCATATGATGTAGCTTAAAGAGATTAAATTGGGTCCAGAGCTGGCATAAAACTAGTGTAATATTGATGGGTTTGGATTTTTTTTGGGATGTTAATAACACTGTTTTCACACCTGGACCAGACCGGGAGGTCAGATCGGAAAAACCGGGAATCAGATTGAAATCTGGTTTTTTAAGCATTGAGAACTGGGCATATGTGGCAATTCTGTGAACCCCTAAAATTGGGGTTGGACCGCATGGTTCATGCAAAACCGGTGGCAAGAACCATGAGGTCCAACCCCTTAGCAATTTTTTTTTTTTTTTTTTTTAATAAGAGCAACTTAACACAATTTTATTCATCTTAATTTAATTATCCATCTCTTACAAGGAATAAAAAAAATTATAATTAAAATCCTTCAAAGATATTCAACTTTACTTCAAAAATTAATCATAAATTTTAATTTTTTTTATGGTTATTATTTTATTTTATTAACTTTCTTATTTAATTATTAAATATATGCTTGAAAATCATTAAATTTCCCTCACATATATAGATATATTAGTCAAATTTTCTAGTTTTATAAATTTAATATTTATATTTAGGCTTTAATTAATTATTAAATTAATTATGACATCATCATGATTCGACCCCAATTCAACCTTGGTTCAACCTCAAAAACCTTGAACCTCTCCCTTTTACGGTTCAATGAATGGTCCGGGTTTCAAAACCTTGGTTAATAACTTGATTTGTTATGGGTTTTCTGTATTTTGGTATCTTCATGGGTTTTGGTTGGATTCCTAAGTGTTAGGGTTTTGGTTGGATTTCTAACTTGAATCTCTCCTTTTTACGGTTCAATAAACGGTCCGGGTTTCAAAACCTTGGTTAATAACTTGATTTGTTATGGGTTTTCTATATTTTGGTATCTTCATGGGTTTTGGTTGGATTCCTAACTTGATTTCTCGAGAAGCTGTCGAGATTGCTTAAAAACAGTTTTTGAAGAAGGGAAAAACACAGATATGAATACAATCAAGCATGCAACTCAACCAAGGATCCAAACAGCATTTTAAGTCCTCAAAATAATCTCTTAACAACAATTTTAAGCACATAGATCCCAAACACACACACACACACACACACACACACACACACACACACACACACACACACACACACACACACACACACACACACACTAAACAAGTCTAACTAATTTTATATTTCAAAAACAAGTTAAGACAATTTAGTGAGCATACATTAACACATGTAAACCTTGTGATGGCCAAATCACATTGTACCTACACATGTATCAGGAATAGCAAAGAATATTGCGTGTTGTATGTGAAAAACATCACAAGATTGCATAAGTGTATACATGTTATAACAATTTGAGATATGGGAAAATCACTTTAACTCACACACAATCATAACTGTTTGGTGGGGACTATCACCTTCGAGGTACATCTTATAACTCCCACATCTCCTAGAATACATGCTTGCAATCATATTTAAAGCATTTTGATCTTTTTGCTTTTTATTTTTCTTTGCATATTTTTCTTTTTAAGCAAATCATGCATGGACATATAAGAGAGAGAAAAGAAATACCCAATGATGTTAAGCATTTGACATTCTAATTTTGTTATGCTGAAGCACACAAATGTCATTGACATTGCACTTTTGTTATGCCGAAGCATACAGATGTCATTTCATGATTGGTAGGCAACAGTGGTGAGATGGTTATTTATGCCTTTCTTTTAGGATTTTCTAGTCCTTTCCGTCAAAAAGAGTGATACGAGTGTTAAGTACAAGAGATCACTTAACCTTACTCATCACAAACACGAGCCACAAAGCTCACTTGCTTAGTTGTGCATAGAGATGCTCATCTAAGCTACAAGAGATACAAAGTTTAGAAAACTTTGTTTCAATGGCCATTCAAGGTACACAAGTACCAATGTACATAAAACACATACTGTTTTTGTACTTTTTCAATTTTTTTTTATTATTTATTTTTATATCAAAAACAAAATAAACAAAAATGAAAACAAACAAAAATATGTTAAACAAATCAAAGCATAAAAACTAGACTGACTTAAAATAAAAGCAAAACACACAAGTTATACAAAAACAAAAACACAAAGAGAGAGAAGAAAGTGATAGAATCACTTGGAGCCCTTTTCCTTCCACACCTTGGAAGAACTTTTACTTTGATTAAACCCTTGAGTCGGGGGTGAGGGGGAAGAATTGAAACCGTTCAAGTTCGAAAGGAACATGAGGGCTTTGAGAAGATCTCCAAAGGGAGCAAGAGAGGATTGAAGCTGATTCTGGTTTTCAGATGCTATCATGCCATTGCTTTGTTGAATGGCTAACCACTTATAGCAATTTGGTCGAGTATAACTGGTAACTCCACAATGATGACAGAGATGCTGCTTCTTTTATTTAGGCTTTTGAGAGTTAGCCTTCTTAGCCCTAAGGTTTTTAGCTTCCTTCTTATCTTGCTTAGGGGGTACTCCTAAGATAGATTTACCTCTGTCTATGTTCTCACTAGCTAAATCATTTTTAAAATCATTGTTCTCAATTTCAACGTTATTACTAAGAGGAACAAAAATAGTAGTACTAGTAGAAGCAGTATTAGAAGAAGAGAAACCATACCCTAAGCCTGTTCAATCAGAAACAGATTTCTGAAGACTGAGCATCTCATCAAGCTTTACACTTGAAGTCCTTTCCAATTGAGCTTTGACTTGAACTAGCTCCGCTTCAAGCTTCTTGGTCTTCTTAGCCAAGAAATTATTTTCAAACCTCAATGCTCCAATAGTCTGATTAGCTTCATCAAACTTTGTGGAAAGCTCTTCACGATCAAGTTCCACATCACTGAGCTTTTTGGTGGCCAGCCTATAAAGTTTCTCATGTTTCTCAGAAAGCTTGTATAGTTTCTCATAGGCTGTATGGTTATCATCTTGATCATCCATCTTCTCAAACTTGGACTCCACCAATTCCTCTTCTTCAATCACATCTTCAACAATCCCTTCAGTAGGATTGACAGTGGCAGTAAAGGCATTCAGGATTCCATCATCGTCATTGTCGAAATCATCCTCAGGCTCGGTGTCGCTCAAAGTAACAACAAGTGCCTTGCTTTTCCCAATGCTCTTGAGATATGTAGGACACTCCTGTTTCATAGCCTTGACACCCAAAGCACTTAGGTCCTACAAGAACAGTGTATTGACCGCCATCCCTAGCATCCTTCTTCCCTTTGTCTTGACTCTTGAACTGAGAAGAACTGGATTGCCTACAGTCCTTGTCGAAGCCCTTCCTATTGGCATTCTTCATGAACTTCTTGAATTGCCTGGTGATGTAGGACTTCATCTTAGAATCTTCATCGTCTGAAGACTCATCCATGTCACTGCTCTTGGCCTTCAAGGCCATGCTCTTGCTCGACTTACCAATCCTTGTTAACCCTAGCTTGTAAGTCTGCAGATTACCAACCAGCTCTGTCAAAGGAATCTTGTCAATGTCCTTTGATTCCTCGATCGTCGTAATCTTGGCATGGAATCTCTCAAGTAGAGATCTAAGCACCTTTCTCACAATCTTGGATTCAGGAATGATTTCCCTAAGATTGAAAGTTGAGTTCATTATGTCCTTGAGCTTGGCATAGAACTCATCGAACGACTCATCCTTCTCCATCTTAATCTCTTCGAAGCTTGTAGTGAGCCTTTGAAATTTCGAATCCTTAATAGCCTTAGTTCCTTCATAGGTTGTCTAGAGGATGGTCCATACTTCCTTTGCAGTTTCAATGAAGGATATCTTCTTGAATTCCTCATTAGTGACTGCATTAAACAAAGCATTCAATGCTTTGCTGTTGAAGTTTGCCGCCTTGATCTTGGCTTCATCCCAATCAGCCGGCGCTTCCTTTGGCTTGGTCAAACCTATCTCAACAGCTTGCCACACCTTCTCATCTAGAGACTGCAAGAAAGCTCTCATGCGTACTTTCCAGTATGTATAGTTAGTGCCATCAAATAAAAGAGGTATGATTAAAGACTGTCCTCTATCCATGACAAACAGGGGTCAATGGATCAACATAACAAAGATTAAAATCTAATCAAAGTGTGCCTACTCTGATACCACTTGATAGGCCAAAAACGAATTGACCATTTGTGATAGATTAATTGATTAATTAGCCAAGTTTATTAATTAATCAAATTAACATGCAAACGCGTGGTAGCACAAACAAATGACCAATAAACTAAGTATGCAGCGGAAAATAAATTGACATGGTGATTTGTTTACGAATGGGGAAAACCTACACGGCAAAAACCCCACCGGGTGATTTTAAGGTCATCACTCCCGAAATTCCACTATTATCACAACAAGTGGTTACAAGTAAAGGAATCTCAGTACCTTTTACCAATCTACAGTTGAACCCTTACCCCAATATCCAATTAAACTTGTTCTATAGTAACAATTTCTCCTTTTGATGCACGGCTCCCAATACGTGACTAACTAATTGCGCGGATCCCAATACATGACTTCAATTACCAACTAGAGAAGGTTGTTGGCTGCAAAGTTCTTCAGTTCATCCCAACGATAAAGATCAAGAAGATGCTTGGTCATAAAACCCTACGATGCACAAACACAGCAACTTCTTCACAAGAATGATGAACTAGGGCAAATTCTGTCTCCGGTCACAAATTGTTTAAACAAACTTTGCTCAACACTTGTGCAACTTGTGTCCCTTTTGACGGCCCTTAAAATAATCATTTTATATGTCTAGGGTTGTGAGAAAAGAAAACCCAAACACATAATCACGGATTAGAGTCAAAACAGAACTGAAATTCTGTTTTTCATTAACCTCGACAGATACCCTATCTGTCGAGTTGCTGTTGAGCTAAACAGCTCTTTAAGCTCGATAGATGGCTAGTTGTCGAGCTTTAATGACAGACACTTTTCAGACTTGAATCTTGGACAGACTTGCATGGCTTCAACACTTGATCTTGAAACATAGTTTTTTGAAGTATTAAACACATCCTAAATCTACCCAAATACAAATAAAGTGCGTTTTGTCAAAGGATTAGCCAATTACATAAAATAGTGACATATGTTCCTAACAAGTAAATCACATATGTCCTAACAATTACCTAACTACCTTAATAAAATTCAAAATGATGTTACTTCTTGTATGACAGAAGTTTTGACTGTTGAATAATGTGAGAAAAGAGAAATCAATAGGAAATCTAAAAATTTTATTTTTCCAAGGGTGCAGTGTAATAATTTTTCTTTGTCTATATGAAATTTATAAAGGAAAAACTTGTTTCTTTGTCTTGCAGCTATTTTAGACCCCGTACTTACTCTCATATTAAAGGAAAACCTTGAATTTTGAAGAAAGTAATTTCGCACTCTACTGAACATAATAGGACTAACTTAGTCATTTGAAATGAGAACATAAGATGCACTATAAATGAAAAGGAAAAAAATAAAAACAACAAAAAATTATTTTTGCTATGAAAAATTTAGTTTTGGTGATTAGAAATTAAGCAAGACCAAGAAGCCAAATGGTCCTTGCTCTATATGGTTAGGGTCCTTTCGATTGACTATATTTTTTCCAAGCCTCAAGGATACTAGCTCGTGACTTGTAGATTTGATATACTTTATCATTTTTCATATCTCCCATTTTGGTTCATCCATGTAAATTAAAACGATTATTTCATAAATTTAAATTTAACTTTTGGTTAGCTGCTACTTTTGTAGGCCATAATAGGCTTCCAACTATTGCATTTACGCGTAAACAAAAAAACTATGTCTCAAGGGATATCTAGTATTGATGTTTGGGGTCCTTATTTTACAATCCAATGAGATGGTATGGAATTTCTACCCCAACATATTGGCATCCTTATTTTACAATCCAATGACATGGTATAGAATTTCAACACCAACATAAGTTATGAACTTTTGGTCCTGGAAACAATTGGTAGCCATCTACTTTTATTAATCTCTAGACTCCTTTGTAGCATATAAAACGTAAATTGTTAGAAAAATGAGTGTTTTATTTTATTTCGTTTGGTAGTTTTCTTCTTGGGGACTTTTTGCTTTCAAGTTTCTAGTTTTGATGAAGTGATACAATATATAGGAATTTGTTGGTTTGTTGCACTTTTCTTTAGGGTCTATTAGAATTTTAGTTTTGTAACAACCTATCGTCTAGTTTGGTTTTGTTTTTCTAATACTTATATTTTAATATGGATTTCCCAACAGGTACCAAACTAGAAGAAACCATGGTAGTAGGGGGCAACTTGACTCAGCTTGGTAAAGTGGGTGCAAGATTAGTAGTAAGAAAGATGGCCCACAAACATCTTAGTGCTTGTACAAGGATCATGCTCCCTAGTCCATTGTCATTGCAGATAAACCAGTAGATGCTTCTTTGGTTGGTTATGGAACCAAGTATGAGAGCCACTGTAGTGGATCAGATATAAGGCCGATGCAAAAATCTAATATGCCATTTGCAAAGAGAATTATAGCTCTTTTTGGAGGGAGGATAAATTTGATCTTGTTATTATGTCAAATTAGTCGCAAATCCGCGTGATGCATGGAAAAATTTGAAACACAATGTAATAAAAGAAGTTATCTCTTATTTTATAGTGTGAGAACTATTAGACCAAGTTGTAACCATATAGTCTTTGTGAATTACTATACATATACATGCGAATCAACTTTTATAGGTATATTTTTCTCTGAAACATAGATCAACATTTCTTTCTTTCTCATAATCAATAAATCATATATCATAAAGTGAAAATATAAAATAAAATAAAATTCAAAAAGCAAACTTTTTTTTCATCATATGAGCATTTGAATAAATCCCGCAATATATAACTCTTCAAATTCATAAATTGTATGATACTTAGATTATATAGTAAAATAAGACCAACCTATCCATCATGACATTGTAGTATCATCTAGATATAATTATATAAAAGTCATGTTTTGTTGATCTTGTCTCATTAACCAAAAGTAACATCTATATAGCTAATAAGATCTTTAGAGAGTAACATATGACGGAAAATTCTTAGTTTCAATAGCCGATTATAGATATATAAGTCATTCAACACAAACGTCTACCAGAAGATAGAATCTATAACTTTAATACAAAAATTTGGCAAAATGATTAAATAGTATACTACCTTCAACTTAGTGAGATTAATATAATGTTTTATAGGGAGTGCACACATTCAACCAAGGGGAATTAATTAAAGAATCTTTTACCACTATCAACTATGTTAGTTTGCTCTTTGCTTTTTATGGTTTCTCACTTTTCAGAATGAAGGTGACATTGACATATTTAAACTATGACAATTATAGAGTAGTTATACAAAACTATTCAAAAACTATTGTTCAAAACTTTGTATAGATAAATTCATTTTCCTATTCCATATGTTGTACGTACTTATGGAATTTAAAAGTTCATTTTCCATTAAGGCTTGCAATACAAAAACTTCATCATAGAAATCAACCCTATTGAAAGTTTATGCGGTGTAATGCTTAATTAGTCAAAAGTGGGGGCACATTAGGCATTATGTCTGTTGTTTCTACAACATAAGCTTAATTTGGTGCTATGTAATAGAATTTGTGCAATTTCAAAATCACAAAGAGACTAAAAGGTGAAAAAAAATATATTAATTCAAAAACGTTAAATGAATTAAGCATTGCATATATGAAAGATTTAAGCAAATAATGGGACATCAAATGTTATTCAAACTAACACAAACTCAAACCTTCTTTTATTTTTATTTTTTATAGGTAGATAGTGGTGGAGCCATGGAGGGGGGATGGTGGGGTTTGAACCACAAATATGGGACATCACAAAGAATGTATTTACCTCTAGGCTATCATTTGCACCCCCAAAAATTAATCTAGGAGGCTAGACAAATGAATAATTGGGATTCCAACAAAGAATTAATCAAGTTCCTCAAGTATCTATACATAAAAACATTAATAGCATAATGATGCTCTAGAGTAAATTATATTTTGTCTTATTCTTTTTTTGATATTTTCCTTAAAGAAGATCAACTAAGCAAAATAAAAACTTAACAAAAAAGCTCAAATGAACTAAATTTGCGTTGCCAATTCCAAGTCAAATAAGAGTAACAAAATTCAATATCATTAAAAAATTTGGGAAGAAAAATAGCAAAATCACTTCACATAGACTAAATGCAAGAATACCAAAAAGAAAGGGAAAAAAAGATCATTTCTATTTGGGCGTTTTGTTCACCTCAATGGTCATCTTATTGCCGACTTAACTTTGAAAATCTCTGACAAAAACAATTGATGTCTTCTCAAAATGGTGAAAACTAAAGCTTGATTGAAAAATGTGGAGAACAATTAGTATTGAGCTAATTTTTTTGTTGTAGATGATGGGGTGATCGTGTCTAGAATGTACATTGGTAGATAAAATATTGTAAAGCTCAAATAAATAATTGATGTGTGAATGAGAGAGAAAAAATGTTGTGAAAAACTGAAATTTGGAAGAGGAAACATTGTAACTGTAGATAAACAAAGAGATACAAAACTCATCTTTGGGTTGGAGATTATACTTGTAATTTTAATTGTATCCACTAAAAAGATAATGAACTATTCAATTTTAATAATTATTTGAAATTAGAAAGAAGAAAACGAAAAGTTGAAAGCAATTTGTTTGGCAGAATAGTTAAACATTTGTATCTAATATATAGTAACATTTGTAATTTGAATATTTATAATTAGATATTTAGTTTAATAACTCTACCTTTTATCCATCTTTTCAAAGAACACAAACCTTAAACATTCAATATAAAATTAAGAAATGCAAGTCTTGAAACTTATATATATTTTAATCCTTCATTAGTTAAAGATTTATCTCGGTGAATTTTTGCATTGTCAGATGCAATTTCAAGAAATTTAAGATTCTTTTAACAAATTTCAAATAATTAGTTTTAAAGTTAAGGATATTTTTGAAAAGATATTAACATGAGCAGTTTCCAACAATAATCATTTGGTTCTTATTTTACTTACAATTATTATGAATTGTAAAGAAAATTTTCAAATTTCAACAATTATTGAGAAATTAATTGTTGAAATTTGTCATATGTCAATCCAAATATGACACATAACACCATATCATCCAAACATAGCACACTTACAAAGGATAATGACTAACATAGGACAATGTTAAAGTGAAAATTCAATTAATAAGATTTTGTATTGCATAGAAATTATTACCAACTATAATCACACAAACGAATGTAACAAAACAAAACGTAGAGGTGAGAAATATATATTACCAAAATTATAGACATTTGTATATATCAAAGAAATGATTATTACACATATATAGAGTTGGAATATGATCAAAATTATAAGAATCTATTAACACAAAGAGACCGAAAAATCAAAATAACAATCTAGATATTTTTGATTTGGTGATTGTAATAAAATATTGAATTGTGAGAATAGAGTAAGAAAGAGAGAGAATAGAAGCTTACTAAGTAGATCTTTCAAATTCATTAAAATATGAGTCTTTAGAGAGAGACAATTTTGCCATTGGAGAAATGCCAAGTTATTCTATTTGGCTTTCATAGACAAAATACGCCAAGGAGATAAGTTTTATGCTAAGAAAAATTGACATATATACACAATATTTTTTGTATAAAATAGTTCAAACTTTTATGTCTATCTAAAAAGATTGAAATTCCAAGCTACTTTGAAAGTCACTACAATTCTCTTTCACCCTCCGTTAAAAATTAAAAAACAAACAAAAATGATGACAACATAATTGAGTTTTTGTTTAGTATGAAATCTATTTGTTGTAAGGGCCAAGCTTAAGGGCAGAAAAAAAAGGGCATCAAAAGATATATATATATATATATATATATATATATATATATATATATATATATATATATATATATATATATAAGTTAGATAGATAAATACAAACATGATACGCATAAAAGTATATATAATATGAGAGAGAGAGAGAGAGAGAGAGAGAGAGAGAGAGAGAGCGAAAATAATAAAGGCATGCATTTTTTACATAAATTTTTTACAAACCAAAATTCATATATGTAAAGAAAATAAGTCTAAATACATAGCCAGGAGAAGAGTTCATGAATATTAATTGCAAAACAAATAGACAGGGGTGCCAGTGCCAATGGTTGGTAAAAAAAAACAATTTGTCTTGTGACTAAATGAAAAAGCACAAATAATTGTTTAAAAAAAAAACATGAGTTACATTGGTTGGTTGGCTACCTTCTAGAAACATAACATCATACACATTGTGAGCAATTTAGCATTTAGTCTTAATGTTAAACAAAAAATACAAACCATTCAAAAAGTCATTAGAAGTTGCGATACAAATATAGTGATAATTCAGCATTGTGAAACACACCTAAACAAAAATCAAGAGTGATATGTAAAAGAAATTGACTACCAAAATTTCAATAAAGAATCAAAAAATTCCTCTAGGATTGTAAGTAATAATCAACAGTGGAATTGAATTCTTGATAGTTTGCACACCTTTGTCTTGCATTTTTGCTAGCCATTGGCTAAGTATGGAAATTTTGGGGGGGGGGGGGGGGGGGGGGGGGAACTAAAGTGGAGAGAGAGAACTTACATTCAAAATATATAAGATTTGGATTAGCTATTAAAAGTGGACGGATGATCTGGATAGAAGACTCTAACTCTGCATTTACATTACAAAGAAACTGTTTTGCTTCCAAATTCCAATTTTGGATGGAAGGATGTGAATAGTCATAACTAAAGATAATAACTCATGTTGTATGGATAACAATTGAGAAGATTTAGTACTTAGTAGTAGATGAATAGTTATCTTTTTTTTTTTTCTTTTTTTTTTTGAGAAGGAGATGAATAGTCATCTTCATAGAGTGCATCAACATGTTTGTCCATGATCTATATTTAATTTTTTGATGAACATGATCTATATTTAATTATTTTATAAAAAATAGAGAGAAATTATAAAGGAAAAAAGTATTTAAGAAGAAGTATGAGGTGGCTCAACAGGAGCATAGCAACATTAAATGCTACGCTTCAGCTTATATATATATATATATATATATATATATATATATATATATATATATATATATATATATATATATTTATATATATATATATTTGTTTGTTTAGACCCCTTAAATCAGATTGTTTAACCTAATATATTAGCCAAGTGATTACTTAGGTTAATTATTTAGATCTAGGTTAAACAATAATAAATCATATCATGCACAGCTGTGGAAAAGTAAATAACACCATGATATGATGACTTAGGAAAACTAATGAAACGAATCGTCTCAAAGTAAAAACTTAGGGAGGATTTGACCTAGCTATCCTCAAGGTAAAGCAAATCCACTATAAGAGAATTGGAGTTTTTACAATCAGATTTAAACCTAAATCTATTGCTACCTCAAGTAGTAACTTATTGACACGACCACGTGCAAGCTCCATCCACCGACTCGTTCTCTTCTTGGACTTACTACAACACAAGCACCTACGCTTGTGACTTTGAGATCCCACTCAAAGGTTTCAGATCAGCTTCTTTTGTTGATCTTTGTAGCAGCAACTAGGTTCTACCAACGCTTGATTGTAGATCTTGCTCTGGTAGACGCTTGTGTAGTTAGAAGGTACAATACCTCTCAGGTCTCACAAAGAGTAACACACAAGACTTCCACAAGTCTCCAAAACGTAGCTAGGGTTTCCCTTTTTTATGTGGATAAGTTAGATTGAAACCCTAAATGTTTTCGCGGGTTTGGGTCTTGTTTAAAATTTTTGCAGAATCTGATTTTTGCAATTCTCGATCGGTCAAATCTAATTTTTGATTGATCGAGCTTGGCAGATTCTGACTCTTCCTTTCTGTAGTCAGCTCGAACTTGAAGCTTGAAACATACACCTTTGAGCAATGTTTTACACATAAACTAGACATGTTTTGTTCTTGGTTTGCCAACACAAACAAAATAGAATTCTAAAAATTTAATCATATATCTTTAGAACCTAACAATATAGATTTTAGTTTGTATGGTACAAGAGTATTAGTTGGCTTGTATTATTTGAAAATTCATAACCTATCTGTGAATTTAAACAAGTATCCATGTAACTTTGATTCTATAAAAGAATTGTTAAAATGTCTTCTATTTTGTTGTGAATTTAAACAAGTGTCCATGTAATTTTGATTCTAGAAGAGAATTGTTAAAATGTCTTCTATTTTGCTTATTCAACTGAGAGGCCTTTTAGTTGTCCCATTTGAAAATTGTTTCAAGAAGCTTTTGGTTGAATCCTGGCAGCTTGATTCAGAGGATCATAGAATTACAAATACATCTTAAATAAAACCTGTCACAATTTTTTATAAAATTTTTTAATTGAGAACACATTCACCTAAAACAAAACTTGTCACAATTCAATATACAAAAGATCACATGACTAAAAATACATCTTAAAATAAAATTTGTCACAATTCTTTCTGGAAGTTTCTAATTGAGAATATATTCATCCATAATAAAACCTATCATAGTTCTATATACAAAAAGTGGATCATATGATTGGGAATACAACTAAAATTAAACTTGTCTCAATTCAAAATACAAGATTCAAAATACAAGAAGACAGTTCTATCCACCACAATTAAAATATTATATAACCAAAAAATATTTGCTTCCCAATCCATTCTCTTGGACACAAAACTTGTTTGTACATCAACTTTCTTGGACTTGTTGTAATAGATCCTACATAAAAGAACGTACAACCAAATACAAATAAAAATTAGAAAGAATACAGTTTTAAAAAAAATCAATATATTTCACTTTGTTACATAGAGAGCAAATTGACATTATAAGTAGGAGTAAATTATATTTGAATCTAAAAATATTATAATAGCTATCAAATAAATGATACCAGCTGTGTCCTAGAGGCCTAAGTTGATAGTGGAGAATTCAACAATCACAATAAGAAAGCTTGTCAAAAAGGCACCTGTAAGAAAAAAACAAGATTCTCATTCAATTAAATTCATTGTAGGGTTGAACTAATATATAGACTAAAAGTATAGAACTTTTCAGTGTTGGATTCCTAATTGAACAAGATCCCAAGAAAAGCAAATCCAAAAATTTAAGTCAGGGTTTTATAAAAAAAAGGAAACACAAACTGAAAATTGAAGAAATATGAAAAATAGAAAGAAATATATATAGGAAACACTTTACTTCCATTCCCTTTCTCTAATATAAATTAGAAGCAATTTTTTTTAAAAAAAAAAAAAAATTTAACAATTCAGCAATCATATCATTCAAGAAGTAACGTTGTTTTAAATTTTCTAAAACTGGGTTAGGTAATGACCTTCTCTTTGCCTCTATCTAAAAGTACCAACCCCCCAAAAAAAAAAAAAAAAAATACAAATTTAGATTCAATTTAGGCAAGCAGAATATGGTGCATAATCTATGCTTTTTTATTTTTTTCTATAAGTAAAATTGTGCATAATCTATGTTAAATGATAGTCATCTCTTACACCTTATGTCGTGGACTTGAGCATTAACCTGCCATAGAAGAGCCATACACAACAAACAGGATAGCATAAATATATAATGATTTGCATAAAAAAATAAGTTTCAAAGAACATGCTTCATCACTGGCTTTTTCATAGATTCTGACCTAGATCCATCTTCAAAAGTTATAACATGCCAAGTGCAATAATTGGCTATGAAAGACAGTATGACACAAAGGTATTATCAACATGAACATGAGATTACATAATTATACACATCATCTAGGATGACAACTGCAGCGTAGGTCAATGGTCATTTGCCTTCAAAACTAAAACTTCCCATTTGGGTGCTTGATAACAATTCATACAGTACTTAATAGACTTAATCAACCAATATGGCTAACAAATGTACATCAGAAACTCACAACTTGGCCTTTTAAAATTAGTTTTTCATTTTGTCATGAATAAAAAGCCTATTTGGGAAGAACAAAAGAACAAACTTGCCAAATTATTGGATTGCCCATATCTTGATCACGACAATTTGGGACCTATGACACTGACTCCACATCACCAATTGAAATTAAAACATTTGTAGCCACACAAAAGAAGATATAACTGAATCTTGTTGTTCTTGGTTTCCATACATTGCAATCTTGGAAAAATAAAATTTTTAGATTTCATATTGATTTCTCTTTTCCCACATTACTCAACAATCAAAACTTCTATCGTACAAGAAGTAACATCGTTCTGAATTTTATTAAGGTAGTTAGGTAATGGCCTTCTCTATGCCTCTATCAAAAAATACCGATACTCCTTCCTATCACTAAAGAACCACAATCAGATTTGTTTGCTGGTTGGACCCTAACACTAAGGAATCCAACCAAAACCCATCAAGATACGAAAATACAGAAAACCCATAACAACTCAAGTTATTAACATCCCAAAAAAAATCCAAATTGGGAAAAAGGGAAGGGCAAAACTTAGGTACAGTACCTTATGTGCAGTATCTTAGGTACCCCTTTTAAAATTTAAACACCTGTCCACTTACTTAACACTGAAACAGCCGTTTACCTCTCCATTTATTTCTTTTTCTCTTTTATTTTTCCCCTGTTTCAGACTAAAGAACTCCCACAAGAAAACCCCAAAACTCACCAGCTCCTAGATTTCCTATGACGTTCTCTTTTCTTCTCTTTCTCTCTTTCTTTCCTTCTCTCTCGCTTAGGTTGTTTGAGTTATCGAATCCAGCTCTCTGAACTCTCTCTCTCTCTCTCTCGCTCTATTTTCACATATTGGTTGGCTGGAACTAAAGTGATTCGTTGGTATGTATCAACTAAATCTCATTATAGGTTTTCAATTCTAGTTGCTGGGTTTGTGTTATTTTGAGGCTGGTATAGTTTTTCTCTGACTTGGGTGTCAATTTTGGTTAATGGGTCTATGTTATTATTGCTTTGGTTAGTTTTGATATGGGTTTCCAATTCTAGTGCTGGGTTTGTGTTATTTTGAGGTTTGGTAGAGCTTTTCTTTGTTGATTCTGATTTGGGTGTCAATTTTGGTTAATGGGTCTGTGTTATTATTACTTTGGTTAGTTTTGATTTGGGTTTTCCGTTCTAGTTTCTAGGTTTGTGTTATTTTGAGGTTTGTTAGAATTTTCCTTTGTTGATTTTGATTTGGGCACCAATTTTGGTTAATTGGTCTAATAAACCACAAAGCTGATAGACTCCTAAGAAACCATTTTGACATCGCATCAGTAGGAAAAGCAAGAAAAGAACAAACCCTTCACTGTCTAAGTGTGTGGATCACTGTGTTGTAGTAACACCATGTCTTAATCTTATCAAATTCATTTATGTATAAAAAATAATTGCTAGTTATATAAGGCCACTTATAATTTTTGATCATATACGTAGGGAGGAACACTGGCATTATTTGTGATAATTTAGTTCTAGTGCTTTCTTTGTAATTATTGATAGTACGATTGCCTCTTAAGGATGATGGGATCCTTGTAGAGTAGCAGGTAGTTGGTGATAATGTAAATTGGTAACTATTGATAGTACCCTTTGAAGCTGGCTATCCAGTTTTGAAGAGAGAGTGAGAAGCATTTGACTTTTATGTGGAAGAGGTACAAAGGAAAATTAACAGCAAATGGACATTGATTTCTCTGTTCACCTTGATGAAGTTGAGTTCTAATTATTTTTTCAATGTCTGACGTTTGTCTTTGGTGTTTGATTGATAGTTTCAAATCAAAAATTCGAAATTGGAAAGGCAAAAGATTCTTAGAACAGCAATCAAATACTAATCTTAGAGAATTAAATACAAATATCTTGATTTGCATATTTTGGAAGTTATTGGAGGCATTGATATTAGTAATACCTAGAGATGTTTTAGTGGCTAGTGAATTTTTTTGGTTTATTTGTCATATCTTCTAAGACTGCTCTGGTGACTGGTCATTAACATTGTAGCTTGATTTTTAAATGTGGTATCTACTGAATGTATAACTTTTCATTATTGCAGGAAAATAATGACAATTGGGTTAGCATGCTTAAAGATTTGTTCATTTTTTTCTCGACCTCTCAGTTGAAGCATGTTCTCAAGGAATATCTTCATTAAATTGTCACAAGATGCAAGGTTGCTCCTGCCTGTTTTCTGTCCAGATTTTTTACAAAAGAAGTTGTTTGCCTGCCTTTTTCCTTCACTGCTTGCTTTCTTAGAAGATATGATAGTTTAACGGAGACAAAGTGATTTGCAGCCCAACCATTTCGAACATATTGTTTGCCAATCAAGAAGAGAGGTAGTTGGTGTTAGATTGAATAGGTAGTAGGACTTAAGCTCATGAATATATTCAATTTATTCTATACAATTGTAATTTATTAAAAATTACAAAATACGCATTGTATTTAATTAGTGAATTATGTTTTTAGTTTACAAATGGGAGCAAAGGAAATGATTTAAAAAATTAGTGAATTCTCTTTTGCAACATGCCATGTGATATTTGTAATGTGACTTCACAATTTAATAAAACATTGGTTACTTCATTTTATTATCAAAACTAAGTTCCTTATCACGTAAAATTGAAATAGAATAAGCACTATACGAAAACAAAATAAGAGTAACTTCCAAAAGCCGAAGTGGATATGGCCAAGCCCTTTTCAAGTCAGCATGACTAATGGGAATTCGGATAAGGGCAACACATCTGCTCATGCGCATCCATCTAAAAAGTGTAGGCAGATTACTAGATTACGATTCTACTAAGCTTAAGAAAATTCAAGAATGGAATAGGTGAACGGCTAATCAAATTACAGCTAAGAGTAAAAGGGTTTAAACTTGCTCCACCTTATAATGGCAGAGACAGCCAGTAACATTTTTTTACAAGCAAGAACTAGTTATGGATGTAAAGTAAGAGTAAAGAGCAAAGCAGCAGGAAAGTAAGCTAAGTGTATCAATTGTAGGCTATTCAAAAAAGAAATTAGAGACTCACTTGCATGTGCAGTATAAAGTTGAACATATTTCACTAGGAAATTATAACCAGTGAAACATATTTTGTGAGAGTTTTATGATTAGATCAAATGTTGCTTTGTGCTTTTCCTCTTTAGTTTTTCTAAAGGCTAAAATGCTACTAGAGAGTATGCAATCTGCCAAAGTAGATTGTACCTTGTCCTGTTTAGGTAAATTTTTGCAATACTCGTATCAATTACCAAATTTCATCCCAAAAAAAAAAAAAAAAATTGTCAAATTGTCCCTAACCAAGTCCAAACTGAAGAGATGAAAGTGAAATCGTGTTAAATGTATTTCATTCACTTGCCAAGCAATTCTCATAACTCCACTCCTCATTTCAAAACTTGAATAAGAGTGTCATACAATAGCACATTCTAGCAAAATTGGAAATCATACAACCTTACATAAAAGAAAAAACAAAGACATCTCAAAATTGATTAGTATGTCTGGCAATCAGTAGATGATTTTCAGGAGAAATGCTTGATCGGACATATATGATAAACTCTGTTTCTAAACCACATTCCTTGACCTACATCAATCTTCCCATGTCAACAATCTGCTTGCACATAAACCCCAAGACTGCCCTTTCAACTACTTTCATGTTCCTCACAATGTCTTCAACTCCACTTGCATCTCCACCACATTCTTTATTTTCACTGTCATGGCATGAAAAAAGTAACTGGGTCAATTGCTTAAAATGAAATACCGACCCAAATTTTTTTCCAAAATTCCTACAAGAAAACTAGAAGAGTGAATCTACATTATGAAAATTTCAAACTAATTACATTGACTCTAGATGCAATTTGACATTAGGAACTTCAGGAAGATTTGAACCATGGTCAACATTTACCGCCCAGCTGGTAAACCATGTAATTGCATGAAATTCTTCCTTGGTGATCCCCAAATGTAATAAATATTTATTACTTGTAGGGTGGCCAGGGTCATAGAGCTAGTAAGCTCATAATAAATTGATCTACAAATAATAAACATGGCCAACTACCACCACACTAAGTTCAAACCCATGGAATCTAATGACTAGCATTGCTGCCATCCCTTGCAGAATGAATAATCAGACACAATGCTTGATGCCTACCATTTCAAAGTAAAATTGAAATAGAATAAGCACTACATGAAAACAAAATAAGATAACTTCCAAAAGAAATAAGCACCACTTAGATTCTTTTGTTCAGCCAATCTCTATGAAAACTGAATCCAACATATCCAGCATATATATTATAATATAAATATGCCTCTTCCTCTGAATCAAACTCCATTCCAATAATAACACAGACCCATTAACCAAAGCAATAATAACACAGACCAATTAACCAAAATTGACGCCCAAATTAGAATCAACAGAGGAAAATTCTAACAAACCTCAAAATAACACAAACCTAGAAACTAGAATTGATAACCCAAATCAAAACTAACCAAAGCAATAATAACACAGACCCATTAACCAAAATTGACGCCGAAATCAGAATCAACAAAGAAAAACTCTACCAAACCTCAAAAGAACACAAACCCAGCACTAGAATTGGAAACTCATATCAAAACTAACCAAAGCAATAATAACACAGATCCATTAACCAAAATTGACACCCAAGTCTGAGAAAAACTATACCAACCTCAAAATAACACAAACCAAACAACTAGAATTGAAAACCTATAATAAGATTTAGTTGATACATACCAACGAATCACTTTAGTTCCAGCCAATCAATATGTGAAAATAGAGCGCGAGAGAGAGAGAGAGAGAGTTCAGAGAGCTGGATTCAATAACTCAAACAATCTAAGCGAGAGAGAAGGAAAGAGAGAGAGAAAGAGAAGAAAAGAGAACGTCATAGGAAATCTAGGAGCTGGTAAGTTTTGGGGTTTTCTTGTGGGAGTTCTTGAGTTTGAAACAAGGGAAAAATAAAAGAGAAAAAGAAATAAACGGAGATGTAAATGGCCGTTTCAGTGTTAAGTAAGAGGACAGGTGTTTAAATTTTAAAAGGGATACCTAAGTTACTGTACCTAAGTTTTGCCCAAAAGGGAAAATTATGAAAAACAAACCTTGGAATCATGAAACTATGCTCAGGGTGGCTCTGGCATGTTTACAAGCTCCAACAATGAATCCGGCGACTTTTGTGGCAATGTGCGTCGGTGTTTGGTGGGGTGGAGGTTTGAGCAAAAGGAAGCAGGGGAGATTTTTCAATTTGGTCTAATGAGCGTTTATGATTTGGGATTTGAGAGGACTGTTACTGTTTGCGGTAAGGTGCCTTTGGCTTTTACTGAAATAGTGATGTGGCGTGGTTTCATTGGCTAGCATAAAACACCGATTTTACGCTAGCTCCGGACCCAATCATTTTAGACATCTACTAGTGACTAGTGTACATACCATTAAATCACCGCAATGCTGACTGCTCACATATAAAAGTCCCATCTATCATAGCACCTAAATATGTGCTTCATTATATGTAACTGATAATAAAAAGGGACAACTATTAACAAGACTTTAATCGTTATTTACTTTCCACCATAATAATATCATTTACATTGTAGCATAATTTTGATATGAAGATAGACCAAGGAATTATAAGAACTTTTTTATTTTTCAAAACAATCACAAATTTCTCTCTATATTTTTATCAGCTACAAGAATCTCTCTCAATTGTCCTCTCTCTGGCTTTTGACGCTTCTAACATCAATAAAAATCCAACTATGCATTCCAAACTAGTTTAGTCTACAAGCCTAGTACGTTTCAATTTCCACCAATTTTAACCAAATATAGATGTGGGACTAGTTGTTCTGGTCTAAAATAGTTATAGGATTTGGAATATTCAAGCTTTACAATCAATTTGAGCATAAAAATGGTAAATTGCAGTAAGAAGAAGAAGAAAAGGGAGGGGTGAGGAGGGGAAACAATTATGTAGAAAGGAAGAATTTTTATTACTATAATAACATGCTTCTGCCAATTACTGAAACTTGTTTCATGAGCAAGCAGAAATGCTTGTACAATAGACCCTGACTCTACATCCAAATCAAAGGACTTTTGAGTATACAACAGATAATATGCTCCAAGGTTGACATCAGTTTCTATATGTTTTCAACAGATTCCTTTTGCAATATCAAGGAAGAATCACGAATTCTACATTGGCCTGATATGTTGATTTAACTTGAAGAAAGATATTAACAATATACTAGTTAGGCCATAACAATCAACTAGACAAATCCCAGAAATAACCAAAGAAGATTACATCAAGGGTGAACTTGTTTGAAGCTTCCAACGATGTTTGTTGACTTTTTAATTGCAAGGAAATATTCTAGACTGAAGACTGCATTAATGCTTGGCTAATCATATAGCTTCATTGATAAAAAGAAGTAGCTTCTAAATGTCTCCAAAATTCACAACTCATGCTCTCATAGACATTAACTCAAAATCACTATAAAACAGAATTGTGCAAAGTTACCTGAAAGTATAGCTTGTATACCATCCGATAACAGCATGCTCAATTGAACGTCATCTATGAAAGTCATAAGAACTGATACGGACTAGAACCCCTTTAAAAAAGAAAAGAAAAGACCCCACTCTATCGTCATTATGAAACAAGATACAAGGATATCTCACTTGAATACATTTCCAAATCATTATAACTAAAACCATTTACAAATTCAATACAACATACCGAGATTTTTAACTTAAAAAAAAAAAGAAAAAAAAAGAAAAGAAGAAGAAGCCATACTGATAGAAATGCTTATGCACATCCAGTAGCAATAGCCTCAACTGAAATTCAACCTATGAAAATCTTCGCTATTAGCAGCCAGTCGAAGTATAAGTAGGACATGAGTGTCATCTTCTAGAGACATCAATTGTTATAATGTGCATATATGTGAAAACTTGAGTTAGTATGGTACTATAATTAAAATTGAAAAAAAAAAAAATTCACTCATCAATAATCAGTATAGATATGGTAGAGAAGGAGGTACTATGCAATCTATAGTTTTCACGTTTCAAAAATTTATGACGAAAATTTCTCTTACTTTTGCCAGCACTACACAAGGTGAATATGAAAATTAGAATAATATATACTTGAACAGATACAAATGGGATGCCATAATAGGACAGAACCATCTACCTTAGCAAAATCCTTGAAGTTCATCATCATCCTCATCATCATCATCATCATCACCAACTACATATATGTGAAAACCTAAATCAGTATGATAATAATAATAATTTGTTTAATTTTAAGGAACTCAAAAAGTATAGGGTGATTGTGATTGCTTGAGCATGGTGAGCCAAAAGAAGAAAAAGAAAAATGACTTGACGTACTTGCCAATGATGAAACCAGATGTATAGTTAGAAGGAATCTAAGATAGAATAGAATTGGACTTTAATGGGAAGGATGTTTGAGATGGTCATTACCAGTTAATTTGTAGATAGATACTTTCCGAAAGCTCTCAATCAAACATTGTGCATTTGTTTGGTTGAACTCATCCACATCCTGCTCGTATAACAAGCTGACCCCACAATTGAACACATCATCACCAATGGTACTCTCATCGGTCTCAAATGTAACCTTAATTTGACTACAGTTACCATTCCCAACAGTAGCAAACCAATCATCACGAGACAAATACAATAGGCAAATACCGTTTTCAAGACGTATCAAGGTAGTAAAAAGTTCAAAGGCCCAGTGATTCTGAGGCATATCACCAAGGGCTATCACGTGAGCTCTGATAACACATGATTCCAATTCTCCAAAACCTGATAGGTATACTGATGCCCAGAGAGCAAATCCTATCCATTTACTATTATACCAATTTGAAGGCAGCTCTATGCTTATTGAATTGCTCACTCTTTGAATCAAACATGACGGAATAATTATCTTACAACAAAGGAGTCCCTGTACCCAAAACACAACTATTGTAATTGTTATTATTTAACAATTTAAGAGAGAGAGAGAGAGAGAGAGAGAGAGAGAGAGAGAGAGGAGATTACTTGTAGGAAATGGAACAATATTTCAAATTCCACTAGAATGCCTCTCTCATCATACGGACGCCATTGGGAGAGAGGTTGTGACCAGCTACTCAGTTTGACCCGCGCTAGTGACCATTTTAGGGAATAACAACACATAGCATCTATAACTCTTACGGTTAATGGAAGCCTTGGCAAAGATTTTAGTTTTGAGCAAAAGAATAAATTGAGTTTTTCAAGTGACCTCAAATTATGCATGTTGCTAGGAAGATATTTGAGATTTGTGCAGGAACTTAGATCTAATAAAGTAATGGCAGTCAAACACTCGATTGATGAGGATGGTACTTTCTTAATAGCAGTCCGACACAATATGAGTTTTGATAGGCTTTTCATAATGCCAGTAAATTTCGGAAATGAGCTGATTATTGAGCAATCCTCAAGGTCAAGATCCGTAAGGGATTGCATTTCAGCAGTCATGGTGGGAAGATAGATAAGTGATTTGCAGTGTTTCAGATGTAAATACCTAAGCTTGCTGAGTTGTCCAATAGATGGGTGGATCTCAACCAAACTATCACACCCAGAAAGATTTAGTTTCTCAAGTATTGGAACACCTGAAAAGTCAGGTGTCCTAATAAGGTCGGTGGAATAACTGAGATCAATGAATTTTAACTTGGATGAAAGCTGTTACCAAAAAAAGAAAAAAAGAAAAAAGAGTTTCCATTAAATGTAGAAATTAATTTAATAAGTAAAGAATTCTTTTTAAATTAAAACAGCTTTATAATGAAAGAAAGAAGCTCAAATACACTGGGAGTGTATTTGTATTTGTAGCTGCACTTAAAGAAAAGAGAAATTATTCTAAAATAAATAAATAAAAGAGAAATATATATATATATATATATATATAGAGAGAGAGAGAGAGAGAGACAGAGACAGAGTCTCTCTCTCTCTCTGATGTTCCCATTTAGTTTTGATTCCCTTATTTGCAATAGTGATAGGTTTGTGTCAATTAATAATCTTCGCAACTTCAATGGTTTAGTTTTATTTATTTTGAATTAATATTATTTTTGTGTGTGAGATTTAGTATTGAAGTGGTAAAATGGTGGTGGGTAATTCAAATTATTGGTGTTATGATATTGGAACCATCAGAAATAGTAGACACTGAGCCACTGAGTTATTCTAGTGTTTTGAATTGGATTAGGGTTGGTAGATTGTTCGTTTTATTCATACCCATAAAATTTAAACAGGATTTTTTTGGATATTTGGAATGCTAAATAGAGTGGAGTATCTATTACATCGTAGTTCTGTTTCATTTCATGTGAGTTATAGAGTATTTTAGAACAATAAAACCATAATAATATTGGAGCCACAATCATTAGTTGCAGCATCAACAACAAAACCAGAAGTTTCAATTGGTTTGTCATTTGGTTTCACATTCAATTGTTCTTCTTCTATATGTTTACAAACAATTAAATAAAGGTATCCTTGGTTGAATTGTTAACTAACAGCTCTTACCCATGTACAAAAATTGTGTTATGAAGCCTATTTGAATGTAAAATTTTTGATAAAAATTTTTGGTAGAAAGTGCAGTACACATTCCTATTTCCTAATGCATCTTCTAGATATTCAATATTTTACATTAAAAATGCCAGTGACATTGGAAGTGCCGCTCAGGATGCTGTGTAGCGTGAACAAGTTTGTATGCCTTTTGACATATAGCGTATGCATAAATGTTTGTTTCATTACATATGAATAGTTGGACTCTATTCAGTTTAACAAAAAATTGTCATCCAAAATTTCAATCAAAGTCAAAGGTTTGTAATAATTTGTCCCCAACAGAATGTCCTTTACTTTATTTCATAGAGTTAAGTGGTGTTGTGTACCTCCTAAGGATGATATAGCCATTTTCTTTTAACCTTCGTGACCCCAATGCTTTGAAGGTGAAATTTTCATATCTATGTTGGGTTTCTTTAATTTGATTATTGTTTATAAGTGAATTTATACATTAATTACCTATTATTCAGAAAATGTTATTAGTTTTTTTCATTTTATTCATAAATATCCTAACAATAACGTTTACAGAAGATGACTTCAAAACATTCTCTAGATTCACTTTTAATTTTTACATATTATTATTTGTTAAGTTTTTTCCATCGGTGGTGTTGATGTCAGACTTATGATGTGCAGGTGGTAAATGCAAACAATTCAAGCCTAAATCTTGACCTCTAAGAATTCTTTTAAAGGAGGAAGCTCAAAAACACCGGACCGGGAGCGTATTTGTATTTGTAGCTACACTTAAAGAAATAGAAATAATAAATAATAGAAATGATTTTAAAAGAACAAAATTACCGTTACTCCTTGCCAAAGATATTCCAAACAGCTCCCCCGCAATTCAAGATGAACAAGCTCCATTGGTTGGGAACTGAATGACAAACATTTTGAAGGACAGAAGTTCCATGAAAGATGTCTTAGCTGATTCGGAACATCAAGATGTCTATGGTCATTAGGGGAACAGAAGTTGCCCGTCTCATTAATTATCATCAATCTAAGATTAGACATCTTTGATAACACTTCAAGAAATTCTTCAAATTTGAAATCCTTTTTCTCGTAACGAACGACTATGGCTTCAATTGCATTTGTTTCCTAAGATTTCAAAAGCAAAGGATTGGTGATTTGCACAGTCAAAAGATATTATTGTTTTCAACATATAAGAAATCATCATTGACAATATATTGGCATGGTAAATGAATGTTTTATTCTTGATTTTGTTACATAAATACTTAGGTAACCACTTACCTATTGGAATTTTATTTTAAAGAACTAATTTATTGAACAAAATTATGTTACTATACCTACTCAATCCTATTCACTGAAATAAATTATAGCTTTATCATTTTTCTTACCATATTTTCCTTCGATACATGAAGCAAGTCATCTTTAAGCCACCACCTACACTGCTTTCCAAGATTTCCATTTGATTCAAAACGGACAATCTTTTCACCCATTTCTTGTAGAAGATCATGCATCCCCAAACGTTCGTTGTCGTCCACGGATAGGAGTGACCTTTCCATGAGAACACTTACACCAATTCTTGCATTAAAACCACAATTCTCTAATATATATATATTACTTCATTTATCTTCCAATGTCTGAAGAAACATGCAATATCTAAGAATATTTCCTTCCGCATTTCCTCTAGTCCATCGTAACTTATTTTAAGTATATTAAATATTTCTCCTTTAGTTTTTTTAAAACTAGGCAATGCACTTTGCCAGTCATCTATTGTTCTTCCAACCAAAAAGGAGCCCAAAGTAACAAGAGCTAATGGAAGGCCATTAGCATATTTCACAACTTCTTGGGAGAGTTGCATATAACCTTTTTTGGGTTGCTCATTTTTGAAGGCTTTCAAACAAAAAAGTTTTAAAGCATCATCATTATTTAATCCATTGGGATTATATCTGTTAAGCACTTCATGTTGGATCAACACATGTTCATCTTTAGTTGTTATAATGATCCAACTCCCTAATCCAAACCAATCACTCTCTCCAACCAAATTTTCTAACTAGTCCAAATGGTCAACATCATCTATAACAAGTAGAACTTTTTTTTAATGTAATCCATTCTTGATTTCGGCAACTCCATCATAAACATTCCTTACACGTATATTTTTGTCCTTCAAAATGTCTTGAAGAAGTTGTTGTTGTAATTTAGGCAAACCTTTTTTTTTTTAATCTTCCCTAACATTAGCAATAAAGCTAAAACCTTCAAAATGATTACGAAATTCATCATAAACAACTCTAGCAAGAGTTGTCTTTCCCAATCCTCCCATACCATAAATCCCTATCATGTGAACATTATTCTCAAAACCTAAATACGAAGGGATAAATTTCATCAGAGTAGATTCTATTCCTATGATGTTTTTAGTAATGCTTGAGGATTTAGAACTCAATTTCACCCTCATCTCTTTCACCACGTGTTGGATAAATTTGGACTCATGCCTGTGAAGAAGATAGAAAATAATTACATGATGGTCCAAACCAATTATAAAACTTTAGGGGAGAAGGAAAAATATTTGGCAAGGATATTCCTTGGGAGCTATCTTTTCATGAATTAGTCCACTAATTTTCTTAGGTTAGCAATGATATTAGATCCACTAAATCCAAATTCTATTTCGTCTAGAGATACATTGATTGATCAAAAATTTAGGCATCTCATTTCATGCTTGATTGCCAAGAGACATCATTGGAATATTTTAATTTTTTTTTTTTTTTTTGAGAAAAGAATATTTTAAGTTGAACATGCTAAATATAAATGTTTAAGACCCTTTGAGATTACTTGAGTACAAAATATTAATAACAATGGCAATACTCAAATTTTCCAAAATAGACAATTATAAATGCTTTGTATACCGGGTAAATGAGTGAAGAGGAGGTATTGGTTTCTATTAATAAGAAATTAAATTTAATGATTTATCATTTATACCTTCGTGCCAACACAAACATTAGCTTTTAACTTCTTTAGTCAAGGCCCAAAGGTATGTGATGTTCCTCTTCGAAAAAACAATTTCATTCAAAAACACCGTAATATCAATGATAAACTCCTCAAAGTTTGGAAAAAAAAAATTAACCTAAATAATGAATGAGCCAAAATTAAATCTTTATGAAAATAATTGGCTTGCCCACCTTGAATCCAAAATATAACTTGGCAAAAGGTAATTTTGGATGGTTCCATCATGTTGAGTTATAAAAGTGTTATAATTCTCCAAAATTTCACTTTGATTGACTTCAATTACTAAGGGGCCAAATCTTGAGGAATTTATAAAAGTTTTCCAATGAAATGAATGCTCCATTTGTTTTGACAGCTAATATCTATTAGAAAAATTGACTCGTTGTCATGTATATGGTTGCAATATTTAAAATGAGCTAAAAAATATTTTCTATTGTTTGTCTTACACTATATATTTATATATATATATATATATATATATATATATATATATATATATATAAAATTCCAAATAATTATATGAACAAAAATTTTCATTGACAAAAACATATTCCAAAAGGTAAAACATTTTGTATTTTTTTGGGCCATTTGGGAGCCTCAAATGTGAATATCAACCCTGAAGTCTTAATTTATTCAAAAGATTAAGTGGAAAGTCACCGGTTTAATTATTTTAAAAAATGGCATTTGGGGGAAAAACCTATAGTTAGGTGCGGTTTGGATTTGACTTATCTCACGTCCGCATCTTGCGTTTACGTTTTGAGCCTTTTTTTTTTTTTTTTTTTTTTTTTTTTTTTTTTACTGCTGTGCACGCTTTTTGGGAGACAACGGCTATTGTTTATAAACAGTAGCCGTTGTTTATTAACTTTTCAACCCTCTTTTATCAGTTCTGTGGGTCCCATGAACAGTGCACAGGACCCACAAACTTCACTTTTCAGTAACTTTTTCATTAAAATAGGTCCAACGATGCTATTTACACATTTAAAAATTATTTTACTACAGTGTTTTCAGTTTTCAGTTTCAGCAAAATAAGTTCTATCCAAACAAAACCTTAGTTAATACCGGTCAACTGCCAATTAATGGCAGTCAATAATCAAACCGTGGTGAGAGTTTCTAACGTTGGAGAGTTTATTTGTATTGTCAGTGGAGTTAAGAATTTGTAGTTGGGGGGCCCAGTAATAAATAAGAGGACTACATTTTTTTTCTTAATATATATACATACCATGTACAATTATCTAAAATATATAGTAGTATGCACACACAATTCAATATACAATTCATGTTTTTTTTTTTTTTTTGGTTGATATATACATACTATTCAATATACAATACATGGATTAATTTATAACTTAATATAGTTTTTAATTTGCCTATCGACCTAAGTTTTCAAGTTAAATTACAACACATTAATTATAATGATTAAGATAAAAGAATATTCTTATATAAAAAAAGATAAAAGACTATTATTAATAGGTTAAAAGATGGCTAAAAATTAGACAACAATCATTGAAGTGCATAGAGATAAATTGAACCAAAATATCTAGTACGTAATATATTTTGTCAAATTAATAATGAGTTATTATATTTATATGTCATATAATATATTTATCAATTAAAAAAAATAAAAAATAGATGTACACAAGCCATAGTGGTTCTAGGACCATAATTATTTTACAATTTTTTGTCACAATTGTATCATGATAGATTGTGAGTGGTTGTCTATTACTTATATATGGACTCACTATTTTTTTCTCCACCAATCACACTTCTCTACATCTTGTAACAAAAATTTATGAAATAAGTTGTGGTAATATATTTTTTCCATATCACACCTGTGAGTAAACTAAGAATAATACTTGTGTCACATGAAGTGACACAACTTGTGTCACAACTCGCCTACGTGGCAAGTTGTGAGTGGTAAAAAGATGATAATGGGTCCATGTGGAGTCACTTCTCTACCACTCACAACTCACCATATGAGTGAGTTATGATATAAGTTGTGTCACTTTATGTGCCACTGTCATATCCCGTAAACTAAACTACTAAACTACTAAAGTGATATTTTAAGTTTGCTTTTGACATATACATGTGGTCCTTTCATAATAGCTTTATTGTATTGGAATTAGAAAAGGTAGTGGAGAAGTCTCGGAGTCTGTAAATTGTACAGCACTAAATCAATTGCATGAAGTAAAGAAGAGAAGGAAAAGGCAAATGAGACAGAGACATGAAGGAGAAAACCGAGGGAATGAGACAGAGACATGAAGGAGAAAACCGAGGGAACGTAAACTGCAAATCTACTGGCAGTGGCATTAGATTTTGTGATAATATTAAAACTCTTAAAGAACACAAAAGTCACATAAAGCCATTTGAATTTATTTTCTCTTTGTTTCATCTCCATCCCTTTTTTGTTTGTTTGTTTATTTTTTATTTATCCACTTCCTTCTTCATTTCTAATTTTATTAATTAATTTATTTTTAAATAAAAATTAATTGTTATTTCTCTATTGTAGGTTATTCATAAACTTATATATATAATATGTTGAGTAGATACATTTGGATAAAATTTCATATTAAATGATAATGAAAATAGTGAATGATCATTATAATATAACTTGATCCACACTTGTAAACTTAGGTTTTTAAATTGAATGGTGTACTTTCTATTATATTTCATGCTCAATTGGAATCTATTATTTCTCCTATTAAATATGTTCCTTAATGATTGTTGATGTAAACACAATAATAATGGAAATAACACAAAGAAAAATTGAATAATACTTCTAAATATTATTTATTTGAGATTAAAAAATACACAACACTATTTAGACTGAAACGTGACACTCACTCTCTTTAAGGAAATTCAAGCCTTTGGTTGGCTAAACTTTGTAACTGGTGCAGACATTCTCTAACTTGTCTCCCCCAGGAAGCTCCACCAAAAAGAACACCCCTCTTTGCCAAGAACCTCTCTATTTTTTAGTGTATAAGAATGCTTGCAATTGCTGGATGGATGGGTTTGAATGAGTCTATTTATAGGCTTAATGGGCCTCATGAAGTTATTACCCAACTTAATCTAATCAATTAGGTCCATAATTCTGATGTAGTGGGTGTTACAAGATTAATTGCTGAACATAAATCTAATGGACTGGAGTTTCACAATTAAATGGATGAGATAAGGATTTTCTGAAGAAATAAATAGGCCCAACAAATAATCCATTAAGTGGGTGAATGACTCTTCATTTTCCATAATAAAAAGGTCATTTACTCACTAATGAATAAGGAAATTATTCTAAATGTATCTAGCCCACAAAATGCTACAATACACATCAGCCTATTAATCACCACATTAAAAAGAATAAAATAGTCTCTCTCATTTTTAACGTGGGATTAAACATTTTCATTAACTCCTCATTTTCCATATTAAATCTCACATCTTTACATTTATATAGTCATATAAATCCATTTTAATTAATTAATATTAAAATGTTCCAACATGATCTAAATCTAGCAGCACACAACCAACAATATCACCCATCCACCCCAACCTCAACCTCAACCTCCACAACAACAAGCAGGCCAACCACAGGGTATATGTGATGATTTTCTTAATTGTGATGTGTTTTCTTTCTTGTCTGTGTTTTGCTTTAATTCTCTTCCACTCTCAACTTGACTCTCTATCTTTCTTTCTTATTCACCTTTTTTTTGGGGTCGAATTATAGACATTATTTGACAATGTATCAGTCTTAGAAAAAAAATTTGGTTATAATGCTTGCCGGCAATATATTGTTGAGCCAGTTATGCCAATATATGGAGCTAGATAGGGATTTGCATTTTTATAGACTATCAAAAAAATAATAATTAAGGTGAGTTTTAACATTTTATTGTTGTTACTTAATTTTAAAATTTAAAATAAACATAAATTATGTTAAAAAGTACATAAAATTTACTTAAAATAAATATTATTAATTAATTGTTGTATTTCCAACTTGTTCGAGCTCAAATTTTTCAAGAAATGTGTTTGTTTGTTTAGACCCCTTAAAACAGATTGTTTAACCTAATATATTAGTCAAATGATTACTTAGTTAATTATGAGGCCTAGGTTAAACAGTGAAAGATCATATCATGCAAACAACAGAAAAGGAAAGAACATAAAGATATGATCAACCAGGAAAACCAATGAAACGAACCGTTTCAAAGTTAAAACTTGAGGAGAATTTGACCTAGCTATCCTCGAGGTAAACAAATAGACTAATAGAGAATTAAAGTTTATACAAAATATTTAACCCTAAATCTATTATACCTCTAGTAGTAACTTACTGACACAACCACGTGCAAACTCTGAATCCAAGGACTCTTCTCTCTTGGATTTGCAGCATACAAGCTCCCACACTTATGACTTTGAGATTCCACTCAAAGGTTTCAAATCACCACTTGTTGATCTTGCAGCAACTAGATTCCACTAGCACTTGATTGTAGATCTTGTTTCGGCAGACACTTATATAGTTAGAAGGCACAGAATCTCTCAGATCTCACAGGAGTAACTCACAAGTCTTCTAAGAGTCTTCAAAACATAGTTAGGGTTTTTCTTTTATGTTTAGGAGTGTTGGAATGAAACCCTAAACTTTTTCGCAGGCTTGGGCCAGATTTAAAATTCTGCAGAATTTGTTTTTCTATGATCTTCGATCCATCGAATTTCACTGAAGATGAATTCTTTTTCTGCAGCTTGAATGTTCTTGGAACCTAACTTGAATCACTTGAGAAATGTCTAACACTTATCCTAAACATGTTTTTGTTCTCGGTTTGCCAACATAAACAAATTAGGACTCTAAAAATTTAATCTTAAATCTTTAGAACCTAACAATCTCCCCCTTTGTCAATCCGTGATAAAACACACATATATATATGAATTGCTCAACTCAAGAACTAGCCCAATTTACAAAGTGTTTCCCTAATACAATTCTATCACAATCCACTAACTATTAGTCGCTAGAATAGATAGCAATTGAGAAAGAATTAACCTGTAAATTCCTGAAACACTGAAAACAAACCATAAATGCATGTGTGGAAAATATAGGATAAAATCAAATCTAAAAACTGAACTTGGATTTACAAAACATAAAAATAGACAGATATCAAAGAATAATCATCAAATAAAATAAGTACATCACGAAAAAAAAAAAAAAAAAAAAAAAAAAAAAAAAAAAAAAAAAAAAAAAAAACTCCATATCTCCCCCTAACAAAATACCGTATCTATGTACTCACACACTTGTGAGATGCATACTTATTTACTTTTAAAACACATATGCTCTATATTTCTTATGGGTGATATTTTTGTGTGTGATTTTGCAGGTTGAGTTGATGTTGCAGTTTAAAGAAGGTTAAGGCCGTGTTACCTTTTTTAATATGTAAATAAAGAAAGCATTGGCTCAAGTGAAGCTTTTCGGGCTAAGTGGAGATTCTCTAGAATTAATTAAGAAAAATGTTTATTGTTGTTTGTGATTTTTGAAGTTGTGTTTGTGATGTTTGAACTTATGTTGTTGGTAATATTTGAACGTGGGTGTTTATTGTTATCACTTTATTTGATTAATGTATTTAGTTTCAATGCTATGTAACTATCTTCTTATAACGAAAATGTGTTTCTATGAACATAGTAGATTTCTTAACATGTTGATGGGAAGATCTTATTATTAAAATATGGTTCCAACCAAAAAATAATTGTTGATTGATACAACGTCTCACACCAAAAATAATTATTTCAAAGTTAAATAGCTAAAATAATAGATATTAGCATACTGATCCATTAACATCAATGTATTTAGTTTTAGAATGCGATTTTAATCAGAAATCCAAAAGATTTTCATTTTGGAAAAAATGAAAAATTGGAGCCAAACTCACATATATCATTCTCATTGAAATAAGCTATATTCAAATGGAATATGCCACTTACAAAAGCCATGCCCGTGGGTCCCATGCATGTAATGCAAAATGAGATTCCAATGAAGCATTTCACATGTTTTCTTTGAATTCCAGAACCAAAGCAAAGAAAGAAGCAATTGGCCTGGACCATGATTACTATTTGTAAGAAACAAACAGTTTTCTTTGAATTCAAATTTATTTTTGGGTCTCATGGTGTTAGCGTTGGCCTTATATATGACACCAAGGCCATCAGACCTCAAGTCTTTGCCATGTTTGCCTTTTTGTCCCTGCTAAACATCCTAAACTTACCACTTTGACTTCGACCATGCATTTGAGGCCACAGCCTTGATGCATTTGGCCTTGGTTCAGTTTTTTTATTGCTTAGTTACACAAGCACCCTTTTGTCTTGAACCCACAACCAGGGGTGGAACTAGAATTTTAAGAATAGGGGTCAAAATAATAACAAATATAAAATTGAACCAATTTAAAAGTGTCAAACAAGAAACATGAAGAGTTTGAAGGGTTAACTAAATTTTTTTTGAAAGTTTTAGGTAAATTTACGGGGTAAAAATCTAGTATTTGAAAAGTTTTGGGGGGCCAACCATTTTTTTTTTTTTTAATTTAGGAAAATTTAGGGAAAATTTTATAAAATTGGAAAAGTTTGGAAGGCCATGGCCCCTCCACCCTTCTTAATGGGTCCACCCCTGCCCACATCCTTATCCTCCATCCTCTTATCAAGGGAGGTGAGAAAGTGTGATTGAACTAGAGCTAATTGGTTTTGTTTTCAAATTAATTCTCTTGATGATAGTGACAATCTAGGTTGCACGGACACGCCATTTTTGGCATCGTGTCGGTGTCCGACACATGTCGGACACCAGAACGGGGACGACGCACTAGATTCTGGTGTCTGGCGGTGTCCCTTTTTTTTTTTTTTTTTTTTTTTTTTTTTTTTTCGCTTCTCTGACGCAGCTCCAACACGACGCCGACGCGGTTCCGACGTGTCCAACACGCCAGCAGTGAAGAAAAAAATTCACAGATTTTGACGGTGAACTTACCAATACCATTGATTTTGTGATAACCCTAAAACAATAAAGCAAGTTTTAGAGTCTCTTAGACTGAAAATTGAAACCACATCTTAAGTTCTTCTCAACCTAGTGATCCACCCTCCCTCTGTCGCTGCTGCTGCCCTCTGTCCCTCGTCAGAGTTAGATCGGGCCGATCGGCGAGTTCCAACGTCGACGCCGTGCCCTGTGTCCTCTGTCCCTTCCGATCTCTCTCTCTCTCTCTCGGCGCGGACAACAGGTCCGATCTCTTGATTCTCTTCGCTGTTCTCTCTCTGTTTTTTTTCTTTCTTTCTTTCTTTTAGATGTTAATTTTGGTGAATGGGTGGGTGTACTGTTACTCACTTATTTATAACGCGTTTTGTTTTTTTTTTTTTTTTTTTTAACTGCTGCTCTAGCCTGTGGGTGCCGTCTGTCCTTTTTTTTGGTGAATGGGTGGGGTGTACTGTTATCCTTTTATGTTTTTAGTTTGATGTTCAACTTGTTATCCTTTTATGGTTTGTACTCTAAACATTTTATGTGTATTATTGTACTATTTTGGGTGTTAGTTTACTTATTTGTAATTCTTACATAATTTAAATTCTAGACATAAACGTATTTTATGTCTAAAAATATTGTAAAATATGCCTAAATATAAAATTTAATTAATTATTTAACCGCTGTGTCCCCGCCATGTCGTATCCTTATTTTTCAAAAATTGCCGTATCCCCGTATCTGTGTCCGTGTCGTGTCCGTGTCCGTGCAACATAGGTGACAATACCAGCTGCGGTAAGAAGAGTAGTGATGATTAACACTTTAATCTGTAATATTTGAACTGGACTTTGATTTTGATGTATTATGAAAAACTGCTAAGGATCAACATGCTTGGCCTGCTGTTAAGCTCTTTTACTTGTGTCTTTTTGTTAACACTTAATCCTTAGTATTTATACCTGAGAACCTGTGAGTCGTTGTTTGGCTTTTAGTTTTTGACATATATATTGCTTTCCCGAACATTTTTTTTTATAGTATATGTTCTTTAAATTCATTTGATAGTTCACACCATGTATCTGATATAACATTGAAATGATCTTTCAACAGTTAAGAGAGGTAGGAACCTTTCCACTGTGTCAATACAAAATGCAAATCCGTCCCATTAAGGGTTATTATGTAACCAAACAAAATACACAATAGTAATAGGCTAGCCCACAACATGTGAAATGCCAATAAAGATGTCTTAGAAGTTAGAAGCATGTTTGAACTTTTAAGCAGCTCTTAGCTTTTGTTTGAACTCATAAGCCGTCTTTCCAAGCAGCAATGCTCTGGGTAAGATGCCAACTTTGTGTGCTGATTTGATTAGTCGAATGGGCTGAATCCAAGAGTCATGAGTTGGGCATTGGTTGACCCATTTTGAGCTAAGCTCGCAAGCTAATTAGCAAGGGCCTTCTCCACAATTTAAGCTTGATCTTGCTGGTATTGGGAGCTTATGGGCCTTTTGGCTTATTTTACTTTTGTAGCCCTAAAAATGACCTTAACAAAGAGGAACCCAACCAATATTGAGCTCTTAAGTATTAGCATTGGAGGTGTAAAAACTCTCAGATGCTATTTTAGCAACTAAGACACTAAAATAGAGCATCACCCAGGTATGGGTATGTAAATTTTTTTAGCATCTATAAACAGTAAGGTTGTATGTATACAACTGTTCATGGGTTGTAAAAATAAAAACTAATATTTTAATGGAGTGAAAGAGGAAGAGAGGAAAAGAGGGAAGAGAGAGATGGGAGAGAAGAGAGAAAATTAATTTGTTTATATTATTTGTTGGTATAGTTTATATTATTTTAATGAGTTGTATGTAAAAATAGAAACTAACGACGAGTTGAAAAATAAAATGATAAAATGGATAAAGTAGATTTTGAGGATATATAATAGACACTTTTTTGCATCTCCGGATGCCAATGTTCAATAAATTGTTTGTCACTTTGTTGATTGACCTCTTTCATTGATGATGGGTCTAATTCTCTCTCTAGCCATTTCTTGACCCATTCTTCGGGTTCACTTCTCTAATTAGTAAGGTCATAGTGACATCTATTTCTTTTTGTTGGGGTTTAGCTACAGAGTTGTTTCTCTTATTTACCTTTTTTTTTTTTTTTTGAGGGACTTATGCTTACCATAACTTAAATAAACAAATACATAAAAATAAAAATAAAAACCAGTCAGAGCCTCTGAAAAATTCCCAACTATTTAATGGAATCAATTCACTTGGTTTCCACAACAATTCACTTGGGTGAATTTTTATGTGTCTGAATCTTGCCACGGATTTACTACTACTATATTTATTTTTAATGAAAATGATTGGTTTTTCATTGCTTCATATGATGAATTTCGTGAAGAATATAATTGTGGAGAAATGGTGGGATCTACTTACTGGTTTTATTAGAGAAAGTTTATAGACACAAAAAATTTCATACCCGATTAATATAACAGTTTATTAGAAGTAGTAACTAGTAAGTAAGAAGATGACGTCAATAAAAGTTCAGATAAAAACTAGTAAAAATTTGTCAACTCAATTATTATGAAAAATGTTATGGATTTTTTTTTTTTTTTTTAAAGGTAAGTAGCATTGCTTTTTCTATTTATCATGGTTTACATAAATTGGATTTCCAAGGTGAGGTCTGTTTTGAAGTCATTAATCATAATTGGTGTGTTGCGCAAATGCAGACAACATATGGCACTCATTGCAGGAGCCATGACTGAGTTTTTGACCGTTTTACACAGATTTGTTGATTTTATTTTAATTGGAAAATGATTTAAAATTTATCACGTCTATTAATTCAAACAATGATTATTCTTAATTATAGGCAAGATTCTAACTTAGATCTTGATTAACAAAATAAATAAATAAAAAATTACCAGTTAAATTAATTGAAACCTAACAGATTTGTTGAGGTTTAAAACTTTAAATCAATTGTTTGAGTTGGAATGTGAAATAAATATTTTTTTTAAATATTCTTTGCATCTTGGGTCCCGCTTTGGATTATTGATAGCATTATTTCTTAATTAGGTTGACAGTTGGATAAGTAGAACCATACATGTGCAACTTTGGGTGTTTTGACATGTTTAATATTCATATTTTGCTTATTTTACCAAAATTTTCTTTAGACAATTTTTTTTTTAAAATTAATTTAGTAGGAAGTTCCTCCAACCTTTTGTATGACAATTTAAAAGACTATTCACATATTATTTTAGTCGCATAATTTACTGAGTTATTTAGGGTCCGTTTGGGAACAACTTATTTAGCTGAAACTAAAAACTTTTTGCTGAAAGTGTAGGAAAAAAATTTAAAAGTTAGTTGAATAGTACAATGAGACCTATGAATAGTATAAAAATAAAAATAAGCTAAAAACCAAATAAGCTCATCCCAAAATCATTTGGGAACAACTTATTTAGCTGAAACTGAAAACTTTTTGCTGAAAGTGTAGGAAAAAAATTTAAAAGTTAGTTGAATAGTACAATGAGACCCATGAATAGTACAAAAATAAAAATAAGCTAAAAACCAAATAAGCTCATCCCAAACTCATCCTTAGATGATTTAATGAATCGGTACTACACATAAAAGATTCTTTGATCAAATTTGGAGGAAAACTTTAAGAAGTATTTGTTTATTTATGTTTTGAGAAGAAACTTTAAGAAGGAAATTGATCTACTAGAGAAAAAGTTGGAGTACACGAATAACAAAAGACCCTCTAAGCCTAGTCTACCCAATGTACTTGAACTCTCCAACCTCCTGCTACCAACGGACTTATCGGAGTCATATCTTCTTTAGCTTTCCGGATCCCACAATACGCCTGATTGCATCCGCCAAGCCTCACCGACTTCTTTTGGCAAATCCCCAAAGCTTCCCAAGCTCCAAAACACTCTCTACACTCTAAATATGTGTGGGTTTTGTTTAGATACAAATCTCCTCTCAAGGTATAACAATGGGAGAGGGAATGAGAAGAGGCTACAATGATTTCTCACTAATGATGAGTAGCTCTCTTTCTAAAAGATGAGTGTGTTGTGTTGTAAAAAACCTATCTAGGGTTTTTCTCTCTGAATAACCTCTCATACTTTTGTGGGTAATGAGGGTATATATAGTATGTGTGAAGGGTAAAAAAATCACACTTAAAATCCTCCAAGCAGAGAGTTTCGCGGGAACCCTTCTAGCGAGCTACTCACGAGCCAGTCGCGAAACTGCACTGATTCTTCATTTCATGCTCGATTCTTCACCAACTTAATACTAAACTCATTACAATAAAATCTCATAAAATACAAGGAAATAATTTAATGCACTTATAACACTTTTTGTTATGGAATAAAACCAACATAAAACATAGTTATAAATCACAACTTTAAACACTAGATAGAATAGGATTTGGCTTAATTAGAAGAACTTTGACAATTTAGTAGTGATGATTGTAAATAAAGGAGACAATATTGTACACATTTGTTTAGTTTACAATCTAAGTCTTACATTGATAGTACAATATAAAAATATAATTATCCTAATTCGAAATTACAACTACTCTCATGCTATTATTATTATTATTAGACAAAATTTAGAGAAAGTTCAATTAGAATTTGAAATTAGAATCTAATTTTGTGCCATGTATTTGAATTTATGTGGGGATCATACTATAACTATCCACTTAAGTTTTTTAATTTTTGTGCCAAGTGAGTTAATAAGTGCAAACTACTAAGAATTTAATATTAATGAACTATAAATTAAAAAAAAATAAAGTCAATCACATATACTCAATAAAAATCACCACACAACAAATACCACTACACATTCTATTTTATTAAAAATTAGAAGAAAAAAAATGATCATAAGTAGTATTAAATTTAGGTAAGAATTTTAATATGTAACTAATTACGTTTACTTTTTAAAAAAATAATTTGACTAATTATTTATATTTTGATTATAAAATTGTATTTAATTTTAAATATATTTATATATATGCATGTGTTACATGCCATTTTTTTTAATAATTTGACTAATTATTTATATTTTTATAATAAAAATTGTATTTAATTTTTAATACATCTATATGTTTGCATTAATTATACGGTAGTTATTATTATTTATGAAAAGACTAAAACTTTTGTTAAGACCGAAAAGCAACATATAATTAATTCTTTTAATTGGAAAAGTAACAACCGATCGACTAAAGAGAAGAGAAGTGAAGAGGACCCTTTTCCTAGCTACAAATTCTCTCTCTTTCTTTCTTTCTTTCTTTTTTTTTTTTCCTTTGACCTTCATGTGACAAATCCTAAAGTACTCTTCTTTCCAATCTTTTAAGAACAATTAAACAAGATCTTGCTTTTGCATGTGTTGATCATCTATTATTATTTGGGAATAGTTTTATCCAAACTCCAGACACCTGTATAATTAATAACGTGGCCTCCATTTTTTTATTCTTTGCTACAGTTCTCGATCCTTCTGAGTTTTGCCATGAATTTTTTTTGTCACAACTTTCAAAGCACAGGACCACAATTTTACGTGGCTTACGGTCAACAATTTGGATCTAGATTTAGCAATTTTAAATAGGATTATGTTAATGGTGCTTTAAGACAATTATTAATAAATAATTTTAAGAAGGTTTTAATATTATTTTTTATAAAAAATAGAAAAAGTCATCTAAATATTAATCGTTTTCTTTATTTTCTCATAAATAATTTCTTACAATAGTTTACTAATAATGTCCTTAAGTCATACATTAACTTTTTCTCTTTTAAATAATGCTAGCTGTATTAGCCACTTTTATTAATACTTAGGTACTCCGAAGTATAGAGAATAGTTCTCACTCCTCTCACATTCATAGTAAGGTCCACCCATTAAATTTATAGTGGGATCCATTATGAATAATGCTAGCTGTATTAGCCACTTTTACTAATACTTAGGTACTCTGGAAGCATGGAGAATAATGCTCTCTTCTCTCACATTCATAGTAGGGTCCACTCATTAAATTTATAGTGAGGTCTATCATGAATGTGAGAGGAGGGAGTACTATTTATCCATACTCCGAGAGTACTTAAGAATTTTTCATGCAATTGACCAAACTAATTTTTACTAGAATAAACAAAGTCTTCTCTTTAGTCTTTTTTTATGCAATTTCTTGTCCCCATATTTCGGGGTTACTCTTTTCAGTTTGGAGATTATTATGAATGGGATATTAATTGGTAATACCGTGCTTAATTTTTTGTCTTATTGTTCAGCAAAATAAACTAACAAAAAATATGGGATGCCTAATAACTCACATACTTCACCAGAAGGATTAGCTCTATTTATCAAGCTTTACAATAATCGGATTTTTCAAAGTGAGATTTGTCTTCAAGACTTGAAGTTAATTTTGATGATGCAATCGAAGGAGTACTATAAACGATTTCATGGAGAGTTGTTCCGCAATCATAACTTCTTTTTTTGCATATCACTTTCACATAAATTTACTATTTTTTCTACATCATTTATAGTTCGTAAGATTATAACATTAGAATTATGACAAAATTGTGCTAGAAAAAGTTGTGATTCTAAATTTTTTCGTTGGTGGGACGATGGATGAGATGGAGCAAACAGTGTATGAAGTTTTAACTTGTAAGTTTGTGAATTAGATCAGAAACTAAAGAGGTGAGTTATTTGGGTAAGAAACTATAAAATGACTAGTACCATATAGGTCCAAGTCTATGTAAAATTCAAATTTTTACCGCGAGTAATTCTAATACCTCATAAATTACTATAATTTTTGCCACAACTATTTTATATGTCAAATTGTGAATGTTTGGTCAGTCATTTTTACATAAATTTACCACTTTTTATCTACCATTTACAGTCTGTTACGTAAATAGTTGTGCTATTTTATGTGGTTTTTAACATTTTTTTTTTTAACACCTTGTGTATGCAATGGGATTGTCTAAAGTCCAAAGTCCAAACATTCAAAAGTCGTACTTGTTTTCCTATTTTAGATAGCCCGGGCCGTAGGTACTCTTTTCATTTTAGGTAATAGTCACCGGCCACACTACTTGTCCTTCATTTTTGCCTCAATTCTTTGCTTCATGGGGTTGCAGAGTAGCACTAAATTTCCAAACCTTACAATATCAACCTCTCTAAACCTTTTGCCAGGCCTTGTAAAACACATTCTCATATTGCTACTCTCATACCTGCTTCAACTTTGGAAATTCTTATCCTTTAGACATCGAAACCATGCTGATTATCAGCCAGAGAATCGACCATCTGCTTCATTGGTACCTCTCCCTTTCCACCTCATAGATGAATCAATCAAGAAGCAACTTCCAATAACAGAATATGGTGACTTGCTCAAAAGAAGAGGAGCCAACTGTAGTGCAGAGGGCTTGGTCTGTGTCGTGTTCTTGAATAACATGGAGGCAAGTGATGGGGTCAGAGAGCTTTGCAATTGTTCTCATGTGTTCCACAAGGAGTGCCTAGATGTTTGGATTGGTCAGGGCCAGGTAACATGTCCTTTGTGTAGATCCAAGCTATCGCCTAGCCAAAAAATGGAGCCAGGATTGGGAGGCGATCCATGGAGAATGGAGAGGTTGAGTTACTTGTTTGGTGAAGATTATGATATGATTACATTTTGATTTTGATTCTAAACTACAAAGCAGTAATTGCATGTATCTTCTTGTCCTAGAAGATTTTCAAGGTACTTTACCATTTCTTTAGGAGGATTGTTGTTTCTGTTTAGGCAGGAAAAAACATGATTGCCACCTTAATTTGTGCAATCTAATAAATTGCTGTAAACATTCCTCCAAAAGTGAGGCTCAGGTTTTTTTTTTTTTTTTTTGATGAACTTGAGGCACAGGTTTTTTGTTATTTATGTCAAACTTTCATTATGTAATATGTAATTTCTTATTTGAATGCTTTCATGCATAGATGTTCTCAAGACTCTAATTTTCTTTTGCAAATTCAGACTACGGCCATCTCCTCATCCTTTTCTGTTTAGAAAAAACAAATAAAACAAAAAACAAAAACTGTATTATATAAGAAAAAAAAAGATTGGAATAATGACGCAATGATCACGCCTGGTATGATTTTAATTATATTATTATATTAGAAAAGTAGTAGTTTGTCTTTTTCATTTCTTTTGAGATGGATTGCATTTCTTTTTGGTGAATAAAATAAAAATACCATAAAAAATTTCATCATCCGGTCTTTTCGAAGACCAATTACCTCTAAGAAAAAGAGCACCGTGTATTTCACATTTATTATCACATACATATACACAGAAAACCAGAAAAAAATGTGACCTAAAGTCACGATTTCGAACTAATATATAGTACGTGATAGTATTTTTCTCATAAAGATATATTCTCAACTTTAAAGGTTTAAAATACAGATTGTGGCAACTGATCCACCAAAAAAGGAAATCCATTTCCAGAAAAGTAGGTAACCATGTATTGTAATTTTAAGATGGTGAATCTTTTTTCATGATTGAATTAGGAGTAAAGACCTTATGGAAGATACTCAAACCCAACATCAAGACGATGACCTATGAAAATAAAAGAAAATATCTTGTGAAATGATCTAATGAGATCATCCTCTCGCATTAAATTTTGTCGACTTTATTTCTGAGTAAATCAATATAAATCTGTGAAACATTAACTAGAAAGAAACTTTTGCTCAACATTGGCTTGACCCAATGTTAGGCTCTATCAAAGTCACACAAATACATTTTCCACTTTTTTTTTTTTTTTTTTTTTCCTTTTATCTCTTCTACTTCCAAAGTAAGATAAAACAACAATTTTTTTCACTACTAAAATAAAATCAAACTTGTGTTACAACCTACTTGGATAGACAAACTCTCCAAAATAACAACCCATCTTTTGTGTGGGAGACTTCAAGAGGGATATACATCTACAAAGAGTAGCCCATACCTAATTATCACCTTTACATAATTTTGGTACAAAATAACACATTTTTCAAAGTCCTGGCCACCATCTACATCAATTCAATTTACAACTATAAATAATATGAGAAAATTCTTAGGTACTCCCAAAACACATGTGAGAGACTTCAAGATGTAGATCTCTCCATAAATTTAAAGAGTAGACCCTATTATGAATGTGAGAGAAGAGGGTATTATTCTTCGTACTCCGAGAGTACCTAAGAATTACTCAAGAGTATAACATCTTTTTCTACATCTTGAAAACAATTAATTTACTTGTACATTATTTCAAAGGACGGTGTTCAAAATGTTAAGAGAAAAAGGGACCACATAAAACGAGTGGCAAGTTTTAAACAAGCAAAACCAAAAAACAAAACTAGAGTCTACAAGGCTTTAGGTGATGTGTGGTTAATTTAATAGTTTGGTGAAGAACTTTTTCGTCATGGACTCTGCTTTGCATGCACGTCCCTTAATTGTTAAGAGAGATTGGGTCACGGAGATTAATATGCCCTTAATCCCCATTGGCGATGATTCGTAGTGATAACGAAACTTCTGAATTTTGATGTTATCAAATGAGAGTGGCACATTGTCTTCTCTCTACATAAATTTGGCTTGCCTGCCAGCTACCACTAGTCAATTTATGCACTAATTGCATTCTAGACTCTCTAGTGCTATACTTTGACAAATTTGAACTAGTGGGGTTTACGGTTTAAGTATCACCTCTTATGCTTCAATTACATCCTTTTCTACTCGAAAAAAATAACTTTATGATTGATATGATATTATCGGCTTTAAATTGCCCCCTTTATAGTTTTAAAAGGTCTCTATTAGAGTCTAAGGCCTTCATATAAGGAGCATAACATCTCTTTACTTAGATGAATTTAGTTCACCTAAGAGGTCTTTAAGACATTTTGGTCCCCACACTGTGAGAGAGAGAGAGAGAGAGAGAGCTTGTGATTTTACAATTTTTTTTTTCAAAATATGTTTTTTATTAGATTTTTAGATATTCTTTTTTTTTTTTTTTAAATTTAAGAAACTCAAAAATATCAAAATAACATCATTTTAAGGACGTCTAATAGCACAATGTAACGAAATTAGATGAAAGAATTACAGTACTGACTACCGAGTTAAAAGTTATAGATGTTAAAAGACTGAGCAGAATTTTGATGAAAGTTAACAGGTACAATATGTAATTTAATCCTCAAACTTTTTTTTTTAAAAAAAATAAGACTTTAATTAATCATTTAACCATAACTAACCCATCAATTTCTCAATCTTATGATATAAAGATATCATGCCCATGACAATGCCATGAAGTTTAGCTGCCCCACAACTAACGGAAACCAGGTCATTGCTGCCAACTAATGATTCATACTAGGATCTATTAATGGCTAATCTCAAGTAGTATGACTGTATGCTTGCGAGGTGCTTGGCAGGCATGATATCTGACAAGATAAGAGGAATATATATTGATCTTTTTTTTTTTTTTTTTGATCTAATTATTGAGATTTCCTATAAAAGAAAGTTTAGGGACAGTTTTTAAGTCACGACTCTAACGTAGTCGATTGTGAGTAGTGGTTTATGTGTAAATGATTGTCCGCTAAATACACTCGACCATCTCAACAAGTTATGACCAAAATTGTGATAAATGATGTGATCGTAAAAGGGGAAGAAGACTTTTACGTAAAGGCAAGACAAATTGATCACCTAAATCAACTTATTTTAATGTGATTGGTTTCATTGCTTCATGAAAGGATCTATTCGTCCTGTTTATCATGCTTTACACAGATTGAATTTTGAAAGTAAGATCTGTTTTGAAAGTCATAATTGCTGTGTTGCGCAGGTGTACACAACACGTGGCACTCATTGCTCACATGACTATAGGAATAACTAGTGCTCAGAGTGGTAAATGGGACTTGTGAGTCACGGACTCACTAGTCCTAGCCGTTTTACACAAATTTGTTGACCAAATAAGAGTCATGATATAATTCACAATAAATTTCATATCTTTTTTTTTTTTTTTTTTTTTTGGAGAAACAAACACACACACAAGAGAGAGAAAAATGGATTCTAACACAAAGACACACCACAACTCCACTTAATAGCCATGGTAACTTTTAAGGGAGGGTGGGACAAGTTATTCTATACACAACACACTCTTTTAAACAATAATTTCATATCTTTTTAAAATGGCTAATTGTTAAAAGCAAGTAATAAAATATTGTTAGCGATGGATTCATTTGAAATCTTTATATATTGTGAAAACTATTGTGTCCCTATCGTTAATTTTTATTGTGATGACTTTCACCAATGGTTTGAGTTGCAATGTGAATTGAAGTGTCTTTTATATTTGAATTTTATATCTATATATATATATATATATATATATATATATATATATATATAAAAGTTTAGATATATAAATTTACATTTAAATATAATTGACACACAAATAAAGTATAATTAGAAGGACACTTGACATGAAATTAGAGTCTAATTAAATATAGAGACACTTCGCACCAAATGATTGTAAAATTAAAAATACACATAACACATAATTAGAGTATAATAAAATTCTAAGTTGGGTTATAACTTTCTCCCCACTCCTAATATTATATATTATTATATCATATTACAACAATAACCTTCTTTATGTAAATATAATATATTTATTTATTTTAAAATAGGAAAATGGTTTTTTGATTTATAAATTCTTTTATTAACACTTTTTTCATTCATAACACACACACATGTAACATGAGAAAGTGAATCTTAAAATAACAATTTCCACTCAAAATAACATTCTTATATATATATATATATATATATATATATATATATATATATATATATATATACACATATGTGTGTGTATTTAAAGAATAATTTTGTGAATTTTATAGTGTTTAAGTACCATGATTAATTTTATTTCATTTAAATAAAAATAAGACAAAACTTATATACAGTTTTTTAGGTGTTATTCTTTAGGTTCTCCTTTTAAGATTCAATCATATGACTATTTTGCTAAAACATACACTTCCATTCCATGAGAAAAAAATTCTCATGGTAGAATCTTAAGAAAGGAACCTTATAAACAGTACCTAAATATTGTACTTAAGTCTTGCTCAAAATAGTAAGATATTACAATGTTAGATCATACGTTAAGTTTGAATCTTAAATTAACAATTTCCATTCAAAATAACATCCTTATATATGTATATTTAAAGAATAATTTTGTGAATTTTATGATGTTTAGGTACCATGATTAATTTTGTTTCATTTAAAATGAAAATAGTAGGATATTACAATGTTAGATCATATCTGTTGAGTCCTTCCATTGACTCTACTACAAGTCTACTAGCTACCTTGTGGATAAATATACATAGGACCTGCAGTGAGGGATACTCCTTGCACGAAGTCATGTGCCATTCTTATGGATATGGGATTGTCCCAAGTCCAAAGTCTAAACAGCTTAGTGGTCTCTCTCTCTCTCTCTCTCTCTCTCTCTCTATATATATATATATATATATAAACTTGGCTATTGTATATATATACTCTTCTTTTTTCCTATTGTTAAATCAAATACTACCTGTTTTCTTGCCAAAAGACTTTCCAAGTAAACCCCATTTAAGACGCTTCTCTATCAATTTCAATTTCAATTTCAATTTAAATCATTCAGCAGCAACCCACACTGATTGTCGTTCATTTTTGCCTTGCTTCATGGGTTTGTCTTGTGTAAATGTTTGCACTAAACTTCCAAAGCTTACTACATTAACCTCTCAAAACCTTTTGCTAGGCCTTATAAAAGACATTCTCATATTGCTACTCTCGTACCTGCCTCAGCTTTGGAAATTCTTATCCTTTAGACATCGAAATCATGATGATTATCAGCCCGAGGATCGGCCATCTCCTTCGTTGGTCTCTGTTCCTTTCCACCTCATAGATGAATCAATCAAGAAGCAACTTCCAATAACAGAATATGGTGACTTGCTCAAAAGAAGAGGAGCTTGTAGTGCTGAGGACTTGGTCTGTGTTGTGTGCTTGAATAACATGGAGGCAAGTGATGGGGTTAGAGAGCTTTGCAATTGTTCTCATGTGTTCCACAAGGAGTGCCTAGATGTTTGGATTGGTCAGGGCCAGGTAACATGTCCTTTGTGTAGATCCAAGCTATCACCTAGCCAAAGAGAGGAGCCAGGGTTGGGAGGGGATCCATGGAGATTGGAGAGGTTGAGTTACTTGTTTGGTGAGGATTATGATATGGTTACTTTTTGATTTTGATGTCTAAACTACCAAGCAATAATATGTTATATGCAGCAGTTGAAACTTGAAAGTCTTGTCATAGAAGATTATCAAGGTACTTTAAGGCCATTTCCTAAACATCCCTACTTCTTGTGGGGTATTGTTCTTTCCTTTTAGGCTGGATAAAGTTCTGGATCTATCTAGTATATGAATGATGAATTGTATAGTTTTTTGTTTTTGTTTTTTATTTTTTATTTTTTATTGTAAGCTCTATACTCTTACCTTATCTGTAGAGGGGAGGAGAGGCAAGGGAGCCATGCATAGTCTCCATATTGGGCTTTCAAAAACTCCCTCCTCCCTGTTGTAATTAAATAATACATATCACTGATTGACCTCCCTTGAAAGAAAACAAAGTCTAGCTTCATCATTATCTAATCTTAAAGTTGTTTTTAGTTTAAGGCCCCCTTGAAAACTATTTATCTGAAATCTGATCATTTCAACTAAAAAAATAATCCAAGTTGGCCTACCTCCCTGGGAAAAAATTTTCGACCTTCCAACAGCAAAAACAAGTCTAAAATAATCCAAGTTGCTTTCACGACTTCGATAATTAACAATTAACAAAGCTAATTGAAAATGTCACTCTTAAGTGCAATAAATTGGATTATTTATCTTACTTTATTTATAATTGATTGTTTGTTTATTTAATTTGGGACAGATTGCTTTTTTTTTTTTTTTTTTTTCTGAATAAAATAAAGTATCATATAAAATTTCATGATTTGGTCTTTTCTGAAAAGAAGTTGTCAGGAATTGATTGCTAAAAGATTAAGGGTATGTTTGGATACCGTTTAATTTGCTAAAAATTAAAAAATTATTACTAAAAATACTGTAACAAAATAATTTTTAAGTTTAAAATAATGTCATGGGACCCAGTATTTACTTAAAGATATGCATTTAATGTGTTTGGTTGGATTGTAAATAGTATCTTGAGACCCGGCTAAAAGCAAAATGGACTAGCAAGGAAGACAAAGTCAATGTGTCAAATGGATTAGATTGTATTATTGCCTCACTGTTTATAGCCTATGACTGTGCGACAGTTGAATAAGATGCGCATTCTTATGCAGCTGGTTTGAAACTAAAATAGCCTATTTTTTTAAAAAAAAAATTTCCCAATAATTGAGTTGCAATACAACATGATTGAAGATGTTCAAAGTTCAAATCCAGAATGAACAACAAAATTACCCATGAAAAGCCACAACCTCTTTAGAAGCTAAAGGTGGAAAAGTATTTTTGCTAAACTTATACTCCCTCCGTACCAAATTATTAGGCCTAGTTAGAAAAACTTAATTATTTAGGGAAATATCATTAACTACCTTATTTCTTTGAAAAAAGTTAAAAATTTCCTAAATTACCCTTAAATAAATTTGTTTTTCATTGTTGAAGGTTTTTTTTTTTAATTTTTAAATTTGAATAAAGATGGCATGTATAGTGGATTTCAAAATTTAGGTTTTTAATTAAAAAAATGCTCCCACAAATAAATTAAGGGCACAAAGAGAATGTTAATATGAATAAATATATTAAATTAGTACATATAAAAAAATTAACTAAAATTATCCAATTAAATATAAAGTCATATATTTCTTTATATATTATTAGTCAAAATCTATATAATTTTTAAAGATATTTCAGCTAATATATCAATATCAAACACAAATCTCTACTCAATAATAATAATAACACCTACATTTTTTAGAATATTATAATTATAGCATGAACCTAAAAAAAATGAAAAAAATGAAAATGAAAAAGAAAAAAGGACAAGAATTTGTTGACAACATGACATCATTATCACGTGGGGAAGGATTCAAAACTGAAATGACATATGATTTGACACTTTGAACTCCCACCATTCAATTTTCCACTATCTTTTTTCATTTCCAATGTAGTCCCGAACTTGGGTTTATAAAACTAAAAAGGTGAAAACACTTGGCACTTGCAATTTAGAGTGACGGTTAATATGGTTCTTATATATTGATAACAGTTAATTTGGTCCATGTTATTTTTAATTTTCAATCAATTTGGTCCTTACTGTTAACTACTAATAGAAAATGCTTACGTGACTAATGGTACCTGCAATTAGCACATTTAATACTAATGTGGCAAATAAATTAATGAAAATAATTTTTAATATTCCACGTTGGCATTTTTTCCCAATTTTAATAAAAATAATTTTAATTTTGATTTCACATTTTTAAAGATGAAAAATAAAAATAGAAATTTCATATTTTCTTTGCATCTTATTGTACTTTTTTGGCAACCAAATACAAAATTACAAATATCAAATTAGTACATCAACACAGACCTATTTCATTCGAGACCACCTTTAAACCCGTAGTTTATCCCTCACAATCTCAATTACAAATGTAAACAACCAAGACTAAAGCCAACAGACCCACCCTATGATATCCCCAAACCAATTTTGAAACCAGAAAACCCCACACGCCAGCTAGAGCCAAGGTTACCAGATTAAAGAGAGATATAGCAAGAGCTTAGGGTTGCGGGTTCTGGGTTTTTGGTTCTGCCTTGCATCGTTGTCACCGTTCCTACCTTGTGCTGTCGCCGTTCCTACCTTGCGCTATCACCAACCATCAAATCCCATCGCTGAACAAAGATCTCATCGCAGCCACCCGATGATCAAGTTTGTTTCCTTTGTAATGGATTTTCTTTTGGTTGTTAGGGTTTAGAAAACGGGGTTTTGAGGTTGATTTTAGATTCCCTGGGTTTGGTGTTTTGATTTGGTTTTTTGAGGTTTCTAAGGGATATTGGCCACCAGATTATCTGGGTTTTTTGTAGACAAATTTAGCTAAACTTGTCCCCATCATAGCCACAAGATTGGACTCAACACAAAGATACCAACCTTAAATGAGAGGGTTTCCATCTGGGTTTGTTCTTGTTCTTTTTCTTTTTCTTTGTTGGTTTCTGTTTGGTTATTGAAAAAGTTTGCTAGGAATAATTTGTTGAATTTTTTGTATTCTAAAATTTCAATTTCTTATTGGTTATTTCTAATCAGGATGTTTCTCAATTGTATAGAAATGAGATGTTGTGGAATATATTCATGAATTCAAGGATTTAAGATAGAAAAATAAAGAAGGTGATTTTGTGTTTGGGAGCCATGAAAATCGAAGAAAATTTGAGATTCCTAATTTTGTTTTCCACCTTTAGAATCATGAAATTAAAATAAAAATTATTTTTATTTCTATTAAAATTGGGAAAATGCCAACGTTGCATTTTAAATATTTATTAAACATTATTTTTATTAATTTATTCGCCACCTAAGTATCAAATATGCCAACTGTACACACAATTAGCCACATGCATTTTTCGTTACTAAGTTAACAGTAGGGACTAAATTGATTGCAAATTGAAAATAGTATGGACCAAATTTATTGCTACCAAAATGTAGGGACCAAATTGACTATGACCCCAAAATGTATGGACCAAAATGGTATTTTCGCCAACTAAAAATTAGTATAAAGGAAAGCAAAAAAATAAGCAAAAGAGAAGTTATTCATCTGGAGGTGTGGACAAAACAAAGAAGAAGGGGTTCGTTCAGGTGACCTACGGCATGATGCAAGCTGCCTTCTATGAGGGTTGGTTTTTTCATTTTTGCTTTCTTCTTCTTCTTCATTGTCTTCTTCTTCCTTTACTTTTTCTTCTCAGTTTCTTTTTTTTTTTTTTTGGTTCCAGATTTGAAAAAACCCAAAGTACTACTGAAAGTTCGATCAGTATTGGCCTAAACTTTGCCCCAAAACAAGGAATTGTGCGAACCATAAAAACCGACCACGGTTCTTAGAATCGTACAATCCGATCGTGGTTCGAGTGGTTCTGTGCTTTTTTCATATGGAGTGGTTCTTAGGGTTAAAAGAACCGCAACAATGAGAGGGTCACAGTTAACTGGGTCAGACCATACGGTTCAGTCCGGGTTTAAAAACCATGATCTTTGTTTACTTGTTAAAAGTTAATTAAAGTATAATTGTGTCTAAAAAATTGGAACTTTAAAAAACTATACATAAGAAAATAAGCTAAAAAAATTAAAAGAAGAAATCATTTCTAGGAAGTAGGTAAACCATCTATTGTAATTTCAAGATGGTGAACTCCTTTTTTCTCTCTCTCTTTTTTTTTTTTTTTTGATGAACTTTTTTTCTCTATTTTAACTTTTTTAAATAATCAAGCTACAAATAAAGATATAATTGAAGATGTTCAAACCCAAAATGCATAACAAATTAACAACAAAATTATCCATGAAAAGCATCAACCTCTTTCACAAGCCTAAGGTTAGAAACTTTTTGATAAACTTTTTGCTAAACTTTTATTTGTCTATTTGCTTAAAGTTAATTAAAATATAATTGTATCTAAAAAAAAATTGGAACTTTATTAAATTAAACATAAGAAGTTTAAAGAAGAAACCAGTATCAAACATAAAAATAAACTAGATATCACATACCATTGCTATTGAGGGTATAAAGTCATATAATAAGGGTTCGGTGTTGGGTCCCAAATAATGTTATCACAAATATTAGCAATCCAAAATAGTAGTCACACACAAGAACACAAATATTTACATGGAAAACCCTTTCTCTTGAAGGGAAAAAACCACGGGACAAACTCCGAATAATTTCACCATTATCAAATCAATTACAATAATTCTTGTGTATGTCCCACGGCTAAAGAAAAATCTCTCTTATTTCTTTACTCACACACACACACCAATTATCTCTTTCAAACGCAGCAACACTTTACTCTCTCCTCCTTGGCTATCTCCTCGAAGGCGGCAACCCTTTACTATTTCCTCCTTGGATATCTTCTTGAAGGCAGCAATACCTTGCCCTCTCCTTCCTCTTACATTCCTCCCAAGCGAAAATCCATTTTCTCTCTCTTGGTTTCACACTCTATTTTCACTTTCCCCATAAGGAGGACTCTTGGGCCAAAGCTATTAAATTCTTTGTAGCATTGTCTATTTATAAGACTCTTTTAGTATTCTCTCTTAGACTAGAAATACATTACCTCTTTAAGAAGGAGTCTATTTCCTCTTGAACTAGGAATACATTATTTCTTTAATAAGGAATAGACTTCTTTCCACACCAAGGAATAGTTTTTCCTTCTATAATAAGGAAACCCAAATTAATTTTTTATTCTTCAACTAGGAAACCTAATTATCTTTCCCAGTCACAATTGAAATTTGAGGCAATTTTCCAACAATCTCCACCTTGAATCAAATTCCATCAATTGTCCTCAATTCTCTTCTTTCCTCTTGGGATAGCTCCTACCTTAATCAAATAGTCCTCTTTTCCTCTTGGAATAGCTTCACCTTAATCAAAACAATCTCTTCTCTTCCATCTTGATTCACACAAAGAGTCATCCACTGAATCAACCAAGCTCTAATACCACTGTTGGTCTTTTCTTTCACGCAATTGTGCGCAACTGATCTTTATAGAGTTAATCAAATAATTCCTAATACTTGTCTATCAAGAAGGTTCTATTCTTCATCCTTCATAGTATCAGGTTTCTTCCCTAAAAGAGGCAGATGCCACTTCTTCCCATAAAGATAATCTTCAATCTGCATCCTCCAATATCCAAAGTCTGTTCCATCAAAATTTTCAATTCCTGAAGCCTTGCCTTCTTCTCCGGCCATCGATTCTACTCTAACCTTAGCTCTGATACTACTTGTTAAGTCCATCAAATAATATTATCACAAATATTAGTAATCCAAAATAGCAATCACACACAAGAACACAAATATTTACATGGAAAACCCTTTCTCTTGAAGGGAAAAAACCATGAGACAAACTCCGAATAATTTCACTATTATCAAATCAATTACAATAATTCTTGTGTATGTCCCATGGCTAAAAAAAAATCTCTCTTATTTTTTTTACTCTCTCACACACACACTAATTATCTCTTTCAAATGCAGCAACGCTTCTCTCTCCTCCTTAACTATCTCCTCGAAGGCAGCAACCCTTTACTATCTCCTCCTTGGCTATCTTCTTGAAGGCAGCAATACCTTACCCTCTCTTTCCTCTTGCGTTTCTCCCAAGTGAAAATCTTTTTTCTCTCTCTTGGTTTCACACTCTATTTTCCCTCTCCCCATAGGGAGACCCTTGGGCCAAAGCCATTAAATTCTTTGTAGCATTGTCTATTTATAAGACTCTTTTAGTATTCTCCCTTAGACTAGAAATACATTACCTCTTTAACAAGGAGTCTATTTTCTCTTGGACTAGGAATACATTAACTCTTTAATAAGGAATAGACTTCCTCCCACACCAAGGAATAGTCTTTCTTTCTATAACAAGGAAACCCAAATTAATTTTTCCTTCTTCAACTAGGAAACCTAATTATCTTTCCCAATCACAATTAGAGTTTGAGGCAATTTCCTAACATTCAAAAGGAGAATCAACAAGCAATACCTGTAATGTTGCCATCACTGAAAGTTGAAAAGATGACACCGATGATGGGTAGTAGTACCTGTAGTTATAGAATTATTTTAAGGATGAAATATTTGATAATCTAGATGAAATTATGTGAATCCTAATCAATAATCATGTCAGCAACATAGAATCATACTGGGCTAGAGTTACGATGATACTAGTGAACTTGGTTTCCAAACGGAGAACAATTATACCCACTGAAGTCACAACTCTTCATTCTTTAATGAGATTATTATCAGTTTTTAGGAAATTTTCTTTTTGTTCTTTTTTTTTTTTTTTTTGGGTGGACAGAATAAGTATTGTTCCTATTCACTTCATAGTCAATGTTAGCTTAGTATGCTTATCTACCTACTTAAGAATTTCTACATTCCCATGTATTATTTGGTGGTGTAATACCTAGTTACTCTACATCAATGGCAAAAATATTTATAGAATTTATATGTTCATGTTTGTTTATATGAATTCTTCAATGTCAATCTTTTGATTTTCACCAAATCTAGCCAGAGCTCGCAAGATCAGGGCCGACCCTAGGCCTAGGCCATTTAGGCCATGGCCTAAGGCCCCCTGACATAAAAAGGCCCCCAAATATTGGGTGGTAATTTTTATTTTTTTAATTAAAGAAAAAGTGTGAGTTAGGTGTATATTTTATTCCAATCTTAAGAAGGCCTGAAATATTAGAGTTATGCTAGTATATTACAAGTTTTATTACATAGGTCCTACAAATTGATATGTCACCAATGAAGTAATTTGATACTCATTTATTATTTTGTTGAAGTGCCACCTCATTGTGACATAAGTTTGTAAGCTTTTTGTAGGAAAATTTGTAATAAGTTTAGCATTTTCTCCACACACACACACAAAAAATAAAAATAAAAAAAATAAAAAACTCATGTGACAGGAATATGATTGATGTTACTTAAATAATATAATAAATTGAATGTTTGAATAACTTTTCTTTTTTTGGTGATATGCTAATTTGTAAAACCTATATAGTAATTATCATTAGCTCACTTTGGGTGAATTAGTCATATAAGTAAGAATTAATAATGGATTTTAAACAAAATAAAAATAAATAAATATTATTTAAGTGATATTTATATGTAAAAAGGCTCCTATAAATTTCTCGCTTTAGGCCTCAAACAAACTTGGGCCGGCCCTGCGCAAGATCTACACAATCTGAACAAAAACTTGGTAAAGATAGGGGGATTTTGGCAAGATTGCAAGAAATTTGAGCTAAGAATCTGTCGAATTGGATTATATAAGGTTTTAAAGGGAAGACATGCCATTCAACATGTTGCCTTCAGGTCCTTCGGGTCCTAATGAGATAAAAAAATCTCTCTCTCGCATCATGTGTGAGTCCTACTTGTGAGAGTGAAATATCATACAACCCATCTTATGAGACAATTTGGAATACTTTCCCAACCTCTCTAGTGGACCCAAAATTCCTAATTCTAAGCATAAACGGTCCATATTCAAGAGAACCATTTTGTGAACAAAAACAGAGCCGAGTGTGACCAAAGAAGACCCATGACCCCAAATGACAAAACAAAGCAGAACAAAGGAATATGAAAAAAACAGAGTAAATATCTATCTGATCCCCAAACCAAACAAGAGCCCACCTCTCTTATCAGTATTTCCCCAAAACCCTAAAATCTGTGGCTCTCTCTCTCTCTCTCTCTCTTTCTCTGTAATGGAGATGATTTTCATATCTGACAAAAACCCATCTCCGCAACCAAGAAGCAATCACAGAAACCATCATTGACATGTCACCACAGCCACCACCTCAGCCACCAATCACAAACGCCCACAGGTCCTTCAACATGTTGCCTTCAGGTCCTTCGGGTCCTAATGAGATAAAAAAATCTCTCTCTCACATCATGTGTGAGTCCTACTTGTGAGAGTGAAATATCATACAACCCATCTTATGAGACAATTTGGAATACTTTCCCAACCTCTCTAGTGGACCCAAAATTCCTAATTCTAAGCATAAACGGTCCACATTCAAGAGAACCATTTTGTGAACAAAAACAGAGCCGAGTGTGACCAAAGAAGACCCATGACCCCAAATGACAAAACAAAGCAGAACAAAGGAATATGAAAAAAACAGAGTAAATATCTATCTGATCCCCAAACCAAACAAGAGCCCACCTCTCTTATCGGTATTTCCCCAAAACCCTAAAATCTGTGGCTCTCTCTCTCTCTCTCTCTCTCTCTGTAATGGAGATGATTTTCATATCTGACAAAAACCCATCTCCGCAACCAAGAAGCAATCACAGAAACCATCATTGACATGTCACCACCGCCACCACCTCAGCCACCAATCACAAACGCCCACACCACCACCACCCTCCCTGACCTCTTCCTCAAAGCTCTCTCCATTTGCTTCCTCTTCTCCTCCTCTCCTTCTTGTTCATCAAAACCCCATCTTTTCAAACTCCCATTTCTCACTTTCCCATCAAACCAACGTCGCTTTCTTCAAATCTCAACCATGTCCCTCCCATCTCAAACCCCAAGAACCAACCTCCACGCCTTCACAAACCCACAGTCTCTCTCCGAGTGGCTCAAACCCAGATTGCCTTCCGACTCTTTCGCCTCCTGGGGCGTCAAACCAGGCACCAAGAACGTCCACAACCTCTGGCTCGAGCTCGCCGAAGGCGAAACCTCTCTCGCCGATTCCACCCCACCAATTCGCACTGTTCAGGTCCTCACGGTCAGAATTATCGACGGAAACAACCGGGTCCTCATAGAAACCCACCAGGAACTATCCGACGGCAGTTTGAGAAACCGGCATCGACCCTTATCGGAGAAGATGAAGCCGAACGAGGAACCCGAATCGGCAGTTCACCGGGCGGTGAGAGAAGAGCTCGGTTCGATACTAAATGGGTCAGTCAACGAAAGCATTGTGAGGATTGTACCTGGGTCGTATCGGAACAGAGTGGAAGAGAGGAATTCGGCATCTTATCCGGGGCTTCCGGCGTGTTACGTGCTGCATTCGATGGACGCCGTGGTGGAGGGCTTGCCGGACGGGGAGTTTTGCACGGAGGAGCTCGGGGAGGAGTATGGCGATCTCGACGAGACGAAGGCGGTGGCAGACGAGGCTGTCTCGGTCAAGAAGCATTTTTGGAAATGGGTTTCTGCTGATTCGATCGAATCTTAATATGCGGTTGGTTTTCTTGAATTGAATTGAATTTTGCTGAGGTTTTATAGCATAACAAATTTTTTTGGATAAGTTTGGTTTGGTGTATGATATGATGCGATAATGTTTCTTGTTGTCGATCATGATACGAGAATTCATGTTAATAAAAGTAATAATGTTGCTGTATATGAAGGATTAGTAATACATTTTGTAGCATTGGAAAGTGCAAGATTCAATTTTGAGGTTAATGTAAATATATAGCATTTGTACAAAATATAGTCCTTGTTTTTTTTATGGATAGTTGTAAATCTTATTGCTTTGATGTTTAACTCTATGTTTTCATTCGAGCTTAATCCCAAACTGATGCGCAAGCTTACTAGAACTAATGCATCTAAGGACTATGATGATTAGGTGGGTTTTCTTGTTTACTAGGGATAAGATTATGATGTAGGTAAATTTTTGGGGGAGAAGTTCTATAGTGGTGATAGTTGGCTAGAAATGTTGGCAATTGCCATTAGCTGGAGAGAGGGTGTGATTGTGAATTTAGAAGTTGTGACTAATTAGTCTTGGCTGGAGTAATTTCTCATATGAATTTATTGCTAAGATATTGGCCTCTAGAATAAGATCAATTTTAGATCACCTGAGTGCTCCAAACCAGGCTGTTTTTCATGCCTGAAAGATGGATAGCTGAAAATTCCATAGTGATCCAAGAAATAGCCCACAATTTTAAAATGATGAAAAAAGGAAGGGTTTTGATTGGGTTTCAAATTGGATATGCAAAGAGCCTATGATAGGATTGAGTGAGATTTCTTCTGGATGTGTTGTATAAGTTTGGCAGGAACGCAATACCCACACCTTTGAAAATAAAGAGAGATCTCTAGATCTCCTAAAATCTCTTCTTTTAGGTACTCTGTTTCAGTGGTCTAGAGTTTGGGGTTACATGCAATGTATTTCCATTCATGCTTTTCTTCTTTCTATTAGATTTGCTACTTGAGTTCTATGTATTTGTTTCAAGTTCAGAGTGTTCACCATTGTGAACACTTTGTACTTTTTTATCAATAAAATTTTTATTACCTATCAAAAAAAAAAAAATTTGTTGTATAAGTTTGGCATCTGTGATAAGATTTCAAGACTGATTCTCCAATGTATCACGACTATGTCATATTCTTTGTTGTCAAATCGAAGTTGGTGTGGAATATTTCAACCGTCTAGAGTACTCTAGTAGGGAGACTCTGTCTCTCCCAATTTTTTAATATTATAATATATTATGAAGTTCTATCTGGGCTATTGAGAAGAGGGAATGGGTGACTTGAAGGACTCCAGGCATTAATTACGTAATGTTTGTAGATGGTTTAATTCCTTTTTATAATACAAAGGTGAAGGAAATAGATTGTATGTTGGAATGTGTTCAGACATATTGCCTATGGTCTAAACAATCAGTGAATCGAGCTAAATTAGTTTTGTTTGCCTCCAGAAATGTCAGTTGATCAGTCATTAACAGCTTCTGTAGTAAGTGGGGTTTACAAGAACATTTCCTTGGAATCAAGGCATCTAGGTAGCTCACTATTCTCACCAGAAAGAAGTCTACTATTTTAATTTTCCTAAAGAAAGACTTGAATCAAGACACTCTATAAAAATAGTTTATCATGGGCTGGCAAGTATACTCTATAAAATCTTTGGCTCAAGCTCTTCCCCTTTATACAATGTCTACTTTAAAATTTTTAAATTGAGTTTGAACTGGAATGGATAAATTGGGGAAGAGGTTTTGGTGGCAATCATCTAGGATTAAGCAGAGCTATATGGCTCTGAAAGCTTGGAGTGAGTTAACCTTTGAAAGTCAAATTAGCTTCAAGACTGATGTTTGATGATGACAGAAGTGACCTCTGTGGAATAAAGTTGGAACATGAAATTTCATGTGTTTCTTAAATGTACAGTACCATTGCAAGAATTGGTCTGGTTTGGCATTAGATGGGGTCTAAACTTACTGCAATTTCAGGTGGAATCAAGTCTTAAACCGATTAGATTGGTAGTGGGTCCTCCTACTGATCTAATTAGAGGCCCTATTTCAATTGATTAGTTCACTATAATGACAGTTGTGATTTTTTATATTCTTTGGAAAGCTTGGAATGTTGTTGTATTTGGCAATGAACATAGAGATCTACGTTTCTTGCCAAGAAGAGTCCAAATGGTTTATGCTGAATATTCAAAGCAAACTGAGAAGACAATGCCCACTAGTGCAAATAGGTTAAGTTGAACCTGGATGCGGCTAGAAACAAAAGGGAAACTAGTTTGGCAATTATGGCAAGAAATTCTAGAGGCAAGAAGGATCTCTTACATCTGCTAGTCTAGCAAGAAATGCTTGTCTAGTTGTGACTTGTGAGATGGGCAATGACGATACTTTGGATAATAAATTCTCGCAATTTACAATAGAAATTCTCTCATATCCGCCCATATATTGTTAGCCACACGTCTCTGTCCAATCTTTGTTGAACATTTGCACCATGTATATGGATAACCTCAAATCCCAAATCAGCTAGATGATAGCAGTTTAAGGCATTTTTTTTTAAAGGCTTCCATCTGCCATACATGGTCTGTGTTAAAATTGACTCAGCAATTTCAAACAGGTGAGAGTGTTTTAGTAAAGTGGTGGATAGGTGATGAGGTCCACTATAAGGACTGTATAATTTCTCCTGTGTTAGCATCATATTTTCTCATCTACACAATCTCTCATTGAAATCAGAAATCCCAAAAAATAAAAAAATAAATAAAAATAAATAAATCCCTATAACAAGCCATGGTAGAGGTTCATACCTGGAAAGATGTTAGAGGCTAGAGCAATGGCCAAGACTAATCCCTTCTTGCCTTTTCTGAGTGCTCATAAAACTCCATTAGGATCCAATGGCTATCCTCCAACCATTTCTTGCACCATAGCATCAATGTGGTGCCTTGAATAGGTTTGGATTGGGATTTGAATATATATGTTTCCACTGTAAAGCTAAATCATCATGCTCTACCCGTCCTCTCAGCTCAGAATGCATTTGATCAGTCTAGCTTTGCTTCTAAGCCATTCCACAACATAATTGTTCAATTTTGTCTCAAATCAGGAAATAGACAATGGGAGCTTGTTCCCCCAATAAATCTTGAATGGCATCAACTGTCCATGGTAGTTCTCAAGCCCTCAGCAATTCCAATTTAAGATTTTCAATGTTCACATCAGGCCTGGTAACAAGCTTGTCAACTGGGCCTAAATAGTGCCCAAAATGGCCCGTAATGTTCACAGATTTTTGTTGCCTTTGTAACCCAAAAAAAATATGGTTTTGTAAACTCGGCCTAAATAGTGCTTTCTGTTGCCTTGTAACCCTTGCAGATTCTTTGGTGTCAGTTTTTTTTTTTTACTGGTTAAGACATTCATTAGTAAACCATTTTATGGAAAACTGAATAAACTACTAACTTTTTTCACAACTTTTTCAAATTCTCATAAAAATGTTCCTAAAATTGATACTTAATGTATGTTCTTAAATGGAAAACTGAATAAGTTACTAACTTGACCTCTGTTTTTCCCTTTCAAATAATCCAACTTAGGTTTTTTTTTTTTTTTTTTTTTTTTATATATATATATATATATATATATAATAAAATAGGAAAATAATATTTTATTATCTTTCCCTATTCATTGAAACACACCTAGAGAATTATTTTCTTTCTCATTTCCTTATTATTTTCTCTTCTTCTCTCTTTCATTCTCTCAAACCAAACATAGCTTTATGACTTATTGTTTGGATCGAGAGGGATGATGGGAGAATAAAATGGAGTATAATAGAGTTGGTCAGAAATATGAAACTTGGTTTCAAATCATCTAGAGTTTTTAGGGTACTCTACTAAAAGATTTCTTTAAATCCTAATAATTCTTTTATGATTAAAGGATTTAGATTTTATCTTATCAGCATTCTACTAATAATACTTTTAAAATAATAAAATAATGTTACGAACAAAATATAAAAAAGTATTGTTAGTGAACCGCTGACATCATAGAATCTAAATCATTAAATCATAAAAAAAATTATTAAGATTTAAAAAAATTTATTTGGTAAAGTAGCTAAATCCATTTTTTTTTCTTTTTTTTTAAACAGCTAAATCCATTCTAGTGACTACCACGTTGGTTTTTCGCATAAATCTGGCCTTTACACTTATTATTCTCCTTTGATTGGATTGGTGCCTTACACTTATTCTTATCCCTACATAAGCCGTATCGGCATCAACAAGCCAATGTTGGGTCATGTGTCAATAGAACAAAGTCACAACACTGGGAAAAGCAAAAGTGCAAAACCCTATCAGTACATTCAAGACATAGACATTTGCGCGAAGTTTTTTTCTTTTTTTTTTTTTTTTTTTTTTTGATGGGACATTTGCGCGAAGTTGATCACTAGTCATATATAGAATATTAAGGGTGTTGTTAGGATTTTTTACTGGAAGGGACTGAGTTATAGTATTTTTATAAAATTATCAACGTTAATATATCCATAAATTGTCTAATTCACCATAGTCATACAAAATATCCAAAAAAAAAAAATATTTTGCATCAAAATTATATCTAAGGTGAGTTTTTCATAAAATAAAATCAATCTATTATCATCAAATTATAAATTCTGAATTTGAGGAGACTTGTGTCTTTTTGCTATGTATGTTATGGAGAAAATTTAAAATTTTGGGGGTCATGGACCTTGCAAGGAGCAAGGTGGCTCCGCCCGTGAATATAAAAAAAATCTTAAAGGGTTTGTATTGACCCTGTTGATAGAAAAAACGTGACTTCTTTATGAAGTTGTTCATTTCATGTTTGTATTAATTCTACGATGTACATAATTACATCAATAGGTCTTTAAAACAATAGAAATTTGAATTAAATTAAATTCCTTAAAATCATGAACTTCACTTCTTCTTTATTTGCTTGAAACTTTAATTGTGATTGAGTAAATTCTTTGGTCTAGGGCTGAAATCTTATTACGATATTACAGTAAGGTTAGTGTTTTGTCCTATTCTCTTCATGCCTGGTCAAATTCAAGCTTAAAGTTGAGGGGACGTTAGGTATATTGGTGAATCACCTGCTGCATATGGGAAATCACAATCAACCATTCAAGCTTAACTTTTTACTATTTTTGATCCTCCGTAGATTGGTCAATTATTTCTATTCACTCAGATAGAGAGAGAGAGAAATAAAGGAACAAAAAAGTGTCTTTTTGAAAAGCCATTATTAGCTTTATCAAAGGGTGCGTATATACGGCGCCTGATGACGATCGATTACCTATTGGTCATTGGACAAAGTGATAAAAAACAATTATCAGATCAGAAGTTTTAAAACAATTTTTGGTCATTGGTGATAAATTTTTTATTTTTTATAGGATGATTTATGGATTTTTCTTGGTTAAATAGGATAATGTTACTGAATATTTTAAGGTTATTAATTAGTTTAAGAATTATTTTTAAAAAAATTTATAAAAAAAGAAGAAAAAAATAATTAATTGTTATGACTCGTTAACCAGACTCATATTATATATAGAATTAATCTTACAAATGTTTGATGGTGTATTTGGGTACTGGGGGAAGTATTTTCAAAGCAATAGGTCTATCGACACCGAATACTTTACCAATTTTTTCACATCCTCTCCTATGTCTGTGTGTTGTAGTGAAAAAACGATGCCCATGCAAAACTATTTTTGAAGTCATGTAATGCAGACTAGTTGGATGCTTTGCCTAAGCTTGAAGATTCACTTAATCTACCAAAATAAATAAATAAAATAAAACATTCTGTTACACTTTCTTAATCATCAAATGTTGGCAACTGTAGTAATACTAAAGTAAATGAATACATTATTTTCCCACTCTTCATTCATTGCTTGCTTAAGTGCAACATATACTAGCAGAGAAGTTGCAGTTTTCATAATATACATGGCTTGAAATCTTCCTGTAACTCAAATATAGTGCTTTAGCTACCTAACTTTATTGTACTTTTATTAAATTATGTTGTGGACCAAACATAATTGAAGTTAGTTTAAGAAAAAATAGGGGTTACTTGTCTTACTAGGAGTCTAGGACTTTGTTTTTGACTAGTTGTTTGTGCTGGATATTTTCTTGTACATGTTAGTGCGATTTGGGGCCAGAAGAAAGTGTGATATGATTGTTGTGATAGCGGGGTCCAAAACTTTTGGGAACCTCTCTGCATCATGGAATGAACTCCACAAGCTTCTAGTTTATGATTCATAATAAATTAATCTCCATGGACAGATTAATTACAATATTCTCACTTCATTAGAGCTGTAAATATATCCATCCAGTTAAAACCGAGTATTAAAAATCCAAGAGTGTTCTTTTCTCTTTATTTCTGTGAGCCGAACTAGAATCTATTAACAAATTAAATTATATATTTAAGTTTTTTTTTTTTTTTTTGGTTGAATTAGCTCAGGCTTATTTATTAGAAATTTGATCAATTTATTATTTTTCTTATGTATAGAAAACATTACAACAATATTATTTTTTTATACACAAATCGATGTTGATAATTAATGACTAAATTATAGTTCAAATTATATTATTTGAATTATTAGATAGAATAGTTTTTGCTTATGGACTTATAAAAATTAGATTCACCAACCTTATATAACTTTCACTACACAATTGATTATTAATATTATTAGTAGATTTCAAGTATTATTCAATATCTTAAAACTAACATATAAACTTACAAAATTCACTTCAAAACTATATATATATATATATATATATATATATATATATATATATATATATATATATATATATATATATATATTGAGTTCATACTTGTGAGTTTGCTCACATATCATTATATTTGAGTTTAACTTATTTAATAGTTAAGCCTAAAATGGGACAATTTGGCTCATTTGCTAAATCGAGTCCAACTTGGTTTATTTGCAACCCAGCATTTCATTAGCAGCTTAATTTTATTGTGTTCTTGTTGAATTTTTCAACTAACTTGAGTTTGTTGTGTAGCGACGTATCAGGTAGAAAATCACTACCTTTTGAAATCCTCAAAAAGTTGTGTTACTTTTGAAATTTGTGGTAAATATTTTTTCTCCCATCTTAAATTTCCCTTTTTGATTCCCCAAAAGTGGATGGTAATAGCGAAGTGCATGTTGTTCGTATCTGAACATATGGCTGCACAACCAGTTCGGTTGTTGGCACTTTTGACTGACGATTAAGTTAATTTTCTAATCAGAGACCGATAATATAAAATCTAGAACTTATCAAGCTAGAGTGATATTCATATATTTGTTGCAAACACCTTATTCTTGCTCATTTTTTTCTTGTATTATGCATGAGTTTAGATTTAAAAATTTTAAAAAATTGTTGCAAGAAACAAGAAGAGAATGGATTTGAACTATAATTCTTCTTATAGAAGAGCAAATCAATACCACTAAGTTATAAAACTTAAACTTTTACGTATATCTTCATTTTATCTCAAATTGGGAATTGATTCCTCAAGTGTTTTAATATGTATATGTTAGATATATTATAGTCTAAATGGCCCAATCCAATCGTTGGCTCATGTACTTGTAGAACAAACATATTAACTTTAAGTGAATCTATGGTTAGCAAAGAGTTAGTAAAGCATTCTCTAATATATAAACTCTACCTTGTAGTCATTGTAATACAAGTGTTTAATATAATATGTAGCCGTCAAAGGCATTTTTACAATGGACATAACCTGTTAGGCCAAACCACATAAATCTTTGTATGTGCTATTTCATATTTTTACTCATCATTCAATTGTCACACACAATTGTACAACAACTTTCGCATAGTATCAAAGGCAGGTAGAATAGATGAATTAACCACTGCCAATGTTGCTTATTGCAATGGACAGGAATAATTAACTCTAATAAGAGATTCTTTTTTTTTTAATCATAATCAGAAGCATGTCTCCAATGTCTGGAAAATGAACATTCCATTTCTTAGAATGAATTTTTCCACTATATTCGTTTCAATATTCACTAATTCTGTCACTTGGGTGTGGTTCAAAAGCAGGTAATTAAAAAGAAAAAAGATTCAAGACCTGATGGAACATAATATAGAGGTTCAGTATTTGTGGCCATGCATGGGGGCCATGTATTCCACTAAGCATTAAAGGTGTGAGGGATTGACACGTAATTTTGAGATTCCTTAGCCAAGGAAGCAAACAAATTTCCTCTCTTCTTACCTCTTTTTCAACCTGGAAATTGGAATCTCCCCCATCACCAATTCTATCTCTCAGTCTCTTTAATTTTCTTCTGCCATGATCAACATGTAAAGAAGCAAAGGTGAAACAATATGTCCCATCCTTCCACTCTCAAAATCCCACTTAGAAATAAATAAATAAAAAGTTAAAAACCCTTCTTTTCTCTAATTGCCCATTACACATGCAAAGCAAAAAAATCAAAGTCAGACTGATAGAAAAAGAAGATAAAGATGACATTTTTACAATACAAAGCAAGCTTTTCATTCTTTCAATCTTCTTTATAATCATAATTGATATATATACACAACGTTTAATTATAACCATCAAATACATTATGACTTATGATAGTGCTATAGTGATAATAGTATACTCTTTTTTTGATAGTTTAATACCTACCACTCTCACTGGTAGGTATCAAAAAGAGGTACTGAATTATCAATTTAGCATTCCCAAATGCATAAACAGAAGCTAATTAAAATAATAATAAAAAAACCAAAAATGTAAACAACTCACTAGAGGGTAATAATTAATCATGTTAGTGAATTTCATATAGTAGTAGAACACTGAGTCCCTTGCTTTGAAGTCAGTGGACCTGTTGGTATAGCTGGTCCAAAAGCCATAATTGCAACACAATTGACATTAAAACGGTACTTCCCAGAAACCCAAGTTCCAACTTTCCAGCGAAGCTTGCCAATCACTTTGAGGTTCAGAACTAGTCTGCCTGCTGTTTGATCACGTCCAACTTCATAACCAAAAGATTGAGCCACAGGCAAGCCTGTTCCAACCAAAGAAGCTGATAAGAGATTACTATCTTCATGGTCTTGGTAGAATGGTGGAAGAGAGGTATAGGTTGTTATCTGTTGTCCTTTGTAAGCGGCATAAACTTGTAGCTCATCATAGTAAATGCCAACTTTTTTATTTGGGTTCTTTGCAAAGAGAGAGAGTTGGATAGAGGAGTTGAGAAGGTGAGAGCCTGATGAGAGGTTTAGCTGGTAGACGTTAGTTTCTTTGAGGGAAAAGTCAGGCTTTGAGGGGCGTAAGATGAGCCAAATGAGTAAAATGAATGAGAGAAAGGGGAAGACAAACGCAGATAAGAAGTAGAAGAGCTTCTTGTAGCGAAATTTGCCTAGGTTCAGTCCTTTCTTTGCGCAGTGTTTGGGAGACTCTATGAAGTATTGCGACATTTGCAGTGAGGAGCACGAGAGAGAGAGAGAGAGAGATAGGGGAGTTTGACAAGGCTAAGGAAGAGAGGTGTTGAGTTTATAACTTTATATACAAAGTAGGATCAGTAAAGCAACACATTTATTCATAAACAACTTTTTTTTTTTTTTTTTATTGCTGAATATTCATACACAGTTTCACCACTTGTTAAAAGAAAAGGCAAGCAATGATTATTGTTGCGGAAAATTTAAGTCGGACGTGTGAAAAGTATGTTAGATTAGAATAGCCACAACTTTTGTGCCATAATTTTGTGTCATAATTTTGATGTAGTCAATTTTAAATAGTGAAAAAAAAAGTTATAGTTCACATAAAAGTAATTGTTACTATAGTACTTATTGTCAATAACAAAAGTTGTGACAAATGGTGTGATCTTAAAAGAAGTGATTAGCAGAATTTCAACAAGTCGGTAAGAAAATAAGTGAAAAGTGTATCTCTATAACGTATCTTTGGGCAGGGCAAAAAGCAACAATAATTTTGCTCTATCAGCTTTTGACTAGCAGCTACTCCTTGTGGTGGTGGAAGGTGGTTGTATAAGATATTTCCTTATAGACTTTCTGGAATACACTCTTAAACTTATGGCCCAAAAGATATAGGTAAAGTACATTTATAGATTAATCATGCACCCAAGCCAAGTGTTAAAACTTAGGGCAGTAAAGTACATTCATAGACTAATCATGCATCTGAGCCATGTTTTCAATAGATTGCCTTTGGCCCTTGATAATGTTGTATGCTTCCCTGGCCTTTCTTCTGGGGTTAAGACAAATGAACTACAGTAGGGGCACTAGTGCATTATAAAATGAAAGATTGAGGAGGAAGCTTGGGTGGGACAAGCCAAGGCCTTTTCCAAAAAGCAAAAGCAAGTGCAATTGCCATGCACATACATTTTCATGATTTTGTTAACAAAGGTTCATACTGTTGAATTGTTTGGACAGTAAAAGACATGACACAAATTTCAATCTGAAACTCTTTGATAGCTTTCCTAAGCTTTATTTATTTTTTGGGTTACTATTCATTTTCACTTATATGGTAGATTATGAGATGCGTTGGACTACTATGAAAAGCAAAAGATATACTGCTTGTGGTTGTGGCAACCTATCGTTTCTGCTTGCACTTTTGTACACATAAAGATGCAATTGTTTGATGGGAAACTCATGTAGTCATGTGCAAGCCTAAGGGTTTTTTTTTTTTTTTTTTTTTTTTTTATAATTTTGATGGTTGAGGTTGAGAGGATTTGAACCCTAAATGTCTTCATTGAAAACACGATGTATCAACCAATTGAATTACAACGCTCTTGACATATGCAAATTTAAGTTTATTTATTTGTTTCTTGTGAAAAATGAGTCTTTTTCCCCAAAAAACACGAGTTGGTATAGTTTTAGTTTAAAGACCTAGTGATAGTTACCCAAGTTATTAGAATTGTGTTCATATTTTGAAATCTAAAATGCTTTTACCCGCACATAGATACCCAAATGCCTTTGTGGCTGAATTGGCCTCTTTAGGATATTGAAATGTCCTCATCTTTAGTCATTTTTGTCTATATATTGTGATAATCAGATTTAGAGTACAATTCAAATCGCACACAATAAAGTATTTTGTGAACATACTAAACACATTGTAATCGATTATCATATTATTTGTCACCATCTTCTTCATAGCTAAGATCCATTTCTATACATTAATCTTGTATCCACACCTAATTTGGGTTCCTATAACCGATCATGAGTTTGAGAGGGCTATTAGCTAGACAGCTCTTCTCTTTTTCTTTTTTTGTTAAAAATAACATTCAACAATTCTTACATTGCATGCTAATAAATTCATGCTCCTTATATGATTATATAGAAGATTGAAAAAATGAAAAGCTTGCTTTCAATGCTTTGTATTGTAAAAATGTCTTCTTTTTCTCCATTTTCACTGTGTTTCATGATAAACAAATAGAATCGTTTCAGCTCATGTGCCATCTGTATATATATAGTACTTCTTGTGTTTCATAAGCTGTATCTCACACATTTTAAGCTAACTTTCTACCTCGGAATGATGGAGCCAAGGACAAGGAGCATCGTGAAAAAAGCATGGTATATGCATGGTTCTGCTGGAACCTCGAAAGTAGTACACATGGTAAAAACTTGCATGTGGGGACGACCATTATTCATTGGATCCCATCCCAAAGGCTTCCTACCTAAATTTCCAATATCATATTGATTCATGAATATGCATGCACTAATAGTAATACTATCCATATCATATGCTATCTTTGAAAGTATGCTTTTACAAGTTTCATTTATATACTTATTTCATATATTATACACTCTATAGAAATATATATATATATATAATGACGATGGAAAGTAAAGGATACGGGGATATCTTTCTTTCCTCAGCCAGAATCAGAGGTGGGAATACACTTTGGAATAATTTTGAAACGATATAAAGTCTTTCAAAAGAGCCATAGGAGATAGGGTAGCCAATACCAATAGAGATGGTGCATGATGCATTGGTCTAGGCCTAGCTAGTGGCATCTCTCCTTTTTTTTCTTTTCCCACATTGTTTTATTTTTGATAAACTCTCTCCAGACTAACAGGGTTTGTATTAAAAATTGATTATGAATTAAAATACCTTATATTAGCAGTCCATGAAAAGCAGAAATAGTTGTTCTTGGACTTGTGGGGTGTCTAGTGTCTACAATTTCTTGAACTGTGCACAAGATTTCAAAAAGGAGAAAGTTTATGGAGATTCTATAGCTGAATTTTTAGAAGCCCTAGGATCAGCCTAATTTGTGTCTTGGTCTTAAAGTATTATTTTATGTAGTTGTTGCTTTTAAGTTAAGAAAAGGGCAAAATGACAGGAGTGTTAGTTGACTAATGTCCCTCAACCTGGGCCATATATATGATATACAACAATGGTTACAATGCTAATACTATAAATATAAAAAATATTACAATTTTTTATAATCTATTGATGTAATATACAACATCATTTTGCATAAAATTTGCAACTAGCATTATTTTATCATGTATTAATCATAATTTTTCAAGGGTTTTTTTAACTTATGCCCTAAGAGCATATAAAAAACTAAGATATGTTTAGTAACTGTTTTTTCCTCTTATTTTCGGTTTCTAAAAGCAATTTTCTATTTTTTAGACTAAAAAACTTGTTTGGCAACTTAAAATGGACAAAAAACAAAAACTGTTCTCAAAACTCAATTTGTGAAGGAAACTGAAAACATGCAAAATGCTGTTTTCAATTTCTAGTTCCCAAAAGTTAATAAAACACACATTAAATTTATTGAATCTGTCTCATTTAATAAGTTAGCTAGCATTAGAGATCAAATCTTAATAACAACATATTTTAGTATTTTCTATTTTTTTCTTCAAAAAACTATTTTTTTAATTTCAACTAACCAAACATGTTTTTGATTTCAAAAATACAAGAAATTTTTTTTTCTTAATATTTCCCAAAACAAGTTTTTGAAAATAAAAAACAAAATCTATTACTAAATATAACCTTACTATTTTAACAGTTTTTTCAAATTTCCATAAAAGGTTTTTTAAAATAAATGATTAATGCTGGATCCATTTTTCAATTGGAATTATATGACATAATTATCACATCAGTGTTTGACATCATAGTGGCTCAGTGCCATTTGATCTGCCACTTGTAAAATCCATTGTTGGTGGACAGACTCTTGGTTTATCACCAGGAACCCATCCTAATTAGGATCTTCAAGAGAATATTTTTGAGTGTGGCAGGCAGAGAAGTTTGAAATTATGAGTTATTTTTGCTTTTGAAAAACCTTTTGATCAACTATTGGCTATTATTGAGGCCTTTAATAAAAAAAAAGATAGATAGATGACCCCAACAAGTTAGTGATTTCTCATCTACTTGTATTTCCTTGCTTCTTCTTCTTCTTCTTTTTTCTTCCTTTTTTTTTATTTTTTATTTTTATGGGGTGGGTGGGACCATATCTTTCCTTGTTAGAACAAGCCCAATAAAGGCCCATAATGTCTTTGATTATAGCAGGAAGAAAAAGACCTCGGCCCTTTGATCTTTTATTGGGCTTTTGATCTTTCATTGATTTTTCAGTATGTGGGGATGGGGTTAATGAAAGGACCTCGGTCCTACCACATCACATCCAGCCAATCTGGGCTTTTAATTTGTTGTTTCACTTTCAATGAGACTATGACAACTTGATCAATCATACTTAAACAACCAACCAGAGCATAAGTAACAGCAATAATGATGAGTGGATGTATCGCAATTTCACAAATTGGTATCACTTTAATGGGGTTAGGAACTTAGGGGGCAAGGTGTGAATGAAATAACCAAAGCGATTTGTAGTTTATTAATGGGGTCCCAAACTAATCCGGTGTTTTTATTGGACCAAAATTCTTCAAGTTTAAATCCAATGTGTATCCTTAAAATTCATAATAAGCAATATACAAGGAACTGTTAATTCAAATTTCTTGATATTAAATCCTCAAATCTAAATACAACCATACAACCTTAATGAGATTAAATTTTAACACGAAACATTTGTATAATTATATAAAATGACAAAGATTTCCTCCAAACTGGTTTGGATGAATCTCTTCTAAGTTCCAACCCATTGTGTAACAATTCATAAAACCATAAACATGTATTAAATTTACATGGCGCGTTAATTTATTTAAATAAGTAGTTTGATCCCCAATAGAATTGAGATGCCTTTGGTTTGTTGTACAAACCACGGTTTTTTTTTCCATAAATTTGGAGGGCTTCAAGAGGCCTTTATGATGGGCACAAGATTGTGCAGACTTAGCTTGGTTAGAAAATTATAAGGTGATAATAACACTTCGTTATAGCTACGAAATAAAAATGCTTTTTTGAAAAGTTAAAGAGTAAGTAGAAACATTTAATGTAATGGGTGACAGCTTGTATTGATAAGGACAATTAAGAGAAAATAACAAGGAAATGTAAAAAATAAAGTCAAACTCTTGGTTCATGTGTTCCAAGTTAACACATTAACCAAGGGGTTAACACATTAACCAAAGGGATAGCTAAGCATTTTACCACTCACCAAAAATCACTCCCCTACCTACCACTTCTCCCCTTGCTGCAAACTAAAAATTGTCTATGGGCTTGGGCTATGGGTTAGAAAGATTAGATGTTAACTTAATAGGCATGATTTTTTTTTTTTTTTTATAACAACTTAGTAGTTAGTAGGCATGATGCTCTTGTTTGTGGATAGCCGTATGATATGGGTTGTGTTCTCTATCATAGATTATAAGTTTTGGACTCTAAGCCTTAATGCATAATGTACTAAAAAAGTGGTAGCAACAAGTCTTTTTATATGTAAAAAAGAGAGAACATACTAAGGTGACCCAACCCATCAAAAACCATACAAGACGGGGATAACGAATTATTATTGATTATCATATGGACCCATCACAACTTGCCCACATAGACAATAATGAAATTTATTGTGAATGATGTTGCGACTCTATGAGCTGTTGGCGACATAAACGTTACAACGTGAGGAGTTTAATGAGTTATCAGAGAACGACTTGACAAAGAAAATTTTTAAGAGTTGGTAGTCTGCACTATATGTGATTGTGGTCAAGAATTTATATGCCATTTCCTGTTTACTACAATCAATCTATAGATATTGATTACAAAAAACCCAAAGTAGCAAAATGAGTTGAGACAGAACCCATGAAAGACTTTGAAAGTTGCCACTCATTGAGGATGCAACCAAGCTTAGCCATTAAGGTCCCATTTGAACTCAAGCCCATATCAGGTTTCCCTTTCAGCTTTCCTTCTTGGCAATCCAAACATGCGTTAAAGGAGATCCTAGTTTAATGACGTCGGTGAGTAGATGATGAATAATAACTATAGCTTCTAGTTTACACTGATTAATCTGAGAGGTTTTGAGTGAAGAAATATACATGTCAACAACTAAAGAAAGAATGTCCAGGCAGCCTCTCCTACCAAGATGTATAGAAATTACAATGCTATAATACAGCGGATAGAGGATTATAAGAACCAACATCCAAAGAGAAGATATATATATATATATATATATTATACAGTAGTGTTAGAAAGCATCTTGGTCCTCGTAGTTGTTTCCTCTTTGTTTCTCAAGCATCGATAACAGGAAAGGCAGAAATATGCCAATCATTTCAATTGCCTGAAGCTCAATATCTAACCATCGTAGGAATTGCCATCAATTTCTGAAGGTGATGGATCAATGTACACTTGTCGAACAAACTGACCTTTTACTCTGGGCCGCTGCTCTGCAAGTTTTTTTCTGCTCTCATACCGTACCTGTTGAGTTATATTTGGCATTAATAAATGGTAGTATACAGGAAAACTTCTCTAGGATATGCATAGGAATAGAATCATAATGATGATGATAATGATAAGTTACCTTCTTCTCATAGCATCTTTCTTTCCGCTTCAAGCGAAACTTGGCTAAAGCTGCCTCTCTTTGGATGGATCGGTGTGAACTTCCATTTTGAGGATAGAAACCTTCTTCATTCTTGCTCTCGGGAGCAGCCCCCACAAAAGCAACATGATCAACATTGCTGTTACTTCCACAAGCACTTCCGTACCCGACGCTATTATGATGACTTACACCACCATTACAGAAACTACTACTTGCACTCTGATCAGTCGCTGAAGATACATGCCCTTGGTCCTCCAAAGGATCCAATTTGTGTTCCTGCTTGTACACATTCTGGTTTGCAGCATCATTTGTATTTTGACCATGTGGGTCATACTGCTGCTCAAAATTATTATTTTCAAGACTTGACTGATAAAGTATATTCATTTGAAACGAGGGTTCCTGCTGTGGGACTGAATTTGGACTTGGCGTTGGTGATGAACCAGATTGTGTACAAAACATTGGAGGAAGAACAGAACCAAAACCCGTGTATAGATTATTAACTCTTATACCTTTCACTGGAATTGGCACAGGAAATACTCTCTGTTGAGAGCATGATGTTGCAACTTCAGATTCTTTAGAATGACCGGCAGCTAGAGAGATAATACTTCTTTGTGTGATACCGGGATTATCAGAGCTACAAGAAGTAGAGGTATTGGATAACATTTGTTCAGAATTTGTTCCATATTCTTTCTGATGATTACAAGCATTGGCAATTTTTGTTTGTGGAGGTTGTAATGGCGTGTTAGTGTACCTGCAAGGATTGAACTTTTAGTACATAAACCCAGTCAAAGAAAGGCTTTAAATTTTTAGTTAGAAAATTCTGTAATCCCTAACACCCTCTCCCCCCCCTTCCCAAAAAAAAATACAAAAAAAGGATACAAGAAACAGTTCATGTGTATATTGAAGCTTTTATGGTTATATTTTCATATAATGTCCTTAGAAGTTGCACGTACAATACTTTCATCACTTGAAAAACTCACTTAAACATAACCAACATGCTTCTTGCGTTTGGGCTTATTAGATCCAACCATTTTATTTTAAGATTAGATTGATGAAATAAGGCAAGATATGCAGTCAAACAGCAACAAGTCTAATAAATTAACTGAATTATACCAATTCAATAAATTCTGAAAGAAACTGGGGATAACCAACAAGTAATGAAGTATAAACAAGGAAACTTAAACTCACCTCGTAAAGGCGGAGGCATTAGAAGTCCCAAGGGTACGCCTTTCTTCAGTATATGAATTACAAAAGCCACTGAAATGAGATCTTCTCAATGAAAGATCCAATTGTGGCAAAGAATCAAACTTGCTTATGCCTTCACTGCTGCAGTTTGGATAGTTATGGAATGATCCAATCAAATCAATGGCTTTTCTAGAAGAGTTGACAAGGACATAATTATTGTCAAAATCCTCATTAGTGATAATAGCATCCCTATTTTGACTTTCTGGTCTTATATCCTTGCCAAGAGGAGTTGTGTTATCATCCTTGCAGTTATCCACCTCTGATCCTAGACATGTTCAAAAAGTTAGACGCTTCCTTACAAAACAGAACATATAAGATGATGCAAAGCTAGATAGAAACGTTTACCTTCTGCTTCACTCCCATGCATAACAAATTTCTGGCCAAAATTCAAGTATTCTTCTTTGTTTTGCAATATTATGTCACTTGGAAACGATTTGCCCCATTTTGGCTGAGAGAATTCCTGCATATTTTCCACACGGACACTTTCAGCTTCCAACTCTGGCTTCGTGCAAGAGCTCTGCAAGAGACAGCAAACATGCAGCCTCTATATGAAACTTCATGTATCCAGCCTAATGTGAAAGGAAATTTCTTAAAACCATAATTGGCCTCATTTAACATAGGTTCATATCCCCTGGATACACGCATCAAGAATTTATTGCAATAAAACTGATTAGTCAATGAACGATGCGAATTAACTTATGGTCTATCAGAAACACTAACCTGTTCATCACTCCCTTTTTCAATTTGTTCAGTATTTCTCTGAATACAAGCCATCCGACCATTCAAACGGTTACTGGCAGCATTGTTTTCAGAAGTGGCCTCTAGCTGTTGTTGTGCAACGCTCTCATCTTGGGGATCATTTATGCCAAAATTTGACTGATAGATCAATAGGAACAGATCAAGACTGAGATAAGTAGCTTATACTTTCAAGACCAAAAGAAAAATAAATAAATAAAGACAAAATTGCTTACAGATTGTTTTCTCCAAACATGCTGCCACAAATTTCTCAACTCATTTCTCCTAATAGGCTTAACAAGATAGTCAGCCGCACCTCTCAACATGCATTTATAAACCGTGCTTACTGAATCCTGTGTGGACATCACTGCAAATTAACAGAAAAATTATTTAGACAAGTACAAAAAATAGCATATTATGAATAGTTTTTAGTTTTAATATAGCATTATATCAAATCAGCAATGTCAAATATTCGAAGCCTTTATTTAACATGTATTACTTATGACTGGGATGTTTTTGCAAATCTCATGCTCCGCGATTAGCGTAAGAAGAGCAAATCCGGATATTGCTGGCAAATCCACTTCTGTCAATATGAGGTCTATGTTATGGGGTCTTCCCTTCAGTATCTCCCAAGCTTTTAAGCCATCAGGAACAGCAGTAACTGCTCAAACAATAAACAATACATTTCAGTTCCAAAAGCACCATGTCTACAAATTTCAGGTTTCAACCAAAACACAATAAACAGCATTTCAGGCTTGTAACAGATAATTGCAAGCCTAATAGTTACATCATTTGTCCAGGGGCTCTGCGATCCAACTCACTAGAACCCTTTACAATTAATTGCCTATCCAGGAAGTTTTCAGGTAGTATTAGTGTAGAGTAAATTCAAGTGAAACAGTGATCAATTAAATAAAGAGATCTGAGCAAGCCATAACATGTAAGAAGACCAGATAAGAGGACTTAAATGGTTGAGGATCCATTCAGTAGCATTTCCTATTTTCCAGTTTCAAAATTTTTGTTTTTTTGTGATGTGATTTGTAGTTAAACTTCTTATCTTTTCCTTAAAATACTTTCTCTAAATTCTAAGTCCTTGATCCATTTTGTTTTCTTAAAAAACTTGCACATAGGAATTAAAGCAGTTGAACATAGAAGAAAAGGCAGCTTCTCTTTGTAATTTGAAAACAAAACCAGCTAACTATGCCTAACAATAATCATACCAACCTTACAAGATAAATACCCCTCAAAGCCAACTCTTTTAAAATCCAATTGACACTAATCACAAAATTTTACTACAAAATCCAAAACTCAGTTCACTCTTCAACCCAATGAAGCTAAAAATCCAACAAAACCAACCATGCAAAGCAAGCACACACACACAGACACACACATATATAGAGAGAAAGAGAGAAAGAGATACAGACCTCTGTAGCTACACTTTCTAAGAAGCGCCCCAATGATCTGTCTTGTGGAATCATCAGCCTCAATCAGCAACACCCTCAACCTCATCCTCCGCAAGAAATTCTCCCACCTCACCACCCCACTTGAATTCCCACCTTTTCTCTTCCTAAGCTTCTTAGTCTTCTTCCTCGTCTTCTTATTCTCTGCAGTCTCACTCTCTGTCTCATACTTCTCTTCCTCCGTCTCCATCTCCATCTCTGTCTCACTCTCTGCTCTCAGTTCCATTTCCTCACTACTCACCACCACCTCATCCATGTCTCACAAACACACACTCTCTCTCTCTCTCTCTCTCTCTCTCTCTCTCTGTCTGTCTGAACCAAACCAACTATAAAACACAACAGTGTTCTGCTAAGAAAATATCATATCCTTGCACTACACAACTAAGGCTTTGCTGAAAATATCTGAAGTAGAACTCTAATATATTATATTTCTAGAAGGGAAATAGACGGTGGAGATATTGAGTCCACTGCTCAAAGATTAATAATATCTCTAAAAAAATATCTTATTTCAGTAGTGGTGGGCTGCTTTTTGCCACGTCAACTTGTACAAGTTTCTATCTTTAATCAAAATGCAATTGGTCATTGGGTTTTTTTTTTTTTTTTCCTTTCTTTCTTTATGTTTGTGTGGTTATCAGTTGAGTTGGAGGGCGGTGCAAATTTGAAGGTCAATACAAAACCAGATCATAATGGGTCCCACAACAAAACTGACAATTTTGTCACTGTTATAAGTAGTAAAATTGTGGGCTATCTGCAACTCGCTCATAACCCATCACTTATAAATTGCCACGTAAGTAGTGAAATTGTGTTAATAGCGTTGTTTGGGTTCCATTGTGAAAGTTGTAGAGATGGCCGACATGAATTAGATTTTTTTTTTGGGTGAGTTGCCTTGGAGGAGACAGTTGATCTCAAGGACGGAATATTGACACGTAGAGGTGTGTCATAGTAGGGGTCGTCTTGTGGCTTTCATTTTGTCCAATGCTATCTTATCTACAACTTCAACTTTGCTTGTCAGGATACGGACACGTGTACAGTCTTGAACAAATATCTACAATCTTACGTGTTCAGTGATATTGGTCATTGGACAAAAATCGAATCCTATTATTATAAAGTTTGGTCCAAACAAAAATATATTAAAAATTTGTGAAAAGGAAAGAAACAATTGAAAAATAAGGAGGAGGGATTCTCCTTAATCAATTGAGTGTTTGTGTGAAATTTGTTTTGAGTGATGTTAATAATATTATAAATTTTATAATTGATGTGTTAATTTTAAAATAAGAATAATAACAAGTTAATTAAAATATTTATTTATTATATGATGTAAATATTTTATAATAAATTTTTATTTTTGTTTAGCATTTTCATTTTTTTTTTTTTTAGTTAGGATAAATTTATTGTAAGAGATGTAAAATGATCAAATCATTTATTAATAGCATTTTTCTTTCCTCTTTATCTCTAAATACAAGAAAATCAAACATGTTAGGCCTAAATGAAGATTTTTTTCTCTCTCCTTTCCCCTTGGTTAATCTCTTTCTCTTCTTGCAAAGATAGAAAAATATCCTCCTTTTTGTCTCACTTATCCAATGGATCAAGTGTGTCCTCCTTACCACAGCTCAATTGGGTGAGTTGGCACCCATAAGAGATTGATGGAGAGGGGAGAGTGGGGCCAAGGATGTAGCATATATATTATATAAATCTTTCTAACTATTTCAATCCAAAAATATATATAAAAAAAATCTCCTTCTTGTACCTATGGATACTTGTTTATATATCTCTTTATTTATATATATATATATAGAGAGAGAGATTCCTCAATTTTTAGTTGTGACACAAAGGCATTGAGAAATTCCACATATATTAGTTTTGACAAGTGAATAATATATGGCCTCTCCTTGGATCACTCACTTGAATTTGTTTAGGCTGTAGCACTGGCCACTGGGACCCATTCCTTCCTATTTGTACCATGCTTTTTTCTTTTCTTTTCTTTTTCTTTTTTTTTTTCTTTTTTTGAGGCTGGGTTATTTGTACCATGAGTCAAAATTTCACCCAATTGTATGATGCCCAGTCCTTATCTAACTATTTGGAATATACTTTACTATTCGTCCAAAACTACCAAACAAGAAAGCAAAGAATTTATGGTTTTAAAAAGGTGATCGGCCCAGCCGGAAACCAGACCTAAGTTCGGTTCGGTTCTATCTAAAAATCAAAAATATCAAAAAATTTGAAAAAAAATCGAAAATCGTCAGTTAAACCGGTGAAACCGTAAACCAGGACGATTTGACCGGTTTTCAGCGATTTTGTTCATTGAACAAATTTTTCGTTCACTTCTTGGCTTCTGAGGAGGAAGGTGCAAGTATTTCTTCTCTGTTTTGAAAAATCTCAGATTTGGGATAAGAGGAGATTTGGGGAGACACTTCCTTTGGGAAAAATTTCATATTTGTTTGAGGAGGTGTGAGAAGCAATGTGAGAAAATGACTAGAAAATATCTCAGATTTGCCGAATTGTGCTTGAAGGAGAGAGCAATTTAAAACTGGGTTGGATGTAGATTGGCCATGTTGATGGTTAGGTGGGAGATCACTTTGTGACAAATCCAGCTTCTGTCCAGTGGCCAGTGCCACTTGACACATTGGATTGCGGACACGTGTCCACTCTTGGACACGTGTCCGAAATCCAACGTGTCCAATGGCAACTGCCACTGGACACAAGCCACTCTCCTCTGTGACTCCAATATTCTTATTTGCACTTCATAAATAACAGCAACAGTGGCTTGTTGCATTTTGCAAGACAATCATAAAATATTTACATAATAAATACTAATATTTTTGGGAGAAATATTTAGGTGTGAAATTAAATTATGTTAACATTGGTAAAAAAAATTTAAAATAAATAATGGTATTTTTAAAACTTAAAAGTAAAGAAAATTATATATGAATATAAAACCTTAAACCATAACCTTTTTTATTTGATAGTTTGTTTAGGTTAATTTCTTTTAATTTGAGTTAAATTTGACATAAAAATACTTCTAAAATGTTATATCAATTTTTTTAGTAAATATTGATAGCTATTAAATTATTATATATTTAAATTTATTTTTTATAATTATAAATTTATTAATTAAATTATTTATTACGTCACCGGTTCGACCATCGGTCCGACCTCGATCGGACCTAAAAATCAGTAATCAGTCTCTTTTACGGTTCTTTAACTGGTTCAGTTTTTAAAACCATGGAAATTTCACTCTATCTGGAGCTGTATGTAGTCAGTGGTGGAGCCAAGAATTTTAAGTTGGGACCAAACAATTGTGTCAAAATAAACTCAAATCACAAATATACATTCCCCTAAAAAAATCTACATAATACATGTGTATATTGATTTCATTTTGGATGACTAGAAGAAACAGGTTTCTGAGGCAATAAAAAAAGTGTTAGACCCTTTTATTGCAAATGAAACGAGAGGTAGGAGTGGACCCCACCCCCCCGTCATGTGAAAATGAATTTTGATGTTGTTGATTAGAGATGGCAAATCATGTATAGCTGTTGATGGAGGAAACCACACAAAGGTTATGTTATTTTTGCCTACACTGAAATGATTGTAGAGCAAAATCGGTAACGAAGGCAACGGAAATGGGACATAAATTTGGTGCAAAGATTAAGTTCAGTGCTTCCGTGCAATGAAGAGGTTAGGATGCACGTGTCTGTAATTTAAACATGTTCAATGGCTCGAGCCAATTCCATAAATTTGTCATATACAAAAGAGATGCGTTAAACCTGATTCTTCATAATCAAAACTCCTTAATGCAATGATAGCATTGATCCATTAAATCCATCATTGGAGAGATTAAAAGCTCTCTTAATTCCTTCTCATTTTGATTTGTAAACTATACATTTAAAGAAGCAAATTTTGATACCCACAATGTCTATCGCAAGATAGACCCAAAGGGTGGGATTGATCCCCCCATCTCTAACATCCCAGTTTCTTGTCTAAAATATTCCTGTTGTGTTACTTAGTTATTTAATTATTTTTACTTTTGTGTTAATGAAACCTAGAGTCTATTTATTTTGAAACTATTTATAGGGGAAAAATAATTATTTAACTCTTAAAAAACATATTCAATTGCCAAGCACAAATTAATTTGTACCGTGGAGAACTTAGAACATGTATCAAAAAGTACTTTCACATTAGCGTTGGTGGCTTTTTCCTAAAAAAAAAAAAAAAAAAAAACCATCAGTGTTGGTGGCTACCCACTTCAGCCAACCTAACCATACACCTATTTTCTTCTCAATAGATATTTTCAAGAGAGACCTTTCATGGGCTCTCTGAAAGGTGCGAAGAATCACTAAACCTTTGTCGGCAGTCTTTGTGGTTACAATTCTCCCATGTTCGTTCTCAAGGAAATAAAGTAGCTTATATTCTCTCGCGAAGCATGCCAAATGTATCATTACTTTTCTAATTTAGATGAAAGAAGTTCCACCATAAATTTAAAATGTTATTCGAATAAAGTAACTTATAGTCTCTAGCTAGTCATGCCAAGTGTATCACTATTTTTCTAGTTTTGACGGAAGAAATTCCGCCACGAATCCAAGATTTTATTCAAGTAAAGTAACTTATAGTTTCACTAAGCATGCCAAGTGTATCACTACTTTTCTAGTTTAGATGGAAGAAGTTCCACCAAAAATTCAAAATGTTATTTGAGTAACTTGTGATATGAGAAACTTTAGAATAACACTGTTGATATGACATGATTTTTTTTTAAACTATTGATATGGTCTACTATTATTGGAGTAACATCATTTTCACCTTGGTACAACTTTTATATACACCAATAGCATGAAATATGTTGTCTTCCTAAACTAATTGAAAACTTTGTAGTGAGTTGAGTACAAATATTGAAGATGAACTATCGGTAATTACACCAAGGAAATGGCTACAAAGAGCTCAATACTACATTAATCTTATGTGCTACAAGAACTACCCTATACCTAAGATAAAAGAAGGCATGTTGCCTTGAAGTTGAAGTGTTGATCGATGTGTTAAGTGTTGTTATTCATGCATAACCCTTATTCTATAAGCAAATATAGAAGTTATTTTCAGCTCATAACTATCCCACAAAATAAGAGAGCAGAGTGGTAATTTCCAATTAAGTGACATGGGTCTTCAACCCTTCTATTTACTTAACTAGTGTCTTCAAATCTTATAACTATTTGACAAGCGTCTTTAACTCTTCCATGCAACAGATAAGTGTCTTTTATGCAGTGGTCCCCCCCCCCCATTTTTCAGTTTTTTTTTTTTTTAGTATATATATATATATATATGTGTGTATTAATTTTAGTAATTTGTTTCAATAAATTTGCACTTTGTCCCCCTCAATAATATTATTGATCTTTTTAAAGGCTATAAAAAATTTTATTGATCTAAAATCTAAAATAAATTTAACAAGCTCAACAACAAAATTTACCAATAACAAACTTAAGCCCAAACAACACCTCAAAACAAACCCACGCAAGACACAAACAAAAAATAAAATAAAATAAAAAATTCCTAAGCCAATTCTAACTAGTCTATGTGAACACTCACACACATCTGATAACACACAAGACACCCAAAAAAAGTTTAAAAAAAAAAAAAAAACTTAACTTTCTAAATTGAGAAGTGCTACATCGTCAACATTTTCACAACAAATCATATGCAGTAAGTTGTTATTAGTTCTAATTTGAATCCACAATTTTTTTTTTTTTTTTTGAGAATGAATTTGAATCCACAACTTAAATTACCTTTTTACTCACTCATAACAATCAATAATAACCTATCACTTATGATTTGTTGTGAAAATTTTGTGGACATAGCATTTCTCTTCTAGATGAATGCTTATTTGGAGTTTCAAAAAAAAAAAATTTGTTTGTACTTTTGCCCCCCTCAACTCCAAATTCTGGCTCCATCCCTGCTTTTATGTGTCTCTAGCATTACTCATCTTTTATGTGGTATAAATAATTTAAAAAACACACATGGCATGGTTACCAAACTAACACATATCATATAGTTCCCAACTTACATATGTCACCATCTATAGAATTACAAGTGACTTTTTGCCAACCATTGATATTATTATTTTTGTAGTATAAACATTTTCTTTTAGACGAACAATGTTGCCCAAACATAAGAGATGCCTAAATCTCATTATAATTCTCTCTCTCACACACATACACATAGGGACAAAGCCAAGATTTTTTGTTTGGGGTCAAATTGCGGTATTAATATATTAGTTATGAGTCAAAAAAAACTATCACACACATACGTATAAACACACATACACACATATATAAACTTTAATATTTTAATACTAGAGTAGGCCATAATTTATGAATATATTGTATACAAAATTATCAACTTTGACATATGTACACCCTCAAAAAAAAAAAAAAACTTTGACATATGTATATTCAATCGATAATTTTTAGGAGAATTTATTATCTTTTAAATTCCAACAAGTATACAAAATTTGTTTAGTTTGATATTAGTCAGGTGCAAAAACCAAAATTGAGAAAACAAAAACTACTTTATCTCTGTAACTACTAAACCAATTGAAAATTTTTATATTTTTTAAGAGTATCATTGGATTAATCCAAATATTTGGGGGAATTAGGAAACTCCTATATTTGTAGCTAAATCTTTCAAGTTTTTAATAAATATACATAAAATAAAATAAAAGAATTTGGGGGTGGGTCGAGTCACTTCCACGTGTACCTTCTCGTTTTTTTTCCCACTAACTCTTTTTTTTTCTTTTTTTTTTTAGAAGATTCCCACTAACTCTTTGGTTTCGTCACCCACATTATTTTCCTAATTGTTCATGCTTTCATCACCTACTTTCCGCCCCACGTGTAATTGATTTTTTTAAGGAGGAAAATTACATAACAAGTCATAATTTATACTATGTTTCAAATTAATACAAAGAATTTTAATTTTATCCATTAAAATCTCAAATTTATGAAATTATTTCAATTTGAGACTATGTTCAACTTCATTATTCACCTCCATTCCTCAAGGCAGTAATAGAGCAAAAAGGGGGAAATCATTTATCAAACTCTATGTTTATGTTTCAGTTTCAGCTTGTTCAAAAATCAATTTAGAAGCTATTGAATAGCTAGAGAAGGTAGAGAGGGAGAAAGTTTTGCTTAGAGTGAGAAGTGATTACTAAAAAATTGAAGTTGGTTATTCTAAGTGCAACACAAAGTTTTATCAACGATTTTCCCATTTTATCCACTTTGTTACTACCTAGATTGACAAAAATTAATCACAAAGATGGACAAGTTATTCAAATTGGAACTATTCATAAGTTTTGGAAGTCAAAATTAAAAACTTGAGACACAATTTGAAATAGACTTCAAACTTTTTTTTATGTTCCTTCTCTCTCTCTCTCTCTCTCTTTAATTTTTTTTCTCTTTTCTTGAACAACTTTTTTATTTTTTAAAAGAGAATAAATTGGGTCAGGAGCTGGCGTAAAAAGTGTGTTTTACGCCAGCCAATCCTGACCCGCCACGTCACCAACTTTTTTTTTTTTTTTCCAATAAAAAAGATTAAGCCTTAAGCCTAGCTCTCTCCCTCTCTTTCTCTTCTCTCCTCACCCAATATCTCCATCTCTGAATCAAACCCACGACCTCCATGGCTGGAGCTTCAAAACTCAACACAAGCCACCAACACCACTACCATGGCTGAAACTCCACAGTTCAACCAATAGCCGCCGCCGCCACAAGCCACCACTGTTTGTGCTGTGTTCATATGATGATTTTACTCGTGTTAACACTTCACAAGCATTACATAAAACACAGCACACACATCCAGCCATAGAAAACCCGAAGCCCCAAAATCCCAACGTAGCCACACCCAAGCCAAAAATCCAACCTTTTGAACACCCAAAACTCAAAACGAAAATCCCTTCTTTCTTACACCCCCAAACCCAAATCAAAATCCTTTTTTTTCCCCAAATCATTAAACCCAAAAAGAAACCAAATCCCCAAACCCACAAACATGCAGGCAATAAAAAGAGAAACTTTCGGCCATAAATCAAAGAACAACAACAGAAAAATATAAAGATAAAGAGAAATAGAGATAGAGAGAGAAGCCAAGGGAAAATAGGGCCACCCCAGCGTGGCTCGCAGTGGCGGCTATTGGTTGAACCATGGAGTTTCGACCATGGCAGTGGTGATGGTGGCTTATGTTGAGCTTTAAAGCTTCGGCCATGGAGGTCGTGAGTTTGATTCAAAGATGGACAGATTAGGTGAGGAGAGAAGAGAAAGAGAGGGAGAGAGGCTTAAGGCTTAATCTTTTTTGCTAAAAAATAAAAAATAAAAAAAATTTAATGACGTGGCAGGTTAGGATTGACTAGCGTAAAACACACCTTTTACGCCAACTCCTAACCCAATTTATTCTCTTTTTAAAAACTTCTTGAAAAACTTTTTAATTTAGCTAGTCTAATTATAAACCATCTTACATTTTTAGAAGCCCTTAACAAATTATATGGACTTTAAAGAAATAATTAATTTTATAAATTATTATTTTCATTAATAGCATTTGCCCAACCAGGCAACCATATGGTTCAACCCACGTTGTGGCTATGATCCCAATCACATCACCCCCAAGTCGTACCAAAATATTTCTTAGTAGAACAATGTTATAGTTGCTGCAAATTTTATTATTTAAACTCTATAAAGTGATGTGTCAATAGTAAATAAAAATAATTAAAAAATTTATTTATTATGTTGTTGATGTGATGCCAATCACATTTAGAAAATACTAAAGATATGTATGAGGTAAAAACCGAATAACTCACTTGGGGTTGAACCTCTATACAAAACAATTAATTTGAAGATGTGGCCTTTAAAACTAACTATTTTGTAATGGAAAGATACTCAAGCTAGGAAGACTTTAAACATAAAGACAAAAGGTAAACAAACAATACCTCTTTATTTATTAACTTTCCTCGAATTGGCCAAGGAACACTATTACACCGGTAGAAAAGAAATATATCAACTCAGTAGTTCACAATAATTTCTCTGTTCTTAAATTAAGTATTTTCTCGATCCCTATAGCAAATGGGATCTTTTCCTATTTATAGTCTCATTACTCTTATTTTGGCCGTCTATTTGTAGGGTAGATGATCCTCTTGGTGAGATACTTGTCACATTTTCCTCTTCCCCTCCTTTTGAGGCTGAGCTGAGTAGGCAATAGGTTGTTGTGATTCGATTCAGAATGGTCATTTAGCCATAAATGCAGCATGGCTGGTTGGTGCAATGCACTTAATGCGAAGGAGATGCGGCTTCGTCAAGAAGTTTCCTTCAACTTCTACTTAGGCAAATCATTGTTCCCTTGGCATGACTTGATAGACTCCAGTCATCCATTTAGGTTTTTAAGCTTTTCGTTCTCCTCGGCTCAAACCTCAAATTTGAATCTTCCTCAAATTGCTTAGTTTAGACCTCAAATTTGAATCTTCCTCGGATTTCTTAGTTTGGGCCTAGGCCCCTCTGGTTGGCACTCATGTAGGGCCCCTCCTGATCCAAGCTTGGCCCATAATTCCTTGGGCTCATCTTGGCTCACACAAAAAGGTTTACAATAAATCACCACTAACATTACTTTTATTGTATACCAATCACAACTTGTCACCATAGAGTAAAAAATATTAAAAATTTTGTTATATGAATATTTCTTCATCCTATATTCAATTTCTTTTTTCCATTTTCTATTCTCTCCCTTTTCACCTCAACCAAACGTAGTATAAGTCTAAAGCCACAGTAAGTCTTGTAATTGTTAAAGTAGTATATGGTAATTAGTGTACAATAAAAATGATATCTGAGGGTGGCAAGAACTACTTGAAGGAGCAAGCACTTGGACCCTCAACTTATTTGTTGGTGGGTTTTACTCTCAATCTTACTTATGGGGCTCCAACTCAGGCCTAGTTGTACCCTCTCAAGTACTGATCTCTCACAAATTCACTTACTTCTTCCCTCTTTTCCCAGTTTTTCCTTGATCACTCCTCTTACATCCCCTTTTCCAACTAACTCAACAATGGCCTAGTTCCCCTTTTATATCCATGAGTGAGTGGGGTGGTCATCCTTTTTATTCCCACTCACTCAATTATTCCCACGTCTCCCAGAATCCCAAGGGATCCTCATGAAATTAGAGGATTCTCTTGGAATTTTTTCCAGACGCCGGTTAAGGCTCGGTAGTAGATTCTTTTCACAATCTTTAGTTCTCGGTTACCGACCTCATTCGGACCGAATATAAACTTTTTATAATTATTCCAGATTCCCCTCGAGAGGGATGGGGCAGCACTCCCAGTGCTCGGCTAATGGTCGGGTCCAAAGTGAAGAACCCCGAGACAATCCTTCTATTGTACCCCGGGCTCATCACACTCAGTGGGCCCTAGGCCTCGTACCAGGCCTTACTTATATGGTCGGCCCAATCCTCCGAGCCTAGTCCACCCACAATATTAATAGTGATTCCATATGACTTGTAAACATAATATTACACTAATCACAACCCAACAACTCAATAATTGTGAAATTCGTTCAAACAATCATGTCTTTTTTTTTTTAAGTCAAGAACTAGTTTTTATTTCAATTTCAAAGCGCGCAAGAGTCAAGATGTCAAGTTTCCAAATTTATTGAATCGGATAAGGTGGTGAGTCTGGTGACACTGCGACAGCGACACGATACACGTCTCCAGATTCCAGAATTTCCTCTCTGACTATTCTCTATATTCCTTGAACCTGACAAAACCCCTCCATTTTCCCATACTTTCTCTCCATCCGAACACTCTCCCAGCTCCCATGGCTATTCTATTACCCTCCTTACAACCCACACTTCAGCTCCCCTATATCCCATCTTCACCATCATCATCATCTTCTTCTTCTTCAGTCTCTCTCCTCAGCCTCACCACCTTCTCCACCAAGCCTACAAACTCACTAACTTTCACATTATCCAAGTTCAAATCCAGTTTCTTGAACAACCTTAAACCCATTTCCCTCTCACCCAGAAAAAGTCATCTTGGCAATAATGCTTCACTCTCTGTCCGAATGTCTTGGGATGGTCCACTCTCTTCAGTGAAGTTGATTATGCAGGGCAGGAATTTGGAGGTATTTGCAGTTTTGCACTAACCCCTTCACTTGGTACCTTAGAAAAAAAGTAGAATTGGGGACCCTTTTTGCTAAGAAAAATTATAATAGAATATACAAAGTCAAAGACCCATGTCTTGGTTGCTAAGAAAAATAATAATAGAATATACATATTTCAGTTTCATGGTTTCTGTTTCTCTTTTATTAACCTATTTATCTAATGAAGTTAGGTACTTGTGAAACTTATAGATTTATGTATGAAGTTCTGTGAATGCATATTGAACAATCAGTATGGGGTTTAATTTTCTATGGTTTGTTTGATGTTCATTTGGTTATTATATAAATAGGACTTTGTCAAATTGATATGAGAGAATGTTTATGGGTGAATATAGTTAACTGAGACTGTCAAGAAGCATGTGGAAGAGAAGGTGGGGAAGGCAATTGCTAAGCACAGTCATTTGGTTAGGGAGGTGGATGTCAGGTTTTCAGTTCGGGGTGGAGAGTTTGGGAAAGGCCCAAGAATTCGGCGGTGTGAGGTATTGTTAATGCTACTTGCTTATGTATTTTTTTGTGATTTGTAAGGTTGTGTTAAATGGGTCATTGTATTCTGAGCGTGTGTTTTTATAGGTTACATTGTATACAAAGAAGCATGGAGTGGTTCGAGCAGAGGAAGATGGTGAGACAGTCTTTGGGAGTATAGATTTGGTCTCATCAATAATACAAAGGAAGCTGAGGAAGATTAAAGAGAAGGAGTCCGATCATGGCCGGCACATGAAGGGGTTCGACAGATTGAAAGTTAGGGAGCCTACAATACAACCAATGAAGGAAAAGACAAATGATGAAGAGGAAGATGCCATTTCTCAAGAAGATGATGGAGAAATTATTGATGAGGTTGCTACTTGACCTTTTTTGTTTATCTACAAATTTATATATTTTCTGTTTATTTTAACTCTTGTCCTATTAAAAGATCACTTTTGTTCCCCTTTCATTCTAAATTTGTCATTACATTTCAATTTCCCAAATCCAGATCTTGATCTTTTTGGGCAACACTCTTATGTTAACATTCAATATTAGTATCCCAGCACTCTTAGATTAGGATCATGCATTTCCTAGTTGTAAAAATTTTTATTCCAGAACTTTAGATTTGAACCTTTGCTTCTCTCTTTCTCATTCATTAGACTGCATTTTTATTTTTTACTCTATACCAATAATATATATATATATATATATATATATATATATATATATATATATATATATATATATATATATATATATAAATAAGGACTGCATTTTCAATTGTATATGCATATTGTTAATCTTCTTACTTAATAGCTTTTACAATCAAATTGTAGCATAAAATTGAATTACCATTATAAAGTGATTGGAAATTTTATCTTTCTCTTCTTCGAACAACAATTAGGCACTGCATGTTTGTCTTTAAAATCTGTGCATCAAAGGAATTGTGCCAATAATTGCAAAATACCTAGATGAGCTGTTCTTCTCCAGCACACATTTGCACTCACCCCATGTACCTGTCTTTCAGATTGTTCGTACAAAATACTTTGATATGCCACCTTTGACTGTCTCTGAAGCAATTGAGCAACTGGAAAATGTTGATCATGATTTCTATGCTTTCCGGAATGAAGAAACTGGTAAATACTTATTGTGTCACTTTTTGTTTTAAACATTAATTATCATAATCATCCTGGGTCCAATTTTTCACTTGCCTTTGCTCCAGGTGAGATTAATATCGTGTACAAAAGAAAAGCTGGAGGATATGGTGTTATCATACCTAAAGAAGACGGTAAAGCTGAGAAATTTGAGCCCAGTGTGGTGGAACCAGCTAGAGAACCCTCCTTGGCAGACTAGATGTACCTAGCAAAGGAAGATCCTTTTTCAGAGATAATTTAACTAGCTATGTCTTTGAATCAAACGGCAATGATGTATTTGGAGGACTCGGCATGCTTAGACAAACCCGAAACATTTAAGATCAAATGAGGAAATTTTGAGATGTATGAACATGTTTACAAGGGTAATTAGTTATTGTAAGTTGGGATGCACCACGTGATTTCCAACACTAATGGAGCAGATATAACATGTAATTACTATGCAATCTGTAAATGATAATTAGCTCAGATGACTCTCTTTCGTTCTATTGTCTCTGTTTTATACCCTGCTTTTTGTCTAAACTTAAGAGGCTAAGACAATTTAAGTTACTGCTGTGCTCTCTTTTCTATACTTCCACAACTTCAAACTCATGTTTCTGTTAAAATGCCAGTTCTTTATCTTATTTTTTTTGTTATGCTTGAAAAGTATATTTTCTGTGCCTTGATGGTTGCTAAATGTAGGCTTTTAAGGAGCCATTGAACTGATATCAAAATAATCTAAATGGATTACCCATATCAAGAGTATCAGAAGCAGTTTTGTTTGCTTGCATAACTTTAATGTTTAGAGACTGCAGCCATTTTTTATTTTATTCAAAGTCACTATGATAACTTTACAATTTTAATTGGACATGCTTGCCTATCCAGATCATTACCTTCTGATCAATCATAAGATTCTACTATCTCAGTTCTCACAGATATTGGACTTCTTACAGTATGCACCCCATCAGTCCAAGTCAAGCTTCCAAAAGAGTATCCTGTGCTCACTTTCTGAGTAGAGGAAACCCTAACAGTGAAAGAGATTGTCTTAATCATAGAATTGAAGATCAATACATGAGGTTTTACTGCTATAGTTATGCCGCGCGGAGGCTCAATAATGGCCACATATCTGGAATTAACCGCTCCAACATTTGTAACAGTTCTGGTAAGAGTTGTTGAATTTCCAAGGGTTGGGATGGTTATAGAAGGGAGGTTTACGTCCAAAATAGATGGTTGTTTTATGGGGCAGAATGTGGGATGCTCAGTAAGCTGGGAAATGGCAGAGTTGTTGTTGCCCATGGCACAGAGGTACTGAATATAATCTGCTGTCCCCATGTCATACACAAGACCAGGATCAGCTGCCCTATTTGAGTTAACAATTCCACCACCATAATCGAATGGATCAGCAAGTTTCATTGGCTCCCCCTCTGCAAATACTGGTTCACCGGATGGATCAGTAGTCCATGCTGCAGATTATGATTATACCATATTAATTTGATGCGTTTTAAACCATACATGCATCTAAAGTGTAAGTTGCAAAGAACATTGCAGTACTTGAAAGAAAGCGCAATATAAGTACCTGTGGTTACAAGTGCTGATTTGATAGCAGCAGGGGACCAATCTGTGTGCAATGATTTGAGCAATGCAACAATGCCTGAGACATGAGGAGTTGCCATGGATGTTCCTGATTGAAACTTATATGCAATTTCTGGGTTATGAGGAGAAACTGCTGCTAGTATATGGACACCCGGGGCAGCTACATCTGGCTGTGTCATTAGACCACATTGGAACACCAATGAGACAGATACCAGTAATTTCTGACATCCCACATACAACTTTTCTGTATTAGCTTTGAATAATAAGGAAATACCTTTAGTATTGCTGGGCTGATGGAACTAGGCCCTCTAGATGAGAAGTATGCCACGTTGGTTGACACAGGTCTACCGAGATGTGTTTTGGAAGGCCTAATCCTGACAAGTGGATTCCTGCAACAATTATGTCATTTATGAATTTGATATCAACAAGAGCAACCATGGTGATGATTACATCTTTGATAGCATGGACAATGGTGATACCTGGTAGAGCGAATGTAGTAGAGTATCTGGGTACCAATTTCATAGCTTACTTGAACACAAGGGAAGTTATCATCACATGAATGCAGGTACCTACTGGGATTTATAGCAATAATTAGTCCCAAACAACCAATATCTTTGACAGACCATGCAGCATCCTCTACTGCGTTCTGATTAGAATTCGAAGTGAAGCAGAGCACCACATTTCCGGCCAACCAAGTATCATTTGGTGTGAGAGATTCGCAGTAACTGTATAACAACTCCAGGTAACCGGAAAATAAAAGCTGAAAATTGTTATTGACAAAGTCATAGTTGAACTAAGGTTTTCTTTAATGGTTATATGCCACATACTCTCATGCAAAGAGTAGGCGCAATTACTTGCTAAAACTAGAGGGAATAATATGATGCAGACATGACAAGTGCATCATATACCTGATTAGATATTTAAGCTATATTAGTCCTTAGTAGACAGCCCACGTGAAGGGAATTTAGAGGGCCTGTTGAACACAATACATATAATGAAATGTAAAGACTTTAAAGCAGCACTATGTTCTCTGTAGGATATATGTACCGGGGGGATAGGAGTTCTGGCACCTCGGGGTAGACAAGATTGATGAACCCTGTATCCTTTCCTGTAAACATCGCTTGGCCCTACAATTAATAACCGTTCATTGCAACAATGTAAAGAAACTGATGAGACATGGATTTTTATTTTTCTTCCTTTTTTATGAAGTGCATGATCCGGTGTGGAGAATTACCATTGTAGTCCAGTTGTTTCCAAGGGTGATGGGTGTAGGGAAAGACCGGTCTATAGTGCTTGCTGCAACAGTTATGATCCAAGGTGATGTGTTCTGTATCGTTTGAGCACTTGGGCCAGCATTTCCAGCTGCACACACAACAGTGATTCCCTTGGCCACAGCATGGAAGGCACCAATGGAGATCCCATTGTGTATCTCCACATCAGGAAAGGGAAGATCAGGGGCAATGGACAGTGATAGCACATCTACCCCATCATGTATAGCTTCATCAAAGGCTTTCAGAATGTCAGCACCTGTACATACTCCTCCTCCATACAGATTCCAGCATACTTTATACATAGCCAGCCTGGCCAGGGATGCACCACCCCTCACAGTGCCAACACCTAGTCCATTGTAGCTCACATTGGCCACGAAGGATCCACATGCAATTGAAGATGTGGATGTTCCATGTCCCAATTGATCTCTTGGGGACAAGCATTCTTGATATTCAGTACTATTGTATGGCTGTCCATACTCAGCTTGGAGTCCCTTGATGAAGTAACGAGCTCCAATAAGTTTTCTATTACAGGTCTTCCTTGTATTGAACAGCTCTCCTGACTCACAAATGCCCCTCCATCTAGAAGGAATTGGCCCTAGACCTTCATCTCGGAAAACTTGGGATTCTGGCCATATCCCTGCTGACCATTTATTGGGATTAGTTTGGTGAGAGATATGAATGCACGCGCTTGCACACAACAAGCACGCACATGTTCACAGAGAGGAGAGGAACAGTACCTGTATCAATGAGACCAATGATAACGCCATTGCCCATTTTAGATTTGTGCAGGACATTAGTTGCAGAATACGAAGACAGTTGAAGGTAGTCCCAACTTCTTGTGGTTTGTAACTTATGAAAGCGATTGGGTATGACTTGTAACACAGTAGGTAACTCTGCAACCAAACAAGAAATGTAGGACAATGCTTTAAATCTGTGGTAAGGAGCATATTTACAATAGTTGAAATTTGAAAAATGTTCGTGTCAAATATTGTCTTGAAATCATAGCTTTTATCTCTTTAACTTCTTTTTGCCCTAGCACAGGTGTGGGGATCCAGAGGTTGCAACCCTGACTGATTCAAGGATTAATTGCAATGGATCAAGCAGGGAAAAAGTCTTTTTTACTGAATGTAGAACTTTTTTCTTACATGAACTTTGTTTGGCGAGGAGTTGTTCAGCATGTTTCTTTTTTTAAATGAGAAATTTCATTAAACACAATAAAAGAAATTACAAAAGCCGGCAGCTGAGCTGCAGACCAACAAAGCCACATCCACACAAACAAAACAAGGAGCTGAAAACAAGCTAACAGAATACACAAACAGAACCAACAGCTAACTACAACCCTCAAGACTCAGACAGAAAATGGAGTCCACCGCTTTAGGCTTGAAATTTACTGTATTAAAGATTGCAGGACTATAAAATATTAATTCTAAAACCTTTAAATTTCACGACTTTAATGATTTATTTGTTATTGTTCAATCATTTAATGGCATTTGCTCTGGCTGCAGTGTGCTTAGCATGTAACTTATGTTGATGGCCTTGTTATTTTTTACTTTATGTTTCATGGTTCCATCTGCTTTCAAGTTCATTTCTTCACAATGTGATGACTGTAGCACTAGCACCAATAAAGAAGACTTGCATGAATGTAGAAATGTTTCGTAGTTCTAATTGGAGGAGTACCTGATATTGCTTGCGCTTGAGCCTTGGTCAGCTTGGCTGCAAAACCAGAGAAGCCATGTTTGTAGCTATAGACCATGGCTTCTGCAGATGCTTCTATGCTGCACAAGTACATATTGAACAATCAGTTCTGGCTCAAGCTATTTCTGAACTAAAGCCACCATCAACCTGAAACCTCAAGGAATTATGTTTCTCATGTTATACCTTCCAAGGACTCTAGTAAGCATTGTGTGATGGGTTTCTGCAAGGAGCTCTGGATCATCATGCTGCCGTGTTCCCATATAAACGATGTAAACCTGTTAATTCTCACTATATAGTTAGTTGCCAAGAATGGTTCAAGGTATGAGAAGGAAAGCAACAGCTATAGTATAGGCAAACAATAGTAAAACTTATTACATTGCTTTTGGCTTCAGCAAGAGTGAGCACAGTATGTTGCTTGTTTAGAAATGAGAGAAGACACAAGAAAATAAGTGAGAGAGTTTTGTTGCTGCTCTTGCTATATCGAACTGAGTTCATTGTGCGTGTATGCATGCGTGCGCAAGTGTGAGTGTGAGAGAGAGAGATAACGGGGAGCAGGTTATCTTTTATATTGACAATGGAGAAAAAAAGATACTGATGATTCTCATGTTGCGTTGATCAAGCAAAAGCTACTTTATCTAGAATAAACCAAAAAACTAAACAAATACATTTCACATGAGGAAACCCGCTTATTACTGCTTAGATCCCTATTCTAGTAATTGTTTATATCTGATATGAGCTATGACTGCCTCTAATGATAAGAAAGTGAGTACATGATTCTAAGTGCTTACAACTTCACCAAGGGTCGAGATCATTCCTTGTAGGCATTTTTTTTTCTCAGAAGACTTCTTTCAAAGCACCGTTAATTATTGAACTTTTTGTACTACTATTCCAGATTATATATTTTTTAAATCCTTTGTAATCTTCTTTGTGGTCCTCTCAGGATTGTAAGGCTACTATTTGTCATATTATTGCTGACATTATAGAAATATTCTTGAAATTTCTTCCATGCTAGTGCTGCGTAATCAACTAGGAAGCACAGACACTTCATTTAGAGTGCCATATCCGTGTTGTATTTGTATTGTACTCGTGTTATACCTATGTTGTACTGGTCATTTTATGTTATACTTTTTCAGAAATTGCACATATTATTGTATCGTATCCGTGTCCGTGCTTCCTAGATAATTAGTACTATTACTCAAACGATTTGCCACTTCTTCCTCTCTATTCAAAGGGGGAATTGTTCTGCTCCCACTTTAAGTGGATATTTTTGATAGACATAAAGCAAGTGAAGTGATACCTTGGACGACTTGGACTACTTCAGAATAGTTGAATATGAGTTGTTAGTCCCTTTGGAAGCAACATAAAGGAATAAGAAAAAGCGCTCTAATGTAGAAAATTAAAAGTTTGTAACAAGGTATTGAAAAATATAGTGGAGGCATACTCAGAACCAACTACAACAAAGGAACTGTTTTAGGCCTTAGACCAACTCTTTAAATTAGCTCCAGTGATCCAATCTCTATAAGAAAATGAAAAATTTTCCATAACTTCCAAGTGTACTTTTTTAATCATGATAATATTCTTTAATTATATCAAAGACTACTCGAATACACCTTGACCAAATTGATTCTTCAAAATATTTATTAAAAATATAAACCTGGGGACCAAATAAACTACATCCTTCACCTGGTATTGTCTAGAACCATCTGTATCGGATCAATATGTTCCAAACTTTATTGCATACAAAACCTCATTTTCCATTACTTTGCCTCATTCTTCTTCCAAACCAATAGACAAATATTCTTATTGAAATATATTGAGTTGATTTTTACAAAAAGAAAGTGAAAATAACCAAGCCAATTAGAGGCACCCAGGGGGAAACGATGCATCTATATAGACAAGATAGAAACTGTTGAGGAAGGAGATGAAGACACACAATTTGGCAAGGCACATCCTCCTCTGACAGCACTAGAAAAACTTTGACAAACCAAGACCTTTTAAAACTCAAAATGACTGACTGGTCTGGGCAACTTTTATGGCTCTTCCCCAAGTTAGATGTCCTAGAATCAGAAAAGAAAGAAATAAGTTGGATAGAGAAACTGTAGGCAAGTACAATGAATATCGGCTGTCATTAACTGTTTCGTTTGCTGCTAGAGCTTCAGCACATGGGAGATGCATAGAAAACCTTTCAGGCTTCAACCAACCTCCACAGCACCGCCCCTTGCTTTTGCTAATTGCTATAATGATCACAGCAGCAATGGCTACATCACAGTTACAGCTTTTAATAAACTTTGGAATTTAGTTAAGAGCTATAGGGTTCTTTGTGTCAACAAAGCTACTTGTAATTTGATCTTCAGTAGGCAAAAAAATCAATACAAGCACAGCTGCTGCTAAACAGGCATGGCCTTGTTTTATGAAAATAAGCTTCATTAATTGATTTCCAGATCAACCAACAAGTCAATAATACATTTGATTCGAATGTTGTCATAACATCATGTCCAAATCACCTTTCGCACTTTCATCCCATTATCGGAAGTGACATTCTAACAAAATAAGTGATATTAAGGCTAAATGGCTGACAAGATTTAAGCATTGACTCCCACCATTCACCATCTACTTTTTGTGCTAAATGGACAAAAATAGTTAATACCAGATATCATAAGATGCAATCTCATATCATTAACAATCTAAACCAACCAGTCCATTGGTTTACATACAACTAATACAAGGCATCCAACTTCCATGACAGCACTGGATGTTAGAGAAACATCATAAATGTATCTATTCAATAAAGGTGCACATGAGTGGGCTCTTTACAATGAACATTTGCCCATGGTCAGGTTGATGGTCCTGTTGTGGGGGAAAAAAATTCAAAAGAGCCAAACTTTCAGAAATAAGAGCATTATGGTCTATTCCACAAGTCAATTCCATTGTAATAATTCAGGTTAGTGGATGAAAATAAGACATATTTTCAAAGAATTTTTTATCCCTCCCACTAACGGTTGCTAGAAAGAAAGGAAACAAATAATTGAGAGACAGAAGAAAGAAGAAACCAGCTTCTTTCTTAACATAGCAAAGATAAATATACAGTCAGTTTCAAATATTGATGTGAGCATAATAAAGCTTATCCCAGAGCAGATTTCCTACTGCTCAAGCTTCATACCTTTCAAGTCTTCCATTGTTTGAAGAATCATCTCAATTTTCTGTACTCCCCAAGTTGCAATTGTCTGCACCAGCTAATATAGTAAAAAGGGAATTCGCATACATTACAAGTAGCTGACGAGAGAGTTTCAAGAAGTTATTCAATAAAGCCGTCATAAGTGCCTCAATTAAGGAAAGGAACATATTACTATCCAACTTATCTAACCTTCATCGCAAGTTAGATTCTCGACCGCATGTAGTAATTTTTTCTCTTTCTTCTTTGTCGAGAATCTCTTAGTCGAAACAGTTAACAGCTTATTGATTGACATTCCTTCTCCAGTAATCTTCTTCTTTGCCTCATACCTAACCTTAATTCTCTCATCAAGCTTGTAACCAAGGAATGCCGGAAAAGCCAACAATTCTCCAACTTCACGACCCATGTCCTCTATCAAGTACTCCATCTTCTCCTCCAAAGAACTATGATTGTATTGCAGTATCTGTGGGTGCTTTGTGCTCATGTAAACAATGTCACTGTAAGACAACCCATAACTCAAGAATAGCCAAATTACCTTTCGCAAATTCTCACAGCTTGTTCTGGTCACAGATCCCATTGCCATTGCCATGTCCCTTGTCCTATATTTATACCCAATCTTAACCAAAAACACTAGTTTATAATTGAGGTTATCAAATGAAAGGCCTAGAAACAAGGGAGCTTTGATCAAGAACTTGAAAATATCGTTGGAATCCAACCCACATTGCTTGAGAAACTCTATCCTGGGACGCAATTTCCGCTCTTTGCTAGCACTAACCACACTTGGGAACACAAGAAAAATCTTGAAAATTTCCTGATTATTTAGGCCAGCAAATGACCTCAAGAACTCTACATGGCCCTCCAAATGCTCCACGCTGTAACTTAAAATCATTGGGAGCCTACGCACCACATTCCCTGTGGCATCCTTATCTCCCCCACTAAGATCCAAAAGGAACCCAATTCTAGGTATCAACTGACTTTCCAAATTATAATTAAGAATTTCTGGACGCCTTACAATCAAATCAATACCACCATATGGGCTAAAAAAAGCAATGGTCCTATCGATCTCTTCAATTGGCCTAAGACACACTGCTTTAGTTAACTTGACATGGTTGAGCACATAACCAATCTTTTCACTCGGAACTCCACGATCAAGAAGCAATTTAACCTTTTTATCAAAACCCACCAAGAATCTAGGATCCGCGGTAGTCAAAAGGTGCTTGAGCTGCATAGGCTCAATCTTATTTTCCAATTCATCACGCACAAAACATATAAATGGATCAATTTCCTCAGCTGTTAACACACTAGGACATTTGACAATCAAGTAACTAAGTGTAAGACTATCGATTCTAAGTGATAGCAAAGAACGAACCCGAGCACGTATTGAATCTAAAGATGTCAATGCAAGAGTTGGGTTTTTGTCCAAGACTAATTCAGTTTCTTTATCTTCAAGTCCAAGTTCTCTGAAGAACGGAAAGAGAATCCCTGAAACAAAAAAACATAACAAATAAAACATATCCCTATTAGGGAACATGACAATGAGAATATTTGGAAAGACTACATTGTGTTTGAGAAATTGACTCTGAGAGTCACTCACCTATATCAGTGTGAAGATTGGCGGGGGAGTTGATGCAACTGCATTGGATTGAGATATGTTTAGTGGGTCGAAGACCCAGTTGGGGAAATAGCTGTTTGAGCTCGTTTCTTGAGGCTTTACTGAACTTTGAGATAGAGAACCATTCGTGGGGGTGGAAAGCTGAAACTGAAGAGAGTGAAAAGTGAACAGTTGTGGGAGGGATTGGAGGGTGTAGAAGAAGAGTAATAGAAGAAGAAGAACAAGAAGATGGAGAAGAAAGGATTGGGTTTGTGAACAAAGTGAGTAGTGCAACCATTTGTACTCAACAACCAGCAGGTGAGTTTAGCGCTTAGTAGAGTGTTGCAGCAAGACGCGGGTGTTTCAACTTTCAACTGCGAAGTTAAAATATGTGAAATTTGTGGACTACGAGGAGAGAAATGGGATTTCCTCTAGCGAATGTTTTTGTATAGGCCAATGTTACGTCTTTTTAGATTCTTTGGTCCATCCAATGTATATACCTTCAAGGCCTTGCAATTTGGAAACTAAGCCCATTAAGGAAACTTCGTAATTGATTTTTTTACCCAAGTTTTTCTTAAATCAAAATTATTCCAAGAAACTAAGGGTTTTTTTTTTTTTTTTTTTCCATTTATAATGGATATTCACTTTTCTATCTCTTAAATTTTATAATTCATCTAAAGCTTGATTGATCACAAACCCAAATATCTAATATTGTTAAAGAGAAATATTGTCGATGGTTTCTTTTGATTAGCATTAATCGAGTGAGCTTGTTGGACAAGCATGATTATAGTCAACAAGTCATTCCCCCTAAAAGGAAGCCTAAAATTTGGGACATAGGAACTATATTTGTGGGAAAGAAACACATCAGGTCGAGATTCTCACCATAATCAAAGTGATTCTCTCAATTTTTACCCATTATTGTGGCATCAACACCCATTTTTGACCATGACCTATACCAAACTAATTCCTATAATTCAAAGTCTCTTTACTAGAATGACATATGAGATAATTTCTAACACTAAACACTCCTTAGAAGAGATTACTAACTTAAGCATCAAAGTATTAGACCAATACCACATTGATGTCATCTAAGTAATTTATGTTCATTTCAGGTGTCCAAAGGTATTCTTTTGAGTTCATCATCACCAAATTAGTCGTGTAATCACTGATTCATCATTCGGTATAAATTGAGAAACTTTGATATATTTCCCTAAGTTTAAATGATTGTTAAGTAAGAGGCCTAATGTTACATGCTTAAAGTGACCTAGTTAGACTCGATAATGGCATTTGAAGGTGGAAACCCCAATTGCAAGTCACAATGGAATAAAACATGACCGGATCATGGGTCTCTTATCCTTTCTTTGAAGTAGAAACGACTAGAGTAAACCAAGTCAGGACAAGGAGGAGCAAAGGCATATTGCCAGCTCTAATGGGGTGATATCAGCACTTATGTATGAGAGAGAGAGAGAGAGAGAGAGAGAGAGATGTTTTGGGAATGATAATAAAATATGTATAAAAAAATTTAAATTATATACATCCAGGATGATACGGGCAGGATAGGCAAAATCCATCCTTGTTCCATCCCCTCTTCATGACAAAAAAAAAAAAAAAAACCTATGCAAAACGAGACTAATATGGTCAGAATGAAGGTATTTTGTCTTTCCTATTTAGGATGATTCAAAATAATTTAGTTATATATAAATGTGCAAAAATAACTAGTTGGCTGTCAAGTGTGTGGCATACTGCCATGCATCGTAACTTCTATAAACTATTGTAAACAGCATAGTGGAGGGAAAAGGTGTGGTTAATTCAATCATGAAGCAAAATGAGTTTAATTAATACATGGAAACTGAGTGGGTGTGATTAGAATCGGATAAAAGTCGGATTGTCCATACATTTTACCCTTTAGTCTAAAATCAAATTCCAGATCAAGAGTTACACATCAAATATCCTCACAGAAACTAAAAATGAAATCATCACTCCACTTTGAATGAAACAATAAATATTCACACAATGTTGATTGGTTCTGACAATTGTAAGAATCGCAGAAGCTTGAAGTCCAACTGTGAGTTGACCCCAATTTCTTCCATACAATAAACATGGTTGTAAATAGAACCAAACGCTAATAGAAGAGCACTAGTGCTATCACAGGGAGAAACATCAAGTAGGAGGTTCTATCACAGACCATTAGCCCTATTAAATTCAGAACTTTTAAGTAGCAGTTCCATCAGGCTTGAGTCGCTTGACTTATCTTTGAGTGTCCTTGTGGCATTTGCTGTTAACTTTTTCTCCATTTTTCTTGCCTGTAGGGAGACCTTTGATAAGGATAACAGATGAGCCTCCTTTTCTTGATTTTCCGCATGATCTGGGAAAAGGCAACCTGCAAGACAATCATAATACCATGTATTTTCAGTTGGCATACAGGCAGCAATGCAAATTGAGATAAAATAACATCAGAAACCTTATGCAGCTAGCAAGAGTACTTGCCTCTTTTTAGGGACTTGAATAAGATCGTCAGTTCTTTCTTTATAAACTTCTTCTCGCACATCATTCTGAGGATTCTGTCCCTGCAAAATGCAGTAGAGGCAAATATACAATTCTTAAGTCCATACAATCAGGATTTCTCTCCAGTTAGAGCCATTAACAGCTCATAGTATTTTACATCCTCTAAAGGAAGGGAATAGAGTTTTCAAGGAAAAAAAATCAGGAGAATTCAAACTCTTAAGTTATTCACTGCATAAGGTAAAGTCATGGGAGTAAACCCCTTCATATAGTCATGCACGATGCTGCCATTGGTAGCTTTATAACCAGATAGGCACTAACTAAATTGGGATGAAAACTAACTCTATGCAACTGAGGGAGAAAAAAAATTAACACATTCACTTGATTGCTTATTACTAGTTAATTAAGTCAAGCAAATTCAGAAATATAAAGAGGTCAGACAGAGAGCTTATTCCTCAACAGTTACAAGGAAAGGGGGTGGGGAAAGGATAATAGCTTCAACTGACAACAAAACAAAATCCTTCATGAAAATTATGGCTTTTTAATAATGGATGAATAGAAACAATTGGAATGCATCCTTACAACACACAGGATAATCATTACTAAATAGAGAAAAAAAAAATACCACTCAAAATTTATTTCACCATTGTAATTTTGTCAATAGATAATACATTTAACAATGAAACCTAGTTATAGACAATGTCAAGTAAGCATTTTGAAACACAAAAAGTCAAATAGTCTGTCAAAAACCAGAAAATTTTATGCGACATTAAAATGAGGAGTCAGGAATCAGTAAAGACCTCATGCTCAATATGATAGATCAAGGCTGTCTAAAGGCAGAAGGATGAATGTCAGCAGCATTTAATCCAGTCTTTGAGTTAAATAATTGAAGTTTCAGCAACTATTTAAATTCATTTGTACCTATTAATTCATCCAACATATGTAGTTACATGAAAGATCAGAAAATTTTTATTACCAAATAGGAGAATGTCTAACTTTTAGTTTCTAGGCCTCCTGGAATAAACAACCTCAATAAGATCCAACATTAAAACTTATATATCACCAACAGGAACACGGGGAAAACCTAAATCAATCCTACACATTGCTGCAATCAAATACCTCTTCTAAGTTCAATTTGTCTTAATAATTTAATATGAAACTATAAACACTTCAAAAGTCCCAAAGTAAGAAAAAATGATGAGGTACCGCAACAATAAAAAGAACATGAATTTGCTAGATGTGTCTTAATTACATTGAGAGCAACAACACAAGGGAAGAAAAAAGTGTATTTCTGGATAAGGTTTATCTTGGAAAACAATTCAATTAAAAGTATTTTATTAACCAGAATGCTGTTGCAGCCTCTTAAAATTCACAAACACATCAACCAAAAAAAAATTTGTTAGCAACATTGTTTATTACATATAAAAAAAAAAATGGCACAAATAATCTGCTAAGAAATTGCTTATTACGTTCAAACACTAATCAAATGATTAGCAACATTCACATCATCACTCAGAAAAGTGCAAAGCAATTTGCAGCTTATATTTTATGACACTATAAAAAGCCATAAATAACGTAATTTAAGCATTTCAAGGCAGAGGATCTGGGCAGTAGGCATAGATGCTTGGCCATACTCTCAACAATGCTTATGCCATATGCTCCCTCTCATATTCTAAAAATGGCCCAATAACTTCATCATATAAGAGTGACATCATGTTAGATAGCAAACCAATCATCTTTATTCTGATGCTTGCTGGTGACATTCCAACAAGCATATGCATGATCAACTTGTCAAAACTCCAATTCACATTTGTCAAGCACTTCACAAACCTTGTCTCCGTCAATGTTGAATGAAAAACTATCCATAAAATACAAACTATTAAAGAAGAAAAAAAATAAGATGACAGTTTTTCAATTAGATAGAAAAATGCTCAAAGCAAAATACACCAATAGTCACTAATCTAAGATTGGGGAGGAAACTTATAGTTCAATATAATTTTCAAGTCCAACCACACTAAAATCATTAAAATGTTCACATGAAATCTAGAAATTCCTATGGCATGTAAAATATGAGAAACGGAATCATTCAAGCTTAAGTCATTGTTTCAAAACAGACACCAAACTCACAACACATGCCAATACAAGCTAAAAAGAAGGTAACTAAGAGTTCAACATCTAGCTGTAAATGACTCAGACCAATCATATAGAAATTTAAAGCATTACAGCTGCATATGAAATACTCAATTCCAGAATACATTCATCTCACAAATCCAAACGAGAAGATAATGAAATGTGCTTTAACCATTATCAAAACCATCCCTCCCCAACTCTGGATCGTGTGGTTTCAAAACAATACATTTCACCCAATCATCATGAGACTCATCCTCACATAAACTGCAAGACAAGACGCCATCGAAACTAACATCCTAAACATACAATAACAAAAACCGAAACCGAAATTATCAGATTACTACAGAAACCACAACAACATATTCACCAAAACAGAATGCCATTGCAATATGATTTTTGCACACATGAATACTATGACATCCAAGGCACAAGCAAGCAATCAACTCATACATACAAACACACCAACATCCTAAACTACAAAAACCACAAAATTCAATCAAACATAACTTCCCAACTGTAAGCAAATACATATACATAGAATCAAATCAAACATCTTACTTCATTGGAAGCCACCATAGAATCCGAATCCGAAACTTTCATTTTCTTCAAAACCCCACCAGCATTTTCATATTCATCATCATCAGGATCATCATTATCGTCATCATTATCATCGTCATCATCACACCCACCATTCATTCTCTTCCTCTTCCTTCCAAAGTTCCTAACTTTCCATACATTCTTTCTCCTATACACAACCTTCTCACTCTTCCACACCCCAAAACTAGTATCAATCACCGTCACTTCACTTCTCGAATACCCCACTAACTCTCTCTTCTCCTTCTTCTTATTATTCTTCAACTTCATCTTCTTCTCCTCCTCCTCCTCCTCCTCCTCTTCTTCTTCCTCCACATTATTTTCTTTCACTTCCTTCAAACTGTTATTCGAATCAAACGAAGCCGTTGCTGGGGTAGTCACGTATTGGGGACTAGTGTTGTTGTTGTTGTTGTTGGTGGTGGTGGTGGTGGTGGTTGAGGTTAGGAATTTGGGGTTTGTTTGTTTCCTGGGAAACTTTTTCCTGGAAAGTTTGGAGATTTGGATGTGATCATCATCATCAGCACCGTCCATGAAGAAGAGCTCCGACAAGACATTGCTCATTAAACTGTACATTTGTTTGTGTTGTTGTTGTTGATGATGAGTACTGTTTCGGTGGAGTCGGTCGTGGTCGGACTGAGTGGAGCCAGAGTCGGAGCGAGTGGACTCGGTAGGGTTCGGGTTCGGGTTCGGGTTTGGGTCATGGTTGAGGAGGAAGTGGTCGAGGTTGTTTTGATCGTCGTCGGAGGTTGTCGGGAAACCTTTGTTGGACCGGAGACGATCGAGCCAGTTGGAACCGGACTTGCCGGGTGGGACCGAGCAGAGCATTATTATTGTTGTTGTCGTTGTTGTTGTTGTTATTGTAAGAGTGACACGTGGGGGGAGGTGAGTGGTGGGAATTGGAGGGGTGGTGTGTAAACCCGAAGAGAGTGTTGAGAGAGAGAGAGAGAGAGGCCTGAGATAGGGTTTTGGTGTTTGAAGTTCGAACTTGAAGAAGTTGAAACTCCGATTGCAGATGGAGAGAAAGAAGCTTGAGGAGACTCGAGAGAGTGGGCACACCTGCTTTACCTCCACGTGGCATAGTTTGATTTCATTAGAGGAAATCAACTGTTGGTCTGTCGGAAGGAAAGACAAAGTCTTTTTTTTTTTTTTTTTTGGGCAAAAAAAAAAAAAATGTTTCCACTTACCAGCAACTAAACTAAGAGCATTCTCATTAGACTCTTCAAACTAGTTTGATGCTAAAATTTTGGCTGAAAACCCTAAAAAGCGTTTCGCATTAGACTCCTCAAACTAACTTAACAAGGAATAGTCACACGTTACTTGTGGCGAGATGTTACTCCTTGCTAATAATAAAGAAAATGATTTTTTATTCCCCTTTCTCTCTACATTGTATGCTACCGTCATCAGACCACCCAAAGACCTAAACACCACTATTCGAACCAACATCAAACCTATCAAAAAAAAAAAAAACAACCGTTAAACCCATCAGATTCGAAAAGATTCTCCAAGTTAAAGAAACCCATCAAAAACCCACTTCGAAAACCCCTATCAACAACCCATATGTGATTTATTGAGTTAAAGAAGACTCAATTGTTAGGCAAAAATTTGATTCACAGTCCCAAATCGAGCTAAGCAACGGCAACGGCACCAAGAGGCAAAGGCCGAGTGATGATTCCAATGATGGTGGCAAGGAAGATCGCTAGTGAATTTTGCTGGGTTTTGGCTAGGCTAGGTTGTGCCGGATGGCTATGGGTTTTGGTATTAAAATGTGAATAGGAAGTAAAAAAAAAAAAGTATTTAAATGAAATAGTGATATAGTATTGAAATCAATGTATGTGTATAAAAAAATGATAGTTGAACTTTAAAAAAAAAAAGTTGAGTTTTTTGGGTTAGTTTAGCTAAATATTTAAGGAGGCTGATGTGAATACTCTACACTACAACATTTGTCGCAACTATCCACATTATTGATTCTAAGTTGTGGGGTAAAAACTGATGGGTTTATGTGAAAGTGACAGACAACTAGTTACAGTCTACTACATTGTGGCAAAAGCTATGACTTAGTTTGTGGTACTAGAAGTCTAAAATGACTCCTGAAATAAACAAGTCCCTCATTTTTTTTTTTTAAGATATGATAGAATTTCTAGATTTGCTCCATGTTTTTTGTTATATTTATTATTAAGCCAAGATGCCAATTGATTTTTTGTTTAAATAGGTTTTGAATCTCATATCTTTTATTTCACAATAACAAACGACTTTACCAATTAATTTAACTGAAACTCACACTTCTCACTTCTTTTTAACCTGATGGATAAAATAACACATGTAACAACCTTTTTATCTTCTTTTAAAAAAAATTATTTATAATAACACACACACACAACAAATATAACTAGTTATGATATTCTCTTTTCTCCCATAATTATAACCAATATCACACACTCCACCACAATTGTCTTATGTTATATACTAAGCGGTGAAAATATGGTAGATCTATGTTATAATGACAGACAGTTAATTATAATCTGTCACATAAAACAGTTGTGGCAAAATGTATATAAAAACATGTGATATTGGTTCCCCCACAATCAAAATTCACTTATCTAGACATCAAACTTTTTTATTTAAGTTTAAGATTAAATTTATTTTTTACTTTTGCAACAACCCTTGAAATTTATGAGGATTGATTTGGAAAAGTATGCAAATAACTTATTATTTGGTATGCATTTGGGAATTGTTGAAAAAAGTTTTGTTTTTTTGCCTTTTGTCTCAGTCTTTTTTCCAAATAATATAGCTTTAAGCTTTTTTGGAATAAACTAGCTTTTAGATTTTTGCAACAAATTTAACATAAAAATTACCAAAAACTCTATATTTTGACAAATAATATGCAAATAAATTATCAAAAATAAGAAATTCCTAAACAAACATGCAAGAATCTTTAAGGATAGGGTCACATTATCACATAGAGCTTGAAATGACACCGACATGGTGCTGACCAAAACTTTTTTGAGGGTTAAGTTAGCACTCTAATAATAATATATGCGATAGACATAATGATCCTGGAAATTTGTTCATACCTTGGCATGTCCAGTATATGGTGTTTATATAATACTTTGGCCGTTACTCATGACCTTTACCATACTCCACAATTTAGGTCATAGAGCATGTACTGATGAAGGTTTATGGTGGATATTTCGAGTTGTGCATCATCCACCATTAATGGGGCATGATGAATTTCACACGCTGATAAACTCACTCTCCTAAATGGGTTATGCTTTTCTTGTCCATCCTGATTTCTAGATTGGATGACACTTTTTCTTTTTTTTGGCTAAAAGATTTGGATGACACTTATTGGATGATTTGGATCCAATTATCATTAATTATTCTATTTCACGAAAATTAATAATCTATATATATAAAAGTGAAAAATGACCTTGCACCATTTAAAGTGAACTAATGGCTAAGATTGAAAGTTAAAAATTTACATTTAATCTCAGCCTTTAAGTTAGAAAAAATTTAACCTTTCAATTTTTTTTTTTTTTTTTTTTTTGACTTTTTCACCTTTCTAGCTTTTACACATCTCATAAACCAATAATTGCAAGGCATCTAAATCCAAATCTATACATCTATGGTTGCACCACATGCAATTGCTCTCAATGGTTGAGAGTTTATAAAAACCATTTGAAAAATGTTAGAACCAGATAAAGTTGCTAAATTTTTGCCACAACTCACCATGTAGCGAGTTGTGAGTAGTAGAGATGTGGTGGTGGGTTCATTTAGATTAACAACTCGCCACGTGACAAGTTGTGGCAAAAATTATGTAACTTTATCTAGTTCTAACATGTGGTGAGTTATGAGTAGTAGAGATGTGGTGGTCGGTTCATTTGGATTAACAACTCGCCACGTGACAAGTTGTGGCAAAAATTACATAACTTTATCTAGTTCTAACATTTGTGTGACTTTATCTAGACCTAACATTACTGAAAGTTGGCGAATTGTGACAAAAATTGTGTAATCTTATCTGTTCTTGGCCAGTTGTAACAAAAATTGTGTAACTTTATCTAGTCCTAACATTGCTTAATGTTGGCAAATTGTGACAAATAGTGTGTAACTTTATCTGTTCCTAGTATTGCTCAAACAACTTTCAATATCAACATATCCTTATCTGAAATAACCACCTTCAACCTTCTTTTACTCCCTTGTACAGTTGTTGTACTGATGTAAATACTTCTTCTTCTTTTTTTTTTTTTTAAGAATACTAAGTATTAACATACACACAGAAAGAGATTGGAAAACTTTTTAGAGAAACTTATAGTAATTTATATCCAAAATTGTCTCATATGTATTTACTGATGTAAATACAAAGAGACCAAACGCCCAAGGATTTACCCAACGTTAAAAGCAAAGGACCAAACTCCCACAAAACCCATGCACCTTTGCTGGCTATTCACACAAGAGGCAAACCAAGAAATTATTTATTGACTTTAATTTGTCCCCGTGTTTCTGTATGCTAAATCTCTCTCGTATCTTTCTCTCCTTTGTTCTGCACAATCCAACTATTAGTTGGCCTTTGATTCCTCCTCACATTTATTTGGTTACCCCAAAACCTCAAAAACTTCTCCTCCACCAATTTCAACGTCAATATTATTAGTGTTGTAACTTGTAACTTTCTCCAAGCCATTAAACGACATATATTATTAGTTTGATGAATCATAAACTAGCCTAACCTTTTCCTTTCAAAGCCTCTTCCCACCGCTCATGTCTCAATCAATACCCAAATCGATATGCGCAAACTTTCTCCTATCTTCTGGTTTTTCACCAAATATTTGTGATATTTTTTTCCTGGGTTTGACTTCTTTTTTGCTTTTTCAAAAAAAAAAATCTTCCATAACCTTGCTCTCCTTCAATTTTTTTCACACTTAATACTATCAAAATCTGAACTTTTGTAAATTCTAAATATTTTCCATTATTATCTGGGTTTTGTTTACTTCTTCTTCTCTTTGTTCTAAATGTTTTATGGCTTTAATTGAGGTTTTGGTATTTCTGGTTCCAATATGTGTAGCCTTTGTTTTTGGAATTCTCACTGGATGGGCTTGGAAACCCAAATGGGCAATCATGGGGAGTGACAAATTGAGCTGTTTTGTGTCAAAAGCCATTGACTTATCTTCTCCTTCATCACCCTTAGCATCGGTTATGTCTCCATTAAAGGGGTTGAGGTCAAAAGGCAGTGAAGCTTGGACCTTGAATACTGGGGAGGATAAGACACAATCTTCTGCACCACCTAATGAATATGAAGATTGCAGGTACTTGAGATTTATTGGCTTCTCTCTATTCTCTCTTTTTTTCTTTTTTTTTTCTTTTTTCTTTTTTCTTTTTTTTGGTATTATTCTATTACTATTTGATTTGTGAGTTTGCTACTTTTTGTTCAGGTTCTTATTTGAGCATATTAAATATTTGTCATTATATGTAATTTATCATGAACATAGGATCTCTAATGTCATATTGATTAATGATAGTGAGTAATTCAATTTGTTCTTTTATCATGAAATCCTAAGACTATTTTTCTACCAAGAATCATTGTGAGGACTCCTATAATTCAAATGGCCTAACTGAAGATAACACATTTGTATCTGCATTTTTCTGTGCAGATGATTATGGGGGCATTTACTCTCCAAGGGATGCCCAAATTCTCAATCATATAATTCTATTTATACAATCATGTTTGGTTGTGTGTGTGTGTGTGTGTGAGAGAGAGAGAGAGAGAGAGAGAGAGAGAAATTACAATTTAAACTTAAGGCGCATTTTGGCATCCTTGGAGATTAAATGCCTCCATTACCTTCCTACCAAAACATTATTTGAATCAGATATCTTACTGGTTGATTCTTCTTGTTTAGTATGTTGCAGCCCAATGAACAAAAGCCTAATTTTGTGAACAAGGAGGATTTAGAACATTTATGCCAGCTTGTAGAGATGAAAGATGGAGGTCCTCCTTGGATACAAATGATGGATCGTTCTGCGCCCAATATGAGCTACAAAGCATGGCAAAGAGATCCCAAGGTAAGTTACCTTTTGTTTTGGTTGAAGAATTTCTTCAAACCTATAAAGTGGTAATTTGAACGATCAATTGAACTATAATATTAGGTCTTGTGCTAGAGCTACATCAGATTGCATTCAAATTAACTCTTTTCTTCCATAGAAATCTTTAATTATGTCAATAAAACTGTATGTGTGATAGTTTCTGTCTTGTTTGGGTTGTTAGCATGGTCCTCCACAGTATCGTAGCAGCACTATCTTTGAGGATGCCACACCAGAGTTAGTTAGGGACTTTTTCTGGGATGATGAATTCCGATCAAATTGGGATGACATGCTTGCATCTTCTACAACTATAGAAGAGTGTCCCACCACGGGAACCATGATAGTGCAATGGATACGGAAGGTGAGACTTCCCTAACCATTTTGACCCATCAATTTTCTTTATTTTTTTACTGATAGATTACCTTATCACATGTGCTTATCTTTGTCAATGCTTTGTGGCACAGTTTCCCTTTTTCTGCAAAGATAGAGAGTACATAATTGGTCGTCGAATATGGGAATCCGGAAGATCATATTACTGTGTCACAAAGGTATGAGGAGAAGTCTTCTTTTTTTTTGAACATTAATTGAATTAAGTAATAATGGTGACAACAGGAACATGTGTGTGCTTATGTAGGACTTGATTAGCTTTTTTAGGAACTGCTTGTGTAATTAAAGTGTTTTGTATTAGGGTATTAATTTTGGTATTTGAGTTCAACCACCGATTGATATACTAAAGAAGTCATTGCCATAGGATTGTAGGGTGGTTGGACTGTGCTTTTATTGTTTTATACAGGGAAACCTTTTCGTCGTAAGTAAAAATAATTCATATGAGATGTATTTTTGGGGATAATGTTGAGCAACCAAGTCTCACATGATCGTGGGATAATTGTGGCCTGGAAGGAAGCTAAGGATGGACGGAAGGGCACTTCAGAACAATCTATAAATACTCTCAAATTAGCAGTCAAATGGTTTTGGTACAAAATAGGGGTGGAAATAACTGATATGATGCTAGTGAAAAGAGACAAATGGTCAGATATTAGAAAGCACTTGAAGGAAAAGAGGGATCTCCTGTGTCATTTTCTCTTTGTGTTTGCATTTTTATTGCAGCTCAGTTTTTGAAGCTCTAATGTTAACAGCCATCTGTTTTTTCCCCTTTAGGGAGTACCTTGTCCTTCTGTCCCAAGGCGTGACACACCGAGGCGTGTTGACCTTTATTACTCAAGTTGGTGCATTCGAGCAGGTAAATCATGTCACTTTTCATTATTGTAATAAATTAATTAGTATCTTTTTCTTGGTAATTTAACTCACTCATCCAGTGGGATTAAAACCAATTTGAAATTGATCCCAAAGTTTTTATCGAACATATAGATAATTTGTTTGCCAAAAGTATATTTGCATTCTGCGTAGTCCTAGACTCACTAATGGATTGTTTTAACTAAGTTTCATTTCCATTTGACTTAACCAGTGGAATCAAAAAGAGGTAATGGCCAGCTGACTGCTTGTGAGGTGCTTCTCTTCCATTATGAAGATATGGGCATCCCATGGGAACTTGCGAAGCTTGGAATACGGAAAGGAATGTGGGGAGCTGTCAAGAAGATTGAGCCTGGTTTTCGTGCCTACCAAAAAGCAAGAGCATCAGGTGCACCACTCTCTCGGCCAGCCTTTATGGCTCAGATCAACTCTAAAATAGGTCCAGAGTACCTGAGATTCTTGGGAGACACTGAAAGTTTGTCAGAGACACAAATAGCATCAACATCTGACAAACCATCAGGGAGGAACATACCAAAGCTACTTATTTTTGGTGGGGCTATCATACTTGCTTGTAGTCTTGATCGGGGACTCTTGACTAAGGCAGTGATATTCGGAGTGGCCAGAAGGTTTGGAAATTTAGGAAATAGATTGTAAGTGAAGTGCTAGAATCTATCCGAGAATGTGAAATGGTAACTTATATCTTGTATGAGTTAGCTTTATTTCATCCTATTCGAGAGAGATAGTCTATCAATATTTTATGTCAGGCAAACTTTTTTATGGTTTGTTTGGATTGAGGAGGGAGGGAAGGGGAACGGGGGGGTAGAGTAGAGTTAGCTGGATATTAAACTAATTTCCAACCAACTCTACTCTACTCTACTCCCCCTCAATCCAAACAAACCATTAGGAAGGATGAAAGGTTGTTTCTTTTCCTTATATTTATTTGGTACATTGTGCCTGCTACAGTCTCGTCTAGAATACAAACACTTTGTATCACTGTAAATACTTAAAGCAGAAATTTTGTATTAGAGGCTGCCAAAGTGCAACTAGTAGCTTTGCTACTTCCAGTTTTTTCATTTCTTATGTTCATCTAATTTCATCTTGGTGTGAACTTTCTCCATGAACATCATAGAGTAATTAAATAAACATTATACTGTATTGCATAAAATGCTTGTACTTTTTTTAGTTGGATTTATCCCTCATTTAAACTTAAAGACTTCTTTATTTATTTCTTTATTTTGATAATTCGATTGTTAAAATGGGGGTGGGGGGATTTGAATCCTAAACATCTCTATTGGAAACACCAAGAGGGGCCAATTGAGCTACAAAGTACAAACTACAAGACTTTTTAAAAATTATTTGATTTGATGCAGTCATGATTGCGGAGGCAACCTGAGGCCATGCTTCTCTATGACTGTATATACCTCCTGAGGCCATGCTTCACTATATCTGCATATATGGTTCAGAAGCTTTCGTATTGATATCTCAAAAGTGAGTGTTTAAACATCCAATTTAAGCCTTGTGAGTACACCATGTTCTGATTATGAAAGCCTTGCTTCTCTAAGAAGCTCTCTATAGGCATCAATATCTTCCTCAAATCTTCCCCCTACGCCTTGCTTGATACGAGAATTTTACACAACTACGTTGCAAAACACTCTCAAAACCCTCAAAACAGTGTTATCTTGCCAAATCATTATTAAAATGATATTATTTTAAAAAAAGAAAAAACCTCTATTTGAATATTCTTTTCCAATGCTTCCTATTTATTACTTCTCTGTTAAACAAAGATAATGGGTCACCCAATACCGTGTAGAAAACTAGAAATATATTCCATGCACGAATCATTATAACCTTGCTTGAAAATTCATACATTGAATATTCTGTACTTCTTGCTTTTGGTTGGATAATATTCTGCACTTACTTTCTTAACTAATTTCTCCTTTTAAAACATCCAGTAGTTAACAATATGGCAAAAGAATTTTGGATGATTAAGCAAATTATCTTTGATGAACTATTGTGACAGAAACAATGATGTTGCCATCGGAATCACTAATATTCACATAGCTGCTAATCTGCTATCAAGAACTGAAATACCTTTGAATAATTATCTTGAAGGACGGATGTTTCAATATCATGCCACAATTACCTGGCAGAAAGATATAATATTCATAATTCATGCTAACTAGGCAAGCCAAGCAGACCTATTAACGATGATGACCCACCAAGGTTTCAAAGCAGTGTAACCCATCAAACTGTGGTGCTAACTTTGGCATCTCGATCTTCTTCACTTCTTGCTTTGCTTTTGCCACCATATTTTTCATAGATGCCTGAACCCCACCTTCATGTTCCTGAATGTAACACTAAAATAGCTTAGCTTATAAACTATACCAACAAAAATAAGAGTTGAAGTTACAAGATGAAGGAAAAATCATAGAGTGGCCCTGTTACCTTAGGTCTATAGTGGTTTATATTAAAGAAATAAATCCCAGCAGCAACAACAACCGCAGGCACTGTCACGTAAATAGTTCCGGAAGCCATTGCAACCTGGAGAGCTTTGTTTGATTCTTAGAGAAGAGACAATATGACCTTTAGATGATATATGTCTTCAGAGACTTTAGAGGAATGAAGAAAGTAAAGCAAAGGAATGTGAGATGCCTTGGTGGTGAAGAAAAGCAACGAATGTTGCGAGAGGAAGGAAATGGATAAAAGAAAAAGCAGCAGAACAAAACAAATTTTTAAAAGAGCACCTGATTTGAGTGTGTATTTATTCAAATTTATTGAAAGCAAAAGTGATGGATTTAACGCCTAAATTATTTTGGACATTTCGTGGGACTAAAGTATCATGCATACAACCAATTAGTTAACATCTTTGAGTTTACATTATCCAATTCTTTTTATGCTGAGAATTTGGGTTCGAATCTCACTCCCCATTTTGTGCATTTCTAAAAAGATAAGTACAAAGGCTTGTTAATTATTTTAGTCCCTTCGTTTAGTTTGTTAGGCCAAATTGTTAGGAATTCTAAAACGAAATTCACGTTGCCTTTTTACATGAATATAATTCATATATAGAGATGCCTCATTGAGAATCAATTAATCTATATCTATATAATATCTAAAAGTTGAAGCGTAGTATTTAATGTTATTACTCTCTTATTGTGCCACATCATCTACTGATTTCCAACTCTTATTATCTCATTTTAAACTCTTCTTCTTTTTCTTAATTTCTCACTTCCTCCAACATTTCCCCCCCTATTTTACCTTTTTATCTCCCCACCATTCTCTACCCTACTGTTACTCTTCCTCCATCAATTCTTCTTTCTTTTATTTTGGCTCTACTTATCCCCATCTTCTTTACAATATATTATTTTATCTCATTTAATCCATATTTTTCCTACACAAAAAGGTGATTACTCTCTCTCTCTCTCTCTCTCTCTTGGTGGATTTATAATTCTTTCATGCATCTCTACTTTAGTTTAATGAATGAAATTAATAAAGATAATAAAAATTTAAAAAGAGAGTAAGAATTGGAACCATTCGGTCCAGTTCAATTCATTTTGGTCTACTTTGGTCCAATTCCGTCAGCTTTGGTCCATTTTATTCCAGTTTGGTCAAATTCGATCTAATTTGGTCCATTTTGGTCTAATTTGGTTCACTTCAATCTATTTTAGTCAATTTGCTTCATTTCAGTGCACTTACTTTAGAATGAGAAAAGGAAGATTTAACAAAATAATTTAAATCAAACTACAAATGATGGAATTTTTTAGATGCAATCAGAGATTTACTCAAAGATAACTCCATTGGTACCCTTTAGTAAGTACGGTATCTTTTATGATTTAAATTTAATACAATATCTCAAAATAATAGTTGGAGGACAGCAAGAAAACACAAAGATAAGTTTGGCATCAACAAGAAGTAGATAACCTTATCCAGACTACTGGAGAATTTTTATAGATTTAAAGTAAGCCACGTCATATGAAGTGACAGAGAAAGCATTCATGTTCTTGATTTTTCTATGTTATCTTACTTTCATTTATCATATTTTTGATATGATGCACCACTTGCACTAATGGCTCAAATGACTTCTTGTAATTTGGTGGATAGAGCATAGGATAGAGGCCAAAGAATTGATGAGTTGGGAATCTCTGTCATCCATTCATACTCCTTATAAAAAAAGAAAAGGTAAACTATTTTAACGATGAAAAAAAATATTGATTTTTTTGACAATATTTTATATTTCCTATAAAAATAGTATTAAAATTTTTTGTTAAACAAATTTGTGGGGATGAAGGCCCAAAATCATGTATTGGGCTTAAGACTTCACCTGGGACAATTGACGAGTCTGAGGAGAGGAAAAATGTTGCTAAAGGGACCCCCGATTAAGATCTCATAAACAATGAATATGTGAAAGATGGTCCGAGGAGGAACACCTCCTCGGACGTGAAGGAAGTAGCTCAAATGCATAACTCTAGCAATTAGAGGGCCCCTCCGAAAGGCCCTAGAGACAGGAATGTGCCACGTAAACCTACAGGGAAGAAGGAAATACAAAATATCTAAAGAAAAGCTGCTATCACCGCATTAAATGCATTACAGCTGCTTTTCTGGCCGCATTTATGTGGAGAGGACCTCTGAACAATGTTATCTTGGCTACCTCAACTCACAGAAGGTTGAAGGGGGGTCTGATGGGATGGGTATTCAAGTGGAAACTTAGATGACCAACAAGTGTAGAATCAAGATGGCTCAGATAGGGCTATATAACGGGAGAGATCCCCACGAGAGGAGGGGACGGCAGCAATTATAACTATCTCAAAGAAGTGAAGGATGATGAATATACAAGAATTGTGGTCTTCTCGGATTGAAAGCCCATCGAAGCCAATATCTCTTATTCGTGTTTGATTGTCTTTTACTCCCATACTAGCCGTTGTACAACTTATTAAAACCCAGTTCTTCGACCCACTTTCTACAAATTCATTGCATTGGGCTCATTGGACCAAGACTCATACATTTTGGGCTTGGGCCCAAATCATGATCCTACAAAATTCATTAACTAAACAATAATTAATGGACATACTAATCCTTTATCCTTTTATAAGCTTGTGCAAAACATTTTTAGAATCAATGGATAACGACTAGGGAAATAGATAAACAAAAAACATGTGGGTAAAAGTATTGCCAAAAAAATTTTCATTCTTGCTTGTCCCTGAATCATGATATAATTCATTTTATACCAAAATACTAGGCAATTTAGTTATATACTTATATGTGTTAGAAAACTCATATAACACTACTTTATTTTGAAGATTCTATGCATGCGTTAGAAACTCAAACTCCCTTAGTTTGTTGGCTAATTTGCTAATAACAAAAAATGAAGTCTTATAAAATTGCTTTAAGAGAGAGAGAGAGAGAGAGAGAGAGAGAGAGAGAGATGAGGATTATAAGAAAGAAACATAGAGAAGCTTTTTTTTTTTTTTTTTTTTTTTTTTTGGGCCAGAAACTTTATCTACTCAAAAATAGAAAAAATTGGGTTCTAGCCTACCAAACATATAATGCACAAGTTTATTACCAATCTGACAAGAACTTTATGACTGAGTGATATTATCTCATCTAATCCCTCTCATTCCCACCTCTTAAGTTGTTATGAGCTAAAAAAAAACATTTGACAATCCCCTCCAATTGGCAATTGAACTGTGTATAGGATTGATTTTCGAATTTCTTGTTACATTTACAAGTGAATAATTAGTTAAATAATTAAATTTCGAAATAAATGAATGGTATAAACATTATTGTTTTGAGTAAAAATACTGAATTAAAATTTTTGAATTAACCCACTCAAAATATTCATTCTTAGCTACAATAATCTCAAAACCCTAACAACTTATATTAAATAAGAAGTATTAAGAACCATTCAATTAATTATTTTAGAAAAGAATATATGAACAGCACCTTAGGTGCTGTTCCTTAAGTTATCATTTTAAGATTTTATTATGTGGCTACTTAACTAAAAAAATATATTTCCATCCATAAAAAAATAAATAAATAAAATAAAAAATAAAAAAACCACATATCGAAATTTAAAGAGAGGAACCTAAGTACCGTTCCTAAGTTTTTTTTTTTTTTTTTTTTGGGTTAACAGGCTTGAATATAAACAAAACAAAACAGAGCAATATTACAAACTGGCCATAAAGGCCAATGTCCTAGCTACAAGCCTAAGGTCAAACCGACCATTAACATCTGACACAAGCAAATTAACTAAATCAACAAAGGGTGGGGCATCAAAAATAACAAAATTTTCCCTCATAGAGCAACCCCTCCTAGCCAAAAAATCGGCACATTTGTTCGCCCCTCTAAAAACATGGACCACCCAGGCCTGCGTGAGCCTTAACAAGAGGGACCTGCAATCATGTAACATAGGGGAGTGTTTTCTGTTAGAACAATCAGTGTTGTTAAGCATCTCCACTATTACCTTGGCATCAAATTCCACTTCAAGAAAGTTTATTCCCAGCTGAATGGCTAAATATAGGCCATCTCTCAACGCCCACAACTCTGCCATCACACTTGTCGTAAACCCAATAGATCTTGAAAAACCTTTAATCCAATTCCCCTGACTATTCCTAATAAGGCCTCCACCACCAGCCTTACCTAGGTTACTGAGGGATGCACCATTAGTATTGTAGGGGCGGTTTTTGGGACCCAGGTCCAGCAAGCAGGCGATTCTGGCCCAAAAGACCCTCGACAATGAATTTGTAGAGAGTGGGTCACAGAGCTAGGTCTTGACAGAGTGAACGTGCTTATTAGTAAGCCATGCAACGATTGGAACGTGGGGATATTTCATTAAGTTTCATGAGATAACAGTCCATGGAGCTGTTTGAGTGCTTCTTCTACTCTGTTTTCAGAAGTTCTCCCTCTCTTCTTCTCACACCCCCCTTCCTCCCTCTTTTTCTGTGAGTTGCAATGGCCAAGATAATACTATTTTCCTGTCCAATCTACATTAATGCGGCTGGAAAAGTAGCCTCCTTGCATTTAATGCGGCAGTTGTGGTTGCCCCCTGAACGTCTAGCATTTCCTTCTATTCGGGACGACTTCTCACCGTGTACAAGGCGTGCGATGGACTCCCACTTAGTGCACCTGAGGAGACACTCCTCCTCGGACGACCCTTAAACAAGCCCGACCCAACAGGATTGGGCTGAAAGTCTTCCGACCACGTTTTCACTTCCTGCTATGGCTGGGCTTCGTCCGGGTCCCAAGGCCCACTGTTGACTGATGAAATTTACCCCCCACAAGTATTTAACTTATGCCAACCCGATGAAGGTTTAGTCCAGCTAACTGAGATGGCGACTTTGGATGCTAACTTCTTAACTTTACTCACGCAATAGAAGTATTCCTTAGCTTGGCTAGTGCAGACTCTATCAAGTATCGGGCTTGGAATGGTGTTATCAAAAACCACATTGTTTCAATTTTTCCATAAAGACCACAGCAAATAGAAACAAAGTGGACCAAGGGACTACACATTTATGCCCCACCATGCTCAAACAATTCATTTTTAACCAACTATCAAAATTTTCAGTAAATGAGCTTACAAGTGAGGGAGGGACCTCCAGTTTTCTCCAAAACTCTCAAGCAATTCCACAATCCCGAAGAAGGTGCACAATGGTTTCATCTTGGCATTTGCACATTGGGCAGACCCTATCACAGTTTAAACCCCTTGATGCCAAGACATGTTTCACAGGAATGCTACCATGCATGCATAACCAAAGAAAGTTAGTAATCTTAGGTAAAATATCCACTTTCCATATCCACTGCCCATGAAACTGAGTGTCTAAGATCTCTCCTTGGTTAGCAAGTTGATAAGCCGATTTGATGGAGAATTCCCCATCCTTTGAGTACTTCCACATGATGGTATCTTTCCCATCCCCAAACAATCGGATTGGAATAGCTCTAATCCTATTTTTGATACACTCAGGGAGGTCAAAAGAAATGAGCCCCCAATTCCAATCATGTCCACATCTCAAATCAACCACCTTCATGATTTGCCCTTCCTGCCTTAGAGGACCTTCGATCATGGCCCTAAGGGAGTCACCATTAATCCAATTATCTAACCACACACTAACTCCTGTGCCATTTCCTATTCCCTAGAAAATTCCTTTCTTAAAAATTGGAAATCCAAGATTGATAGCTTTCTAGTTTGGAAAAGAAGGGAGTTTCTCTGGATCTCTTGACCTCACTCTCGTGGGGAGCAATATTTGTTGAGGATTACTTTTGCCCACAGAGCCTCTTGCTCTTGATACATTCTCCAATTTAGTTTTGATAACAAGGCTATGTTTTTAGCTCTAGCCTATTGTATCCCTAAACCCTCTTCTTCCTTGGAATTTACGATTTTATTCCATCCCACCATGTGCATTCTCCTCTTTTCATTTGTAGAGCCCGAAAGAAAGTCCCTATTAATTTTATCCAATTTCTCACAAACATGTACTGGCAGCGTTGCCCCTTGCATCACATAATTAGGGATGGCAGACATGACTGATTTAATTTTAATGAGAACAGCTCGACCAACGAAAGAGAGGAATTTTGCTTTCCACCCAGCAAGCTTACTCATAACCCTCTCCGCAATGAAATTATATGGATTTCTAGAGATCCCTCTATGCCTAAGGGGAAATCCAAGATACTTCCCAATGTTATGAGTCTCTCAGATACCCAATCTCTCACACACTTCCTCCTTCAACTCATCATTGACATTCGGAGAAAAATATACGAGTTATTTGTCCTGGTTGATTTTTTGTCCAGATTCACAACAAAATTTCTCAAGCACTTCCATCATTGCATCACAAGCACGAGGGTCCACTTTGCTGAATAGGATGATATCATCCGCAAAAAGAAGATGGGAGAAGCCCAAGTTATCCGTTGAAGCCTTCAAAGGGACCCAATCACCATCTACACATTTTTGTTCAATGAGGTGTCCCAAATATTCCATACATAAGATAAAAAGATAAAGGGACAAAGGATGCCCTGGTCTTATACCCCTCGTAGATTCAAAGGACTCCAAAGCACCCCCATTAACCAAAATGGAAGTGCTTGGAGATGTGACACAGCCCATGATGATCCTCAATAATTTTAGGGGAAAGTGGAAGGCTTGAGGCACTCTATGGATGAAACTCCATTCCAACCAGTCATATGCTTTTTCCAAATCCAACTTCACAGCCATGTAGCCTATTTTTCCTTTCTTTCTATCCAAAGCATAAAACAACTCTTGAGCGAAAAGCACATTATCAGTGCCCCTACGGCCAGGAACAAAAGCCGTCTGCACAGGCGAAATTAACTTACCAAGATGGGGTCTGATACGACCACCTATAATCTTCGAAACAATTTAATAAACGGAATGGCATAAGCTAATGGGCTTGTAGTTGCTCAATGATTCAGGATTTTGGCATTTGGGAATCAAGGAGATTAATGTTTCATTTAGGTAACTCGGCACAACTCCTCAAGCAAAAATTTGTCTCATCTCCATACATACAGAATTCTTAACTTCTGTCCAGAAGTGTTGGTAAAAACTTGCATGAAGCCCGTCGGGTCCTAAGTTTTGCCTAATTATTTTAGTATCTTGTTGTCTCTGCAAATGTTCTCTTAACCCCAAATCTCAATCATTCCAATATATAATAATAATATATCAGAATTTCTTGTGCATGAACATGAAAAAAAAAAAATAGAAAATTAAGGAAAAGAATATGAGATTGTATTGAATTAATTTTGCCTAACTTTTACAAGACATTACGGTACTAACTCAAAAAATCTCTAATAAGGTACAATGGTTTCAAAACAGTGGACACCATCAAGCTCAGGTGCGAACCTCGGATTCCTCTGCTGACTCCGAGGTTGCTGGAGGGGGGCTTTGCTAACTTGACCTGGTGGTGTAGTAGAATTAGAATTCCCTTCTCCACCATTGTTCTTCATTGGGACCAAAGGCTTTGAGCTATGACCCATCGAGAAACTCAATTTCTGGCAGAGAGCATCAAAGGAGCTGAACATAGACATCATTGATGATTTTGATGAAAAGAAACAAGAAATGCAATTGCAATTCAAAGAAGTTTGTGAAGGTTTTAATGATATGCAAAACGAAGAGTGTGTTTGTTTTGTTTGCAGTAATTTTTGTGTGGAAAAAGTTTGTGGTAGGAGGAGGTATTTAAAGGTTGAGACTTTGAGAATTTGAGATAGGATTTGGTTTCTGTGGAAACTAGAAAGAGCTGGAAGGAAACTAACCAGTAACTACTAGGATAATGTAGATTATTCGTTTGAATCTTGACCCTCAGTGATGGAAACGTGGACGGCTTAGATGGAATTGGTTGGCCGGCCCAACGGATTAGAAAGGAAAAAAAAATGTATGACACAAAAAAAAAAAAAAATATTACCACAAAAACTTACCCAACTTTTTTCACAATTAGTTGGATAACCTATTGGATTATTATAAGGAAAAATTCTAAGAACACAAAAATTGACATAATTTTTGCTATAATTAGTCATGTAGCGAGTTGTAAGCAGTGAAAAAAAAGTGGTAAAAAAAAAAATTGTAACAAGTTGTGACAAAATTTGTGTAAATTGTTGTGGTCTTAGCATTTTTCAAAAAGAAAGCTGGGAAGATTAAGGAATTGAGAGGGTTTGTTTCACTGACTAATTCTGTTGGGGAGTAATTATAGTATCATATACTAAGTCACAAATTTGACTACAATTATCTTATATGGCAGATGGTATGATCTAGCTTGTGTTATCTAGAATTTTTGTTTATTGGGTGAAGAAGAGTAATGACGCGTAAGAGAAGGTAGTTTTTGGGTATGTACCTGTCGGCAAGTGTTGTGGACCAGGGTGGAAAGAAGGAAAGTGGAAAACAATTTCTCATTTTTCTCACACGCGATAACTGATTTTGGTAACACGTTTTCATTTTCATGGGGGAATCCCAGACCTTAATTGACCAAAATAAACCCATAAAAACACATGTCTTGGGAGGATGATGGAGTTTTCATTTTCAGGGGGAATACCAGACCTTAATTGGCCAAAATAAACCCATGAAAAACACATGTTTTGGGAGTATGATGGAGATTGGAGATATCAGAATAGAGACAAGGGAGGGTGAGAAAAGAGAAATGTCTCTAGATATCTAAATTGTTTGGTTGGGGCAATTAGATTGAAGATTTTTTATTTTTCTCCTCAAAACAATACCATTGGAGAATAGAGGGGGAAATTCTCTCCACCCCTTAAGAAATTTTAGTCTTTAATCTCTGTCTCAAAACAAATTGTCTCCCTCCCAGCAAAATTTTTAGTAGGCTTGATTTTTGTTAAGATATTTCATGGAATCCTTTTTTATTTTTTTATTTTTTTTTAATAATTACAATAGGAGATAAAAATTTGAACTCTGAATATCATTATTTAGAAAAACCAAAAAGTTAAGCTGTCAATTAATAGGATTCATTTTTATTTAGTGAAATAAAAAATCCCTACAATTTTCACTCCTTTCTGTAAGTTGTTATCATCTTTAAATTCCAAAAACTAACCATTTCTATTCAATAAATGTGAAACCAACCTCAATGTCAGGTCTACAACTATCAAGTAGAAAAAAGCTTGGAGCAGAACTTATTTTTGATAAATGTAGAGTCTCAATTTTTTTTCACAGATTATTGTGCTATGCACTCTTGAATCGCTCAAGCCTCAAGCTACTAAGTAGGACCATCACAACACAGAAAATTTAGGTGAATAATCTGCCAGTGATAATATGATGATAGCCCATGCTTATTTTAAGGAATTTGAGATTTTAAATTCAACAAGCAGATTTGAGCTCAGTTGTCTTGTTCAACTTATAAGCTACCAACTGACCCATTGTTCAAACAGAAAAGAACAGAAGAGAAATGGAAGGAGTTTGGTGAAATGTAAAAGAGACATGAAATTAACATTAGATCCAAAGGATTGTAGATATGTTAGGCGCTAAAAGATGTAGCCCATAAAGGGGGGAATATTATTCAACCTCACTAGCAGCACCTCTCATACAATTGGCCATAGGCCATAGCTAAGCAATACATACTTCCAGAACAAAAATGGTAAAACACCAAATTAATTGTTTTCATTAGGAGAAAAACGGGAAGTTTTAATTTTTATACACAAATGAGGCAAAAGTTGAGCAAAGGTTTCAGAACAAACTAATTGTGGAGTTTTGGCCTCTAGGCCCTAAAAACCTTGTCTCACAAACAAAGGTTCATGTCATAATAAACACCAAATGGCAGTAGTGCTCATTTAAAAGATCACAATTCAAGAAAAGCAAAGGAGCAACCCAATATTGCAAAGCCCATTTATAGTGCTTTTACAGGATTTACAGAACAAAATGGTCAGCCATTGTAAAGTGGATTCCAACCCACTACCCTCCATTTTTTCTTACTCAGATGTTTCATCATAAGAAAATCAGATATTCTAAGTAAATGAGATGATTGCGCTGCTAATAACATTCAAAGGAACAAAACCAACACTTAACAAAATAGATATATTCCAGCTAGATGTGAATTATAACTTTAACGTATTAAATAGCCATGTCAACATATAGCGATTTCATATAATTTATCAAAAACCAGGCAAAAATTAAACTCTGTGACCACTCTCAGTCCTAACCTGCCTAGCAATAAAAGAAGACAAACTGGTAGGAAAACCTAATCAAATAAACTGAATCCCAAGTCACCATCATCGCTCTCTTCCTGTACCTCTTCCTGTTTACATAACCAAAAAAGAGAAGCATCAGAAGCTAAGATTTCTACTCAAAATAAGAAAAGGCAAAAAGCACCTAAAGTATCAATCTTTTCTGCTATTCCAAGGTCACTTTCTATTCTTATTTGGGACAATGGCTCAAGTCAATCACTAGGTCCAGTGGTTCAACCAAAACTTATACAAACCAAGTATGATATCAACTAGGTTTAGAGTAATTTATACCTTCTTTTCCTCAACAGCAGGGGCAGCTGCAGCAACAGCACCACCGGCACCGCCAGCAGGGGCAGAAACAGCGACTGGAGCAGCAGCACCACCAGAACCAGCATTCAGAATAAGGTCATCAATGCTCCTCTTCTCTGCAAGCTTCGCAAACAGGCTAGGCCAGTATGACTCCACTGAAACTCCAGCCGCTTTCACCAATGTAGCAATCTTCTCGGACTGTTGAAGAATTATATTACAATTTAAATAATTTCAACAACAAAAAAAAACAATTAACTCTACATCAAATACAAGGACACACATTGAATTCTAACAAAACGTTTCATTTTCAACCTCAAATTAAAACAAATTCCAACCCACCCACCCAACACCCAAAAGAACCATTAATAAAAAGCCATAAAATATGATACAAAATTCAAATCAATTTGAAGAATGAGCCACAATGCAGCAACCTCACATATAATTATATACATATATATAATCCCAATAAACTTCAAAATCACATTAGAGTTTTCTACCATTGTTCTGGGTTTTCAAATCAAAATATTGTATTTCAAATAAAAATGAATATTAAGTCCAAAAAAAATTAAACCAAATTAGAGGAAATACAATAAACTCTAATGGGTCTCAAAAAAAAAAAAAACCCGTATAACAGATATTTATATACACACAAATATCGAATAATAAAGGGTCTATTATAATCTAAATTAACAATAATCCACATTATACTAAAAAGAACATAGAATCAAAATATTTAACATAAAATTGCACAAAAAAAATAAAACCAAAAAAAAAAAAAAAATTGTGGGACTTACGGTGATTGCGATTCCATCGTCATGGAGAAGCAAAGAGGCGTAGGTGCATGCGAGCTCACCGGTAGACATTGTTACAGCGCTCTGATTCACTCTAAAACCTTCAAATTTTTCAAACAAAAAAAACTATTTCAAAAAATAAAAATTATTAAGAAAATAAAGACAGAGAGAGAGAGAGAAAGGAAAAACCTTGAAGAAGAGGCAGCGCTGAAATGAAGCTTTGGGAGGGGTTAGGGTTTTGTGCACTGTGTATATATACAGGTTGAGATTTAAGAGTGCTAGGGTTTTTATTTTAGCGTTACCTGTATTTTTTTTTTTTTTTTTTTTAATGGGCCATAGTATTGAACCTGTTATCGTACTTTGACTGTTATGGACAGGCCCACGTTTCCCTTTTTTTTTTTTTTTTTTTTTTTTTTTGGAGATGTGGGACTTGGGGGCAAAGATTGGGTCAGTAAGGATCATGATACGTGTCCACTTTTGATGGTGTTTCATGATCCGCATCATATTACTTGGATATGCTACAAATTTGGGTCAAGAATGTATAGTTTAATGGGTTTTATAATTTGTTCTTTCTTTGATTAATTAATTGTGCAAATTTTAGTTATAAATATAATTTTTAGTCAATTTTTCTATCCTACCAAAAAAAAAAAATTATATATATGAAAGGCTATTATATAATCATTACGTTATTTTTAATAGAAAACTTTATAGATTTAAAAAAATTGAAAAATAAAGCTTTAAAAACCTGACTATTCGATTCTCAAAAAAAAAAAAAAAAACCTAACTATTCCCTCAAATATGTATAATCTTCTTGTCCTTTGCACATTGGGTTATGATCAGGAGAAATCCCTTGTGATGGCTCTAAGAAGCTAGTTAGAAGTTTTAGAAACCACTTAACCAACCTCTTGGAGTTGTAAATGACATATATCATTTGTCAATGAGAGTTGTAAATGACATACATCATTTATCAATGAGATAGAAAAAGACGTAGACAAATCTTCAAGCCAAACAACACTATCAAAACATTCTTTTGCAAAGTTTGCTAAAGCAGCAGCAAATTAATTCCATTCATTGTCATCATAGGGAAAAGACCATTGAAATAATGTTAATTTTTAGACCAGTTATGCAATTTACTAAATGAGATTAAATTTTATATGGAATCAAAATAAAACCTTATATTGAAACCCGCAAACACAAACCTGTGAAGGAGCTATTCATTGTATAATGATCAAATTCCACGTATATAATAAAATAAAATAAAAAGGGTCAACGAAGTTGAAGAACAATAAGGCTGTGTTAGGCATTGTAATTGAAAATGTCTCACAACTTTCCAGGCACTGAATGAATTTTGCACAAAAAAATAAAAAATGTTTGGTTGGTATTTCGGGATTTGTGAACTGCATTTTGCCCATAATTTATTTTTCAAATTGTATATTAGTTAAAGCGTTGCATCTTACATCTATGATCTATCCAGTGAAAAGCATTGTGAACAACTGGTAAAAGTTTTGCAGTATTAACTTTTTTATACAGGTACATAACTAAAGAATAACATGGGAACATAAGGAAACACAATGGTACATTAACTTTGCAGCATTAATACTCCATATGATTCTCAAAAAGACATTAGATCATGAGAACATATAACTCTTGACAATTGAAACAATCAAAGCTTGGCCCTCTATATGATTAGTTTATTTTTAAGAAAGATTGTTGAACCCAATCTTAACTGGAAATTAGGCCGCTATGGCACCTGAAGCAGAACAGCATAAAGCTGGAGTCACTACTGATGTATATATAACAGGCAGAACTGCAAATAAGCCAAAATAAATTAACAACTTCCATGCTAAAATACTCCATATAGAATTTGTCTCTCTCTATCCCTTTCTTTCTTTTTGAAGAAACCTGTTAAGACATCCCATATCCGCAATGAACACCACCCTTGTCTCATCCATCCTTGGATCAACCTAACTCAACAATTTAATTGCGGACTATTTAGGAGCTCCATTACTACAGAAGAAACAAAATAAACTTGCCATCTCTTCATAAAATCGACTCGAATATTCTGGCTCCTGAATATTCTAGAATCAATTTTGTTTAATGAAGCCACAAATTACTGTGCAGTAAGCATACCCAAAGTACCAAAAGACCATAAGAACAATAACACACACTACCTATAAGCACATCTGTCTGGTGAAGATCATATTCACAAAGGTACAAGCTTTGCAGCACTAACTTTTTATACAAGGAAATAAATACAGCAGGACAAGGGAACATAAGGAAACATAATGGCACAATAACCTTGTAGCATTCTTATTTATTTGAATAGGTCATGAGAACATAGAACTCTTGACAATTGAAACAATCTAAGCTTGACCCTCTGTATATGGGATTGGTTCATTTTAAAAAAGATTGTTGAACCCAATCTAAACTGGAAATTAGAATGCTGTGGCACCTGAAGCAGAACATTATAAATCTGGAGTTACTACTGATGGAGGCCACAGTAAGGTCATCATATAGACTATAGAGGGCCAAGCTTAGATTTTTTTTTTTTTTTTCCTTTTATGTTTATGCCTGAATTATTAAATAGGACCAATAATAAAATGTGCTACGAGTTCTTGTTCAACATTTCGATACACAGGAGTCAGCCAGAGATGCTCCAAGTGAAGCTCCAAACATTATCAATAAAGAACAACAATCCTCCAGCACTAATATAGTCAGAAAATTCTCATTCACATGATCTTAATAAGCAAGATAAATGACTAATAGTCTAAGATACCCTTCATCAATTTTGCACCTAATATCATAATGGGACCAATCTTCAAACAAAAGTACATCCAAGACTTCTTGCATAATTTTATTAGCACCATGAAGTTGAGCTGCAACTGGACAATTCCTCATCCTACGCTCTATTATCATCCACCACCCAAATTGCTACTATTTAAATACGACGTTTTTTCGGGAGCCGGCAGCCATTATGGGGACGTCGTGTTGTATCTTCAATGTATACAACTGGATTCCGATCCCCTCGAGAGTTGGTGAAGCCCTCTCTCCAGCTCATGATTGCCTGCCTCTTCTTTTTAAAATAAGTAAACCCCCTCACCTTCATCACAACTGACTTCAACCCCAAATTTCGTGACATGCGTCCCACATGTTCAGCAGTTGCCTCAGCAGCATATCGAGACATTTTTGCCCCACCTTTCATTTCTGGCACACATCCTACCGAGGCCCTACATTTTGTGTTCCCTTTAGAATCTGTCACTGTAACAAATGTATTGTTACGCAGCATCTTTATGTGAACAATATCAGCATTTTGCTCAACATTATATCGAGGAAATTGAGAAGTCCCCATGATGTCCCTACCATCTTCCTCTATAATTCCCCTAACAAAATTCATAGACCTAGAATTCCTCTGAGTCTCAAAATCTTTCTGACTGGAAGAATGTATATAACTCCGAAAGCTTAGAGCAAATGGAGGAGAGACAAAGACATTTTCTTTTACGTTCCTCAAACCAAAATTCAGCCCTGAAGTTCCTGACAATCCCCCTCTTCCAAAATTTTCAGAAGAATGGGAACCACCATGAATACTCTCAACACAACCTACAAAATCCACAATGCATCCATCACTAACAAAGGTATTTAACATAGTTATTCAACCTGCAAATGACAAAGTCGGCAATTTTCAATTTCCACGCCAGTTACAGGTTGGTTTTCTTCCATTATCTAGTCAGACAACCATTTTGGTTAAAATTTTAAAAAATAAAATAAAATAAAACCCAACAAATCCATCCTTTCTTATTGATCAGCCACAGCAACTGCATCATAATATCTACTTCTGTGTGCAATTTTTTTAACAGACTAGAAGGGCAGATTCAAACAAACCCAGATCAGGGAGTTTTTTTTTCACATAAATGATTAGTAACATATACATAACCATACACCTCAACTAAGCTAACATTTTCTGAAGCACAATAACTAGTCCATGTAATACTCAACAAGAGGACAAAAAGCCTCACATATGACCAAATGTCAATCCCTACCTACATTTGCTCAAGCTGTTCCACAACATGCATTCATATGCTGGCTGGTAATTAAGAATTGCTTAAGTACCAGAGATAGAATGCTTCTATAGGGGGATATAAGGGAGACTCAAATTGTGTTTTGTGAATGCAGAGGCCATCAATTTTTTGAGTGTTCCATTACTATAAGAATCTGGAGGAATTGATGTTCTGGTGTTTCTTCACAAATCACAACTCCAGTATTTGACTTGGATCACATAATTGAATGGGGTGCAATTCAAATCACTGGAAAGTCTTAAAGGGCTGTGCTCAAAACAAAGGAATGCCATTATTCACAGTCAAGTGCTCAAAACAGAGGAAAATACATCATCAAGCTCATACTATGTTTGTCAAAGATTGTATAACTGTTTAGTTTAGTTTGCTGTGTTTTGGACCAGGTTGCTTCTCTTATTAATGTTTAAATTTTTTCCTAGAGTAAATGAGCAGGCATATACTGATGTATTGTGCTTGATCTTAATAAATCTCTTATTCTTTAACTAGGCCATAAAGAAAACTGCAATGAATTCTATAACTCATACAGAATATGACATTGAACTAAATCATAATCAGATTCAAAATCTCCAATCTATATCAATGCTATGAAGCCTTTTGAAATAAACAAAAAAACCCAATCTTGAGATGACCCAGAAAGTTAAATTAAATTCAAAGCAAAAGGGTCTCATTTGATTCCAAAAAAAAAAAATCTTAGTAACCAAACAGAGAATAAACCCAGATGAAATTGACAATTTTATCAATGCTATGAAGCTTTTTGAAATAAACAAAAAAAAAAAAAAAAAAAAAAAAAAAACCCAATCTTGAGATGACCCAGAAAGCTAAATTAAATTCAAAGCAAAAGGGTCTCATTTGATTTCCAAAAAAAAAATCTTAGTAACCAAACAGAGAATAAACCCAGATGAAATTGACAATTTTGTTCATAAAAATACAAGATTTCCTATAAACCCAGAAAAGAAAAATACCTGTAGAGAGTGATGAGGGAGCAGTGTGGTGGGAAAATCTAGCAGCATAGAATGGAAGAAGTGAAATGGGTTTGGATGCAAAGAGAGACGAAGAAGAAGGAGCAGTGGCTCGGCGAAGAAGATTGGAACAATACATTTCTCTCACTTCTCTTTCCGTTCTGGTCTAACTCTGTTCTGTTCTAGGGTTTTAGGAAGGAAAGGAAAGGAAACTACTTCGACTCAACCCGATCCGATTCTTCTCCGGGCTTTCCCCCGAATACTATTTTACCGTTTACTAACTTTACTTTTTTTTTTTTTTGGTAAAAAAAAAAATTAGGGGTTAGCTAAGCTACTCCAAGCGAGAGCGCTCAGGTTAAGACATACAGACCAATCTTTATGGATGCCCACCTATGAAGGATTGCTGGCAGTGACACTCGAACCTAGGTGGGTTAGATGAAGTGTCCGAATCTTACCAACTGTACCATCCCCCGTTGATACTAACTTTACTTTTACCTCTCAGTTTTTTTTTTTTTTTTTTTTGAAGCTTGGTTATTTACAGCTTTCAAATTTAATTGCAATGTTTGATACTTTCAAATTTTGATTAAAAGAAGGAAAAAAATATTGGTTTAGTGTGCGTTTAGATAGTGCTAAAAAGCACTATCCGCGCGTCTGCGTTTTTTTTTTTTTTTTTTTTTAAGTGCGTTTCAGCGCTGAAACACACTTCCAATGGGTCCCATGCACTATTCATGGGACCCAAAAACCTCTTTTTTCAGCAACTTTTTCATTAAAAATAGGTCCCACAACACTATTCACACATTTAAAAATTATTTTGTTACAGTATTTTCAGTTTTCAGCAAAATAAACACTATCCAAATGGACCCTTAATTACATTTGTTTAAAAATGTTATATCCACAATATTTTCACAACAAATCCTAAGTGACATGTTTTTAACAACTTACCACTATGATTTGTAGTGAAAATATGGTGAACATAGCACTTTTCTACATATATTTTGAACATAACTTAAAAAGTATAAGAGTTAAAATAAAACAATTCAAAGGACATGTACCATCTTAAATTGAGATTGTTTAGTGAAATCTTATGGATTATAATAGCATCAAAGGAGGAAAGAGATTGATTATTCAAATACTTTGTTTACTTCTTTTATATTTGTTTAGAGATAGAGAGAATCAAAGTAAGAAATTGTAAGGATCAGATTTGAGTCCCTAGCCCAAATGATGAATGAACTCAGGCCAAAAAAACCCAATACAAAAATTTGTAGAGAGTGGGTTAGAAAACCGGGCTTTAGTAAGTTGGACAACCAGTAAAGTGAATCCAGAGGACAAGAAAATGTAAGTAAACTGGTTTAATCTAAAGAAAATCGTCTTTGGCACTGTCCAAGGAGATCGGTTCTTATATATTGATTCTCAAGTTTGATTACAAGTTCAGTTCTTGATTGCTACAGTGTTTTTTTCTTAATTTCTCGATCCCTTTCTCTCATGATCTCTTTTCCATTTTATACTATCTTCTCCTTTCATTTCCACCTTCCACGTGTAGATCAGATTGTTGGTGTTGATCCTTGTCCCATCAGCACCTTCCTGAAGTCTTTGGGTAGTAACTGTAAGGCTAAAAGTTACTGTTCAGATATTACTTCCTCATTAATGCGGTCAGAGAGTTAGCTGCAGAGCCTTTATTGCGGTGGTAGCAGCTTTCCCTTCAGGTATTTCATGCTCTCCCTTTGTCTTGTTCCCTCTGGATACTTATCCTCATCAGTGGAATTGTCCGAAACGTTGCTCTTGACGTCAGACCGCATCTTCTAATCTCGGCTTTGACTAGCCAAGGAAGCATTCATCCTCGGATCACTTCCCTGGAACATAACGCCTAAATCCCTTCCTTTATTTATCAGTGCTGATCTCTATTCTATGTCTTTCCATCCTCGAGCTTATAAGGTGTCCTCTGACTGGGCCCTCGGCCCAATACATTCTACTGGGCCTAATATCCCTACAAAAATAATGATAATTATCTTTTTTATACAAAATTTAAAGTATAACGACTAAAATGAAATATTTCAAAATATGAGGACCATTTTGAACATGGGGCAAAGGTTGAGGACTAAATATGCAATTAAACCTAAAATATTTTTAAGTGTTTTATTAGACAAAATCTTTACAATTTTATTTTAGTTCAAATCATGAGGGAGTCAAATGTAAGGAATTGGAAGTTTATGAACTAAATTGTAATAAAACCAAACAACATGGAAGTAAAATTATAATTTTCCTTTATAAGGGGCGTTAGTTACAATTTCCCTTTAATTATTTAGTGGTTGCAAGTCACATTTTTCCTAAACTTCAAAACAAAGCAATGTCTCGTTTTCAACTATTACTACTAAGCACTCCTTCATGCCTAAACTTCAAAACAAAGCAATGTCTCATTTTCAACTATTACTAATAAGCACTCCTTCCATGAAGGAGTGCTTATTAGTAATAGTTGAAAATGAGACATTGCTTTGTTTTGAAGTTTAGGAAAAATGTGACTTGCAACCACTAAATAATTAAAGGAAAATTGTAACTAACGCCCCTTATAAAGTGAAGATTTCAACCAGGCTCACCTAGCCAAACTAGCTTGGGAGGTCCAAAAAAATGAGGATAAGCACTGGGTAAAAATATTTAAAAGAAAATATCTAAGAGGTGGAAGTTTTTCCAATACGAAGCCACCTAAACAAGCGTCTTGGATTTGCAAGAGCTTATTTAGTTGTAACAAGCTCCTTAAGAAAGGCATGTGCTATAAAGTGGGAGATGGAAGAAGTATTAACATATGGGATGACCATTGGGTCTCTAAAGAACCAGATTTTAGACCAAAACTCAAGGCTAGGGTGGCTCTAAACAACTTGCTAGTAGCTGAGCTCATCCACCATGACTCAAGACAATGGGATAGGGAGAAAATTTTTGATTTATTTAAGACTCAGTCTGCTATAAGTATCCTCAATATCCACATTCCTGCCTCCTCAAAGTGTGACACCTTATGCTGGGGACTAAGTCCATCAGGTGAGTTTACAGTAAAATCAGCATATATGTTTAAAATGCAACAAAGCAGCACCTCACTAGGGCCAATGCATGAAGAGTATTGGAAGATGTTGTGGAAGAGTAAAATGCATGAGAGGCTTAAGCTTCTTCTCTGGAGAATAGTTTGCAAATCTCTTCCGGTCCGGGAGATTCTTAGTAAAAGATTTCCAATTCCTAACATAAGCTGTCCAGTTTGTGGGGAAAATGTTGAAACTGTTGAGCATGTCTTTATACGTTGCCCCATCACAGTTCAGGCTTGGGCCAACTCAGTTTGGCCCTTAAACATGGATGTATTCAAAGATATGAATATTGATCAGTAGATAAAGATTATAATAAATCCAATAGAAATGTTAAAGATCCAAGGCAAGGAAGCAAAGGAGTTTACTCTTTTTGCAGCGGTTCTCTGTGACCAAGTTTGGCAGAATAGAAACCAAACAGTGTGGGGAAACCAACCAGTAGACTCAATCAAGCTCTCCATCCAAATAAATAAGGTATTTATTCAACACAAGCAAGCTTGGCAATCGATTCTTGGGGAAAAAGAGAACTCTCCCTCATGGAAGCCCCCTCCTCTTGGATGAATCAAATGTAACTTTGATGCAGCAATGAAGCTTGATAAGGTGGTGCTAGCAGTGGTTTGCAGATATAGCAATGGATCCATAGTAGCAGCACACTCTCAAGAAGAATGCCCAGGTGAGCCCTTATGGGCGGAATCTAAAGCAGCTCTCTTAGCAGCTAGTTTGGCTTGTAAAGAAGGTTTTGCTAGAGTTGTGCTAGAAGGAGATGCCCAATCAGTGATAAAAGCTATCCTAAACCCATCTACAACTCCTCACTGGTCCATCAATGCTATTATAGAGGATATCCTGTTGACTCTAAACTCTTTTGTATGTTGGAATGCCTCTTTTGTTTTTAGAGATTCTAACTTTGTAGCTCATTCCCTTGCCCAATGGGCTTACTTTTGTAATAGTTTTGGGTCCCCTCCTCTCTCTGTTGTTTATGGCTTGTTGGAAGGAGGTGTAGGCTAAATCTCTCCCCTTCCCTTACTTCTGTTTGTTTCTTCTTCCTTTTTTTGTGTTAATATATTGTCTTATTGAGCAAAAAAAAAAGCACTCCTTCCCATGGGTGTCAATTCTTATACTATTTTTGAGAATTTTTCATACTTACAATGTTGCTACGATGATTGCCTTACTTTAAAAATGAGATTAGATGAAATTATTTTGAGTGTTTAGAGCAATCATTTAATACTACAAAATTCATTATACCAAAATATTTTTTTCTAGTTAATAAGTTCGAAACAATCATCAAAACCGCTTTTATAAGACTTTCTATAATTTTACAGTCAGTAGTGCGTCTCATGCTTGATTGAATGAATAATTAATTCGTGTAGTAATAAGTAATTTAATTTAATCTCACTTGAATTGCTTTCGAAAATTGTTTACGTATCCCTTAATATTGCCCTTAGAATTTAAGCAAAAGTTAGATTGACTTGATTTTAATCATACAAACATATAATGAAGAAGAAAAAGAGACCATATTTTATAATCACTAGTAAAATTGTTGCCCTAATTGCTATGACTAGAAAAATTTTTGCCCTAATCTATTAATTTTGTTACCATTCTCCCTCAACTATAAAAAAAACAAGTCAATTTCTTTCTTAGACTTTCTCTGTGTTAAAATCTTAACACGATATCCTTATTGAAAAGAACCAAGGTTCAAATCTCCCATTCTCCATTGTCATAACTATCAAATTATTAAAAAATAAATTGCACATCTAACGAGCACCCCCCTTACTAGATAAAATATATTGTACATCTAGCCAACTAGGGCTTGGCTCAGCTGGTAAGGTTCGTTCGCTCCGCCTAACCAGCCCAGGTTCAATTCTCGTTGCCAGCGGGCTCTTGTTGGTGGGCTGCTGTGTGAGGGATTTAAGGGGAACACAGGTTCGAGCCTTGACGGGTACCTCGGTGGTCCTCGTGGGTCCTGTCCCTCATATGGTCTATACTAACCCGGGTGGCATAATACAACCATAAAGGCCCCTATTTTTGGTTATCAAAAAAAATATATTGTACATCTAACGTATACCCCCTTTACTAGATCAATTATATTGCAAATTTTAATGGAGAAGAGGCCTAAAGATGAAATCAACTTGGTTCTAAAAATTCTACAAGTTCAGAACCGAAATTGGCACAAACAATTAATCAATAGGGATAATTACAGTAAACCGACCTGTGGTTAGGCCCGTTTTCACTGTGCCTACCCGTGGTTCAAAACTTATCACTTTGCCCACCTGAGGTGCCTTCCGTTAGGGATCTGTTACCCACCTCTCCGTTTGGCGTTAGAAAAACACATTTTTAAAGAAAAACAAACATAACAAAGATCAAAAAGTTAGAACTTTTTATTGCTTAAGAACTTCTTTGAGAACAAAACACAGGAATAGCACAGATCAAATGCTATTCCTGATTAAAAGTAAATGCTATTCCTGATTAAAAGTGATTTCATTGAGCATTTTTTTTTTTTTTTTTTTTTTTTATAGATCTCTCCAACTTTTATTCAAACCAAACCAAACCCAAAAAGAAAAAAAATTCCAAATCCCAGAAAACAAATTACCAGAAATATATTTTGCTATTGATCCTTGTCCTCCATTCTCTGCAACCAATCACAAAAAAATTCATACATATAAATATAGTTGTTGGAGATTGTGGTTCCTACAAGTCTGGTATGTGCGAGTCCGGTATGTGCTAGTAATGGAGTCGCCGATCTCGCGAGCTCCAGTCCAATTGCTCGCGATCTCGCGACGGCGTGATCTCGCGAAGGCGCGATCGCGATCTCGCCTTCGCGAGATTGCGCCGGATCGAGATCGTCGCCATCGCGAGATCGCGATCTCGCAGTCGAGATCGCGCCGGCGAGATCGCAACGTTGATCGCGATCTCGCAGTCGAGATCGCGCCGGCGAGATCGCGACGTTGATCGCGATCTCGCGAACCGGCGAGATCGCGATCCGTTCGCGAGATCGCGCCGGCGAGATCGCGATCTCGGATCGCGATCGTTGATGTTTTTTTTCTGGATTTGTGGCTTGTTTCTGGGATTTGGAATTTTTTTTTTTTTTTTTGGGTTTGGTTTGGTTTGAATAAAAGTTGGAGAGATCTATAAAAAAAACAAAAAAAAAAAAACAAATGCTCAATGAAATCACTTTTAATCAGGAATAGCATTTGATCTGTGCTATTCCTGTGTTTTGTTCTCAAAGAAGTTCTTAAGCAATAAAAAGTTCTAACTTTTTTATCTTTGTTATGTTTGTTTTTCTTTAAAAATGTGTTTTTCTAACGCCAAACGGAGAGGTGGGTAACAGATCCCTAACGGAAGGCACCTCAGGTGGGCAAAGTGATAAGTTTTGAACCACGGGTAGGCACAGTGAAAACGGGCCTAACCACAGGTCGGTTTGCTGTAATTATCCCTAATCAATATAAGAGACAAAATTAACACAATGACCAAAATGAATTTTATCAATAATTTGGAGGACCTAATTAGTAATTTTATCTTTAAAAATAAAAAATAAAAAATTTGAAGACTACTTCAAAAAGTTTCCCATGCCTACAACTATCCACTTAATTGTAACACATTTCACACTATGATTGTCCACAAAAATTGTCCCTGCACACCCTGACCTGATACCATTTAACAACCAACCGATATCACGAGATAGAATAGACTTCAAAATTAGAGAATCCCTCAGACAAGGATAAGAAACTAGATCATGGTCTGCCTTTTCAGGCCTAATTTTGAAAACCAGAGCATTCACATGCTTCAGATTTTTGAAACATCATTAATATTTTAAATAGATACCGGTTAGTGTGTTCATTTTCTTAAATGTTAAAGATATGATAAAATCTAAAGCATTCATTACTCTGATAGAATTATTCTTTTAAAAATACAAGATCTTAATCCACAATGGTACAAGCCCCGGTAATCAGTGCAGTTGAGGTTCAAAAATGCATCGGAAAAGCCATTCAAGATCCGTTTAAAAAAAAAAAAAACTCCCACAACAGAGGTGAGGGGACTCGATTGCAATTCAAGCCCCAAAAATGGGATAGAGTTCCATCTAGTTAGAACAGGATGATCTTAATCACATATTTATTATTACCAAATCCAGAATATACTTAAAATACCAAGAAACTTAGACTTACAAACCATAGTAAGTGCCATAAATAATAAGTCACAGATCTCCATTACTTAAAAAACAAAACGTACACATACCTTGCAGATTGTAGCTCAAATAAAAAGAAAACCGCAAAATAACTGGTTTGCAATACTACAATACTACATACTTAGATAAGTATCAAGCCATGCAAACCATAGCTAATTTAGATCAAGACAAGCCATCAAATAAGTGCACTCAAAAATCGATTTAAAGCTTTCCCCTCAAACTCTACCAGTTTCTGGAGTAGTTTGGACATTACTTGCATAGAAATCAGCCACTACCAGACCGTGCCTGAAAAGAGATTAAGCTTAAATAAGATTTCCAGAATATTTTAACTAGTAATTTTATACTAAAAAAGTTTCAAAAATGTAGAGTCCATCCTTCCTCCTCTTTCCAATCACTGGGAAGGTTAATTATTTCAAATTTTAAGCATGAAGACTGGTCTTGGAGGTTAAGAAAGACACGTGAAGCACAGAGAAACTGTCTATTTATTTTGTTCAAACAAAAACATAGCGAAAAACAAACATAAAAACCATTGCAATTACTCATTAAAATAGGAACAACTTTGAACCCAAAAAAAAATGCTAATAAATAATAAGATTTCTGATACATCATAATTGTTTAAAAAAACAAAAGGGAACAGCACCAAAAAAGGCTGAAATGGGAACTGAGAAATTGTCTGTTCCATCTTCTTCTATCCAAACATGGTGGTGAACAAATCTAAATCCATAACATTACTCATTAAAATAGGCACAACTTCAAACAAAAGAAATCAGGAAAAGGGGTTTCTGAATTCTGCTACATGATAATTCTTTTAAGGGAACAGCACCAAAAATGACTGAAAAAGGAACTTATGAAACATGGAAAAGATAGGTTTTTCATAAAATGAGGCTCCTATACATGGGGTACTGCTTTGTCTGGAGGGAGAGAATGGAAAGGTGGGGGAGGACAACTCCCCCACTTGCAGGGAAAAATGGAAGGAGTTAATCCCCACAAGACTTTCAATCTGTCGAAAGTTGGATGGGTTCGAGGTCCTTCCCCTTCTCCCCTCCCATCTCTCAACCTCCTACCATAGTGTACATAACTAAAACATACTGGAAAATTCTTAGTGCAGAGTTATATCCTAGACCACATGATTTGTATGCTATCCAGTTTAAAGAAGTTCAAATATAATACCAATTTCATTGACTTTTATAAGCACATCCAGAGATCACACTGCAATATCTTTTTTTTTTTGATAGGTTATATCACACTGCAATATCTTATATACACATACACAGATGTATCTCAAAACGGTGATCTACGAAAAAGGTATGTGAGGCACACAAGCACTATAATTTCATCACTTAATCCTGAAGTTTAATTACCTGGCGGGGAGATCCTGACCTAGATCTTGATCTTGATCTTGATCTTGATCTTGGCCTGCATATTTTAACAATCAATATCATCATTAGAGGTAAGATAAGAGGAGCAGAAAAGGCCATAATATAAGAGAACTAGTGTAACCAAATGCCAGATACCTGGAAGGTTTGACAGGAGATGCAGATCTGGATCTTGATACCGACCTAGAAATAGACCGCTCCAATGATACACTGTAGGGAAAAAAAGGACAGATTCCCAGATAATAAGAATATTCAAGATGCACAAAAAAATTAAAAAGGAAAGAAGAGGACAAAAGTCAGTACCTCCGGTCCCTTCTTACACTTCTGCTACGGCTTCGGCTTCGGCTACGGCTGCGGCTGCGGCTGCGACTGCGACTGCGGCTGCGACTGCGACTGCGACTGCGACTGCGACTTCGGCTTCTACTACGACTTCTTGGGGGACTGCCCTCATATTTCTTCACCTGCACCAGTTGAAAATAGAAACAAACAACAGCAAAAAAGTAAGCATTTTACTCCAAGGTATATACATCTAATCTGCCCTACACCTCTCAATAAAGCTTAATCGAACACTGTTTTACATCAAAAACTGGGGAAACAAAAGTGTAGGATTTATTAATCAACTTAAAGTGAGAAAGGAGCATTTTTCAAAGATAATAAGATATAACCAAGCAATTCATTAAAGATCATTAAACAACTCACAAGCATCCATAGTATCAAATAGAGACTGCTACTGAAATTTTGGCCTCTAAATTTAAAAAAGTTTCATTTACATCCCTAAACATTCTAATTTTGAGCAATTTAGTCCTTCCCATCCAAATTGATACGTCACCAATTTGGGAGAGACTTGAAACATACCTACAAGGACCCAAAACATAGTTTAGCCTAATAACAATCCCACAAGATTATTAAAATGGCAGAAAGGAAAGGTTACCCGAATATAAGCTCTTGCCCAAGGATTTCTGAATTCAGTGTCATCGAGTTTCCGAATCTGAAAAGCAGACACATCACCTATCATATTACACCAAAGCACATATGCAACAAATCAAATGATTTCTCCCAACAACTTACAGCATATTTCATGTCATCATAATTTGTGTAATCCACAACGCCAAAAGTCCCTGGAGAGAGATCAATTCAATATCATTAGTAATCAATCCAAAGTATAAGGATATCATTAATCATGTCAATTCAGCGGGAAGACAAATGGTAATCCTAACCAGTGCACTAAAAACTATCAAGAAGTTAAATGTGTCGTTTAAGCATATTATTAAGAAAATTTCATAATGAATATTATATGCTAAAGCAACAGACATCTTAATAAGCTATAATCACTAAACATGCATTGGCAATCTCCAATGTCCTGTTTCACCCCCTTATAGCAGCTATACAGACAAAACAGAAGAACATGGCATCAACCCACCAAATGCAAACCATAGATGTCAAGCATAGGCCATGTAAACTTTTGTTCAAAATAAATTATGAGACATGCTAATTTTTTTCCATAAGAAAATTTGCATTTTCAACAAACATAATGAGTTAGTCTCACAGCTATTTGCATATCTGAAGCATATCTGTATTTCCACATAAAAAGAGGAAATGATTTTTTCTTAAAATTGGTAAATACACAGGCAGCCAGTGGATCTTTAACCCACATCCTTATCCTCCAACTTACTCTTTAAAAGAAAAAGGAGGTGTAATTTAAGATAGAGCTCATTTGCCAGAGGAAATGAAAATTGACCATCAAACTCATAAGAACCATATAAATCAAATAGCAATTTTAGCTAATTATGATACCAACAAATTAATAGATACATATTTTAGATAAAAGGCATACCTTCACCATCACGGGAAACCTCAGCAAAACATACATCACCAGCTTTTCGCATATGATCCTGAAACCGATTGACCAATAAGGTTACCAACACAGCAGCATGAAAAAATAAATAAAAAAACTGCAAATTACTTTTTAATATAAAAATTCCACACCTTCAAATCTTGCCAGGAAGCAGAAGAAGGGAGCCCACGAACAACAACTGTAAAACAAAAATAAACATGCATCAGAACCATTAAAGTGTGCCTAAAATAAACCAAATCAAAAGATATAAAAAATCCTAGCACAGTTTCATGCACAAAACTTTCCCATCACATTCTCCTAAACCCTTTTAGTCACAAAAGAAATATTCTCCTAAATTATACACCTCGATATTCAGAATGGCGTGAGATACCAAATCGGCTCCCACCGCCCCCTCCCCCATCACCACTCCTACCACCACCACCACCACCACCACCACCACCATAGCTACCTCGACGATCGCTTGAAGATGGACCCCTACCACCATGGGCAAGTTCAACCTGCATAAAGGCAAATGACAAATTAGTCAAGAAATAAGAAAGCAAAGTACCCCAATAAAACTAATTGGTGATCTTATTACCCTTAAACGACAACCATCAAAGTTATAGCCATCACGACCCTTGATCGCATCTTCTGCATCCCGGGCATTATCAAACTAACAAAACAAAAAAATAAAATAATTAATTAAAGACAAAAATAAATTACGTTTTGAATATATCCAGTCAAAATCCAAGATGCAAAGAGTACCTCCACGAAACAATAACATGGAGGGCGGGGTGGAATCTTCAATTCAATGTCTAATATACGGCCATACTGCAAAGGTAAAATCAACATCATAGAGCTATGTCAGTCCAACTATTAAACAGCCATATTTTAACATTCGATTATGTAGAACCATGTATTTAATAAGTTGATTCTCAAAATATATATATATACATATATATATATATATATATATATATATATATCTATCTTTAATAAGTAATGTAGAACCATATTTAATATGATAAATTTAACTTGTTCCAAGAAAAGAAATCCTTTTTTTGGTCCAAAGGCTAGAGAATGCCAACACAACTGAAGGAAAGACCTTAACTACATGAGCCTCCTACAGCCAAATCCCATATACTTTTACAACTATTAACATCTTTCAAATGAGGGCATCAGATGAACAGCTTATGCATTATGTTGTCTCCCAATATTCAAATCCTAAGATAGTATTAATGTTAACATATAAGCACATGAACAAATGTGCATAATCCCGTGCAGAAATTCAGATACCGAACAATTTTTCAAATAACAATGATTTTATGGGAATTTAATTAACTGGACACATTTAAATGGGAACTTCTTCGGATTAAAATGAGACATAGGAGAACACAGACAATTCACCCCAAAACTAATGAAACTTTGAGTACCAGCAAAAAATCATAGCATAGAAAAATCCAACCAAACCTTGTGAAATAGATCTTCAACTTCCCATTCTCTTATATCTGAGGGCAGGTTGCCTACATAGATTGTGCGAGAAAAACGACCACTCATATTTGGCACTCGAAGATTGTATAGAGAAGATTATACACTGCATAAAGAAGATGACATGTCATAATTAAAGAAAATTCTCTCAATTTCTAAAATAAAGTCTTCCTATATATTGCGATGTCCAATTATCATCAGCATGTACTATGTTGACGATATCAAAAGGAAAGGAAATCCAAAACCAAAACAATGAAGCAAACCAAGAGAGCAATCCTCGAGGTGAGCCGTGCTCCACAAGCTCCATTGCTCATTTGCTCCAAGATGCTCCAATGCTATAATAATATTGAAATAAAATTTGATCTCCTCATCCTCTCCAGAATTTTAGCACATGTAGAGATCTTCTGAGAGTGAGCAAGAATCTCCAATAGTCCAATTATAAAAAATAATACCCATAACTCCACCCTGATTCTCCCACTCCCTCTCTATATCCCTATGTATGATTGCAATGCTCATATTTGTCCAAGCGCTTGCCATCTATCATAAAGAAAGCATTGGTGTCATGAGATCAAGTAAGATTGACATATATTTAGGTATTTACCTTACTCAGCTCGCTTTAACAGCATTGAAAAAACAACCCTGGAAAATACTTAATATAGCCCCTAGTTCACTAATCATCGTTTAGTGCAACTTCATGTCCAGGGAAAAGGAGTGGGCATAGATGTCTTCAGCCTCTCTCATGGAACGTTTAATAATATATGTATTTATCTACTTAAATCTTTCATGGCAAGAATCATGATCGATACCCATGTTTCAGTTTTCTTACCTCTTGTTAGTTAAAATATCTTTTCATGAAGTTTCATCCAGGAAAAGGAGAAGGCAAAAATCTATAGCAACAATTTGGAAAAAAAAAGGGGGGGGGGGGGGGGGGGGGGGGGAGGAGGAGGCTATTCATGGAGGGAATCCTCATTGATACTCCTCCCAAGTTCCAATTTTTTATAACAAATCAGGCAAAACCAGTCTTGAAGCCATTTGCTTTTAACGCAGACACAAATAAATATAAACACATACTATTTGACAAGAAAACTAACTACATTGAAGATAAATCCTTTAACCTCCATTATAATAGTACACTTAACCAATTACAAGTACAATCAAAAAGAAAATTAAAATTAAAAATTTGATAAAATTCAATTCCATATGAGTTAGACTAGAATAGAAACAGGGCCATTTTGTTTCACACTCGCACATTCTTTGGTGGCACAAATTTCTCCTCTAAAATAAATTATCACAAAAATTTGAATTCACCACTTACGAAATGGGAAAAACAAAGTATGATCAACACCAAAAAGGAAGTGATGCCAAATATAACATACAAACCGACCCACCACATGAGGAATCTTATATGTTCCACTGACATCAAGAACCTCGTTATGAATACACTAGCTGTCGTCAATTGAACCATAACATTAGCAACACAGAAACTTTACTCTTCAGACTCATTGCAGTCCAAATACCAGAGAGAAAAAAAAAAAAGAAGCCCATTAATTGTCTTCAACAACCATAACTGACAACCCATTTCCTCTCTGACATGAGGACCAATGCCACCCCTTGCATCTCTCTTCCCCATGACCCACCCCAATTTATGATAGGAAAAATGCAACCAAACAACAACAGCCTCATCAACGAGCATAGAGCCACCATCTTCACTAGCATTCCAATCCCTCATCAACATTACCCTTGGGCTTGAAAAGAAAGGGAGAGAGAGACTGGAGGCTAGGAAAGGTGGTCGCAGCTACACTGATTGGTAAACTATTTTAGAATTAATTGATATTCTTAGCCCCATTTTGGGTTTAGATGTATACAGAGAACAGAGAATTTTGGGTTTCATGTTCTCCATCAAAACAACAGACAGAGTTTTAGGGTGCATTTGGATAAGCTGTTTTGTAAAAAAGTTATAAGGAGTTGCTGTTGCAAAACAGAGTTTCGGGTTTTAAAAACATGCTTTTAGGCTCCCAAAACAGTCTAACCAAACAGAGTTTTAGTATGTTTCAACAAAGCATTCACAAAAATCTCACTTTCCATGAGGCAGACTATAAAAGAGTGATTTTTGTTTAATGAATCACCACTTTGTCTGTGCCTTCAAGACCCATTTCAGTCTTGCAAATCTTTTAAACATACCAATACCTCATTTATCCAATAACACCAATTTTTTACACAAAATCTACCAACCAAAACCCAATATACATAAGAAAGACTTCGCTAGTTCGCTGAGCACAATATACCAATGATCCGAGCAATTGAAGCTAGACCCACTTAGGGATTCCACTTTTTTATTCAAAAAATCTTAACTTTCAAGCTTAATCATCAAAATTAGCACACACTTACACCAACAAAAAAAAATTGGAGGAGCACAATACCGAAGATTTTGATTTGAGCTGAGCTGCAAAGGCTACGAGCAAGTGGCACGTGTCCCTCCCTCCCTCCGCGTAGCGAACTCCTGTGACTGAGAGTGGAGAGAAAGAGCGATGGGTTTTGTAGCTCCGAAGTCTGATCTTCTTTTTGTTTTGCTTTAGGTTTTGAGCTTGAGGAAATCGATGGTATTTTGATATATAAATGCGTCTGAATTGAATTGGGCTCTGGAGTTTTGAAGGTGTGTGAGCCTCTTGATTGTTACTGCTGGATTTGGATCTGGATCTGCTGCTTATTTTGGGATTTGGGGCCCTTTTGTCTTTGGGCCGAATTTCAATTAAGGTGAAGGTATGAGACGAACAATGTGGAATTCATATGTCAGTCTCACATGCATATTGTATAGCATGAGACAGGCGCATATGAAAGTTTTGCCTAGGCCAAGATTTTTTGTTTTTTGTGTTGAAATTTTTGTTTGTATCCAAGAGCTAGGTCATTTTAAATATATATCACTGTTAGTTTTTTTAAAATTTTCTCTCATCTCTCCTTGTGTGTGTTAAAATACTTAGTATTAAAAAAAAAAACCTTATAAATCTAGTATAATTCGCACAATTTGGACTGGGCCTTAGATTTATTCAGCTTTAAATCATGATACTTAAATGTGGACACTCACAATTTCACTTGGAAAGTTGTGACAAAAGTTGTGAAGTTTTTTTTTGCAGTACAGCATTGTTCTTCGTATTAACTCTATTATTACCAACACACATCCTTGGTGCGTTGATTACTTCACAAGTATAAGTGTTTATGGGATGTGGGGGGAAATGACTAACCATCCACAAATATAAGTGCTTGTGGGGTGCGGAGAGAAAGAATCGGGGTTCAAGTCTCTAAATTAAAGCTTCATACACATATACATTTTAGATTAAGTCTTGTAATAAAAAATAAAATAGGAAACCTACTAATTTATTTTTTGTTATTCTTAGTAATTTTCAAAAATCAACATGTATTTTGGATAAATAAACAAACAAACAAAGAAAACAAAACAAAACAAAGGGGAAAAATTTTAAAACCAAAGTTTTATTTGAGCTGAGAGGATTCGAACTAGGGTTTTTGGCGCTTCATCGTCCCCAAAACTCAAAAAACACACTCTTTTCCCGATTCGATCCATAGATCTCCAACTCCCTCTGCTTCGTCTTTTTTTCTCAGCTCCCGGCTACAGTCAAATTTCCCTCCAAACTCACAAACCCACACACTCTCACTCTCACTCTCACAATTCACAGTTCACAGTTCAAAAGTTCACAACAACAGCGATGGCCTCGCGCTTCCAGGCCATTCCACTGGTGGCGTCGCCGTCCTACCCCAACGCCGTTGCCTGGTCCGACGAGAACCTCATCGCCGTCGCTTCCGGTCACCTCGTCACCATTCTGGTACCACTTTTTCTCACTACTTTGCTTTTTTTTTTTGGTGTTAATTAAAAAGCTTGATGCTTTGGCTATGAAACGCAGTCAAAACCATAATTGAACGTTATTCCACTTCTGGGTTTGTTTCTAAAGTTGCAAATTTTGGTTCTTTAAGGCAAAAGGGTCTACTTTTTGTTCAATGTTAGCTACGTGTTGCATGTATATTTTGCTGTTTCTGCTTCATAAATCTAAAAAATTAAACTTTTTTTTTTTGACTCATTATGAGAAAATTAGCATTCTTCAGAATTGTGTATAAATCATATACTAATTGATATTTGTGTGGATATACATATATTCACTTAAAGCTGATTAATGGGTTCGTAATTAAGATTACACTGGAAAATTGTTTCAAGGAACTACTTTTATTGAAAATATACATTGAATTCTCTCTGTTTGATTATATATATTTGTTTGTGCTCAGAATCCAGCATCGCCTTTTGGACCGCGAGGCCTTATCACAGTTCCCAATAGTGACCCTTTTCCAATTGGAGTTATTGATAGAAAAGGTATGTATCATTTGAATTGTGAATTCTTATTACAATTTTGTGACTTGTTGGTGAACCAGTAGTTACAAACAAGCATTTTTCAATGTACTTCTTCTTGATCACCCATTGGGGGAATCTAGACCATTTGTGGGACTTTTTTTTAACATTCTTGATCACCTGGTGAATTTTGTAATTGTCACGGTTTAACATGTGGATAATTAACGCCTTATAGAAGTTTTGATAGGCCTGTACAACTCACAAACTTTCTCAATGTGTAATGGTATTGGTATATTTTGTCAAACAGATTCAGTATTTTCATTGTTAAAGCTTCATTTACATTTTATATATTGAAATATTTGCAGATTTATTCTCTGGGTGCTTGTTGCCCAACTGTTTATCTCGGGATCGTCAACCTTGTGTTCGATCAGTATCATGGTCACCGCTAGGAATGGCTCCTAACTCAGGGTAAGAACTTCAGTTTCTGCTAATTGTTTGATGGCATTTCCCTTGTGTGTACTTCTCTTGTACACTGTTTAACTTATATTATGTATATTATTGGATGACAACATCTTGTAAAAACTAATTGCGTTTTCAAGTTAACTTGGTACAGATGCTTGCTGGCTGTTTGTACAACAGAAGGACGTGTGAAGCTTTATCGTCCACCATTTTGCGACTTTGGTGCTGAATGGATAGAGGTATGAATTAGTGAATCACTTCTTGATGCTGACATTGGAAATGATAGTAAATGTGCATATGATCTGAGACTGGAAGATTCTTGGCTTCTGGAGCCATAGAGAATTGAATTGTTTCAAATTCAAATGTAGATATTCCCCATTACAATCTCGAATGTTGTCATTATCTTAAACCGTCGAAATGGAACAATAATTTTTACTCTTGGCTCCAGATTCTAGGGAAATTGTCCCATTCCAAATGAATATGTGAAAAGAAAACAATCCTATATAAGTTTCAAGAGAAACAAGGTGTTTTTGAATGCATCCTTTTATATTGAAGTTTTCTGGTTATTTTAAGTCACTATCTGATGGCTAATTGCAGTGCACTCATTCATCACTTGTAGTATTATATGAATATGATACATATATCGTATGCAACATACTATATTATTACACTATTATTCCATGACACTTAATAACAATTTGATTTTCTTACTATATTCCCCCCCCCCCCCCCCCCTTTCCACTCCCTCTCTCTGTATATTTATCTATTGCTTGTGCTCATTGACTCTTGTGTAAAGCAATTCATTAACATATGAACCTATATATATATATATATGAATGTTTCTCATGCTTTTCTGGTCACCATATAGAAATTTAACTTTGAAACTAAGTTGTTTTCTCTCCATTTTCCCTTCATTATTGAATAATAGTACCAAAAATATTTTTACAGTTGTTTTCCTGTTATATATGTGAAATTATTTGCATAAATAATTTTCTTTCCTGCTGAGTTTCCTCAGGTTATGGATATATCAGATAGGCTTTATGAATATCTCACAAGTATCAGCTTCGGGGAGTTAGATGTTTCTTGCCCAAATAATTCTGACGTAAGTACTTTCATGTACCAATTCAAGGGATGCCATTTTCCTTCTAACTTTTGCAAAATGATGTTAGTTGATATGTTTCCTGAGTTATATTTATAGTTCAATCACTTATCTGTGACTAAAAGCAGGCAACAGAAGACATACATGCAGAAGATCCGGCTAGTTTTATTTCCAAAAAAGAGTGTAAGCGAAGAAAAATGTATGTATTCTTTATAATATAAATAGCTTTTTAAATATTAAAAAAAATAAAGAAATAAAGAGAAAATCCAATTGGATGTTTTTTTAGTAAATGAAGAACTTTTGTTTTCTTTGCTTGGACTCTTTTGAGCAGGTAGCAAAGTCACATATATGTCTGTCTTAATATTTGAAACCTACATGTATAAATGTGTTTCGTTTTCAGCTGTTTCTCCTTGTAAACCGTTTACTCAAGTTTGTCTTTGTTTTGATGAATTTGGTGCAGCAATAAGGGCTCTCAAACTACTGGGGACCAATTACCATGTCAAGGAAACAGTGAGAATTCCAATTCTAGCTCTGGCCCTTATATTGAGAGGGAGGGACAAGGATTAAAAGCGGTATGGCTTTTCTTATCCCCCCCTCCCCTTGTTTTTTTCTGGTATTTATTGTTATTCTAGTATTTTGCCTTTCCTAGCTTGAAACATTGGTTTGTCCTAATTACGCAAATATTAAGTTCCTTTTGAAGCGTTATTTTTATTCATTATTACTCAATTTCCAGGTGTATAAGCTTAGTTCTGACAAGCTGGAAGAAGGAAAGTTACATCATATTGGTCCTCTGTCTAAATGTAAAGCAAAGTCTCTCAATAAGATGCAAGAAAATCGCACGCACCCACAAATAACTGCGGCGCAGTATGCTTCTCGCAATGCGATGCTATGGTCACTTGTAGTTGCATGGTCACCATTGCTGCAGTTGTCATCTAAACTCTGTTCAATTCCTCAAATTGGCTCATCTGTTTCTCTACTTGCAGTTGGTGGGAAGTCTGGTAAAATTTCATTATGGAGAATATATGTACCAGAATGTTACTCTATTGAGCATAGCAGGGTCCCAACTGCAAACATTGTTGGGCTCCTTGAGGCACACAATTCGTGGATTACATCAATCAGTTGGGCTTTTCTAACTTCTGATTCTTCAAACCCTCAGGTTTTATTGGCTACTGGGAGTTCTGATGGGAGGTGAGTTAGGTATGCAAGTATCATTTTTCAGTTTCACTAGTTTGTTAGTGCTATGCATTTTTTATATTTGATTTAGTTTTTCTTCTTTTTTTTTTGGGTGAATTTGCACCAGAGATGATTCTTTATCTGATTCATCTCTTCAAGTTAAGTGAAGCGATTTGAGTGGTTTTAAGCAAAATTTCTGCTCCTCTCTCCCTCCCTCATGATTTTGTATTTTGAGCCTTATGAGATATAGGTGGTGCTTTAGATTTGTTGGTGTTATCTATTTGATTTAGATTCTGTGTAGACTTGTGAGAAAAGTTGTCTCTCTGATTACTTGATATGATTCTCTAAATTTGTCTTGTTACATGTACAATGCTAGGATTTTTTTTTTTTTTTTTTTTTTTTTTTTTAAGTGAGTTTTGGCCCGAAGGGGAATGATGCCGGTAGGGCCAAAAAAGAACTATTTTAATGTAGTTTATTTATTTTTGAAAAATCAATTGTATTTTATTTTAGGTGTTAGTAGTTAATTATATTATTAGTATTTTATTTCCAAGGGTCAAGGTTAATTTTGTAATTCAATAATTGGGATTTCCCAAGTTATTTAGAATTAGGTTTCCTAACTCAGTTAGAATAGGGGTGTAGTCCTAGTAATCTACAAAAGCACAATATTGTACTCCTATGGAGATGGATTATTTTGATGATGAATAAAATTTCTCTTGGAATTCTCCCATTGATCTAGTGTTGAGGCAACCTTAGATGCTGGCTCCTAGAGGTTTTCTCTTGATTGGTGCTGATTCCAAGCAAGAGTAGCTGTTGACACCTAGGTTATCTATCATTTATTTTCTCATTTTGGTTTTGCCTGGCATCAGAAGGGAAAGGGGAGATTTGAACTAGTAACTTTTGCTTCATTAGTTGTGGTCTTCAACAGATTGTGTTACCCCTTGGTGTTACCTCTACAATGTTAGCGGTAGCTGTTCAATTTAAATGATGGACATTCTGCGCCATGGAAACATGGAACATTTATCATAAATTTTGTTCATTGCCATGAAATTCTGAATCTTATCAATTTGTAACCAATTCTTTTTACATTAATCAATTGAATAGTTTGATGTGCACTCCAGAGGTGTTAGACACGTGTGTGTGCCTCCACTTCTCTGCTTATGACTGTTGGGATGCATAATGCATTGAGTAGGTGGGTTTTATGGGCTAAAGCCATGGGGAGTCCATCAACATTTTAAGGTTTCACTGTGAAGACTATTCTCTCCAAAAGCAGGATATTAGAGGTGTGGAGGTGGGTGCATTGAATTGTTGACCGTGCACTGTTTTCTTGATGGCAATTTTATGAACCAAGTACCAAAAATTTGCTACAACTGGGGCTATAAAAAAGTACATTGTATAAGTATATTTATAACTATGTTACTTCTCAAAAAAAAAAAAAAAAGTAATGTATAAGTTTATAACTCTGTTAACTTCCATCTTACATTTGTCAAAGCATATTTTTGCCTTGACTTGGTTAAATCAAGGATTTTTGGATTCTTTATTGCAATTGCTGGGTTTGCTAAAGAATGTTATGATGACATTCTCATATGAAATAAAGCTATTCATAAATGTTATGACCTGGATGTTCAAAGATCCATTCTTGTGTTCAATAGTTTTTTTCATCTCTTTACACCATTTGAAATTTTAACATGAACTTCAAATTATTTCTGTGGAAGAAGTAATAGTAAAAAATGGAAATTAATTTCCAATTTTTCCATCACTGCTCTTTCAGTATGAGGATCTGGCTGGGCAATACTGAGGAATTGTTGAACACATCAGAAGTTGATCGCACTCCCTTTTTCCTATTGAAAGAGGTAGCTCTTATTTTTGGAAGTACCTTTTTTCTGCATATATTTTATATTACTGAATAAAATATGCTGATTTTTTTAAACTTCTAAATAGGTTATAACTGCTGATAGTATCCCAGTTTCGGTTCTTTCACTTAGTATGCCTGCTAAGTCCCTACATAAAATGCTCTTGGCAGTTGGCAAAGGATCTGGATCTTTTGAACTTTGGAATTGTGACATATCTGGCAGAAAATTTGATAAAATTGGCTCATTTGATGCTCATTACCATGCTGTAAGTGCCTTCTTCTTGATTAATCTTTAGATACATTACGATGTTAATTACTTAATTTTATTTGTTTATAAATTTCCTCAGGTCACAGACTTAGCTTGGGCATTTGATGGATGTTCTTTGTACAGCTGCAGCCAGGTATTTTATTTCATAAAGTTAAGTTGCATTATAATATATTACTGTTAGTGAACTAACTAGTTTATTTGATATTCCACATGCCTGATTTTTCCTATGTTGTAGTATGGAATCAGTTTTTGGTAGAAGTTACCCATCTCATTCTACCTAGTAGTCTTATCTGCAATCTTCTGCCCGTTATAAATCCTTATTATGCTGTGCTCAATCTATATAGATTGGTGAAGTAATTAATATCTCTAGCAGATTATTAGTCTATAATCCTTGCTTACAAGGTTTGCAACAAGAAATTAGTTGTTTGGGGAAGTCAGATTGTAGTAGTTTGATCTGTACCAAGTAAAACTGAAAAGTTACTTTATTGTCTTCAAATATTCCAAATGGGATAATCAATCAGATTACATTGAAATGTGTTCTCACGTTTGAGAAAGATTTCGATTTCCTAATAGGCTAAACAGAAAAAAATAGACAAGAGTATTTATGTGAACTTGTAAAGGAAGAGAAATATGCTTGTCTTTTTCTACTTGAACACGTCCTTAGTACCTCATATCATCTTCAGGATGTTCAGGGGGTTAATCTTTGCTGTTAGCAGAAATGAAAATCAATATTTACCAAGATTATTTTTCCACTTCAAAACATGAGATGATATGTCATCTACCAATGTAGATGTTAGGAGGCTTTACATGATTGGACTAAATTGAGCGTGTAACTTAATGGGTATGTAAGCTCAATTTGATTTCAAAGTATTTTCAATCATATGGACCGTGAATATAATAATGCATACTGCTATTTCTCTTCCTTTTCTTTTTGGCAATGGCATTGCAAACCTCATTTATATGCACTTTTTAGTTTTTACTGCTGCAGATTGGTTTCTAGTCTTTCATCGAATAATTTGACACCATTTTGTTTTAAATAATGGTAGGATAATTTTGTGCGCTGCTGGATTTTACGTGGTAGTTCTCTCCATGAAGTTCCCTTCCCTTCAAATACTCCCCGTCTTAGGAGCTCAACTGATGTATGTTGTTACCTTTTTTTGTCTCCTTTTCTTCCAAATGTTTTCTTTCAGTTCTTATAAAATGTGAAAAACTCTTTTCAGGTTCCAGATGTATTTATTTCATGCATGGGTTTGGCAGTGTCCCCTGGAAATCTTGTGCTTGTTATGGTATGATCTCTTTCCCCCATATGTATCTCATTAATTGCCTCTTATAAACCCCAGTTCCACCTTTTGCATGTTCTGGGAAAATAGTCATTGTTGCACAAAGTTATCTGTGTGTATTCTTAAAATGTTGGGTAAATGCTGTGAGTATAATGACTTGTATCACATGGATTTTTTTAACATGATATATTCTTTGTCCCCTAATTGTTCTTGTTTGCCTCTTGACATGATCTGATTTTAAAAGTTGATCTTGACATGTGATGTGATATGGGCCAGAAATTGTTGTGTAATTGTTGATCAACAAGGGAGCCTCCATTACGTTGGGAGCCTCAATTGTTGTTGATCAGAAATTGTTGTGGACCAACCTTGATAAAGCCTCCATAGCAATCACAAAGAGATAAGGGGACAAGGGATCTCCCTGTCTCAAAACCTTATCCTCCTTGGAAATATGATATCCCGCCAAGAACCAATTAGGCTAATAGAAAATCTGGGAGAAATAATACAAACTCTGATCCAATGCACAAATTTGGGAGGGAAACCAGCTGATAGCAGACACATAAGAATAAAGTTCCAATCTAGAAAATCATAGGCTTTCCTCAAATCAGCCTTGATGGCACATCTGGCTATGCCATTTTTCCTATTATAGTGTTTCACTGGCTCATGAGCTAGAAGAATATTTTCAGAGATATTCCTTTCAGATGTGAAGAAGGAAGTAATTGCTGAAATGCTCACTATAGGCCAGGAAACCTTGAAAAAATTAGCAGTGAAACCATCTGGACCAGGACTTCTATCACTCCCCATGCTGAAAATTGTTTGCTGGATTTCTTGTTCTGTTACATCTCTAACCTATCTGCTCTTTGCAGTACCAGGAATTTGATCATTAACAAACCAGCAACAACCTCTATCATTTCACCTTCATTTACAGAAGTAGGAGAACCTAAGAATGCTTGATTTCACCCGACCACCAAGTTTTTGATGTCATCAGGAGCCTCCACCCTTATATCATCTGCATTAAGAAGACAGTTAATAGAATTTCTAGCCTGCCTGCCCTTAATAATGCTATGAAAATAGTTGTCATTCCTTTTTTTATGTCATAATCATCACTATCTTTCTAATTTTGATATTAATAAATAGCATGATGCCTTTGACATGGACTTAGCATTGGAATGAGTAAATTTGTATGGTAACTTGAAAATGTAGCCATCGTAAGTTTTTAATCATTATTGAGATTGACTATAAATCTCACAAATCAGAATGTTGTCTTCTTATTAAGAGAGATCACAGACTCCTTTCTTGTTGTTTACTCTTCTAGGAGGGACTATTTGTTAATCGTGTTAGTTGCATGGTTTAAAGAGCTGACATCGACCATCTTTAACATGGGAGGATGATGGAAGGCATGATGGAGGTTACAATACTTGCCCTGTTGGTTGGGCAGTTATATAACCATCACTTGTATCTGTAGCTCTTTTTGTTTTTCATCTATTAATACTTGATATTAATGTCTACATTGATGAAGATACAATGATAGAAACATATGTATTGAGCACTGTATTCTAAAGAGCAAACATTTATAATTAATCTTTTCCCTCGTGTATACTTTCTGGGTATGTTAATTAGTTCCTCTTCTTCCATAAAATTTATTGCTAATTAAAAAAAAAATTTATTCCTAATCTTTCAGGTACGCAATTTGGATCTTGAACTATTGGATTCAATGTACCAGAAAAAGTAAGACCTTTTGTGTTGAATTTTCTTTCTGAGCTACATTTATTGTGTTTTTGTGGGTGCAATCACGCACATGTGATGTGTGTGTGTGTGTGTGTAAGTTTGAGATTTGTTGAATTTTAACAATAGGATTGTGGAAGATTGGTGAATACAAAATATATCAGAAAAGAAGCAAAGGAATGAAACTCAACTCAACATAATTAATCCTTATTCCCTACTTCAAGTAGCAATAAAATGTGAAAAGGAAGAAGCTCACTGATGTTCCTTTAGAAAATGAAAAGAAAAAATTGCACGTTAGGAAATTGACATGTTTTACAAATGTTCACAGGGCTCAGAAGGCAGTTGTTGAGTTTTTCTGGATTGGAGGACAACAACAGGATCTCTTGTCAAAGGCTTCCCCCCTAGTTGATGTTGTGGAATTCCCTGCTTTTCCTGAGAAGGAATTGGCTTATTGGGAGTCCAATATTCTTTGGTCATTGAAACAATATGAACATTTGGATAAGCCTTTGGTTCTCTGGGACATCATAGCAGCATTATTGGCTCTCAAGCAGACTACATCAAAGTTTGTAGAACATATACTGCTTAAGTGGCTCTTATCTTCATATATTGGATACAACATGGATCTTTCTGCTGAAAAGATTTTGCCACTTGTCTCTATAAGATTATCAAAGATCAATTCTCGCAAGCTGCACCTCCTAAATATAATCTGTAGACGTGTAATGCTATCTGAGCTGAAGGCTGATCAAGTAAACAGTGAAGTGCAGAACTTGGAAGTATCACACGGTGCTGAAGGGGAACAAGTGACTATGTGGACAGAGCTACTTCGCTGCAGTGAAAGAGAACTCCGTGAGAGGCTTGTGGGATTTGGTTTTTCTGCTTTTCTAAGTCTTAAGTCCCATTCAACCATAACTGCTTCTCGACCTGGATATTGGTATCCTGTTGGATTGGCACAACTGGAGCATTGGGTTGCTCTTAATCATGAACGTGTACAGGATCAACTAAAAGTCTTGTCATCAGAAGTTGGAAGGCATGAGAAGAGGTACACCTGCTCCTAGTCTATATGTTGCATATTTCTTGGTGTTCTCTGATTTATTAGGTTATTTTTGTTAGTTTAGTTGCTCTGATAAACAAATGACTTCAAGTGAATGATTGAAGTCCTTGTTCTATGTATCATGCTTATCATCTTATCATGTGCTTTTCCTCAAACAACAGACTTGAATACAGTGAACATGAAGCGGCAGAGCAATGTAGCTATTGTTCAGCATCAGTTCCATTTGAATCACCAGAAGTTGGCTTTTGTCGAGGTGTAGAGAGTGATAGTGGCACTGGTCAGAGCCACAGACTACCAAGGTGTGCAGTTTCTATGCAGGTTTGCCCTACCACTCCATTATGGTTTTGCATATGTTGTAATAGATGGGGTTCCAGATTGGCACCCGAGACTCTTTTTTCAATGTCCGAATATCCTTCGGATTTCAAATCTTCAACCGAATCTTCTGTTCTAGAAGTACCCTCAAAACCTTTGTGTCCCTTTTGTGGGTTACTACTTCAGAGACGACAGCCAGACTTTCTACTTTCTGCATCCCCTGTGTAAAAAGAATGTTCACCTCTTTTTACATTGCTGTATTAGTTATTATAAAAGCTGTTTAATTCTGTCTTTTCCAAAGCAATGGCCCCAACTGCATGCATAGAGCTAGGCAGAATGAATTAGTATGTAGCATAGGGATAAACATACTGGAAGCAAAGTGGCATTTGATTATACATGAAAATGGGAAGAAATCTGTACTTGAAAGCTGTGAACGAAATATATAAGCCGCACATCTCCAAACCTTTAGCCTAAGGGTGAGTTTGGTTCAGTTTTTTCGCTTTTGAGCATTTTAATAAAGTGGTGATTTGCAATTGCTGCTTAGGAGATGCAATGTGAAAACGCACATTTTTCATGTTTATAAGGCTGAAAAGCACAATTTCAAAATTTTATTAGATGCCTCATAAGCACGTTTTCAAATGACTAACATGATTTTGGCCCAAAAAGCTCTAACCAAATGGTCAGCTTTCTGGCCCAAATTAAAAGTTTTGGTTCTAGAGCTCAAGCTCGGCTAATTTTGCTTTGGTCTTTCAGCTGAATCTGGGCCGGCCTGCAGTAATGTGATAATGGGAAAAAACAACTCGTACATCTATATGCTTAACCAATATTTTCTGTATATACATACATACATACATATATATATATATATATATGCTTGACCAGTATACCAAAGACATAAACAACTTAACCAATAGTTATAGACCTATATACCAAGATTCATTCAAATAAAAGACTGGAATATTGTGAAAAATAAGTAGTTTCCAATAACATGTTGATAATATGTTAGGCTCAAATAAACTTTAATTGGATCGATATTTTATTGAATTCACAGATGGAATCTTGGATTACAAGACCTCCATAAGGTTGTCACATTTGACAAAGATTAAATCAAGTATTTTTGTGGAAATAAAAGTATTGAGATTCATACTTTTTTGTAATAGTATTAGTGACAACAACAGGGCTGGCTATTTGAACAAGTCTTGAAATTCTAGGAAGAATTAGTACGGACCATAATCAATCTCATATCAATCACGACTAAGACAATAACAATTGATTGCTTTGCTAATGTTTACCGTGCTGTAATGCAAAGAAAAATTGCATTTATCCTCTATTTTCCATGAAAGACTTTTTCTTTCTATAACCCAAATTTCTAGCTTACGTTTCTCCTGGTCTTTCGTTTGACATTTTTTTGTTTACACATGAAAGGCTCTCTCTCTAAAGCTTTGATTGTGTGTTTTGGTCAACATATTCAAACACTATCTTTGCATTTGCATTTGGTTTTGGTTTTGGTTTAGTTGGGGAAAAGGGTTTTGAGTTTTGACCCACCGTTGCATAAAGTTGAACAAGTTTTAATGGCCATAATGCTAAAACAACCAGTCCAGTCCAAAACAATTCATGTCCCACACATTTAATTTACCAAAAAAAAAAAAAATTCTAATGGGGAAATACATGGCCCTTTGAACTCTTTCTAGTCCCTATTAATAGTGACTTTTGGCCCTTAGTGGATTGCCCATTTCTAAGTACAATCATAATAGATTATGATTTAAAAAATAATAATTATCATTTGGTTGTGAATGTTTAATTAGTCAATTATAGTTTCATGTTAAGCACTTAAGCTCCTCTGCCCTATGTTAAGGCCAGATTATTTATCAGTTTCATGGTCTAAGTACATATAATTTAATTTAACCGGTCAAATATTTTATATTAAGTTTGTTAGCATGCGAAAGTTTATACTTATAGACTAATTGTCCAAGGAGATAATGCGTGTATAAATATATATAATTCGCTAGCTGAGAGATGAGAAATTTAAACATATTTTCCCATTAAAATAATTGTCAATTGAACTACAAAACTCATGACAGAAAAAAATATATATTATAAAAGTGATATCATACCAGCCGTGTAACAAGCCATTAATATGAAAGTAAAAATTGTGCAAAAATCAAATAGGTTAGATAAACACTTATGACGTGTCCTAATTTATTTTGAATCTATCACTCAGTAGTTGGAGTGTTTTACATCTGATGCTGACTCTGTTATGTCAAATATTGTCCAAGCCACATGTACCTTTTGAATAAAAAAAATTCTGTTTAGCTAGATAGAAGAAAATTTAAAATTGAATTATAATTTCAAAATTAAACTATTTAAATTTCAGGCACAGACAGTTAATTACAAATTGCATTAAATCCAATAGTCAGGATCATCTTTTACTTCAACAAAGCTTTAAATATATGGGGCCACGCACCAATGTGGCTATGTCCATTCCTTGAAATTTTTTCAATTTCATATATTTGCAAAGCTTTCATAAACACAATCACTCAAATAGGAATAGAAATGAAAGTTAGAGAGGTCGGGAATAATTTTCTTGTTTTTAAAGCCTAAGTTACCTTGATTACTTCCTAAGAAAGAAATTAAAGAATATTTTAAGGTGCGTTTGTATAAGCTAGTGGAAGGGGTCTTAAAAATGCTCTTTCAAGTTTCTAAAATGCCTAACCAAACGGACTTTTAATGTTCTAAAAATTCGACCACAATTTGTTTTTTAAATCTAAATCTTATCTTATCATATTTTAGGAGCTTCAAAATTTCCGGCCATGTAAAAGTCTGTAAATACATACAAACTTTGTAAACACATGAAATTTTTTTTTTTTTTTTTTTTTTGAGAAACCATGCAATATTTAATTGAATTACTATACAACTGGCAATCCCTTGACTACTAAAATTATATTAATTTTATTTCTTAAATGAAAGACATAAAGGTCATGTTAATTTCTAAAGCTTTCTAATAAACCTTCAGTTCCATTTTTGTATTGTCCCTATCAAATTTTCAAAACATGAAGAATTTGAATTTAATGAATGGACTTTTAAGTTTTATAAGTAGAAGTTAGTTTACTCGAAAAATAAAAATAACTATCTATTATTATTAGAGCCCATGTTCCTCAAAGAATTTAAAGTAAACTCGTCCAAACTTCTTGGGGTATCGATTTTATGCTACCCAAAACAATAACATTAGCTAATTTGGGCAAGAATGTAAAAAAGTCTTCTTATGGGTTCCTTGGTAATCATAATTAATGAAGGGAATACCAAGAAAAATGTTTAAGAAATCTTGGGTTTTAGGGAATGAGTATTTAAATTAAATATTTTACCCCATAAAATAGTTTTTCTCTTTTGGATGGATCCATTATGAATAAATGTGAATTTTTTTTGGGTTTCCACTAGGTAGACACTAGAGAACAAGTACTTTTGGAGGTTGGGGCAGGTTATGTGTCTTTTTAATTTATATTCATTGGCTTAAAAAAAAAAGATAAATTAAAATAAATTGTTAAATGAGAAAAAGTAAAGTTTTAATAAAACTTTATTCAGCCAAATAAAGTCAGTCAGGTTTGACAAAAGCTTTTAGTTTTTTGTTTTTGTCATAATTTTTTTTTTAATTTAAAAAAAAAAGTTATTTTTAACTTTTTATCACAAGTGACATAAAAGCTATATAAAAAAAACTATATCTAATTTTTTTTCCTTTTTTTTATCATATTTAGCATATAAGTTTTTATGATTAAAAAAAAAGCATATAAGTTAGTAATAGAAACTATGAGATACACAATCAGACAAAATGCAAAAAATTCGAGAGTTTAGGTAAGTGAAATTTAAGGGGCTGTTGGACCATTACATCTTGATTTTTGTTCTTTTCCTGATTAATGGAATCCCTCTTTCTTTTTAATCATATTAAAGAAAACTATGAAGCTTTTGAGCAAGTAGAGTGCTATTTTTTTTTTTCCTTTTAAAAAAAATAATTTTCCATAATTAGAAATTTAGGTAACAAATAGCATGACTGTGAGGACTAAGAGTGCTATGTCCATAAAGTTTTGGGGGTGGGTAGACCATTACATGTCCTTTTCCTGTTAAATACAACATAAAAATATAAAATATAAAAAAATACTACAGCTCTCTCTTTCTTTTAATCATTTTAGGCAAATTGTGTTTATTGGAACTGCTCTTGTAGCAGCCTACTTACTTTTTAAAAAAAGCAAGAAAACTACTGATTAGGTCTTTGATTTAATGACAATGTCCCTTAGCTGAATATTGCACTGAGCCACAAACTCTGGAAACTCTGTTATGCTAAAAACATGTGCAAGCTAGACTTTTTTTTTAAAAGGAAAATTCACCAACTCTCATTAATAAAATCAATCAGATTTATCTAATATCACTAGGTTTTGGATGAAGGAAGGGACTTCTTTAATCCAAACAATCATTTCTGAAACAAATTGAGATTCTTTTGAGTTGTAATTTTACTAACTAGATTAAGGTTAGAAAAGAAACACATACAATACAAAATATAAACCATAATTCCATTAGAGTTGGGCCTACCTTTATAGAATTATATAGAGTTTATTTGTTATCAATACAGGAAATAAATAAATAAATAAAGGAAAAAGAGAAAAAGAAGCTCTACATTATTAGTATGCCACAATATTATATGAATTTAATGAGATAAATCTTGTGTAGTTTCACCTTTCAGTGCTTTTTCACTCTTTACAAAATGTTTTTGGCAATATTTTTCTCATGCTTCAATTCAATTCCAATACTATCACCTAACATTATTTTTTTTTAAAAAGTACCACCTAACACCCTTTATGGTGAATCTATTGGTTTTTTTATTAAAAAAAAAAAAATCCCAAGTTAACACAAACACAATGCATGATTTATTTTATTTTATTTTTGATGGAATATAATGCATGATTGGACTAAAGTGGGATAAGTACTACTATGGGAATCAGAGATCAAAGATTCTCATCTAGTATAATAAGAAGGTCATCATAGTAACTTTAATATGACAATTACCCTATCTTTTCCTTAGTTTTATCTACCTTAAAAGAATGCTCTTAGCTCTTATTTATTTCTTTATTGTTTTTTTTTTTAATTTTTTTGAGGGCCCACATTACAGAAAATGTACCCACAGGTCCCACACTCTTCTCAGTGGTAGAGGCAACTCTTGGCTCTTTAATTAGTTCATTTTTACATCTAACCTTTTGTATTAGCCACTCTCTTAGCTTCTGATTAGTGCATTAACCCACCTAACTTACTGTATTAGCCTTTGCATAAAAGAGTTATAGCAGTCCCTTTCAATTGTCCCAATTGAAATACTAGGCTGTCTGTGAAGGATCATGGAATAAAGAGAGAAATCAGAATGAAAAGGCATTGTTTATGTGGCAAGAACATGACCATTGACAAAGCTTGGCCCAAAAAATCTTGAAAGTGCACCGTCAAAAATATGTGATCCACCAGAACCAATGGCTGAGATGAAATATTTGGGGCATCATGACTGGTGGGTCGACAGAGGAAAAGTCCATTGTCCTCCATTCACGTACGTATAATAAGAATCCAAATTCTCATTTTGCAAAGAATAAATCTACTATCACCAAAATTTTCAAGGTGATTACTGATTAGTTCATGTGTAAAGATGCTATGAGCAAGAAAGTGCTAAGCAAAATTTCCTTGATTAGAAAAGGAAAATTGATTACAAGATAATGCTCTATTATGTACACCAATATCATTGCACTAGGGCAACTTATAAAACTAACTTAAAGACAATTACATGGTAATAACGGAATAGCTAACACCGCTAATGAAAGTATAATTCAATTAGGGGATGGCACGTGTTGGCTTTTGGGAACTTTAATGAACCACGCGGTGTGTACATATAGAAACAAATCTTCAATTCGTTCTAAACGACTCGTAACTTAATACATAATAGGCTTGAGCTTCACATAGTTTAGAATCATTTCAACAAAATTCAAGCCTTCTTCAAATCCATTGGTTACAAATGCTATTAGCAAGAAAGTGCTAAGAAATTTCATTTATTAGAAGGAAAAATGATTAAAAGAAAATGCTTTGGTTATATATATTGATAACATAGCACTAAAACTAATTAATTGAAAAGGAAAACTAACTCAATAACCATTACATGGTAATAACGGAATAACTAACACCACTAAAGAAATGATAATCCAATTAAGAGACGGTACTAGTTGGTTTTTTAAGAACTTTAATGAACCACACGATGTGCACATGTAGAAACAAATTTTCAATTCATTTTGGACAGCTCATAACTTAGTACATAACAGGTTTGAGCTACACATTGTTTAGGATAATTTCAACAAACTTCAAATATTCTTCAAATCCATTGGTAAGAAAGTGCTATGCAAATTTCATTAATTAGAAGGAAAGATGATTACAGGAGAATGCTCTAGTTATATACAACAATAACAATGCATTAAACTAAATAATAGAAAATAAAAAGTATCAAAACTAACTATTAGCTGTTACACAGTATTAATAGAATAACTAACACCAATAATGAAAGGGAAATCCAGTTAGAAAACGACATATTCAAGCCTTTAGGAACTTTAATGAAACACGCAATGTGCACATGTAGAAACAAATCTTCAATTCATCTTGGATGACTTGCAGCTTAGTACCTAACATAATTGAGCTACATGTTGTTTAGAATCAGTTCAATGAACTTCAATTTTTTTTTCAAATCCAAAGGTTAAAAATGCTTGCAAGAAAATGCTAAGCAAGTTTCATTTATTTAAAGGAAAAGATGATTACAGGAGAGTTCTTTGGATATATACACTGAAAACATAGCACTAAAACTAATTAATTGAAAAGGAAAAGTAACTTAATAGTACCTCCTCATGTACAAAAGTATTAGAAATTCTAAGGAGAAAATGTTCAAACAGCAAAGTAAGCAGTATATTATAATTATATATATAAAAAAAAAAAAAAAAAAAAAAAAACTTAATGACTATTACACAATAATAATAGAATAAGTAAGACCACAAATAAAAGAACAATCCAATTATGAGATGACACTTTAGGAACTTTAATGAACCACGTGAATAAGAAAGACCACCAATGAAAGGACAATCCAATTAGGAGATGACACATGTTGGGCTTTAGAAACTTCGATGAACCAAGTGACGTGTATGTGTAGAAACACATCTTCAATTAATCATGGACGAAAAATTCAAAAAATAAAATAAAATAATGGACGATGTGTAGCTTAGTACATGATAGGGTTAAGCTACAAATTATTTAGAACTAGTTCAAATCCACTGATTTATCAGCTGGATTTCTAACTATTCTTAACAAAATATTCGCACACATCAACTAATACCCAAAAAAAAAAAAAAAAAAAATCCTTGGAATGATTTATTGAAATGATATATTGTAATTCATTTAAAATAAGTTTAAAAATTATTAGAACAACCCTTTGAATTTGTTATTTCTAATTACTTTTTTGGCGAAACTATAAAGTTGATTCCTAAAATTTACCTTGTGAGTACAATTAGTCTCTCAAGTTTCAAGTGAGCATTATCGATCCCTTAAGTTTAAAAAATGAGCATTATCGGTCCTCCGATTAACTTTGACTAGGTTTATTGTCCATGTATCTAATGAAACAATGACGTGTCAACTTTTAAGTGACGTGACATTTTTTTATTAATGAAAAATTACTCATGACACCAACTTACAATCTCAGTTGTCAAAAAAAAGTTTTAACAAATTAGACTTATCCCAATCTCTAAATAACCCAAATCCCTTCACCTAAACCTCAAAGTTGGGCTACATTGCAATAGCAACAACCAAGCCACAACTGCCATAGATCTCATTGTGAAATAAAAGCTCACGTTGGTCTCCACAAAGACAACAAATATTGACAAATCAACTGATTCAAAAATATATAGGTGTTTTACTCCAAATCTTAGACGTTTCAAGAAGAAAATTGATTTAGTTATTTTATTTAGAACGAGACTTAGGTACAGTACTTAGGTACTATTCCTTAGGTTCCCTTTTTAAAATTTTGCCATGTGGATTTTTTTCTTATGGGATGGAAGTGTATGTTTTAGTTAAGTAGCCACTTGGCTGAATCTTAAAAGGGGAACCTAAAATATGGCACATAAGGTATTGTACCTAAGTTTTGTTGTTTTATTTATATATTCTTACTAGCTATTTGTAAAGATCTAGGTGTTAGACTCTTTCGACTATGCATGCCTATGGAATCTTGAAACATTTTTTTTCTTTCTATTATATACATTTGGTTCAAATCAAATATTAAAATTGGAAAAAAATAGTTTCTTTTATATAAATTTGGATCTTTTATGTAGTTAGATATGGGTCTGAACAACGAAGTCAACCCATTCTTTGGTAATGACGAAGCTAAGAAGAATATTAGGCTTTTTGAAGCTAGTCCATTATAGATCTAGATCTATTATGTTGCTTGTAGAGGATCATTATGGGGTCGTTGTGGCTTTTGTCAGGAGTTGTGGAATTCAGTAATAAGATTTGGATTTTGCTACAAACTACGAAGTCTGCAACGGTTGTGGCTTGATATTTGGAATTGCTATGGAGGCTGGTATGGAGGTTCTGGTTAAAAAAGATTTGGGTTGTTTGGGGATTGGGATAAGTTTAATTGGTAAAAAGAGTTAGTCAATTTAGATTTGCTTATGTGTAATTTTTAAATAATAAAATATATGTCATGTCACTTAAAAATTGACATGTCGATGTTCTATTAGACATATAAGTAATAAAACTAACTGAAGTTAATTGAATGACCAATACAACTCATTTTTGAAACTTGATGGACCAATAGTACTCACTTGAAACTTGAGGAATTAATTGCGCTCACAAAGTAAACTTCAGGGGTCAATGGTGTAGCTTCGCCCACTTTTTTTAAGAGAATTCTAATTACTTATTTTGATTATACATTAACCAAAAAAAAGCTTACCATGATAGAAAAATCATACAGATACAACCACTAAGTTTGGTTGGATGAACGATTGAATGCATGAAAATTTTGTTTGGAAACAAATTTTTAAATATACAAATTGGGCAACTCTGTTTGTTGAAATAATGAACCATTTAAAGAAAGTGTAAATGGCTTGCAAACGGTCTCTATTGAAAAGAGTAGAACATTTCTTATTTGTTCTAGTGAGAGGTTGCAGTTTGTCTAATGCTCCTAATGACCACATTCCATTCTTTTGTGAATTGTGATATAAAAAAAACATTGAAACTAATAGTAAAATCACCATATGATGTACGTTTTTAGAATTGTTTTAATGCTCATAACAACATATATTTCCAATTTGTAGTTAACAAAAAATTGATTAGTATTTTAATGACACAATAACAAACGTTTGAGCATCATAAATTCATTGATAGTTAGGGTTTTGCTTTAATTGATAACATTAAAGATAGAAGTTTGAGAATGTGTATTAACAAATTAACTATAAGTTAATGCTACACCCATAGTTTGACCCAAAAAAAAAAAAAACAAAAACAAAAACAATTAATGACAGATTGTAGGTGATTATAAGTTGAATTACTTCCAGAACAACCTGAGTTCAAATATTAAAGTTTTATCAAAATTATATTAATTAAGAACCAAATCCAACACTTTTAAATTTGGATTCTTATTCCTATATTTGATTAGTAATAACCAAAAAATGTCATGATTATTATCATCTAAATATAGTTTGAATTTGGATTCTTACGTGCAATAACTAAAAATATCATTATTATTATTATTATCATCTAAAAATAGTTGAGAAAGATGTGAAGCCTCTCTATATTTAGACTTTTCGTACTATACAGTCCAAAAAATTGATAATAATGTACTCAAAATCAAATAGATCGCTATTTCTCTAAGTCCTTTTTTGTTTGATAAGATCTACTTGGATTTGTCTAAGTCTTTTAAAGTTTATCCAAATCTTTTAACCAAAAAAAAAAAGTTTATCCAAATCTCTTTCTCTTTTTTTTTTTTTTTTTTTTCATATCTTAAAATCTGAGAAGTCCCATACGGATGATGTTTGAATTTTGAGATTGGTATCTCTCTCCAAACTAAAGTTAAATTGTGTATAATTTTTACCACAATTCATTAAATTGTGCATAATTTTTACAACAATTCATCACGTACAGAATTAAAAGAAATAGTAAAAAATGTCTATAAATTCTTTTTTTTACCACTCACGACACGACATGTAAAGAGTTGTAGTAAAAGTTGTCTATACAAAGCTAGTTTTAGTCTTGCCCACCAACCCAAAAACGTACGTGGAGCTCAACCCTGGCGAGTTGAAGCATTTTGTTTACACATAAGGAACTAGAGAAAGTAAAAGTGGGCCTAGTTTTTTTTTTTTTTTGGTCAGTAACATGATAAAAGCGATATTTAGATAGTGTCTGTGACTGCAGCGGATAATGACAACCTTTGTAACTCTATCAATTTTGTGTAACCAAGACCAATTCCCACGTGGCGTCGCAATGTTGACATTAACCACTGTGCGTCTAATACACGCGCGCACATGTTAACACATTGTTACATTTAACAACAATTCATGTATTGAATTGTCAACCAATGTTAACATGCATGCATGTCATTCAATACCATATGATGGTAACAAATTAAATTGTCAACCATGTAAAGAATTTTCTTGAACTTTTATCTCTATTTTCTCATTTAGATTAAATCCAAAACAATCTCCCAATATCTCTAGTACAGTAAGCATGATTATCCAATAATCTCTTAGATTTTGAAATTGTGATCTTGAATATAGGGATGGAAGGATAATAAAAAGTGGTAAAAGGTGATATTGAATATAGGGATAGAAGGATAATAAAAAGTGGTAAAAGGTGATATTGAATATAGGGATGGAGGGATAATAAAAAGTGATAAAGCTTGGGACATTGGTTTAGTGTTTAGTTGTACTGGACTCGTTGAGATGGTAATATTTGTCAATTTTTGACCACAAATCATCATCTTAACGGATCTAGTGCACTGGACCCAACCCAAGCCTATAAAAAGTTACCTTATTTGTTTTCTAATATTATAAATATAATTTTGTTGTCTTAAATAAAAATCTCGAAATAACTATGAAAAAATTCCCCATAATAAATTTCTTAATCATCTTCTTAATAATTCGTAATTAACCCTGTAAGGACACGTTTTGCAGCCCAAGCCTAAGATGTATGAGATATTGGCCCAGTAAGCCCAGTACAATAAATTTGTAGAGAGTGGGTCAAAAAACTAGGCCCTAATGAATTTGACAACGGCTAGTATGGATTTAGAGGATGATTAAGTAAGAACAAGGAACATAAAGCTGAATGAATTCCCTGTCCGAAGAGGGAAGTTTTCCATATAGATCAATAACGGTTGCGTACAAGTACAATTTTGATTACTACAGTATTCTTTCTCTATTTTTCTGATCCTTTCCTTATGGAGAGTCTCTTATATTATATAGCTCACTTTGGACCATCTTAATCCTACACTTGTTGATCATTTGAGCCTTTACTTGAATACCTATTCCATCAGACACCCTCTTTGACTTTCTGTGAGTTGTAGTAGTCAAGGCAGCACTGTTCAAGGGTCTTCTTCACATAAATGCGGCCAGAAAAGTAGCTGTAGTGCATTCAATGCGGTGATAGCAGCTTTTCTTTAGATATTTTTGGGTTTCCCTCCTTCTTGTATGTTCATGATGCATGTCCCTATCACTGAGCTTTTTGGAAGGTTACCCTGATTGTAAGAATACATATTTGAGCTGTATTTACCATATCCGAGGAGGAATCCCTCCTTGGACCACCTTCCACTCCTTCCTTACTTATGAGACTTTGAACTGGAATCACCTATAACTATTTATTCCTCCTTGGACCATTCATGTTCTGGGCCAAGGCCCAATATACAATTTGGGCCCTTAACCCTACAAGCCTCATTGCACTATGTTGTTGATAGTCCCTTCTTCCTATTAGTATTATTATTATTATCTCCACTACCATATGGACGTAAAAGAGTTTCAAAAATTGAAGTAGGTGTAGTTTAAAGCAGTGTTTGGATAGTGTTTGCGTTTTCAGCTTTTTTTTTTTTACACTGAGAAGCGCTCTATCATGTCTATCAGTGGGTCCTGTGCACAAGCAGTGTTTGGATAGCGTCTGCGTTTTTAGCTTTTTTTTTTTTACACTGAGAAGCGCTCCATTATGTCTATCAGTGGGTCTCGTGCACTATGCACAGGACCCACTATCTCTTGACCAGCAAAATAAGCGGTGGACAGTACTTACCAGTGGACCTTGTGCACTGTTCATGAGACTCACAAACCTATTTTTTCGAACAAATTTTCATTAAAAATAGGTCCCACGACACTATATATTCACATATTTAAAAATTATTTCGCTACAATGTTTTCAGTTTTCAGCAAAATAAGTAGTATCCAAACACATCCTAAGAGATTTCTTCATTTGTTCTTCTTCTTTTTCCCCAATTTGACTCTTTTACTCACATTTTATTTTGTCTTTCATGCATTTGTCAAAAATACTTTTTTGTCCTTAATTTATTTGTTTGAGAAAATTAACTTGAATTATGGCAAAGCTTCTATTGAGTGTTTCAATGCACTAGATAATGTTAGACAGAAGAAGGATGAAGACTTGCTGCAAACAATGTTGTTTTGTATAACAAAACAACAAATGAATTAGAGACAATGTCATTGCACTAATGCCATAAAGCGACGCACATGTTCATAAAGTACACAGTGTCGATTAGTTAGGCAGTTTTATTTTCTCTCCATTTTAGTTTTATTTATTTATTTTTGTATATATATCCCATACCAACCTTTGATTTAATTTATGGTTCCCATTTTTACTTGTTCAAAAAAAATTAAAGTTATATTTAGAATGAGAGAATTTTAATAAATGAGACACGATGCAAATACATGACCAATTTTAGACACATGTGTTGAATCGTGCATGAACCTAAACCAAACCCTTATATATATATATATATATATATATATATATATATATATATATATATATATTTCAATAATAACAATGTGGGAGAAAGTTTAGAGAGGGATTTATACCATAAATGTCTTCGTTAGAAATACAATGAGATGCCAGTTGAGATACAACGAGTATTACAACATTGATTATACTTTTGAAAATAACAAAAAAGTGGAAATCAAAACTCCTAATCCAAATACATATAGAAGAAGATATAAATAAATAAAATACATACGGCAAGCTTCTTGTTCCATGATAATAAACAATTTTCTTTAAGCACAGGGAGGAATTAACTTAGAGCATATTTAGTAAGAAGCAATGGATTCTGAAAATGTGGATCTTATAATAAAATGACTATAAAAATAAATTTAGGACAATAATCATGCTTTCAATGTGCGTGACGTTGTAATACTTGCCATAGTGATTTCTTTTAGATTCTATTGTGATTTCAATTAATTTAGGATAATCATAATATTATTGTGCATGATGTTGTGGCACTTACTATAGCAAATTACCTTTAGTAATGGTCAATGTGCATGGTGTTGTAATACTTGCTATTGCAATTTCCTTTAGATTCTATAATGACTTCAATTAGTTTAGGTCCGTAATCATATATGTGCACGATGTTGTACTACTTACTATAGCAAAATAGTTTTCACCATGATTCTTCTATAAAAAAAACAGAGGTTTTGACCATGATTTAGATTGCTTTTATCGAGAAATATTGTTCTATGAAAAAAATTAACGGATGTTTTGAAGACAATAATTTATAAAATATTTTTTTAAAATTTTCATTGAACTTTTTTCTTTTCTTGGGGGATTTATGTACTTTATTTCACCTTTGAGAGTGTTTCCTCATGATAACATGCAAGTAAGGGTAATAAATGTCATAAAAAATTGTAAAGGTAATAATAGCATAAAAAATTTGAAGGCTAGTCTATCAGAGCAATTTGGCATAACAAATAAATTTACTTTTTTTTTTTTTTTTTGTTGAGAAGAAAAATAAAATTGCTTAAATCAACTACATTTCGTTACTCAAGAAAAAGTAGTGCCTCATTTCCAACTATTGAAATTATTTGGAAAGCATTTTAATTGACTCTCCCAAAGCATTTTTTTACTTAAAAAAAGAAGATGAAAACTTTAATAAAATAACTATCATTTATTAAGTGGGGTCAATGAAATAGGGTAATTTTTTTTGAGAGAGTTTCAACGATCTCTTATTCAATTATTAAAAACTTTACCAATTGAGTTAACTAGAACCTATAAATAAGTTAAAACTTAAATATAAGACAAAACTTTTTTTGGAAAAGAATATAAGATAAAACTTAGATACCTCAGAAACCTTGTAATTGAGATGACACCTCATAGTGTTATCAATAAAAACATCTTTAAAAAATAAAAAAAATAACTTTAATAAAATGACTACCATTCATTGGGGACAATGAAATAGGTTCAAACTTTTTTTTTTTTTTTTTGAGAATCAAATAGGGTCAAACTTAAATATAAGATAAAACTTAGATAATTCAAAAACCTTGTAATTGAGATGACACCTCATAATTATCAATAAAAAAATCTAATGATGTGTTTTAGTTAGCTTAATTGGTAAAATTTTTGATAGTTGAATAAGAGATCTGGTGTTCAATTTCCTCCTACATCAAAAATCAATTAGTGTCTTAATTTGATGATAAATAGCAAAATTAAATAAGCAACAATTGTTATAAAAAAAATATCTAGTGTTTAAATTTATCTGTTCCATTATTATAACCATTAACTTACTATTTTTTTAATTTTTTTTTTCGGAGAAACAACCATTGACTTACTAAAAAAACGAAAAAAATGGATAAAACTTTGATACAATTACAGAGTACAGTAATTGTTTTTACCTAATATTTGACTAATGGAATATACCTATTGATCCAATATTCTTCAAAAATAATAAGTAAGCACCAAATATCTGAGTTATGTTACCAATTCAAGCGTGTGGCTCATTTATGGTGCATGCACTATGTCATGCATGACATGAAACATGCTGTGTGTTAATTGGGGCATCTGTGAAAATACCAAATAAATATTGGATTTTTATTTTATTTATTTATTTTTATATTATGGGTCATCCTCCCATTTATGCATCATCAATTTTTGGGACATTGTGAAAGAAAGAAGGTCCAAAAAGGCAGTGCAGCTCAAACGGACGATCCGAAGAATAATAAAAAACACCCATTTCATCTCTCTCTGTAGAAACATCCTCAGTAAAACAAAGATTTATATGTATATATAATATATATAAAGAAGAAAAAGAAAAGGAGAAAAGTTGTGCTCTGTTTCATTTCAGCCACTTTCTTATCAATCTACAGAGACAATATAATTTTTTTGTTGTTTATTTTACCTTTTTTTTTTGGTTTCTGGGTTTCTAATCTTTTTGTGCTAAACGATCCTGAGGTGGGTTTGGTCTTATTTCAATGGAAATGCTTTAGATAAGCCAGGTATGTGTTATTTCATGAGCTATATAGTCTGATGGTTTTTGATAAAAATTGTATCTTTGACGTTTTTTTTTTTTTTTTTTTGGGTTATGTCCTCTGATCAGTTATATACATAAATATTACAGAGAAACCTGAAAAAGATAAAAAGAACAGATTTTGATACAAAGTGTGGGGGGTGATCATGGCGGTTGCTGAGAATGCTAGTCAAAATTTTGAGAATACTACTACTGTAGTATCATCGGAGGGCTCAAATGCGGAGAATGATCTTGAAAAATCAAAACCCAGGAATGATTTTGTGGAGAACAAGAGTGATCAGAAGGAAAAACCAGCGGCAACGAATTTTTCAGTGGACACAGGGAATTACAAGGCTCAGATGGGTCAGATGGCAAATGGGTTTGACTCCAATGGGGTCAAGAGCCAGCAGATGGGGTTGGTGAAGTCTACTGGTGTTGGTTCTGATGGTGGGTATGAGATGGCTAATGGGTTGGTGGTGAGGAATGGAGAGGATGAGAGCGAGAATTTTAAGAGGGAGATGAGTGATATGAGGGATTTGGAGGAATTGTTGTCTAAGTTGAATCCTTTGGCTGAGGAATTTGTGCCTCCTTCTCTTGCTAACAATCATGGATACTTTGGCGCTGGTGGGTTTGGATATGCTAACAATTTTGTACTGACTAATTTTGGCAATGCCAACGGACTCATGAGTAGAAGGGTATGTATTTTTGTTTTTGCTGTCTTTTTTAGAGGCTGTTTGGTTGCTGAGAAAATGGATGATAAGTAGTGATAATAACGTTTTGACTATTATTTTACCAAAAGTATGTGTCTTTTATTTTCATACGTTTTGGTTTCTGAAATATGAAAAAACTCAATTATGTGGCAGTGGAATTTTGAGGGTGTTGTGTTGTGTTAGTGTAACACATAGAGCTGTAAAAAATTTAATATTTTTTTCTTTTAGACATTTTCTCAGGAACCAAGTAGGATACAAGTTTGTTTGCATTGTGTATTATGGTTCTTGGTTAATTCTTTTATCATCATACTTTGGTTATGTAGCACTTTGTTTTCAGCTGATGGTTTTGCTTCATTGATTTATTGTAGAGGAAGAATGGCTATATTCAGGGGAAGCGAAGGATGACTGGTAGAATGACTCCGGCGCAGAGAGAGGCAATGATTAGGAGAACTGTTTATGTTTCTGACATTGATCAACAGGTAAGGAGTTATATACTTATAACTGTCTTTTGTATTGTCTAAAATATGTCCTTATGTTCATTTGTATCTATGTTTTGCTTTGTGCATCTTTGAAATATGATTCTCTTGTTTTTCATATAGGTTACTGAAGAACAGCTTGCAGCTCTCTTTCTTGGTTGCGGCCAGGTAGTAAGTGTTTCATTTTGATCACGTGTATTGTTTTTTGATTATATAATGATGGATTAAGGTTATGATTGTCTTCTATCTTTCTTGGCCAAAGGTTGTTGATTGTCGTGTTTGTGGTGATCCTAACTCCATTCTCCGTTTTGCCTTTATCGAGTTTACTGATGAAGGTATTATTGTTATAACATTCTGTACTTCATATACATTCATGGATATATGTCTTGTTATATCAGATTAACTGTAATGTGCTTGCAGAGGGTGCAAGGGCTGCATTGAGTCTGTCAGGTACTGTGCTAGGATACTACCCAGTAAGAGTTCTGCCTTCTAAAACAGCAATTTCACCAGTCAACCCAACATTTTTGCCAAGGGTGAGACTACATATAATGTTGGTTGTAGTGCCTCTCTTCAGATGATGAATTATTCTCAGTTTTAGAAACCGACCATTTCTAGTTCTAATTATATATTTCTTTTCTGTTTTGTGGCTTCCTGTTGTTATTATGATTGTTAGTCTGAGGATGAACGGGAGATGTGCTCAAGAACTATTTATTGTACAAATATTGACAAGAAGGTAGTTTTGGAAATATCTATTGTAATTCTGATGTAATTAAGGCCCATTATGCACCTGTTTCTTGGCCTCAAATAACTGGCTCATATATTTCTTATTTCTTTCTTCGTTTGATGCAGGTCACCCAAGCAGATGTTAAACTCTTCTTTGAGTCACTTTGTGGAGAGGTTTGTAGAGTTCCTTCTGTCATGAACCTCAAAACTGTTTTTTGTTCTTGAACTCTTATCTATGTCTTATTGGACATTATTTCCTTGCATAGGTTCAACGCTTGAGGCTCCTGGGAGACTATCATCATTCAACTCGTATTGCTTTTGTTGAGTTCACAGTGGTAATTGCCTCTAAGCTCTTGATCTTTGTATGCCAAATATTTAGCAATTGTGTGCATTCTAACTGTTTGAGAGCAAATAGACATGATACTCTCATATTTTTTGAAGTTATATTAGCAGTCCTAGCTTGACATTTTGCAGCATTTCTGATCCAAAGTTTATCCATGAACTTTTTGGTTTTTTTTGGGAAAAAAGTCCTTTAGTAGCTTAAACTCACATCTCTTTGTTAGAGTGCTTTTTATATATTACTTGTTTGGGGAACCCTTAAATACATTGTGAATATTCATTCAGCATGCACAACTTTCTTCACAATGGAAATTAGTATGTATTGTGAAGAAAAATATAGAAAAGTCTTGGGTGTATCCATTTGTATGTGCAAAAAGCAACAGCCATGCTACTGTGGAATGTGAATCTTCAAAATGTTTTGGCTGAAGTGCATTGTTGGTCTTTAAAGTTTAAAAAATGATTGCTATTGGTCTGTCTACTTCGTTAGATTTCTTATTTCTATGTCTAATGGAGCAATGAGGTGGTATTTTTTAATGACATGACAACTAATTTTTTATTAAAAAATTAAACATGCACACTTTTAGACTCGAACTGATTCTCTTACCCCAGCCAACAAGTTACTCAAGCTGTTATGTCATTAAAAAATGCCACCTCATTTCTCCGTTAGACACAGACAAGAAAACTAATGGAAGTAGACAAAGGGCCAATAGCACTCGTTTTTGAAACTTTAGGGACTATTAAGTGTTCAACAGGTAAACTTTAGGGACCAACCATGTATTTTCGTCAAATTTTTATTTGAAGCCTACAAGACATAAAAATGTGCAACACTTAGTGGCAAGGGAAAGGAGTTTCTAATTTTTCGATGGTTCCAAATAGGCTTTTATGAGTTCCTCAATCTCATTGCTCAACATTTGAAGTTTTGATATAGATGGTTAAACAATTTTAATTTTCACTAGTAATGTGTGTTCAGATTAGCTTTTTGCTTATTTGTGGAAAGTTGACAAAAGTTAGGCTTTAATGGCTGTATATGAGCAAATAAGTTAAATAAGCTACCAAAAAAGCTTATTAATGCACTCTAAGAGAATTTTGTCACATTTAGTAAGAGTTTCCTTAAAATTAGAAAGCCTTAGCTATTTAATTTTTAACTACCCTGGATGTGTTTCTTTAGTTGATTTATGTAGGATTCTATTTGAACGAGTTCATGTGACGAAGATATGATACTGAATTTAAAAAAGAGCTTGTTAAATGAGGCCATATGTGGATGGCCTATGGAAATGTTGTTTGGTCATATAGATATACAATTTTATAGGTTTTTAGATGGTTAGAAATATTTACATACTAAATATGTTGTCCCTACAGTTTGAAACCGTGCACTCCCCCTGTTCCCAACTCATTTGGTGCTTGGGGAGGTACCAACTTCCCCAAATGGTGTGGTACAATTTTATAGTTTTTTTAATGTTATATAGAATTATAGATGCACAATTTTGTTTCAATATTCTTAAAAGTTGGGGCTGGGGATATTCCAGTAGTTCACACAAAATTGTAGATGACCCGACAATAGGCATCTGTTATGCATTGTAAGAATCCTATTCAAACTTTTTATACCTGATTTATGGGATTATAATCATTTTTTTCATATGTGCTCCCATCTTTAGAATTTAATTTAGAATGTAACAAGCAAAAGAATGGACCACAAAAGAAACTGGGATTTAGAGATACCTCAACTGAATTAGGGATGGCAATTTTGTCCCGCCCCGCTTGACCCGTCCCTCCTTGCTTCACCCCGTGCGGGTTTTCCCCGCCCTGCAAAGGTGGTGGGGCGAGATTTTAGACTCGCACCACGGGGCGGGGCGGGGATGGGTTTACACTTTTTAGATCCACCCCGCCCCGCCCCGCATTAATAAGGGTTAAATAGTAGTTTTTTCATACCCTAAAACCCTACTATTTAAACAAAAATATTATCATCTTATTTTATTTAAGTGGAGATTTTTTTTGAAGAACTAGGAAATTTTTATTTTGTTATGTATTAGGAGTTTGGATTATTTTATTGTGTCATACTATGAGATTTTTGTTGTGATATTATCTTATTAAACATTGAGATAATATTATTTAGTATTTGCTAAAAATTAGCTTGATTTGATAGGATAAATTTATTTATAATTTCAAGTATATTTTTATTATTGAAACATGTCATTTTATTTGAAAAAATGGTAATAGTTGTAGGGAAAATTAACAAGAAATAAAGTTTTACGGTGTAGGGCGGGGCTTCGCGGGGCCTTAAGGGGCGGGGATGGGGCAAGAAATTTTCCCCATCATGCGGGGCGGGGCGGGGCAGGGATGGGGCAAGAAAAATCCATATGGGGCGGGGGCGAAGATCCCATCCTTCGGCCCCGCCCCACCCCATTGCCATCCCTAAACTGAATCATCTAGCTTTTGTCAGTATTTATATAGTACTGTGAGGAGAGGAAGATAGGAAGGAAGACAGAGAGGCTACCGTTAGAAGGAAGATAGGCTGGCATGAATTAAACGGGAAACCGTAGAACAAAAAGTGGGGAAGGGGAAAGAACTAAAACGTGGGGAGAGGAAATTGAAACCGTGCAACAAAAGGAAAGGAAAACAAAAAGTTGAAACCGTGAAAACAAATGGTTTTAAAAGGGTTTCAGTTGAAAAGGCTTTGGGTTTGGTCATATAGATATACAATTTTATAGGTTTTTAGATGTTTAGAAATATTTACATACTAAATATGTTGTCCCTACAGTTTGAAACCGTGCACTCCCCCTGTTCCCCACTCATTTGGTGCTTGGGAAGGTACCAACTTGCCCAAATGGTGTGGTACAATTTTATAGTTTTTTTAATGTTATATAGAATTATAGATGCACAATTTTGTTTCAATATTCTTAAAAGTTGGGGCTGGGGGATATTCCAGTAGTTCAAACAAAATTGTAGATGACCTGACAATAGGCATCTGTTATGCATTGTAAGAATCCTATTCAAACTTTTTATACCTGATTTATGGGATTATAATAATTTTTTTGCATATGTGCTCCCATCTTTAGAATGTAACAAGCAAAAGAATGGACCACAAAAGAAACTGGGATTTAGAGATGCCTCAACTGAATCATCCAGCTTTTGTCAGTATTTATATGGTACTGTGAGGAAAGGAAGATAGGAAGGAAGGAAGATAGAGAGGCTGCTGTTAGAAGGAAGATAGGCTGGCACGAATTAAATGTGAAACCGTAGAACAAAAAGTGGGGAAGGGGAAAGAACTAAAACTCGGGGAGAGGAAATTGAAACGGTGCAACAAAAGGAAAGGAAAACAAAACGTTGAAACTGTGAAAGCAAATGGTTTTAAAAGGGTTTCGGTTGAAAAGGTTTTGGGTTTGGGCTTTGTGGTGGAATTAAATTTATAAGAAGTGGGCTTTATGGTGGAGATAGGGCTGGAAAATATTTTATATTTATCAGTATTTTAAAATTGATAAAAACTATTTTAAAATTGTAGGACAAATTTAGAATGGATGATGGAAATGACATGGCTGCTGATGTGGCTCAACGTGAGTGTAGCAACATTAAATGCTATGCTTCAGCTTTTAGTAATATATAGATTAACACCACAAAGCGCATCTTATTAAGTTGTGGATGGAAGGATTCTTACACTACAAGTGTTGTTGCTGAGCTATTAGGCATGGAGAATGGGAGTTTTTTGGATTCGAACCATAAGATTATGAAATCAGCATGGTTATTGTTATTAATGATTCGACATTGGAAAATACTGAAGTCAAGAAAATATGTTTTAACTATTTTGGACTAGAAGAATGCATGCTTTTCACTTGTAGTTGCTGTCTGCACTAATAAGAGATGCAGCTAATGGGAAGTCATTGGAGAAAACGGCATTTTCCCATGCTAAAATGGCAAATTGAGTGGCAATTGGACCTATTAAAAAAAATAAAAAAATCTGGAGATGGTGGGAGGGATAGAGAAGGTAGAGGATTGATTCTCTCTCATGGTTTCAAATCTTGACTTTTTTAATTGGAAGTGTTGCACTTAATAGATGATTTATAAGTTCGTTTGTTTGTTCGTTCGTTCGTTTTTTTTTTTCGAGCAATGCTGTAGTAACAAGAAAATGAGATGAGTCATCAATAGTTGGGATGGTACCAAACAGATCTTGGCCTTTAATCACAGTAATATCGTTTTTTCCCCAATAAGTCATTGGTAATCTTATGTTGTTTCAATCATCACAGCCTTAACATAATGTATTTTTGGCCCTAGACATTATTTGGGTAGTTCTGCATTTATTACACTTGTTCTGAGGTTGGGCACTAAAGCAACCGCGTTGCATATCCTTGCTGCTCCTAGACCTCACTTAATTGCTTGCCTTGACTCCATCATCACATTTTTTGGATAACTCCCTGCTTGTTGGTGTCACGGGAAATCATTGCTAGGATCTTATGGACTGTTAACTGTAGGAAGTAACTTTAGGTGGAATTTGAACAACTTTGGATAAATGAGAGGAATGGAGATCCAGTGATTTGCCATGGGAAAGGGGATTTGAAATTGACCTCTGTTCCCCTTTAGAATGTGGTACAGTGCATCTCTTGAATGTAAATGGCATTAGTAGAAGCTTGTTGTGGGATGTGGCTTATCAGTGGCAGATTTTCAGTCCTAGAGGTAATGAAAGGCCTGTGGAGCTGCTAATGTGGAATTGATAAAGCTATTGCTTATGGCATAGTATGTTGGCCTGTGGAGTTGCCGATCCCTTGAGCCATAGACTAGAAGCCATTGCTTTTCAGAGTCATTGCAGTTTGCATCTGTAAATTGCCATACCAAGGGCACTGAAAAGGCTCTTTCCTTCTTGGCAAGTACGAAGAGCAAGCAGACCTATCCCTTTTAAAGTTTCTTCAGCATACACCTGGCAGAGTGAGCCTTTTCTTCACCAGTGTAAGACTTTGAATTCATCCTATTGTCTGGTAGCTGAGTTGTGGGAACTTACCGTTAGTAAGCACCATGCTCAACAAATGCATCCTGGTCCTTGCTTCCCAGCTGAGGAGCATCAGGATTTAGTTAATTGTAGCTGGATGTCTTGGGGTCTTAGCAGCTGTAGGGACATCTAGCTCTTTGGTATCTACTTTGTGTAAAAGGAGTTTTGGGCAAAAATAGGAGTTTGGCACTTGGACCTCTTAAAAAGTATACAATTTGTAGTGAGAAATCATGTGATAATATTTGGGCTAATTAGAGGATGTAAACAGGGATAACAGGGCTGTGCCTACTTCTTTGCATGTACTTTGAGCAAAAGTGCTGTATTTACTGCAATCACTTATCTTATGTTTTACTTATTTTTCTATGGTTGGTGTCACCATTAACTTCCTAAAAAATTCATTTGTTAAGTCACTTAGTTCATCATTTTCATCTTTGCAATGTGTTTTTTGATTGCCTAGCAATGTGTTGTAACTAACTGGCTTTATTATTTTCTATAACATCTTTCCCAATAGATATATTACTTGGGAACAAGTGAGGGAGAAAAAAATTTGTGGATGCTCTTTTCTTGTTTGCCTAGCTGTTTCCATCTTAAAATATAAATATTTATTATTTATTTAAAAAAAAAAAAACATCTTTACACCTTTCATGGGATGGAACTCTGAAAAGCTTGAAAGAAGAAAAAGGTTTGTGTCAGTATACAATCTGTGGATGCTTTGTGCTTTATTCACCCCTCAATTTCATGGCAAAACTTGCTTTTATTCCTCCCTGCTTATTAAAAAGAGATGAATAGAGTTACTCTTTGCTCTCATAGGAAAATTTTTTTGATTGTCCTGTTGAATATACCCTGCATATGGGTTTTCTTGGTTTAAATTGTTGCCCAGTCCTAGACATTGGGTTTATAGCATCTCTCCATGGGTTTGACTTGGATTAGCATGGCTATGAGTTAATTTCTGAATGGATATATATAATTGCAGACAATGTTTTATTTTTCTTTAGTTTTTGAAATTTTTTTCTAATTGACTATGTTATAAAAGTTTGTATCCACTGCCTTTGTGGGGTTTAGGTTAGGTGGTTGGTAGGCAACTTTACCCTCAATAATCAAAATCTTTTTTGTTTTTAATTTTTAATTTTTTTTTAATGTTTCAACTACACTGAAAGATGATATTAGATTACTGATTCCTTTAAAATTACCCATGGTTTCTATTATCACAAGTGGCTTCTTGTAACTATTCCCTACACGGATTTTCTTGAGACATTATTAAATATAGCATAGCCAACAGCTTTAGCTCATATGGTATTTCCTCCTCCCTCAATAATGGAGTTTAAGGTCAAGAGTTCTAGATCCATTAGATGTGTGCTATTTACCAATAAATATTTATTTATATAGCATTGCCATCTTTAACTTGGCTTATGAGTGAAAAGAGTCCTTGAAGTGATCCAAATTAGAATCTGATTGAGACATTCTCAAGTGTATGGTCTCCCCCCTCCCCCCCACACCTCCCTCTCCTTCAATGCCCTTAATTGTTATGTTGCTACCAACACAATCTTTGCTTGATTCCCCTTTCCACATTACCATGCCTTGAGACTTGAAAGTCTATCTTCTGTCTTCTACATTTGGTCATGATTAAAATAATTGTGGCTTTTCCAAAAGGATGTTGTTTTATGGATTGTGAGTATTCTCAAGAGTTATCAGACCATATACATCGCCTTCATTGTGCTGCGAGCCAGTTTCTGGCCTCTTTATTTCCATTTAACCTTTGCCTGGCCCCTTGCTTTTGTTTTCCTAGTGAAATAAGTTGATATGCAAATGGTGAACATGCCTTTGGCTGTGGAACCCCAAAAGATTTTTACATTTTGTCTTATAAATGTTGAAATTTTGCTTCTAAGAATTGAACTTGTAGATTATATTAGTGATTGATATTGGATGTTTTTGCAGTTTTGCTACAACTCAGTGTGCCAGAAGTCTTCTCTTGTCTTACTTTTGGCCTGATTTTCATATGGATCATTCCTATGCATAAGAGTAATTGTTCTTTTTGTGTTTTTTAACTCTTGCAGGCTGAAAGTGCAATTGCAGCTCTTAACTGTAGTGGTGTGGTTTTGGGATCGTTGCCAATAAGGTTGGTTTGGCAGATTGCTTTTTTTAATAACTGACTTTATGTTTTTCTCATTTCAGCTTCTTCTTCCGAAGTTTCTGAAATTATTCTTATGTCATGTGTATGCAGGGTAAGCCCGTCAAAGACTCCTGTGCGGCCTCGTGTTCCTCGCCCCCAGCTGCATTGAATCATCTTTCCATGTTTCCGGACTCATTTACCGCTGATAGTTTATATCTACATATATATATAGTTACAGAATTACTTTTAAGGGACTTGTGGAGTTTATATCTATCCTTTTGTTCTTTGCATTGCAATGGGGTATCTTTGTTACCTAGAGGAGTTATGGGTTATTTGTCTAGCTTGTAGAGTTGGATGGGATTTTGAGGCTCTTGTTGGCTTAACTTTATGTTGCACAAGGTGATGAATTCTGTAAGCATGTTCCCAGAAAAACTAATGCTGGTCGGATGTTCTAACTGGAAATTCTTGGTAGAAACTATTTACATCCTGTTCTTCATGATCTTTCATTGTGTTCTTTTGGTGGTGTGAAAGTTTACTTAGGTCCCTGCCTTGCTCTATTCTTCCTTAATACTTGCTGGCTGGCCCTACGTTGTCTTCTACAAAAAATCCAGTCGATTGGTTTGAATGTGTTTATACGACTGTGAACTTAGGCCACAAGCATTGTCACAGTCCAAACCGCTATTCCCACCATCATCACCAGTAGTGCAGCTCCATCACCCCTTCCCACTAGTAGCACCATGACCACCTTTTTTAGCCACCCCACTGAATCACCATCACACTGTGCCACTGCTACCTTAGGCAACATCACCACTACTTATCTTTGCTCCCAATAGCACCAATTCCTGAAAATCTTTTGTTAGGAAAGCTTGTACCAAACTATTGTGCAGTGTATCCAAACTATGCATGTCCAAATTCTAATCCAATTGCTAATTGCTAAGAGGGTCTATGTTTATTATCTTTCAAACTTCCTTTGTTTATAGTCTTCGCTCAATACATTATTGATCTTACTTGGTACGACATGCTGAAGTCAAATTTGTTTTGATCAGTCAGCATGATTTTCAATTCAAGGAACTATAACAGATTACTAGACTGGTTAAGTTTGTCCCTTTGGCTTGACATGTAAAGCGTGTTAGTCAGAATGGGCAGGGCATGGTCATATTTGCATGAAGTCAATTCAATGCATGCTTGGTTTGTTCTTTCAAGTAAGAGAGTGGATTTGGCAGTCAATACAAGGCAAATGTGGAGGTGATTTTTAAGAATCATCTAGATGCCAAAATTTCCTTTTGGTATTTGGATTGAGAGAAAATATAGGTATTAAAAAAAAAAGGAAAGAAAGAAGAGAGAGAGAATGACAGAAAATTATATAGTTTATATGTTTTTTGGTCATTTGGGTATTATATAATTTATATGTAGAGAAACTAAGAAAAAATAAAGGGGAAAAAGGATCTCACTTTTTTGGGAGAGGGCATTTTGGTATTTGAGATTTGTGAAGGGAATTTTGTCTTTTCATCTTTCTTTTCTTTTCTTTTTCCTTTTTTCATTTATTAGCCAAAGGGAAAATAAGAGATATTTAAAAATTTTCTTTTCTTTTTCCTACGTTAGTGGCGAACCAAATACTTTGGTTATTAACTTATTATTACTACACTCATAATGGTTGTATTTGCACCCCACTTTGAGAGAGAGAGAGAGAGAGAGCAGTCGTATGGGAATAGTAATTTCTTTTGTATTTTATTGGTGGCGTCTTTTATTGTTTTTAGACTAAAATATGTTTTTCACTTCTAAAGTTTGAGATTATTTTATTGGTGGTGTCTTTTAAAACAGTATTTTCGTTTATATCCATAACTAGCTAATTTAGCCATTAAAAGTTCTGCAAAAAAAAAAAGGCCATTAAGAGAGAGAGAGAGAGAGAGAGAGAGAGAGAGAGAGAGATGATGTTATTTTGTTGGCATTTAACTACTATATCAATTATGAATTGGGTGGAAGGACTAAAAAAATTTGAGATTAGAATCAAATTTGGTAGACTAAGAAGGGATCAAAATGAAAACAACTCTAAACTTAAAAGTGTAATATAGTCTTGCCTATAACTTTAAATTTGATGCAAATTATTGATCTCAAATACAATAAATTTAGTTTCATAAGTTTATTAAAATTTTTTTTCATAATAGTTAATATGAGATATTGTGCTTGGTATATAAGTAATGTTTTTTATTTATTTTTTATAGACGGTATATAAGTAATGTTGCTTCAATTACAACTTGCCAGCTTAATAAATGAAAATTTCTGTCTCCAACTTTTAAATATCTATATTACTCCTTAGAGAAGCATGTGATTGTTTTCATCTTTATATTATTCTTCTGGCATGAAGTAGTTGACTAATTGGGAGGAATAATTTTTTCTGAAAATATAGCTGGTCAACTGCAAAGTTTTAGTAGTTATAATAAACAAAATCATGATTTGTAAATGATTAATCATAAGTTTTAGTAGTTAATCAGAAGTCAGCTGGGCAAGTTCCTTGACAAAGCACCTATGATTTTCCTCTGGCTACTATTATTCAGCAAAAGTTAAGTTTTTACCACCCAAGTTAACGTCGATTCCATTCACGCACTCTTTTGATTCTTGAATATTATTGTCTGACTGTTGCAACTAGAATTACTAGTTTCTAAGTAGGTTTAGAATCTAAAAAAATACTATTGATTTGTTTATTTGATGAAAACAGGTAAAAGTACAGTTGTACTTCAAAAAAACAGTGAGGCTAAGCTCAAGAAAAAGCTAATATGGGGAGTGAACATTTATAGAATTCTTTTTTTTCCTAGACAAGCTATATATATCTATGAAAAAAGATTGGCCTTTTAAGAAGAGCTTTCTTGTGTTACCTCAATGGGGGTTGATATTCCTTTTTATTATTTTGACAATTATGAGGAAACTATAGATGCTTTCAAAGACTACATATTACACCAAGATTCCCAATATTGGCAGCTAGCTACAACTTATGGGAAAAGTTTGGAATCATTTTCCATAGAGATTGCTTTACCACATTTTTATATGCCCCCAAAGATTTTCAGCAGGCTTTCACCCAAATTTAATTGATCACAAACACAAAGAGTGAAACCCCTTGGATTGAGATACACATACCAATCCCAAAAGGAAATTTCCAAAAAGTTGGATGATGCAGAATATGAGGTCAAAGGAAAGTGACTGTAAAGACACTTTGGCACATGGAGAGCTCTAAGGAACAAGAGGTACAAAGACACCCTTTGTTGGCCTTCAACCAACTTCTTAACGTACAATTATAATCATAAGCAACTGTTAAAATATAAAAAAAGCAAATACTGAAGCTAATCTGAGCATGCCATTAAAGTGACAGCTTATTACTATATAAAAGCAGTCTCCTGAACCAATATAAAATGACAGATAAAAAAATGGTGTATCAAAATCAATTCATAGATGGATAACTATACTAGTAAATTGCAAGTCAAGAAGAAAAAGTAAGCTAAAGGCTTTGGTATTGAAAATATCTGTTTAATAAAAAAATGAGAGGATAATGAACGATTGGATATGCCCAGTTTGATTAGTGGAGCAGTCTCTAAGGTCCCAATCACCTGTCCAATGAATGAACTACCTAGCGTCCCCCTATGCTTAGTTACTTCTTCTTAGGCATGTTGATGTTGGAATTGAAAAATGAAATCCTGTTCCTTTCTTTTTTCTGGTATCTGTGACTCTTTGTAATCCTTTCTGCTGTTTCTATTGACCCTTCTACTCTTTTCATGTATGGAAATATTTGTCATCAAATTTATGCTGATGAATTCTGTTCAGAGGCACTTCCTGGCACTCCAGCTGCAGCAATTGTTGCTGTGCCTGAATTTTCTGCATTCATATATAAGAGTGGTTTACAAGATGTACTTGTTTTTTTATACAATCATACATTGAAGCATTGGTTAGAGACTCAACCAGTGGTAGAGGTTGATGATGGGGAAACCGAAGTAGTAAATTGTAGGCCCCCAGTTGCACGGCGTTGCTGAGGCAAGTAAGGATGTTGTATGATCCTCTTGGGGCTGTGCTGCAGTGGAGTACTAGTACTGTGTCCATGTTGAGCTTGGAATGGATAATAATTATAGACTCCAGGAGACCCAGATCCTACATAGGCGTAATAAGATGGTAACTGTTGTTGGCCACCATATACATTGTAATAGTTCTGCACAAACACAAGTAAATTCAAAATTAAAGTCGTTAAAGTGCATTGCAATGATTCAGTCTTTACATCAAAAGTTGATATGATTACTTAGTTGTTTTGTGTATAAGAACTAAGATGCAAACTGTTGCCTGCCCTAAACATTGTAATGATTTGCACCCACACACTGATTTTGAATTAAAACTTGCAATGACTATGTCTATACAAGCAAGCACGAACTTATCAGTATTTTTTTTTTTTTTTTTGGGGGGGTGGGGGAGGTGGTGAGAAAAGAAAAGAAGGAAAAACTAACCATTGCTAACATGTCTTGTGGGTAACCAGGATACCTGAATTTTTAAGGGAAAACATTCAGAACTCAGAAGTTGCTAAAAATGAGTATGGTAAATTTTAAAACTTCTTATCAATTTTACTATAAAAAGATTACAAATTAATGCGACAATGAATGTGATCGGTGTCACTTTAACAACATAACAGATAAATATCTAAATTATTGATGACACCTTTGTAAGGCTTATTTAGTAAAATTTGAAATACGTCTAACATTACTTATCATATAGTAAATTAGATTATAATTTCTTTTCCTTGAATATTCTTTATACCCGTATGCTGAATATGGAAATGAGTATTGGGGGATGTGTTGATGGAAATATGTGGAGGTCCCTTGAAAAGGAGCTGGTGCCATGGTTCTCAAAGGTGGCCTGAATTTCTCCATTCCTGCAAATTTTATGGGAAATAATAATAACAAATAAATACTATATAGAATATATATGTACATAATATAATATCATATATATAGGTCAAACTCTTAGATACAAGATTACGAAACTTTCCCTGATTATTGACATTATCAAACATACAGTTATTAACCAACTGGCTATAGATTTAGACTGAGATAAACATCAGAACTTAGAACAAATTGTTGATAAAAACCAGAAAATTGCCAACCTCGTTGAGGAGTGTTTGGATAATTCGCTTGTGCACCAAAGGCTGCTAGGTTACAATTAGTTCTTCTTCCATCAATTACAGGATAGGGGTTTTGACAAGCTCTCATGGCTGAATCTGGATCCTTAAATGTTACCTAAATAAGAAAAGAAAAAAAAAATCAAATCAGAGATTAAAATCCAAGCATGAAAATTTTAAAATCATGCTATATATATGTAATAATATATAAAGGCTATTAAACAAGGTTGGCTTACAAAACCGTATCCTTTTGATCTTCCTGTATTTTTGTCAATGATCACAACAGCCTCTAGAATCTCTCCAAACTGCTCAAAATAACGCTTCACACCATCCCTTTGAGTCTCCCAAGCCAATCCTCCAACAAAGATCTTGGTGTAGGTTGTGTCACCAAACTGTGAGACATTGTTTGCACCAACCATCTTACTTTGCCTTTGTTGAGACATGAATACCAAGAGATACTAAGGGCTCAGACAACCACTTCTGACACTAAAACAAGTGAGAACTTTGATAACAACCAAACCCCAGAAGCCAAAACAAAGCCAACAAGGTATAAGAAGACAGAAAGAAAAGAAACCACTTGATGATCACAATTAATTCAAGGAAAACTTTTTCCACAAATATGTGATCTTGATGATGTACTCTTGGTGCTTCTTGTTCTTCTTCTTTTTCTAGCTAAAAACATACTAAGACTTCCATCATCACGTCCCTTTAGATTCCACAAGAAAGATACCCTTAACAAGAAATACTAATCATGCTATTTAGAAAGGCTGGAAAATATAGGAGGTAAAGAAAACAAAATCCAAAAGAAATAAAGGGAAAAACCTCAAAGAATGAAAAATATAGGATAAAAGTTACGTGTATATTAAGGACTTATTATGTGAACTCCACTATCAAGTAGCTGTAGAAAATGAAAAGAAAAAGAAAAAAAAGAAAAGGAAACAACAAGAAAGAAAGCAAGTGGGCAAAAGACAAAAGGTGCAACTGTGCAAGAAATTTCCAATAAAATTTCAAAGAGCTTTGGTTTCCATAATTATCTTTTGCCATATCATTGCTTTCTATACTTTAAATGGGTCCAGAGATACGTGCCTCGCTGTATTCAACTTTCTCCATCTTCATTCGTTTCCTATCTGTTCCATTACTTAAGAGTTTATTATTCATATATTCGTTTTCCATGTTAGTATAATATAGTTTCTCTTAGTGTAGCGCATAAATTATTGTGAGTAATAAAGTAATTTATTACTACGCGTAGAATATAATGTTTGATGTGGTGCCATTTGTGGGGTTTGGACCATTAGGAGAGAGAGGGAAGATTCATTGACAGTCTTCTTCTATTATGATTGAACAGCTGCATATACTAAGAACTTGCTGCTGATTTGGTTGTGCTATGTAAAGCACGTCTCTCCTTGTTCTTTTACCTTCAAAACATTGCTCTAGTTCTAGTACATACACTATATATGAATAGAAATATTTAACAAACATTTAGTAGCTAGATTACTAACAGTATCTTTGTTTTTAATTTAAAAAATCATTTTTAGTGTTTTGGCTAGTACTGTTTATCATATAAGTGTCATCATGAGTTGGAGTCATTACAATTAAGTCTAATTATTAGCATAGCATTGAATGAAGACAGCTTTGCATATGAGATATTTTAGTTTGTGGGAACATGAAAAGTTAATTTAGCCTTATGATGGAGATGCAAGAGTTGTTAAACCCTTTTAAGGAAGAAAGTGATGAGTATGACACCCAAGTCCGAGAAAGAGGGAAAATTATTAGGTATTCCTAACTCCCGAAGTACCATAAATGCGTACTCCCTCCTCTCACATAAATAATGGGTCCCACCATGAATTTAATTAGTGGCACCCACCATTCATGTAAGAGGAGGGAGTACGCATTTATAGTATTCCGGGAGTACACAATAATTTTCCGAAAGAGAGAGAGATTCAAACCTTGGTTCGATCTCTACACAGAGAGAATTAGGTAATGCTTACAAGGCTCCTAGTAAAATGTATTTAAAAATCACTAACATTTACAAAGAAAAAAAATTAAAATTAATGAAGAAAATGCTCATGCTCTATCTGATGCATTTTCTAAAAAACAAGATCTTTTTCTTATGTTTGACTGCAATCCTGATAAATGTTGTTTGGTTCACAAAGAAAATCATTAATATTTCATGTGATTCTAATTAATTATATTAATAAAAGCTTTCATTAGCAAAAAGTAATCCCAAATGGGAAGCCATTTTCTATTATTTGGGCCTTTTAGAGTCTTTTTTTTTTTTTTTTTTTTTGAGAAAGGCCTTTTAGAGTCTTAAATGGGAAAACAAAACCCAAACTTGGACTCTATATAAAAAATAGAGAGAATAAAGAAAAAAAATTAAGTGAGAAAGTGAATGATATGAATAAAAAATTTCATTTGGAAAAATTCAACAATTGGTTAACACTAGTTAATTGTCGGTCAACCACTACTCAATGACGATCAATGGTAGGAGAGAGAGAGAGAGAGAGAGAGAGAGAGGTGTTACACTTGTAAGAGTAACTTTGACGTGGAATTTATTTGTAGTAGCCTATCAAGTATGCAATCTTAAGAAAAACATTTTCCCCCTATCAAAAAGCAATTTTTTTTTTTAATTTTTTTTTTTTATGGTGATAAGAGAAAATGTTTTCTTTGATCTACATTTTGTGCTGTATCAAACACCATGAAATATGGGGAAAAAAACGGAGCATAAGTATATTCTAATATATTTGTCTCATTGTGTTTTTTTTTTGTTTTTGTTTTTCCTTACAATAGAGAAGGGGGGGGGGGGGGGGAGGTGTTGAACTCACATTTTTTTTTTTTCTCACGAGAGAACTGGACAATACTGACATTTTTGTTTTATCCATCATTTCTCTCTAACTAGATGCAAACTCTAATGCCCAATCAAGATTGTCACTGACATGACATCCTTGCACAATAGACAAATCAAAATGTTGATGTATATTTTTCTTTTGAAAAAATGTTTGATATTTATCTCTTTCTATATCTACAGTGGTTTTTTTTTTCCCCGTGATTTCTTTGTCACACCATATGGCACTATCATGGTTCAATCATGGCGAAGATTTAATGTCCTAAAATATGCCACCACTAGAAGAAAATCGAAAATGCACACAGGAGCAAGCTTAAAAATCTTCTACAGTACTTGTTTTCTTAGGTAAGAAGAAAGATTGTTTCCTTAACCTGCTAAATTGCAGTCTTTTTTATTTTTTTATTTTTACCTTAGTATGAATGGGGAGGAGATTCTTCTTCTTCTTCTTCTTTTCTTTATTTTTTTTAAAAACTAATTTTTTTAATAAATAATTTGATGGATATAATAAGAGATGAGAAATTTCAATCATGAACATTTTCATTAGAAATACTAAGCTAGTTTAAATGAAAGATGAGCATGGCAGAGTTGATTGAAATGATTGGCCTATCTTTAACTTATTGGGTTAGATAGCATTTGAGCCCATATCACATACTCTTGTGGGACAGAGTCTTTAACTGAACCTTGACTTCCTACCCACCCAAGCTCCAAAAGTTTTAACCTCTTTTTTTTTCTTAAACGAGTGAGAGAGAGATTAGGATTCTAAACTTAGCTTAGTTTTCCTTATAAGGGAGGCCAAACAATGTTATTGAATTACGAGACTTTTAACATTTTTTAGTTAAAGAGAGGGGAGAAGAAAAAAGAATACAAATCCTCTGTACCATTTTTTTGCGTTCCACTTTATGTTCCATTAATCATAACTTGTCATGTATTTATTTAATTTTCCTTATAAAATAGTCAAAGTTTAAAATGGAAAAAAATAAACACATGACAACTTGTAGGAAAATTCTTAGGTACCTCCGAAACACGAAAAAATGGTGCTCCTTCTTCTCACATTGCCTGTAAACTCTATCATGAATTTAATAACTAGACCCCATTATGAATGTGAGAAGAGGGAGCACAATTTTTCGTGCTCTGAGAATATCTAAGAATTACTTCAATTTATAATTAGTGAAATATAAAGTTTAATGTAAAAAGCGGTAATACGTTGGTAGGTCAGTTATGAATATCTTGTTGGTCCATGGCCATTAGCCAGTTTATGAATTGAATAAATCATCTAGAGATTCAAAAATGGGCTTCCCATGTAACAATGGCCCGCATAAAAACACTAAAGTGACAAAGATTGGAATGAATTCTAAACTTTCCATGGGCTTTGTATGGCCAATTAAATGGGCTTAGTTGTGAGATTACAGAGAACAAGGCCATAGTGGACTATGAATTCATTCCAGCTTCAAATGCATATCAGAGACTATAAAAGAATAAAAATAAAGTGCTTGTAGTGGACGATGAGAAATAAATGTTTTAAGTCCCTCTATTTTATTTTCTTGCAAAACAATAGAATTATTACTTTTTTTTTTTTTGGTAAAGAGTTTCAACTTATGACATCCGTTCTTGATAATACTTCGTTATTATCAGACTAAGACATTAATTGATTTTTAGTATAGACGGAAATTGAACCTTAAATCTCTTATATCAGAGATTTTATCTGTTGATCTAACTAGAACCCATAATAGAATTATTACCCTGATTTTACAAATTCTGTATTTGATTCTATTAATTAAGTTCCTAGAATTATATTCCCTACATAAATTTTTGTATTCTATTTATCCTGGCTTAATTTCTTTAGTCACTCATTTGCAGTTTGATTGTGTGTGGCAATTACCTGTTACATGCAGATGTTGCTGGAGAATTGAGGATCATATCAAAATGGTCAAATGGTTGGATTAGGCAATCTTCTCTACTTATTTCAGTCTTTTTCATCTTTTTATCGTTTAGTTCTTTGACTTCCATTCGTTTTCAATGTAGGCTTTATCTAATCCTCACCATTAAATCCATCAAAACAACTTCATTTTAGAAAGTGAAAAATACTAAAATTAATGGTAAGATTGGATGAAACTCAACGAAAAGACTAAATTGAAACCAAATTAAATTTAAATGATTGATAGGAAAAAAAAAATGAAACTAAAAAGACAAAATCGATCAATGTTGAATAGTGAAATTTATTATTTAAAATATTTTTGGTTGTTATTATTCTTATTTTTTTTCTTCCAAATTACTGTGCAGTGAGAGCAAACCAGTCTTCTGTCTACGATTTTGCAAGCCCAATATATAGCAAAATGTTGTATAAGCAACAAATAGATTTGGTACAATTATGAGACTCCCACCAACCAAATTTATTAACTATTTCTACTCTTTCAATTCCATTGATGTTGATTGTCAAACTTATAAGATTTTATACTCAGAATTTAAATTTCAATCTCCCTCTGTATGTGGTGGTAACTGGGTGAGCACTGAATGAACAATTTTTTTTTTGTCCCATTACAAGAATTCTGCTATGGCCACCTCGACCACGGCCTCAGCCTTGCTTACCTTGTGGTGCTATGGTGTTGGAAAGAGGAAATAATGGCAACACACCCACATAAAAATAAATGATTTTATGGAAAACCAAAGCCTCCAAAACAGTTTTTATTATTATTATTATTATTATTTTTTTGGAGAAGATTTGTGTTTTTGAAACAAAATCCTTTATCTGTTCATTATTTGGTAACTATACAATTAGTCATATGAACCTACTATTTTTTCTCTGCCCCTCGCAGTTAGTCATATCAAAGTCGGAGTACAAAAGTTGTGTTCACCGATTTTCTCATCATAATGCCAATGCAAATTTTATATATGTGTATGTTTTATGATTGCAAGCTTCAAATTGAGAGAGAGAGAGAGAGAGAGAGAGAGAGAGAGAGATTTTGACAATTATTAAACCCAATTAGAAGCTTGCAATCATAAAACATACACACATATAACATACACATATATATGGGTTATATATACACATATATATGGGTTATATATATATATATATATATATATATATTTTGGGACATGTGAGAATGCAATTGAATATATAATTTATAAACCTCAATTCTTCATGATTTTAGACGTGCATGAATCATGTTTGTCTTTGAGGGGTTCTCAATTTTACTAACATTTTTCACGTTTGTTAAAGTTCCCTTGCCATGTCCTTCAAGTTGAGGGATAGACTTCTCAACACAGCCATACATAGTTGGTACAGAATAACACATAGCCATACATAGTAGGTACATAATTTCTCTACCAACCCACTCGAATCACAGCTCACTCTAGGTTCTGGGTTTTGATAGAAGATACCCCATAGCTTACTCTAGGCAAGAGAAAATTAATTATGAGAATTCTACACTATAGTCTATAGATTTAAGTAAATAGACATAATTTTCCTTCAAAAGTTCCTCTGACTTGTTACTATCAATGTAGACATTTAATCACATGACTTATTTAAAAGTCATGTTGTTAGAACAAACTTTATGTTGGGATAAGTGATTCCCTGTATTTTGAACTTTCCTAATGTAGTACTTATACATGTGACTATTTAAGAGAAGAATGAATAATAAGAGCCAAGCAGAAGAATTAGTCATCAAATTCCTTTTTCCACTAATGTTCAGGAGACCTGTCACCTCCAATTGACTGAAGTATCTTTTCTTTTAGTAATTTAAACTCGGCTCATATCACATGCAACTTGTTTAGATGAGTCATTTAAAAGAAATACACATGAATGATTATTTGAATTGTCATATAATAGGATAAATGAATCCTCTAATCTGATTTGGAGGAAACCTTTGCCATACACACACACACAATCTTTATGAATTTAGGCCTCCCTGAATTTGATTGTTTTTGAGGGATTCACCACTTTATGTCAAAAATTTCCATGGGTGTATTGCAGACTTTTAATAACTTGCCCTTCAAGATGATGCCATGATGGTTAGCTAGCTAAAGTTGTAGACACATACTACTAGAAGTAGTATTCCTTAACAACCCATTCGAAATCGACCCCAAATCTTACTCAAGGAGACCGTCAAAAAGAAAAAAACGGAAAGAAAGAAAACTAAACGTGTAGGGGTGTCGCTCTTAAAGAATGAAATAGAAAAATACTGTCACTTTTGACTCAAAAAAGAGAAAAAAGATATAAAAAACGGTCACACACACACCAAAAAAGAGAAAAAGGGTTCCAAGTTGTGAAATCAATAATTTCAGGTGAGAAAAATGGGTCATTCAATGAACTTTACTATTGTGAATGCATGGGCTAGTAGTGGAGGGAGAATAGAGTGAAGATTAGATGCCTCTAGATGAAGATGATAGGTTAGGTGCACAACAATGGCTTTTGTACAAACATAAGGGTCCCATACTATCTCTCCTTGTGTAGCAAGATTGAAAACAGTGGCCTTATTGACTTACGAAGCCCACCAATCTAACAAAAGGAATTCTTTTTTTCGGCTATAGCATGGTGAAAACGAAAACGTAATTGCTTTCCTCACTTTGGATTCTTCATTTTTCAACCTAAAATTCCCTAAGTAACCCCAGTCTCTCAACCCTCAAGGGCCCTCCATTTTGTGGGATATTTCCTACAGATCAATTCCTACCTTCACCGGCCAGCCAATGTAATTGTCTTATTTAATGTGAATGCACCACATGGTTGACCAAGATATAATTGTCGAGTAATTGTAGAATACTCAAAAAGTATAATAAATACATGTTTCCTTCTCTTGCATAATAGTAAAGCTCATTTTTTTTTATATAAGATGAGATAGTACACATTTGTTATATTTTTAGAAACTTTTATAGTGGGTTTCTTTTTTTTGAGAAAAAAGAAAAAGAAAAAGAAACCCACTATAAATTTAACCAATTATAAATTTATTTTGTAATGATATCAAAGAAGAGTTCATCCCAATCAACATCTTCTCTATTTGTTTCAAAATAGAGATAATCATTTTCATGGTTTAGATTTAATTTTGCAATTTTAATTTTCTAGCTGAGTTTATCCTCCAAACTGATTTCGAGGACAACCTATGTATACTTTTCATCACATAACCTATTTATTAAGCTATGTAAATAATTTAAATAATTTAATATGTCATGTGTATACACATATGTGATACTATAAATTGCCATGGATTGAAAGTAAACTTTATCATTCAAATTTTACTTGATATCAAAGGGTTAAAATAAGAAGATATATAGGAAGGCTAGAATGAGTGGTAGCCTTTGAGGTCCGTCGCATTTGGATGCGTTTTGACTGCAACATACTTAGGGAAGTCAACAATAGCAATTATAGGTGTAATCTTTGTCTTTCGATTTTCTCCTTATTTTTCCTAGATGTGATAATGGCATTTCTCTTTAGTGGAAAGCCGCCACAGTACCCACGAGCACTAAAAGCAAGAAGATTTGCTTATAGTTTATTATTGAATATTGATATTAGGTTTAGTAGTGGGTCACAAATATAAATTACTATATTTTGTATAATAATCTTTACCGCAAATGATGGTGCTTTGCATTTTCTATGTTTATATTGCGTATTGACTATTGATTGCTTTAATATTCGTTCTATAAGATTGTTAGTGCCCATTTGAACTAGTTTAATTGGTCCATAGCAAAACTATTGGGGGCGGGGGGGTTGCAAATATCGGAGATATCAAGAGGTTTAATATATATATATATATATATATATTATGTATTCTGATTCTAATTTATGTATTGGATATTTAGTGAGATTTACACACTTGTGAGATCTACATATTGTGAGATGTCTTATCTATACATTACAAATCGGATGCATGAGATAAATATTTTCATAATTTGATAGTTTCAGAAGAGGAGAGGGGAGAGATGTCAGTTGAGAATTAAGCTACAATGCTCTTGGCTGTTATTGATCATTAATTCAATGTTTGATTGTATTTCCATTATCAAGCTCTTTTACCCAGATTTTTTTTAAAATTTTTGTAAAAACGCAGATCCATTTAAGTGTACATTTTGTTCTGCTTGAAATATTGGACCAAGTCAAAACCCAAATAGAATATGTCCCATCGTGGACCCAATTTAGCTCATTGCCAAAGAGTTGTGCCTATTTCCAAAGAGTTGTATCTTTTGGCTTCGTACCATTTGGTTGTCTATATAAAAGGGGGTGATGGCTTGTTTATGCAACTGATAGAATTTTTCACTTATGTGTGTTATTATAAAGAACAACACACAGAAACATCTCTTCCTATTTCTCATTAATTTTATCAAAACATTTAGGTTGTGGATGATATATGTTTTGTTCTCATAACAAACAACGCCCGTTGAATCTCAACAACACAAATCTTGGGAGACTTTGATTATCAACATGTTCTATATAAAACATATGCTGCTAACTTCCCATCTAACAATTTACTAGAGGCACCGCTCAACCAATAACCCGATATTAAAAACCTAAACCATATTCTATAATAGGATGTGACCTAAACCATGTAGTGTCAACTGCACCTCATCAGTACTATAACAAATCAAACAAAAAGACTTATATTAGTCAACACAAATCAATCAGCTTTCTTTAAGTGCATCCAATTATATAAATATGTAGTAGGAAGCGACATGGAACTGTGGAAAGAGTTAAGACATGGAGGGTCATGCACAATACTCCCAGTGGATTAAGCCCCACTTTAAAAGCCTATCATATTTTTCTATACCCTTTCATCACAGAAAGGAACCTAAACAAATAGTAGTTATGCTTCTGTGACATCACCAAAACATTAAGGATGATGCAACTATAGACAAATATAAGAATACTAAAATTAAAAGTGGTGGTCTATAGCCAAGATATTTTATATGAGTATTAACTATCTATTTTGAGAAAATTTTTATGGAGAATTGAAAAAGTTATCAAAACAATTAATTACTTTTACATTTTTCCATAAAAATTCTAAAATAGTTTATTAATGTATGCTTAAGGGTAAACATACGTAAATCCCATTTTATATATATACCAGTAAAAATAAGGTACATATCATCTTTGAGACCAGCCTCTTTTTTACCCAAAATCTGAACATAAAGATACTCATTGACCCACCACGACCCCCCATAGTGACACGCTTTAGTTTAGTCTAAAGTAGTGCCTACCCTGTTATGCCATGACACTTGTACAGTCATGAAGTTCATTTTATAGCAAAAGGGTCTCATTGACACAGACAACATTAGGCATTTTTGCTGTACAAAATTGCAAATTGGGCTGAAGCCAGGCCACCCATAGGTGAGCGATGCAATGCGCTACCTTCCACTAACCGACCTCTTTTGCATGCGTGTTGACAATTTTATCTTTTCCTTTTCTTTACAAAAAATTTAAACCTCACTGCCTCTTTCCTTTTCCCTCAAATTCACAATGACTTTCTATCAGTATATATCAACAGAAAGATACTATTCTACTATTCCTTTCCACATGTAAAATATTCACTATTTCTTAGACACTACAGAGACTAGAGTATAGACAATACCTCTCTATATATAAATACCTTGTTCCCTTTGCACTACACTCATAAACCTCAACTACAAACTCTCTCTCTCTCTCTCTCTCTCTCTCTCTCTCTTTTCTCTTTTCTTGTTTCTTTGAAGCAACATGGGTAATTGCTATGCTCTTTGTAAACCCAGTACAGATGTTACAACAAAGCATGGGAGAGTTCTACAGATTGTGAAGATGGATGGAAAGATTTTACAGTTCAGTTCACCAATTCTTGTTAAGGATATGTTGGTGAATTTTTCAAGCTCAGGTATTGGTTTATCCAAGGAAGCTTCAGAGCATCTCCCACCTAATTATGAATTGAAGTTAGGCAAAGTTTACTACTTGCTTCCTTGTTTGAGTTCTGTTGGTACTACTAGTCCTGCAGAAAATATGTCTTCTTTAGCTGAAAAAGAAAAAGACAATGGTGTAAGGAGGATTAAGATTGTTATAACAAAGAAGCAGCTGCAAGAGCTATTGGCAAAGCAAGCATCAGTGGAAGATGTTCTGTCGGGGCTCGAGAGAAAAACGTGTAATAATAATTTTGATTCTAGGACAAGTACTTGGAAGCCAAAGCTTGAATCCATCTCCGAGGGAAGCGAGTAATTTTGCTGTAGTGATTAGATGATCCTAGTAATTTTGGTTGAACATGTTTTTTTATGTTGAAACTCTTGTATAAAAAAATAGGCATATTTGTATTGATATCTCTGAAGTTGTTGTGTTAGGTTCATGTTTAGTAATCAGCAAGGGACGAGTTGATAATTAACAACTACTCCTACTATACAAGTTGTTACCATGCACTTATTACTTCACTTATATGAAAACATTTAGGTAGTAAAAAAAAGAATCAAATTACAGCTTCATCCTGAAAGTGTGGTCATTAACATAACTTTTCATTTTATATGGTAAAGGAAGGTATATATGGTTATTGAAGAATGCTCATGAAGGGCATCAACTTCAGGTCAATTGGGCCCTCTCATGTCACAAATATTGTAATTTATAATGTATATGGCCGAAAGAAATGTTTAAATACACTATAGATAAGAGGATACAGAAACAAGTTGCTCAGGCTAGACTAGCTATAGAGAATGATATCATCTGGAATTTAAAACCCAAATTTTCTATAGCAATCAGACCATTTACATAAAATAATGAGAATGATGTGGCACAATTTATATAATGGACTAAAAACTTGTATGTTTCAAAAGAAAATGTTAGGGCATATGAAGAAGATGAATGGCAAGGCCTTTTGTAAGATTTAGAAGTAATCCATGCCAATCATACTGAAACAGTTGTGTTGGCCTTGGAAACCTGTGTAATCTTTTTTTTATATAAAAAAAAAAAAATCAACATCTATAGATCTGTTTGGATAGAACTTATTTTGCTGAAACTGAAAACACTGTAGCAAAATAATTTTTAAATATGTGAATAGTGCCGTGGGACCCATTTTTAATGAAAAAGTTGCTGAAAAGTGAAGTTTGTGGGTCCCGTGCACTGTTCATGGGACCCACAGAACTGATAAAAGAGGGTTGAAAAGTCAATAAACAACGGCTACTGTTCATGAACAGTAGACGTTGTCTCCCAAAAAGCGTGCGCAACAGCAGGAAAAAAGAGAGAGGCTCAAAACGTAAATGCAAGATGCGGACGTGAGATAAGTCCAATCCAAACCGCACCTATATAGTTTACCCCTCAAATGCACTAAATGGATTAAATTATACCATAATTGAGAAACAGAATACTCTGCTGAAACATTGTTAGGTATAGGTCTGAATACTCTCACACTCACAACGAACAATATTGATTAGAGGTTAGCAACTTAGCATGCACAAAATGCTTGGGGGTCTAGGGGAGAAAGGGTTCGAATTACAGTGTTAGCAATATATTGTAACTATCTCAAAAAAAAAAAAAAAACTTTAGGTTGATTCTCCCCACACACACACAACCTTCAGGGTTAATTAATTGCAGCCATCACTTTAAATTTTGGGGTTATTCTACTTACTTCAAAGCATAAAGTTTTGTAATTAACACCTTTTAACAACACCTAAATTCTAAATTAATCTACGCTAGCTACCCTAGCACCCAAAACTAATATTAAAGTTAACAAGTTAATAGATTGATCGGATGAGAGAATGCATTAAAATATCAAAATTAACATATATATACTCCCTCTTAATTTGCAATGCACACCCAGATTAACCCATTAATTTATAAATTATAAATTTTCTATGGGGAAACTTTCCTATTTAACAAGGTCTGTTGAGTTATCACTTATCAGCTATCCCTATAACCTCATGATTTCATTGTTTATAAACATTTTATTCCTTTTGATCTAAGAAGAATAAATTTAGGTAACCTGCCGCATCACTCAAAGTTTGGAATTGATTATGGCACCTTAAAGCCCCTAAAAATTATTGCTTTTGATGTGGAAATGCACACAATCCTTTTGCATTGTGCTATAACTTCCCCTTTCGCAATTAATCCACCCTACTACGTGTTCATTATCCACGTTTTTTTTTCTTTGATAATTCAATAATTATAATAACTAGTCGCAAACCCGTGTATTGCGCGTGATAATTATTTTATGGTGGTTTTATTAATTTTTTTTTACAATTTAAACTAATTTAATAAAGAGTAAGGTATTTCGTAATCATATTTTTATTTATTATAGGAACAATCATAAATGTAATATAGAAATAATCATAAATCATATATATAAATTTTGTTGTACCAAAATGAAAACAATACAATTTTTCTCAGAAATTCAAAAGGCAAGTTAACGAAAATATTCATTTTTTAATAAAAGTTATTTATAACATTTTGTGAATCATTAAAAAGAATATAAAATTTGGAAATTATTCTTTTAGGTTTAAACAAACATTCTCAAACCTTATTTTTTTCTGCCTACAATCCAAAACACCGAAAAATGTAACTAAGAAAATTAATAAAACTTAACAATGATTAATTGGACCAATTAGGAAAACAATTTGTTGTAATTTCATCCACCCAAAACATATTATGAAATAAACAATTATTAGCAAACTCTAAGAATTAAATTTCTATATATGCATTGTTATAAAATAATAATAATTAAAATAAAATAAAATTGCAAAAGCTAAAATTTTTCACCCATCCGATTATTTTCGTTTGGTTAACCTTTACTTTTCTCTAAATAAATGACATTATAGTGTACTTTTAATACAACTATTAAGAGTACTTTGCCACCACAAAGAATTAAAGAACAAACAAAAATTAGTAAAGTCTCATAGTTTAACATCTAAATTGAGCACTATAAAAAATTATGCTATGTAATAGAAGAAATATCAATTTACAACAAATACCAAATTATCCAAATCATGCTATATAATAGAATAATATTATATTTTCATATGCTATATTTAATTCTTTATAACGCAATAAGATAACATTTAACAATTAAAGAGAACAAAAAAAAAAAAAAAAAAACTAAATCGCATTAACCCAAAGTAGAGTTTTAAAGAATATAAAAAATTATCAATCTAAAGCAAATATGCAAGAAAAATAAAAAAATCCACCAAAAATTTGAGAGAGCGAGAGAAACAACCTTTTTGTTGTGAGGGAAAACTATGCATAGAATGGAAGAAATAGCAACAAATTTATAGTAAGAGGGTTTGAATAAGAAAAGATAAAAATAAAGGAAGATGAAGGGAAAGAGGAAGAATGATATTAATTTAGAGGGTAGTGGGGAGATGAAAAGGTAAGGAAGGAAGAAAGGTTGAAGAAGTAGTAGGAGATGAAAAGGTAAGGGACGGAAAAAGGTTGGAGAACTGTAAATATTAAAAAAAATAAATGTTAAAAAAAATTATAGGAAAATTGGAAAAAAAAGAAAAAAGAAAAGAAAGAGATAATGACGTGAACACTGACGTGGCTCAACTGGAGCATAGTAACAATAAATACTACGCTTCAGTTTTTAGAAATATATAAATGAGGGAGGAGGGACTCGAGTCCTAGTTATCCTTATGAATGAGAACAAAGAATGTCATTGAGATGTTATTGGCAACGAGTATATTTTTAATCAACTTAGACCTCTCACCATCCCTTCTTATCCACACAAGTTATCACATCTTATCCTAGTGGCGGCTCCAAGAATTTTTTCCGGGGTATTCCTCAACAAGCACAAATTACACAATCTAATAAAAAGAAAAATTTATATATTTACAACAACAACAATTAAAAAACACGCAAATACATAAAGTTTTACAACATAAAGCTTGTGGAGTTCAGTTGTGGTTGTTGTTAGTGTTGTTGAACAGGGATGGACGGCAATGGTTGGGGAGAGTAAGTGTGCGTTTGTTTGCACTTTTAGGAGCTCAAAAAGCCCATATTACAAAAAGCTGAAGAAAAATTGCGTTTGGTTCAGCCCAAAACGCAACTTTTTGATAAAAGTTGCGTTTTGGGCATAGGCAAAAAACGCGGTCTAAACGCGCAAAATTTATGGACCTCAGGAGGTCCATAAATCAAAACGCGCACTGCGCTTTTGAACTGTTACCGTTGGCTGATGATGAATTACGAAAATACCCATAAAATTCATCAGTTCTCTCAACGCCTGAAGCCTCACGCCCCTCATCTCATCTCTCTGCTCTCCCTTTGCACGAAGCTCCTCTCACGCCTCCCATCTCTTCTCTCTGCTCTGCCCTCTCCGTGGAGTCTCTCTGCTCTGTCTTTCTTCTTCTTCCTCTTCTTCTTCTTTCTTTTTGTCTTTCTGCGTGTTTATGGTTGTTTGGCCGTGGGTTTGGGTATCGCTATTTTTGTTTTTAGTGTTCTATCTCTTTTGGTCTCATAAATCTTGGGTTTGTGGACTTATTTGTGCTATTTGATTTCTGTAGTTTTGGATTGTGGTTTGTGTTTTGGGTAATGATTTTTCTGTGTGTTCTTTGGGTTGATTTCTCATGGGTATGGGTTGGTTATGATTTCTCTGTTCTTTGGGTTGATTTCTCATGGGTATGAGTTGTTTTGATTTCTCTGTTCTTTGGTTGATTCGAGTAATTGAGAGAGCCGGAGAGCTTCTGGAATCAAGTGGAAAAAAAAAAAAAAAAGAGAGAGAGAGAGAGAGAAGAAATTGAGAGAGCCGGAGAGCTTCTGGAATCAAGTGGAAGTAAAGGAAAAAAAGAGAGGAAAGAATGAGGAACTTCTGGAAAGTGGAAGTAAAGAAAAAGAAAAAGGAGAGGATGTGGACAATGGTATATGTGTGTGGTGGACAAAATGCAAGAGAAAAAAAAAAAAAAAAAAAAAGGAAAAGGAAACGTATGGATGAAAGAAAGGCAAAGAATTAGAAATCACAATTTAAAAATATTACCACAATATTTTCACAATATTTTTACAATAAATTTTAAGTAATTAGCTAATATTGATGAGTAAAAATATAATTTCAGTAATGGGTTCAAATTAGAACTAGTAACAACTTTTCATATAAGATCTTGTTATGATTCTTGTGAAAGTATTGCAAAAAATATTGTGGATGTAATACTTTTTGTTGAAAAATATAATTGTTCAGAATGAATAGAAAAAGAATAAATAAATATTAAAAAAGAATAAATTTGATTATAAAATAAAAATTAAAAAAGTGGATAGACAAAAGATAAATGTCACTGTTGATTGTCCAAACAGTACAAAAATTTGTATAACTTGCTGGAGATACTCTTATATATACATTATCCTTTTTGGTAATTTATCCCTCAAACTGCCACTTTTATAAGTGCTACCCAAACACTCAACTTTTTCAAAAAGCACTTTTTAACAGCTTTTATTAAACACTCAGCTTTTTGAAAATGCACTTTTTCATTATACACTTTTTGAAAACTCCACTTTTTCATTATGCACTTTTACAAAAAGTTGAACCAAACTCACCCTAAGTGAGTTTCTTATTTCCTTTTAGCCTTTAGGTTTGATTTAGTTTTAGTTTAAATTGTTTAATGACTTGTGAATCCGCGAGGCACTAAGGCAATGAGGATTTTTTTTTTTTTTAATAATTGTTAAATTAAAAATGTAATCGTGTTAGTGTTGGAGTAGTAATAGTCTAAGTATGAGATGAGATTGATCTTGTACTGGGTTTTTCTATTGGCATTTGGTTTGGGCCTTATTAGTGGTTTTATTATAAATTTTTTTTTCCTAGATTTTTGTTCAAGTTTTTTATTTTTATTATTTTTTTTTTTGGGTTTTTTCCATGGTTTTGTAAACCAGTATAGTAAAAGAATCGAAAAAGGGACTGGTTACTGGTTTTTTGGTCAAACCGAGATCCGATTGATGGTCGAAACGGTGACGTCATAAATAATATAATTAATAAAATTTAAAATTATATAAATAAAAATATAATAAGTTTATTACTAATAATATGATAGCAAAATGTAAAAACATAATATTTAGTGACACTTTTCATGTAAATTTAATCAAATTTCCTTAGAATGGACAATCACATATTTAATTATAATCATAAAAATAAAAAGTTTATTATATATATATATATATATAATGAATTAATTGATGTTATATAAAAATTAAGTAACTTTTTAAGTTTATTCACTTAATTAACTAAAACTACTATTTTTTTCTAATCAAAATTATTGGAAAAAGAAAAAAGAAAAGTAGTTGTACAATGAAAAAAGCTAAATTTACGTGACTTTGACCAATTAGTTGTATAATATATATTATAATATTTTTGAGGAAAAGTAGTCATACAATAACAGTATGTCAGGTAAAGCAAAAACTAAAAGTAAAGTCGTAGTATAGGCTTAAAAGAATATAAAAGCATGTGGTTTTTTTTACTTGAAAGACCCTAATATATTGTTAAGTTGCTCAAATTATGGACCAAAATTTAATTTTATTAGCATAAAAAAAATTCAGGGTATTCCAATTTTTTTTTTAAAAGGTAGATAAATATTGTGGGTACCTAAGGCATGCTTGCAACGTCCTCGGCATGCTTGGTAACGTCCTTGGCCGACCTCGGCATGCTTTGCAACGTCCTCGGCATGCTTTGCAACGTCCTCGACATGCTTTGGCATGTCCTTGGCATGCTTGGCAACGTCCTTGGCCGACCTTGGCATGCTTTGCAACGTCCTTAGCGTTCCACATCGAAGGAAACCCCCCTACTTTCTGCCTTATAAGCTGTGAAGCAAAGGGAGTAGTGTACCACCAAGCAGCCTTACAGCTACTGGTTGACGGTTTTAGGAGGTGCTGGATGGGACAGGAAGAAGTCCCCCAAATCTAACCTACACGTGTGTAGTAAGGATGACACCAAGATTACAAATATATAACCCGGAAGAATACACAAGAAAAAAAAAAAAAAAGGAGGGAGAACTGTACAATTTCTGTCTTGAAAAGAACCATATGAAATAGGCAATTTAGTTTGGCTCCGAGGATAAAAAATCTGATAATCTTATTTTGTATCGAACCATCTTGAATAGTTAAGTCCAATCGATTATCTGTGAGGATAAATCTAGTTCTTCTACCCACGCTCTACAAATTTATTATTTGGACCGTTAGCGTTTGAGCTCAATCCAGTTTTGGGACCAACACATTTTCAGTCCTTACAAATATAAAATTTTAAATTATTATGTATAATTTTTTTTTTAAGTTAGGGTGGTCCTGGGACCACCCTGGCCATAAGGTGGCGCGCCCCTGTCTTATCCTCATAACATGGACAATTAAGTTGATAGTTCGGTGGTTTTAGTCTTGATCTAGGCTTCTCCACTAAAGTCACAATTGATTGTTAAAAATTAACTTTGATGATTGCTTCGAAAGCAACCTTTTGGGGTAGGGGGTCTTATCTGTGACCAAGATTCCAAGCCACTTCTAAGTCACTGGTTAGGTGGTTTTAGTCTTGATTTAGGTTTTTCCTCTTAACTTGTGTTGCCGACTGCGATGGAAGGGCTAAAACAAGGAAGTGACCCAAGACAACGACTTTCAATGTGTTAATACTTGATGTAGATTGCACATTCATATTGAGATTAAATTCAATAAGGACTTGGTGTAAAAGTCCAAGATTTCATTTACACTTTCAAATGATAATGTACCATGCACATGGTCTGAAAAACCCTTCGATGTTCAAGCCAAATCTTCAAGTTCGATATTTTCTCGAAACAAAGGAGGCTTCCTTTTCCTCTAGGCTTGCAACAATGCAAAGTTTAATGTTTGCTTATTACACTTTACCAATCACAACTAAAACCAACGCATCATCTTAATCCTAGCTAGCCACGAAACAAACAAAACCAAATGGTCCAAACTCCAAACCAATATAGTTTATAGTTTATACACACACCCGCCCACATTGCCTTTCATTCAGTCAGTCCAAAATTTCTCTCTTCAAAGTCTCAAGGGGAAAGTATCATTTGATTAAAGAAAACACCAAACCTTGAAGAAGATTCTTCCAGGACCACCATGCCCACAACATTGCCTAATGCTTTCTCGGCTCGGCTATTGGACACCAACTCCAGTATTTTAATGGAGACCAAACCTGAAATATTACTCCAATTTTTAATCAGTATCAAAATATTTCATTCTTATTCTAACCAAGTCATAACGTCTTTACTAGGTCACCCCAAGATATGTATCCAATATACACTCATGTTATGTACTAATTAATAATAGGCTGAACATTTCAGGGCGAATACAATATTACCTAAAATAGAATAAAAAGCTTATGATTTTTTTTTTTTAAAATGTAGGATTGGTCAAAGTAGGATTTAAAAAAGCTTATTATTAAAAAAAAAAAATAGTCTGAGGACTATTACTCTATTCACAACAATTATAATAAAAAAAGAAAAAAGAAAAAAAAAACACCCCACGAAATCTTCTTTATTTTTATACGAGTACAATAATCTCATATATGTTCTGCTTTCACTGAATTTGCACGTCAATGACCTTGCGTTCTGCCTTGGTCTTAGGAATGGAAATGTAAAGAACACCATTCTTCAGCTCAGCCTTGATCTTATCCTTCTCCAAGTTATCAGGAAGCTGCATACGTGTGTCATAAGAATTGAAGCTTCTCCAAGACCAAGAGTCATTATCTTTACCTTCCTTCTTGTGCTCTCCTTTTATAACAAGCACATCGTCCTCGATTGACACCTTAACATCCTCCTTATCAAGTCCAGGCATGTCAAACCTCATCTTAAACTCGTTCTCCTCCTCTACCACGTCCCAATTGGCACGGGCTTGCCAATCCCATGCTGACCGGTGTGCTCCAGGGAATGTGGTGGTCTGATCAAAGAGACGGTCCATTGTGTCTAGCATTGGCCGCAATGCCCTAATTGGGGAGAACGGATCCCAGAGACCTGTGTAACAATTGCATGCAACATGTTTAATTCTTTGGATCATATATTTTAGAACATTTGAATTTAAATTTTAAAGCTAGCTCTCCAAATAATTGGATGAGAGAGATGTTACAAAATTTGCTACTTGAGCTTGGGAACATACTAAAGAACATACTTGAGTATTAAGTTTTCTTTACAATCCCTTGTATAATTTCCCTCTTTACATTTCTTGATACTGACCAGCTACCCTACACAATGATAGTATATCACTTTTTTAAGACATAGGAGACACAAAATCTGAAAAAGTAGCCCACCCACTAAAATTAAATTATAAAGTACAACCTGATGCTGTGTCTTTAGTTTCCAATGTAATAATATAATTGGTATGTCACAATCATCAAACCAGCCTTAATTTGTTTGCCGTGATTTTGTTTTTTGCTTTATCTTTTCTCTTCAGATTCAGATCCTATCCTAATCTCTTTTATGTGATTCTTTCTAGTTCATGTAATCTGAAGAAGCAGAACTCTTCCTATGTATAACTAATTTACCTGTATTTTTGGTTCTCATAAGTCATAACTAATTAACCTGGAACAAAGAAAACGACTTAAGCAAAGTGTAAATTTCCATGCTCTTGGCATATTCTTTATTCAACCAAGTAAAAACAAAAGTTCCCAAGTTCTTAACTGAAAAGAATGAACAGGAAAAAAGAAGCAAATTTCATGGAGATGTCTCTCTACTCCTTAGTCTTTAATTATGACCTAAGTCATTTCATGTTCCCAAGTGATGCTTTTGTGAATACCAAACAAGTATGTGTTTTAATTAACTTTTTGCTTAATATTCCGTTTGTTGAAAAATATTTTTTCGGGAAAAATATTTTCAACATTTTTCAGTATTTGTTTTGTTGTAAAATCTTTATAAAACCTAAATTTTTTTTCATGAAAAAAAAAAAAAGTGTAAAACTTGTAAAATGCTTGACCAAAAAATATTAGGTAAATCATTTTACGACTTACACAAACCCCTCTTCCAGCTTGGGCTCGCATGAACCCCCTCCCTCAACCCTCATTTTTTCTTTCTCACACACAGGAATCAACAATGCAGTGTCAGATGCAAGCAATGGTAATCGGCGTTGAGAGGTGGCAATTTGTGACAGGGTTTTGCCAATTCATGACTGCGGTTGAGCTAACAGTGGTTGTGTGCACCAATTGTGTTGTTTTGTGGGTGGATGCAGTTAGCTTTGAGCAAACTATGTCGTTTTGTAGGTGGACCTGGTCGAGGTTGCACCAATCTAGTGGGTTGTTATGTGCAAACTCTTTAAAACACATTTTTGGAGTATTTTCAAGAATGCAGCGAAAAACAAGAAAAGAAAACCATTTCAACTAAAAAACATTTTACATTGAAATAAATCTGAGTTCTGACTATTCCATTCTTTACCTATGAAACATCCCAAAAATCCTGTGAATCAATTGTGGTGGATAGAACTTGGATTCTTCAGGGTTTACGACATATACCCTTCAAATATATTGAATTTTTTCACCTCCTAGGTGTTCCCAAAGGTACGGTAATATGTTTTAAGTTGACAAAAATATAATTGCATGACAAAGTGTAAGGAAAAAATTATTATACAAAACAAATAAGCTTAAAAACTAAAACAAAAAGGAAAAAAAAGAGTTAATTCAAATACTTATTTTGCACAACCGAAATAAACCCTATTGTTACTTTTTTTTTTTTTTTTTTGGGTTTCTTGTCTCAGCCCCTAATTAACAGGTATTGTCCGCTTTGACTTTTTGCCTCACAAATTTGTTCAATCCCACATCAGAGAGAGACGCCCTCCCACCCTTGCCTTATAAGCCTTTGGCCAAAGGAAGGGTGTACCCATTCAAGTGTGCACTCCTGAATGGGTACACCCTTCCTTTGACCAAAAGCTTATAAGGCACACCTGAATGGGTACACCCTTCCTTTGGTCAAAGGCTTATAAGGCAGGGGTGGGACGGCGTCTCTCCTCGATGTAGGATTGAGCAAATCCGTGAGGCAAAAAGCCAAAGCGAACAATACCTGCTAATTGGGTGTTGAAACAAGAAACCCTCCCACGTTAAAAGGCTCTATTCTAAACTAGTCTAAGTGTCCATGTGTATAAACCCTACAAGTACTTATATTTGTTGAGTGACCACTGCACCAAAGATATGCGATGATATTGTTACTTTACTTAGCAATGGTTGTGTTATTATCATAATCATCATCATTAATTATTATTAATGTATAAGCTCGTGCATATGTACAAATATAATTAAAAATAATCACAATTACACATACATATGAATTCAAATTATACATAATATAAGAGTTACAACTTACACGTTTTTTAAGTCATAGATTTTAAAAATATGTAATGGTTTCTTGTTTTTATATAAATATATATATATATATATATATATATATATATATATATATATATATAATTTAGAATATAATTAAATTTGGACTCTCTTTTTTTTTGTCAAATAATTTACTTTTCACAAAAATTAAAAAATTAAATGAAATATGTGGTGTAAAATTAAATTTCAATTAAAATTTAATTGATTTAAACTCTTCAATTTTTATGCTCAATAATTCATTTGACACCAAAAAAAAAAAAAAAAAAAAAAGAAAAAAAAGAAGAAGAAAGATTGGATTCCAATTGAAATCTAATTTAAAATCTAATTCACTTTAATTATATATATATATATATATATAGATTGTTGTTGTTAAACCGGCAAGGTGCTAGGGGGGTAGAATACATGTTATTTACAATCGGTGCTTCTGTGTTATTGATCAGCAAACTAATTGTTATACTTGAAAGGTTTAATCAAGGATCATAGTCACTCACGTTGAGAACATAACAAATTGACTAAGATTTATATATCATCAGAAAAATTCCAATTACTTTCACTTTTATCAAGTTTATTTACTTTTTCCTCCTTTTCCTTGTAAGGCAGCTTGATCAAATTGTGACTCAGTGTCTGTATCTATCAGAACCCACTAGAATTCACCAGTTTCTGAGTTGGAAAGAGATGGACCCAACATAAAACAAGCAAAATAAATGTGTCAATTTACCAAAGCTAAAAACAAGTGTAGTCAAAAAGAAAGGCTCACCAAGGTTTGAAATATCCACCACCCGTCTAGGCCTCCTCTCCACTGAGGTCCCTTGGTTTCCCTCACTGACATGAACATCCACAGACTGAGACGTGTCCTTATTTTCTTCACCAGCCGCAGTCTGAGCTCTCACCATTGACAGCCTTGACCCCCTTTTGCTACCAAAATTCCTTGGTATTGGAAAGGCAACATAGCAACAAGGCACAGTACTGTTGGCTTTAATTGAAGGCATGGCTTTGTGTGATGATGATAGCATAGGTGAACATGACCAAGATAGTGTTGAAGCCATAGTGTTTCTTTCTCTAAAGTGAGACTGTGTACAAGAAGAAATGCAAAGTATACAATTGAAGTTCTGGCTTTGTGAAGAGGTATATTCGTTTTTGCTTAGGAAACAGGTGGGATTTGAAATATTATTATATAGGCAAAACAAAAACTAGGGGATAAGTTTGTAGAGGGGTCTTGAATGTTTGAGAATGTGAAATAGTTTCTAGACTAATGCATTATTGTCACCACCCAAAAAGGTAAATGTACATTACATTGACGTTTTTCTGTATGAGTCTCTCAATCTTTCGGGAAAGCTCTATGGTTGTAAAATTACTAATATGGACTTGTCCACCAGAATATTATATAGGATATTGTTTATTGCATACAGTGTTCACAAATATATGATATTCAAATACACTAAAAATCGTAACTTTTAAGAATGTGTTTGTTTGGAAAAGAAAATAAAAATGAAAACTTTTTAAAAATGTGTTTGATTGGGTCAGGAGGGAAGAAAATATATAGTGGGGAGGAAAGAAAATATATAGTGGGACCTAGGTATTTTCTTCCGTGACCCACTAAAAGGTTTTCTCTCCAAAATGGAGAGAAAAATGAAGAGAGAAATTGGGTATCACATTTGGACAAAAATACCCATGTACAATTGCACCTTCACCCACTTTGCTTTTCTTCACACTTTTTTTTTTTACTCTTGATTTACTGGGCAGGCGTTGCCTGCCTCCCTCTTTCTTTTTCTTTTTTTCTTTTTTCTTTTCTTTTTTCTTTTAATTTATTGGGCTAGTATTCTTTTTCTTTTTTTCTTTTTTTTTTCTTTCTTTTGTGTTTTTTATTTTTTGTTTAGATGTGATTTTTTTTTTATGGACATGATTTTTATTTTTTAATAAATTTACGTGATTGATTTTTTTTGGTTGTTTATCACTTTTTGGGTTTTAATTGGACATCATTTTTTTAAATGGTATATGCGTAAATTTATATAAACTCACTTTTTTCATCCCTCCATTTTTCCACTCCCAACCAAACAAAAAGGAAGAAAATTAAAATTTTTTCTATCCTCCTACTTTTCCATTCTCTCACCATTTTCTATCCTCTCACTTTTCTAGCTACCCCTCCAATCAAACGGACATGTCCGTTTGGCACCACTTATTTTTGTCAACTTATTTTATTATTCAGCTTATTTTTGTTACTATTTATGAGCCCCATTACACTTTTTGGCACTATTCATGGATCTTGCTGGACTATTTCAACTAATTTTTACTTTTATCTATAGTACTTTCAACAAAAAAATTTCAATTTCAGCAAAATAAGCAGATTCCAAACAAGAGAAAAAAAAATAGTAATGTTTTTAGTAAATTTTGGCAATTTTTCCTACAGACTTGATTTGGATCCAATGATCAGGGCCCATGCTGCCCTTTTTAAACAAGGTCAAAACGTAATTTACACACTATTTTGGGTTGTTTTAAAACTGGTCGATTATTCTTCAAATTTAAAGTTTATTGTATTGAGTATTGTAAGGACCAAATTTGAGTTCCCAACCCACCATGTGGATGGACTTAGGCCCAAAAAGCCCAAAAACAATGAATTTGTAGATGGTGGGTTGGAAAATTGGGCTTTAGTTAATCAAACGAACACTGGGAAGAATTCATATGATAAGAGAATGAAAAGAAAAAGGGTTGTATTGAAAAAATCGTCCTCGGCAAAGTCCAAGGAGGTCTGTTCTTTTATATTACTCACAAGTCCGATTACAAGTTTGATTCTGTAATGCTATCTTGTTTTTCTCTTTTCTTTTCTCTTTTTTGATCCCCCAATCTCGTTTCCTCCTTCTTCTTTTATACTCTCCCTCATTTTCATCCCCACCTTCCACCTATATGCTAGATGATTAGTGCTGATACTTATCCCATTAGCACTTCCCATAAGTCCTCATGTAGTGGCTGTAAGGCTGAAATACACTGTTCAGGTATCACTTCTACATTAATGCGGCCAGGGAGTTAGCTGCAGTGCATTTAATGCGGAGGTAATGGCTTTCTCCCAGATATTTTTGGGGCTCTTCCTTATCTGATATCTCTGCAATGCTTGTCTGCCCCAACTGAATTTCTGGGGTTGTCATCCTTGCTGTCAAACCATCTTCCAGGACCTCGACCCAATTTGGCCGAGGACGTTTTCATCCTCGGCACACTCTCCGGAGCTATTATGACCAAAACCCCACCTTTTACTTATCAGCGCAGTCTCCTCTGACGAAGACTTCTCCTCCTCGGGCAGATCCTTGTTCTCGGCTTAGGCCATAGGTCCAATATATGGATAAATAATGAACTTTTGGGCCCAAGGACCCTACAAGTATTATAATGATATCAATATAATATTAATATTCTTCTAAAAAAAAAATAGTAGGGTCATGTTAACAAATGTCCTTAAATCAATTGTTAATAAACTATAATAAGAATTATGATTTATTTTTTAATAAACCATAAATTTTTTGAAACCGACAAAAAAATCAACCACATGTTTTTCCGTTTGGCTGCCAAAATAATGAATATTATCCACCCAAAAAAATAATAATAATGAATCATAGATGATTCATCTCTACCTTTGTTTCTCCAACACCCCCCCCCCCCCCAAAAAAAAAAAAAAAAAACTCTACCTTTAAGTACATAGTTACCAAATTAATCCAAACAAATGAATCCACATTTTAGAATTTTCATGTATATCTATACGCCTTTTATAACAAAAACAATATTGTAAGGACACTTTTTGCAGCCCAAGCCCAAGATGTAAGGGATCTTGGCCCAATGAACCCAGTACAATAAATTTGTAGAGAGTGGGCCAAAAAACTAGGCCCTAATGAATTTGACAACGGTTAGTATGGATTTAAAAGATGATTGTAGGGGCCTTTTTTGGTAGGATTGGGCTGCCTCCTGCGGTAATGGGCTGGGCTGCCTCCTGCGATGATAGGCCCTAGTATTTCTGAGTAAGGGAGCTGGGACCGGTCCAATTGTAACTCAACTTGGGCCGGTTTGTGCACAAACTTATGCCGTGTCTGCCAGGAGCAAATTTACGACAAGCAGAACTGTAGCAGACAAGTTATGACAGGCTAAACTGTTGTAGACAAGTTATGGCAGGCTGAACTGTTGCAGACAAGTTATGGCAGGTTGAACTGTTGCAGACAAGTTATGGCAGGCAGATATAATAATAACTAAAACAGAGCACTTTGACTTATTTAAATAAACGACTAGGTATTCCCTGCTACTAAAGCATGATTACAATCACAATGACATCAATCACAGAGAAAAAATGAAGAGAATAATACTGGCTAATTTAAATGGGCATAAATTAAGTTTTTAAACTGTCTGCCGCAGTAAGGCCAAAGAGGAAAGAACGCCTCTTCTCAACGCAAATAACCTCCCAGGAAAAGGATCCTGCCGTGGGGATTAATAGCTTTGAGGGAGTCGGACCTGAATGGTTGCTGTCCAAAAGAAAGATGGTCCTTGTTTACGTTTTCTGAAGAAGATAAGATTTGAAGGGGGAGAGAGAGAAACTGATCTATGGGTGCATGCCCCCTTTGAAATAACTCCCGTTTTTCTTAGTTTTCCTTTCTTTTCTTTCTATTTTCTTTCTTATCTTTTTTTCTTTTCTCTCTTGCTCTGTTTCTTCCTTTCACTCCGAAAATGTGCTCTGTTTTTCGATCCTCTTTACAGGGCACGGCAAGGGCCTTTTTATAGCGCCTGCCGTGGCTAGTGTTTTACGGTCTTGCCCCTTAACCGCCTTTGTCTGGTCTGGGTGTACTTGCCGACCACACTGTGCGACACCCACCCTCGCCAGACAGAGGCGGACTTGTTTTATTCCTCTGTGTGTCGTAGCATTTCTTCCTGCCACGATATTAATGCCTTCTCTCTCCACTCTCAGAGCATGCACCCAACGGTTCCCTCTCAAATTGCCTCTTTTGGGTGGTCTATCATCCCAGTAGGACGTACCTCCCAAAAGAAGCTTGGGCAGGAGCCGTGAATAGATCTTTTCCCCTCTCCCCACCACCAAACCACACCCCCCTTTACCTCTTACCTCTGGTCCATGGCCCCACCATGTCCTATATTGGCTGGGTACAGGCTGGTGGCGCCTGGGCCTTGCGCGTGCTTCCCTTTCAAATTTGCCCAAGAGTCTACCTGCTGCTCATGTGTCTGCTGCAACCTGGAGACTCTCCGTCTGCGTTTCCTGGCCTTTCATGCGGGCTTTCTTTTGGTTTTTCGCTCCATTCAAGAGCTGGGCCTCGTATGATAATGGGCTTTACATTTCTTTGGCCCACTTTTGGTTTTCTTCACTGCTTGCCACGTTGAATTGTTATTCCTGCCGTAATGACTTAATCCTACTGGACCCCTTTTTGGGCCAGCCGTTTATCCCTTTTCTCAGTGGCCTGTCACGGGCACTGTTTTGCTTTTACTCATGGGCTCCTATGTCCCTTTGGGCTTCCCTTTGGGCATCCATGGCCCGATTGCTTTCTTTGGGCTTCCTCGGCCTGTTTGCTAATTCCACACTCCCATGGGCTTTTTACTAACTTCATTGGGCTTCCCCGGCCCAATAACCTTGTCCTTATCTTTGGGATTCATGAGCCTGCCATAAACCCCTTACTCTCTTAGTTTACACTGCCTTGGGCCTGCGGCGACCCTTTCTCACTTTTCTAACTCATACTCTGCCCATGGGATGCTATTTCTTTCTTTCCTGACTTCTTTGAGCCCGCTTGCCTTTTCAAGACCCATTTATATATTTGTTAGGCCAGTGACCCGTTATTCCTGCCGCTTGGGCCTAATGGGCTTTTTTGCTTTTTATCTTGTCAATTCTTTGCGACCCTCATCATTGGGCTCTTCCGTCTGCTGGGCTTCCACAAATGGCCCTCAACAATGATCAAGCAAGAACAAGGAAAATAGAACTGAATGAATTCACTGTCTGAGGAGGTATTTTATCATACAAATCAATAACAATTGGATACAAGTATAATTTTGATTGCTACAGTATTCTTTCTCTATTTTTTCGATCCTACACTTGATCCTACACTTGTTAATCATTTGAGCCTTCACTTGAGGACCTATCCCATCGGACACCCTCTTTGACTTTCTGTGAATTGTGGTTGTCAAGGCAACACTGTTTAGAGGTCTTCTCCACATAAATGAGCCAGGAAAGTAGCTGCAGTGCATTCAATACGGTGGTAGCAACTTTTTCTTAGATATTTTGGATTCCCCTCCTTCTCATATGTTCATGATGCACGTCTCTATCACTAGAGTTTCATGGAAGGTCATTCTGATCATTGGAAGACATATTTGAGCTGTACTTATCGTATCCGAGGAGATATTCCTTCTCGGATAACCTTTCTATTTGCATCTTGCTCATTAAATCCTGAGCCTGAACCGTTCTTCACCATTTGTTTCTCCTCAGACCACCCACGCTTTCGAATAAGGCCCCAGGCCTAATATATAATTTGGGCACTTAATCCTACAACTATTATTATAATACAAATTACACATTCTAAATTTAGTTATTTTTATTTTGGTATTCGATTTTTGAAAAAAAAAAAATTGTCCATATTTGAGACTATTTCAATATCATCAATTTGTCCCTTTTTGTTAGTGTTGTGGTTCACGTGTATATTAAATGATATTTTAATATAAGAAAATTCATATAACAATAATATATTAATTAATTATATTTTGTTTATGTATTAAGGATTTTTTTTTGGTTGCAAAAATAAGCTATTTTCAACTAGATAGGAGGCAAGCTATGGACTGTGCAAGAAGGTAGCAACGGGCTGTGTTGTCTCATAGTGCTTGTGTAGTACATGAGTTAGATTTGAGGCAGTGAGTTGGGTGCTTTGCAATGTACTTTTTTGTTTTTTGAAATTTGGGGGGCTTTCATTTTTTTAATGGAGGGCCGTGATACCTTCTTATAAAGTTTCGGGACACGGGGCCCTTAGGTTTAAGACTAGAGTCATTTGTGAAAAGTTTTGTAACTTATTAATATTATCTAGTTCTTCTATGTTATGTAGAACTTGAATTCAAATCCTTTCATCTTATTAAACCAAAAAAAAAAATTATAAAATTAAAAATCTCATTAATATTATCTAATTCATCTATATATTAGGTAAAACTTGGGTTAAAAAAGAAAAAAAAGAAAGTATTTCCAGTCCCCTATATGTGAATAAGCTAAATTAGGCAGTATGCAGTATAGTGTCCAGACTCAAGAGGACCAAGGAGCACCAAATGCACTGACGACTCAGAAGATAAAACCAAAAACCATTAAATGTGAAGCAGCATCCAATGTAGCCATAAATATGGTTGTAGTTTGCCTACGATGTACTCTATAGAGTAACTATTTACTACACTTGACGGTCTAAGGTCAAAGTTGCAGGACCATAATGTTAAAATGATGTGCTAAGATTTTGGACACTTGAACCGTTTTCCTTTATTTGCATTTAACAGAAGTAGAAGTTGTAGCTTTAGTTTGGTTGTCTTTAATATGTAACTACATAACTGATTTCTCCATCACAGAGCACTCATACGAAAATAGTCAGTATGTTTTAAAGGTTGGGAAAAAATATCATAAAATGTGTATACCAGATAGTAGCAATTCAGCTATGTTAATATATTTGGCACCTCTCAAGCATCTTAGTCAGTACTCAGTATGTTTTTTTTACATGAGTAAAGTTTGAAATTGAGCTTGATTGACAGCTTGAGCTCAAACTACTTGATTAAGATTTCAAGCATTATAAGTGAGCTCAAGACAAGCTCGGACCAAGCTTGAACACCATGTTAATCTTTTAGTTTTATCATTTAATACTTGGTTCGCTAGATTACAAGCTTACAGTCTGAGATGCCTATGTAAATAAAGTATAAGATGTAAAGAGTATCAATAATGAGTTATTGCAATTAAAGTTGTTTGAAAGACTATAGGACCACTTAAGCAAATGTACAACAATTTTCATTTAATTTTCTTTAAACTTCTCTTTATGCGCCGAAATTGATGTGTATGTGTGTGTTTTTGAGATAGTTTGATTTCATTTTTTTAAAATATAATTTAATAGATATTAAATGCAGCTAACTAATCAAGCACTTGTTCACAAAAGCCCAAAAAGAAAGACCAAAAAAAAAAAGAGAGTAAGAGAATCCAACACTAGTTTTGACTGGTTTACCAAATCAAAAAGCTGCATCTTTCAACAATTAATAAGATGCTATCTAGAATCATAAGTTGGTGTAAGGCTTTCTCAAGTTCAAATTCCTTTCAAGTTTGACAGTCCAATACCAACATGTCACCTCTCAAGAACACCTCCCAAATTGCCTTGGATACTGATAAAATAACCCTGAGAGCTCTTACATGTTCCTCTACCATAGGAGGATCCCAAAAAACAAGCATTTATCCTTATCTCTTTCCCAAAAATCCAAATCCCAAAAGAACACTATAATCTATTGTAATAGTTGTAATCCTCTCTAAGCGTGAATCTATGATAGTTACATACTTTTTTTTTTTTACAGAAACGTGAAAAAAAGCAAAAGCTTCACCCTTCCCTCTAGCCCTTTTCTCAGCTTTCATCAGTCTCGAGGTTACTCACTCTTCCATGTTGTCTTCAACTGCCTGACATAAAAACTATCACAAAGTATTTACCACGCCACAAAAAAACACTCATATTTTTTTATCATATATTATAGTGTACTGCAAATATTGACGTTACATTATTATATGATGCAGTGTTTGTTCCCACATGCATGGGTTAGTAGCAACACCAACTTGGAGACTACATAGTTTGTTGTTTTCCTCTCATTCATATCCATGTGCCTTCTGCATTTAAAGTTACCAGCTACTCAAATACTGAAGTTCCTAGCTATAAAGCAAAGAAAAGCACCAGTTAGAGTTTACTGTACTGTATATTTTTCATGGGGAAAATTGGGGGAAGCTCGTGGCTGACTGCTGTTAAAAGGGCTTTTAGGTCTCCTAGTAAGGAGAATGGGAAGAGAAGCAGTAGAAGGAGAGAAGAAAATGAACAAGAAGAAGAAGAAAAGGTACAAAATTTCAATTTCCTATGCTTTGTTCATTACCACACAAATTAGTCCTCGAGAAACATATTGCATTGAAAGTTTGAAACTTTACTTCAAAAGATGTACCCCCTTAACGCATTTCCACTTGAAACAACCATAGTGAAAGAGATTTGTTTTCTTTTCTTTTTTTTGAATTCTGCAATGTGCATGTAAAAATATGTTGATGACCAAAGATGAAATTTTTGTTTGTGTGTTTTGTGCAGAAGAGAGGGAAACGAAGATGGATTTTCAGGAAGCCTTCGAATCAGGAAACAATTACAGAACACTGCCAAGCAAGGACAGTAACCACCACCACAGCTAATATCACTCCAACCACTAGTGCTGTGACTATAGCAACCAATCCTGTTTCTGAGACTGCAGATGGTGAGCAAAGACATGCCATTGCAGTAGCCATAGCAACTGCTGCTGCTGCTCAAGCTGCAGTAGCAACAGCACAGGCAGCTGTAGAGGTTGTTCGGCTCACTAGGCCTTCCATATTTGTGAGAGAACACTATGCTGCCGTTTCCATTCAGACTGCCTTCAGAGGATACCTGGTAATGAAACAAGAAGTTTATTTCTTATTTTCTAGAATATATACTTCTATAGACAAAGTAACGTGGTTGACGACTGATAAATTACCAATTGCCGCAAAAGTTTAAATTTTTCGGAAATGATGAACTTAATCATTTAACTATAATTTTAACAACACTTAACGGTTATGGTTATGAAGGCAAGGAGAGCTCTTCGGGCACTTAAGGGGCTGGTAAAGCTGCAGGCTTTGGTAAGAGGCCACAATGTTCGTAAGAGAGCAAATATGACACTTAGGTGCATGCAAGCTATGGTTAGAGCCCAAGCTCGGGTATGTGACCAACGTAAGAAGAAGCTTTCAAACGAAGGGAGCATAGATTCTGCAATTAGCGAACCAAATAGCTTATGGGAATCACATTTTGCTGAAAGGAAATCCATGGTACTGTGAAATTATCTTCAGATTTCTTAGATATATACTGAGCTTTAGCTAGTTCTGCATAATTATGTTTTAATTCGGTTGTTAAAGTTTTCTATGCAGTCTAGAGATGAAAGTAGCACTGCTGATGATTGGACCCATTGGGATGACAACCCCCAAACAATAGCGGAGATTCAAGTAATGTTACAGAAAGCAAAGGATGCTGCTTTGAAACGTGAAAAGGCCTTGGCTAATGCATTCTCTCACCAGGTTTTGCCTCTTCCTCTAAAGTCGCTACTAATTTTCTTACAATCTTTCAAACTGATGTCTGATGTGACAATGAATGTTATTAGCGCTAAAAATTTTTATATAATTGATGACATGTTAGTTTGTTAGACTTCTGTCTTATATTCATATTCAGAATATTATTTATTGCACTAGTGCACTTCTTAGCTCTCTGTTACAATTTTGTTCATGATTCCATCAAAGATGTGGAGAACTGGTAGAGAGCCAATTGCAAGTGAGGAAGAGCCAGAAGAGATGCCCAAATGGCTTGATCAGTGGACAACAAGGAAGCAATGGGAGAGCAGAGGCAGAGTTTCATGTGATCAAAGAGAACCCATAAAAACTGTGGAAATTGACACCTATAGACCTTACTCCTACTCTGCTCCCAATTCACAAAGACCACCACATCAACATCGCTGCTACCAAATCCAACCACAGAGACACAGTTCATTTTCTGTGGCCTCTCCTGTTCATAGAGCCCACACAAATCTCACCTTCCATTCACCAATCACACCATCCCCGTCCAAAACAAGGCATCTTCATGTGCATTCAGCTAGTCCTCGATGCTTAAGGGAACAAAGGAATAATCATCCAATGCCTCAGGTTCCAAGCTTAGGCTCCACTTACAACCATGCAATGCCTAACTACATGACTGCTACAGAATCTGCTAAGGCTCGGTTTCGATCACAAAGTGCACCAAAGCAGAGGCCTTCAACCCCAGAAAGAGAAAAGACAGGATCATCAGTGAAAAAACGCTTGACATTCCCAATTCCTGACCCATGTAGCGGTCTTGGAAATGCTGGTGGTGGTTTTGATTTTAACTCGAGGAGTCCATGCTATAAGAACATTGATGGAGGCAATTTTGGGATGGAACAAAGGTCAAACATGTCATCTTGTTGCACAGACAGCTTTGGTGATGAAATATCTCCACCTTCAACCAATGATCTTAGGAGGTGGTTGAGGTGAAAACTCTTGATGATGTGTAGCCATCATGCATTTTCTACTTGAGAGTCTGAATTACTTGAGGTAGATGAAGTGAGATTGTGAGAGAAGCATGTTCAATGGAAATGTATGATGGGACCATCATTAATGGAGTTCATAAGACAAGCTCTCTCTTTGCTTATGTAAAGTAGTAACTCACACATCCAAACAAGACTGAACCTGCAGTCTCAGACTCTCACACGGTCACACCATCGAGTCTAGGTTATCTAAGTCTCGGTCCCCACAAAATTAAACAACCTTATTTTATATAACCATGTACTTTGCAACTTAAGCTTCCAAAGTAGTCAGATGCAAATTGAGTTAATACCACCCAGCTAACCAACACACACACACACGTGAGTTGAATCATGAATGTCCTTAACGAAAACACTTGGAAATGTTATCAAAAATAGAGGTTATTGAGATAACAACTGGTGGTGAGGAAGACACACTCAAATATTTGATAGCATAATAGTATTCAATATCACACCCTATAGGCCTATTTTTAGAATAGTCGTAGGAAATTGTGGTCCCCCGTCAACTTCAATCATTTTACCTAACTAGAGGATCACGAGTCATGAATGACTTCAATGCTAGTGCAAGAATCACAGCGTTAACACACATTACTAACCATGACACTAGGATTGTGGGGGTAAGTGCTAGGATTCATGTTCAGCGATCGTATGGGTGAGCATCACACCAATGCTACCTAAGCAAATCTTGTTTGTCTTGAGTGTGCAACCTAATTATTTCACCTAATCGTTTCAACATCGAGCTGCTGTGTAATCATTGATAACCCTAATAAAGAGAAATCACTTATTCTTTATCAAAGAGAAACACATCACGTGATGCCATATTTTCCAAAACATTAGTCAAGAAAGGTGAAGAATCCAGTTAAAGAGAGAAATTATTACAATTAAAAAAAAAAAAATATGACTTGATGCGTTGTTGTAAATATGAAGAGAAGATAAAATTATTGGAAAACCTATTGCACAAGGGGTGTAAAAGTCACATTTTCAATGTATTTGGTCAGCGTGTATTTGCATGCACACAGTAAAATAATGTGCGATGCATATTGAGTGTGGATATTGAGAGTGTGAGACAATCATTGCCCTTATGATAGTTAAATAGGCTATGTTTCATTCCATGACCTTATACCTTATTCCTTCCTTCACAATCATAATCTCAAAAGTCGATCAAATACTGAAATACATCCTTTTCATATTTTATTGTTGATCTTTTACTGTAGTGGAGTGAGTCTTTAAACCATATCTTTAACTATGTTTCATAGAGATTCTTCTTAGGGAATTGTCCAGCTTTATTCAATAAAAGTGAGAACCAAGCATGCATGTGTTGACAGGATCCAGATGTTCTCCACATCCCTGTTTACAACGAGAAGAGACATCAAGAAGATTCCTCGACAAATTTTAGAGTTGAATAAAGGTGAAGCTCAAGAAATTGCATAAATGTTAGGTACAACTAAATAAGATAAAATCTATGATCATATAGGTATAGGACCGTAAGATGATGTGTGTCCAGTCAGGCATTGGCGGCTCCACATGTTGTTCAGGGTGGTCACAGGACCACCTGACTTGGCAAAACAATTAATTATTATATGTAAATTTTATTATTCTTAAGAAATATTTGTGATCACTCTAAAATTTTTTAGGCCCAACATAATTAACTTTTTGACAAAATTTGACAACAAACTTTTTTTTTTTGAGGGTGAATTTGACAACAAACTTGATCATAGACTTCGGCTCAAAAAAAAAAACTTGATTGTAGGCTAAAACTATAACTCCACTCAATATTTTTTTATTGGATGTGAATTGTGAAAAATTCACCATTGGATTACATTTTCTTTTTATAACCTCCATACTTGCAAAATTTTAAGAAGATCAAAAATCAATAGTTATGTCATCAATCAAATATTTAAATTTTGAGTTTTTGTAGTCTAAAATTACATAAAAATTTAAGTTTATAGACCAAATAATAAATAACATTCGATTGCATTGAAATTTGACATATGTTTTAAGAATATAAAAAACATGCAATTCAACGGTTAGATTTTCAAAATATATAGTCATGTTAATTTGTTTAGTGAGAGTTGTAGTCTTAGGCTACAACTAAGTTTGTAACCAAAATTTATCTTTAAATTTTGGCCCCTTTAACAATATAATAGGTCCTTACAAACAAAAAGAAAAATCCCAATAAATTTTTTATCTAACTAAATTTTTGAAAGAGATGTAACTTGTAACATTAATAATGAGATTATCATGTAAAGATTTCAAAATAAGAAATTTTTTTTAAGAAAATTGTCAAACTGTGTGTGTGTATGTGTGTGTGTTTTGGTCAATATATGAAGTTCTCTTTTTATTAAATTTTTGTCAATAATGACCACCTTAAAAAATATTCCTAGAGCTGCCATTGCAGTTAGAGCCAGTCCTAGACATTTTGGAGTCTAAGGCGAGAACTAAAATAGGGCATTTTTTATACTTATGTATTAATTAAATTAATATTTATTTAATATTTTTATATTATAATATATTTCATTTAAAATCTATTTTTGGTGAATTTCTTGCTCATTTGTGATATTTTCATCTAAATTTTGTATTATATTTTGTTTATTACTAATAACAAATTTATCCATTGATCCTTTTTGAGACTTAATTAGTTTTTCTTCTTCTTTTTCTTTTTTTAAGTTTTTCATATCCAGATGCATATTTTCTAGTAGACATTTCTAATCAAACAATATATTTATAAAAACTAAAATAAAAAAATAACTTTCAAGTGTAGAGCAAATGAGAAATAGAACCTAATTTATATAAAAAGTATTGTTGTAGTTTCACTAAATAATAACAAATTTTTAGCAATCTCAACCTGCATAAATAAAGATTTATTCATTATATTACCAATAACTAAGATATATATATATATATATATATATATATATATATATATATATATATATATATATATATATATATATATAACACAAGATTAAAATTAAAGAAAAAAATTAAGTACAGCCATAACAAAAGTACAAGCCCAACTCAGCCAAGATGGCCACACAAGTCTTATTAATAAGACCCACTCACAAAAAACACAAAACAAATCCTATTACACCTATAACAACAACAACAACAACAACAACAACAACAAAAAAACTTGAAGGCCCAAACGTCCAACCATAACTCAATAAAACGAGCTCAGTCTTAACAAATAAAAAGTAGAGAAAGCCAAGCCTTATACCTCAAAAGTCAAAACTCATCCATATGTAGAATCAAAACGCAACAGCGAAGAAAAAAAAAGGCAGTCAGCAGTCCTCACTCCTCAGTCAATTCAGAGTTTTCAGATCAGATGTGATCGGATGATTTAGATCGGGGAAGCTTGAGCCAAGTAGACAACAACAGTGGAGAGAAAGAATGAGAAAGGCAGAGAGAAAGAGAAACGGTAAAATTTTTAGGGATTTGAGGTTTTTTATTTGTTTTGATTTGTGATTGTTTTGTGGTTAATTTTTTAGACCGGATTTGTAGTTTATTTTGTTGAATTTTGGTTTGTCTAGAGGATAATGATGATATTTTTGGGACAATTGATTTTGTTTAGACCAAAAAAAAATTTTGTGCTACCAATGTTTAACCAAATATAATAGAAATTTTGTTTTTTGGTCAAAAGGATGTGCTAGATTTTTTTTAGATTCATCTCAAACCTTTTTTTTTTTTTTTTTGGTGTCTTCTACACCTTCTTTTCTAAAATTTTGGGCCCCTCCTTCCACTTTGGGGCCTTAGGCAATTGCCTAATTAGCCTAGTGGAAAGGTCAGCCTGTGTCCAGTGTGCATTAGTGCACTAGACACATTAGCATGCGTACACATGTTTGTATCTTAATGTATTTTGTGCATTGGACATAAGCCGTGTTCAAAGAAATCACATTAAACATATATAGTATTCACGTAACAAGAAAGTATAAAAATCAATGAATGGCCATCTTCATTTTGGCCATGCTCCATTCCTATACATTGTCAGACAACAAAAGGTCAGAACCTTACATCATTACAAAACTAAATTTAGAGTATACCCACTTTAAAATTTCAAAATTTAAGGTCAGAATTGATCATAGAAATGCTATTGTAGTTCGGCTTCGTTTTGTCTTTCTTACTCAGAAGTCCGAAAGTGACCAGACTTTGGGCTTGAACTTGTACTGGTTTGATCACAATGTGATATTGGAATCTGGATAGGCCCACATATACATTGCCTGTTCTTTTTTCCTTTCAAATTTCTACAAAATTTTTTTTTTCTTGAAAGGAAAAAATATTAGCTAAGTCTACCACCTAGCCACAAGCATCCATTAGGCCAAACTAGTGTCGGTTTTGAAACCCCAGTGAATGGTACCAAAAATATGGGCAAAAGATCATGAACTTTCATGTTTGAGCAAATCGATCGAAAGTCGAAACTTTGTCGTCATTAGACTGCTTCTAACCCATACTGAATGCTAACACAACTTTTACTGATACAAACAAAATTTGATATGTTTTGAGATTACCAGCACATCTAGTCTACAAACTCTAACAAATACTTTTGTACAAAAATGAGAAATTTTTAACGTATGAATATTGCAAGGATTAAAAATGAGGAAGGCATATAGCTTTTTATTTTTTTGGTTTGGAAACGACCAAACTATTCAATCATTCAAAAAACCTATAATGTTCCAATATGTTCTTATGCAACAAAGCTACAAAATAATGTTTCAAAATATATACAAATTGTGATCAGTAACATCATTTTCATATGGGACTGTCACTAACATCATTTTAGTCACACTCCAATCACAACTTATCACCTTAACAATTGTGAAATGTGGCAAATTGTAATTAGCGTAACATCATTTTCATATGGGACTACCGCTACCATCATTTTTATCATACTCCAATCACAACCTATCACCTTAACAATTGTGAAATTTGTTGTATATCTAGACTTACTATTTCATAAGAAAATTGCTCCATGCATCAACAAAGCTACAGAAAAAAAAAAAAATATATATATATATATATATATTATATAACTTTTTTCCCATCTGAAGTTGCAAATTGTGATTAATGCAACATTATTTTCATATGGGACTACAACTAACATTATTTTTATCATATTCCAATAACAATTTATCCCCTTAATAATTGTGTATCTAGATTTATTATTTCATAAGAAAATTGCTACATGCGTAAATACACCGAACATTTCACATCTTTTTTGCAAGTGGAAGTGAAATTTGGGTGTATGTAACAATACTCTTTTCAAATTGCTAATATTAGGATCATAATAAGCATCAGCTTGATGCACTGTTTTATTTGGTGTGATCAAATCAGATGAAAATAACAACGCAATTAAAACTTCAAGCCAGCCACAGCATATGCTTCATTCCATGTTATATATCATGTATATTTCGGGTGTATGCTTCATTTCATATTATATATCATGTATATTTCGAGTGTATGCACTCTGCTCTCTCACAACACATAGGATCCACGTCAGAGAGAGCTCGGAGATGTATACACCCAAAACATAATATCCATTTGTGTGAGAAGTCTGTTTTACATGTTTGTCAGAGAGAGGTGTGAATGAGATCACCCCTTTCATGTGACTTCTTGTACTTCAAAACTGGGTGAGCTAGTCATATACTGTGACAAAATCACAAGGTCCACAACATTGATTTTACTCCAGTGTATACACACACACACAGGGTCAGAGATGGGGATTATCAAACATTATTAGCTTTACTTTTTCCTGCTAATCTTTTTAATCCATTACCAATTTTACTTAAGGAATAAAAAAATATAAGAAGGATGGATTACAGGCAGAAAGCCCAACATCCATGATATTTTACTGTAATCTAATTATCAGGTAAAAAATAATCTGCATCTTTTGTAAGCAAAAGCAGTAGAAACAATTTCAGAGCTGTGACTAATAATTGATGTGCGCGTGGGCCTGAGAGAGAGAGAGAGAGAGAGAGAGAGAGAGGTGTTGACAAAGGTCAAAGATAGATATTTTTAGTTTTTACTGACAGAAGGAGAAGCCACACACATGCCAGCTCCAATGGTACTCGGTAGAACCATGAGCTGGATTGTGATCTCTGACTTAAGGGTAACTGAGAGAGTAACAAAAGAACACCACAAAAAGCTGTAAAATTTAGATAACAATCCATGGTCAACAGTCAGTCAACACAACTAACCACAACTCCAAAACAGATATTCTTCCATTAGACCTTACAGTAGCAGAGAATTTTTGAATATCCCCAAAAAGCTATTCCCAGTCCAAAATGCACAACTAAAAAATTATGCAAAACTAAGATGATCATAATGAAAGGAACCTATCACAAACTGAAAGAACAAATTAACTCTATAATTCATCATGTTGATTCAAGAAGATCATGGTCCTAATTCACTCTAATTCAACCAGAGCAAAGCCATTTCAGGATTGACAGCTGAACTCACAATGGTTGAGCTGCTGCTATTACCACTACTATCAGATAATGAAGGAAGTGTTCTCTGAAGAACCCCAGATGGCGATGAGACCATAGTCACCGGAGAACTACCCAAATCACCATTCCCGGCGATTGGAGACGAGGAATTCGATGCTGCCCCAGCTATGCTTGGCCTTAGAACCTCAGCTAATGGTCCACCTGGTGTGGAAGCAACTGAAGAAGCAGGGGGGAGCCAGTTTGTGAGATGAGATTTGGTACCGTTGTCATTGCTTTGATCCCTTCCAAATAGGCCTAACCCCACTGGGAATTTACCCATTTCTTCACCAATGGAGTTACCACCACCCACGGATAGAGTGAGTGAAGACGGTGAGAGCCTCCCATTTGGTGAGACAGAGCACATGGTGCTAGAGTTGGCTATGTTTTCCTGTGTTATTGAATTAGACCATGCATCAATGAAACCCCTTGTAGTTCCTGTGTCAGGCTTTTGTGTAGAAACCATATCTGAATTAAATGACAGAGCGCAATCTTTGTTGCGTGAATCTTCATAGTTTCTGAAACATTCATATAAATTCAGATTCAAAGGCCCGTCTGCATATCTTTGTTTGAAGACAGGAGCATTGGTGTTAGAGAAAGAATTCCCAGAGGTGAATCCCATTTTCGTTTCCATCATAGGGTACCATTGTTGGTCATAGGTAGCCGTGGGAACATGTGCTCCTTTCACCATCCAGTCCAAGCACCTATAAAAATTGAAATCACTAATTACATCAAGCACCCAATTCAAATTTGAACATAATATCCCAACTAAATGTCTCATTTTTTAAAATAACCAAGAAGATCAAACAAGCCAAGCCTTACACAATCATCATGCTACAACTTGAACTTCTCAATTTCTGAGATTCAAAACAACAAAACTTACTAAAGTTTAAATTTTTCTCTTCCCTCTTTTCTTTCCCAACTTTCCCACCAACTAAACCAGAATCATAAAATCAAAAAATGATAAATACCCACCAAGGTTCCTTGTGTGATGCAACAGTGGGCTGATGGTATGGCTGAGCAGGTCCAAGAAACTGAGATGGAAAGCCATTGGTGTTGATCGTGGGGTTAGGATAAGCCACAGTAACAGGGGAGGAAGTAGTAGGAAGAACATGATAATCTTCACGGCGTGTCCTCTTGATTATGTTGTTGTTGTTGTTGCTGCTGCTGTTGTTGTTGATGATGTTTTCAGTTTTGGTATGAATTTCCACAGGCTTTCTTGAACGGGGACGGCCTCTATGTAAGTGACGTTCACAGTACTTGTGATCAGGTGCCACATCTCTAGAGCACCTCCATTTCTTCCCATCTGTTCTCTTGCACCTACCTGGCTCTGGATCTGTACTGTTCGACAGCCTCAGATTAAAACCACTACCACCCACTGCCCACCAAAACATTAAGCCACAAATCAAAGATTGTAAAATTTCAAAGATATGGTAGACTAAAGAGACAAACTTAAACTTAAACCTGGGCACATTAGCTAGTAGGAAAAAAAAAAAATCAACCCATCACTAAAAGATTGTAGGAATTAGTGAATTGAAAAACAAAAGGCTCAAACTTTCTTTAACACACATATTCAATCACACTGAGGAAAAAATTAAGAAACCCACATCAAAGTTCAAACAGCCCAAAAAGAAAAACAAGCATTTATGAAAGACAACAGAAATATCGAAGTGAAGAGCAAAACTTTGCCGTTGTGTGAGAGAAGTACATATAATAAACGCACACACATATCAAACAGAAATTAAATTAAACAACCCATCACCAAAAGATAGGTACAAGAGACCCAAAAGAGGAAAAGAAAAGAGGTACTGTATGTGGTGGTGTGTGTTTGTGTGTGTGTGTGCTTGTCTTGTTGGGGAAGAGAGAGAGAGAAGACCACATCAGATCAGTCAAGAATGGGGCAGTCCATGAAAATAAGCAGAGAATAAGAAGACAAGGGAAAAAAAACACCAGAGAAGAGAACAAGGGTAATTACAGTGAGAGTGGGAAGCAGCTGGGTCAGAAGTGTTTCTGCAAGTGGGAATGAGTAGCTCAGGAGGAATAGGAGTAGAAGCCATCATGTACTTGTATATCATAGCTTGTCTTTCAAGCTCTCTCCACTGTGCACTTGTAAAAGGAAACCCCAAAGATGCTGCCATCCTCACTGCTACACACACACAAAAACACATATCTTCAATGCCTGCCTCAGACAAAACCACCTTTACTTTCTCTCTCTCTCTCTCTTTAATTAATGAATATCAGCAAGAAGGTAAAAAAAAAATTGAACTTTGCATTGACTTGAGAAAGGAAAAGCAGAAAAACACAAATATACAAAAACCTGGGGATTTGGAGGCGGTGTGAGGAGTTGTAGCAGTGTGAAAAGGCTGCACAGTTCTTACACCTGCAACACCACGAGTATGTTGTTGGGTAACAGCAACAGCAGAACCAGAACCACCAACAACAACATCGTATGTATCATTACTTATTATAGACCTGTTTTTACATGTGGGACCATCACCACCATCCCCAACCTTTACCTCATATGATGGTGATGATGATGATGAAAATGGACGGTGGTGATTTCCATGATGAAACATAATCACCTTGTTAGTAAATGACTCCTCAATATTGCTGCTTTGCAGTTTCACACTTTTGGCTTCCTTGTTTACAAAGTCTAAGCTATCCATCCTAATCATAATATTATTAAAAACCACTTTCCTCAAATAGAAAAACCAAAACTTTCCTTTACTCTCTCACTCACTCACTCACCACACACAACTCTCTTCTAGAGTAGTACTAGACCAACTTTTTTTGAGTTTCTGCAAAAGAGAAAAGCTTTATGCTTATGGGATTTTCTTATGCCTCTCTAACTCTTTAATGCAAATCTGGTACGATTTCTTTTTTGAAGTGGTATTGTGGGGTAGAGTAGATGTGAGATTTTATGATCGAGTAATGGGTTGCCGCCATCCTCGGCCTTTGTTGTGCCTCCATGCTTCCAACATTCGCACCATACTAGCTAGTAGACAAAGTAGAAAAAAGAAGTCTTTATCTCTCTCACTTTCTCTCTCTCTCATCATCATTGTGGTTGCTATCGTTTTATGCATATAAAGTTAAATCCTGTACTAAAAATCTTCCACTTGCCCCATCTTATATAAAATATTATTATATTGGGCAATGATCAATAGTATTATTAGGGCACCCCCGCACCCTTCTTTATAACAGCCACCCCATTCGTTACCTAGACAGGCTAGAGATCTTTTTTTGGAAAGGTTTTGGTGTAAGTTACAATGTAGTTTGTTTACATTTGTTTTGCTTAATAAATTGAGCTTAGTCTTTGTTAATGAGTTGAGCTCAAGTAAATTATTTTTAAAAGAAACAAACTCTTAGTTAATGATCCAAGCTTGAGACTTGAGCTTCATATGAATAATCAGCTACTTTAATTAATTACCCAACTACCAGTCACCCCTCAAAGATCTCAACCTCATTGCAATTTTGTGCTATATGGATTTGTCAATAAGTTAATAAAGATAATGTATTTCTTGCGGGTTTTAATATTAGCTCAATTAATAAAAAATTTTGTTGTTAAAAAATTTGGAATTCAGTGTTCAAATCTTACCTACACCAAATACCGATTAGTATTTTCACTTGATAATAAGAGCAATTATTCTTAGATTGAATACAACAAGAGCATCTGTAGGCTTAAATACAATAATTTAGGCAAAGTATATTAAATTTCTTAATTAAACTTAAACACATGGATTGAATTTAATTTTCCTTTGGAAAATACAACAGGGCTGCCACTGCAAACAAGTGGTCAAAGGGTGACTCAGGCTTAAACCAAATCTGAACACTTCTCTTTACTGATTAAGCCGAGTCCAAAGATGTAATATAGTCAGGTTTGAATGCATCCATAGTTGCCTTCTTTTTCTATGGACATGATTAAGAATACCAATAGTTTCTACGCAAACACATGGACTAAAGCTTCTTTCATGATTTCTTTTTTCTTTTGGGTTAGGTGTACTATTTCTTATGTTATAATAAACGGTATGTTACATGTACTCGTACAATAAATTTAAAGCACATGAAATATATTTGATAAATAATATATGTGATCTACTTACTATGGTTTTAGCTGTTTCTAGACTTAATAACGAGAAAGGAATTCGTTTAGTGAACCAAGGCCAATGAGAAGACTTTCTTTACTGCTACTCAATGAAACTTCTTTTTCCTATATGATGAATTTAAGTATATACTTCTAGTTTTTTTTTTTTTTGGGAGGGAGAGATATGATATAATTTGAGCTTTGTTTCTTTTCTTTTTTTCCTTTTTTTTTAATGAATAAGATATGAGGTGTCACTAATCTATTTATAGATAATTTGTTTTTGTAGTAAAAGGAGTAGAATATAAAGCTGTTACTACTAAATTTTTCAAGATGTTTTATTATGAAGGGTGTAGGGATAAGGGCCGAGGATCATATATTGGGCCTTGGACTTTGTCCGAGAACGTTAAATGGTTTAAGGAGGAACAAATAGTTATTAGGGGTTCCAATTTAAAGTCTCATGAGTAAGGAACGAATGAAAGGTGGTTTGAGGAGGAACTCCTCCTCGGATATGATGAATGCAGCTCAAGTATCTATTCCAGCAATTAAAATGACCCTCCAGGAAGTTCCAATGATAGGGACGTGCCTCATAAACATACGAGAAAAAATGAAACCCAAAAATATCTAAGGAAAAACTGCTACCATCGCATTAAATGCACTGCAGCTACTTTTCTGACCGCATTTATGTGAAGAAGATCTCTGAACAGTGCTGCCTTGGCTACCACAACTCACAGAAAGCCAAAGAGGGTGTCTAATGGGACAAGTACTCAAGTAAGGGCTCAGATGATCAACAAGTGTGGGATCAAGATGATCTAAAAGGAGCTATATAATATGAGAGACCCTCCATGAGAAAGGGATTGGAAAAATAGAGAGAGAACACTGTAGCAATCTAAATTGTATTTGTATCCAATTGTGATCAATTTATACAAGTGTGATCTCCTCGAATTGAAAGTCCATTGATATAAGAACCTCTTATTTGTATTTGATTGTCATTTAATTCAGTACTAGCCGTTGTCCAACTTATTATGACCTAGTTTTTTGACCCACTCTCTACAAATTTATTGTACTAGGCTCATTGGGCCAAGATCCCATACATCTTGGGTTTGGGTTGTAAACCATGTCCTTACAAAGGGTCTTACGTAGATTAATTATGCCCTTAGAGTATATATTAATAAACTATTTTATGACTTTTTTAAGAAAAAATAAAAAAAGTTACAATTTTTTTCAATTTTTCATAAAATTTTTTCTAAATTGAATGATTAAGATATATATTAACCGAAATTTATTATGAAATATAGATAATCAAAATGACACCTTTAATATCTTTTATGTTTTTATTTTATTTTATTGAAAGATGTTTACCATTAACTTTTAAGTTTTATGTGTATGTATCTATATATCATAGATTCATATCCTCTTAAAAAATGAAATTTATTTTCACCAATATATAATAAATAATATTCACGAAATAAGAAAGATATTCTTTATAGTATATTTATTGTTGGGCACTTAATTGGTAGAGTTTCAAAAACGGTGTACTTTTCCTCTTTACAAATGCACCGTCAAAACTCAAAACCCTTTTGTGCCTCGAAAAACTCACCGATTGGGCCCACTGGGCCGTAGACGTGATGCACTAACTAATTGTCTCGTGGATTATTACCCGTTATACTACACCCATATAGCCAAAAAAAAACAAGACTCCACCACCACTCTCTCTTCAGCATTTTATATACCAAAATCAAAATGCCTATTCTGACAAATGCATTTTGATTGGCAAGTGTGAAGCAAACTCTATGATAGAGAGTGTAGGTAATTTGTTTTGGTGTGTTTGGATGAGATTTTAGACAAGACAAGACATGAGGTGTGGGGACTATGTGTATGACAAAGAGATGAAACTTTTGAGCTAGGCTATATAGAATAACAATTTTTATAGATTTTGGATTGGAGTTGTATCGGGAAATGTTAAAATAAAAGTCCAAAGATAAAAGATACATTTCTTTTAGGTGCTATCTCTCTCTCTCATGGACTTATTGGTGGCTTCTTGGATCTTATTGGGTGAGAAATCGGTCCTTGATAGGGGTTGACAATGCATGGTTTTGTTAACATTCCACAAGATGTTTTAAATGACTTAGGCCATGTTTGGTTGCGACAGTTTTCATTATTTAAATAATATAATATGTATTTTCACAACACTTTAGGGTGTTTGATAAAGTATTTTGAACAACAGTTTTTAATATTTAAACAACATTACACGTATTTTCACACACACGTATTTCTAAAAAATACAAACAACATTACTAGAACAACATTATCAAACAGGCCCTTAAGAATACAGGAAAATAAAAAATCATATAAGAGCACTCATATATAAGTGGGTGTATAATAAAAAAAATGTGAAAAATTTATACAGTGTCTCAAAATGACCTATATTAGTTTATGTATGATGGTGTAATTACAAGTTTGCAAAAGTGACTATGTAACTTTACACTAATACTATTCATTTGCATTTTATTTTTTATTTTTTCTTTACATATCCTAAGGATGAATGGATGAATGATGGTTGTTGTGTATAAAGAAAGAGAAATAATTAAAAAAAAATCAAAAAAATTTGATATTTTTAATGAAATGTAGTGTAAAATAAATAATCTGGTGCGGAGTGTTTTAAAAAGTGAGTATATAAAATAAAAAAAACATAAATTCTTATGTTAAAATAGACAAAAAAAAATTACACGAATCTATTCGAATGCTCTAATCTCTTACCTACTTGTCAAATCTAAGTAGCATCTTTTCACCCAAAAAAAAAAAAATCATTTTCTCAACTAATATCTCCAAACCTTATGACTGCGACATTACCTATTTGTCTCATGATATACAAAATTATGTATTTTAAAGAATTCATTTTTTGGATTAGTTCTCCCTTGGCATGTGTCTTGAATATTTAAAGAATTCTAACTAACAATTTTATTTTAAAATATATATAATCATAAAGATTTCATAATTTTATGTTGAGCCAATATACTAAGTGTTGTAATTAGTAGTTTCTAATACTATGTGGTACAAAGTGATTTATTGAATGTTTGAACTCTGAGTTGGTCAAAATTTTCGCTTAGGTTTCTATTCTCCATTCCACCCACCTACAATAATCCTACTTTATTAAGGTGGCTTAAGTTTAGTTAACATTCTTTAATTCAACTTGATAATCTTAATATTCACGTTAAATGGATTAAAATTGGTAATTTTTTTAAAAAGTTTTTCACAGCATTTAGATGTGTTTGCAAACCTTTTTTTTTTTTTTTTATTATTAAAATTGAAAAAAATATTTTATTAAAAAAAAACTACATTGTTCGTATCATGGTTTTTAAAATCGGACTAGTCAAAGAACCAAAAAAAGGGTTTGATTATCGATTGAATTGACTATATTTTTACAGAGTTTATTGAACCATATTAAGGTTCAGTTCTCAATTGAACCGGCTTGTCTGATTTGGTTTTTAAAACCATGGTTTGTACAACCTAAGCAAGAATTATGCAGTTGTCGTTGCTTTAAACAGAGTTATGCAACGATATATAGTTTCTATAATTAAGAATCAAGAATTAAATAAAAATTTCTATCACATAGCAGGAATACCTTAATTTTGTTGGGTGGTCAAAGTTTCCAAAGTTGCTTCCATAAGTGGTGAGATTGTGAGTTGTTTAAGGACGCTCCACAAGCTTATAGACTATTTGACACATAACATAATAGCTACTTAATGAGAGGGGAAAATTGATCAATGAGAGACCCATTTCAATAGTAAGTATCAAGATCACTCAAGACCCACTCAACATCACTCAAGACCCATCATCCTTACTTTGGCACTGTCAAATTAAAACTCCGAGTATTTTGAAACCCATACTTTTGAATCCTTTGATATGCACAGTTTGGTCAGCTTAACCAGTGAATTTTATTCTCTTTTAAATCCCTGACACTACCAATAACCGTTGATCATTCTTGCAAGGTTTTTATAGAATTTGTCTGATAAAAGATTGCATCTCATGCTATAGGTGAGAATGAACTCTATCTTGCCTTTGATCAAAATCTCCATATTGCTTATTTAGACATCATAGAAAAATATCTTTCATATATAGTGTGCATTTCTTTTTAATCTTGTATTACAAAGAGCAAAAGATATATCATATTCCTTATAAAATCCACCCTTATATAAAGCAGAAGACTCATATATCCGAAACCTGATATAATATCTTCTACGTGCATTGTACATGAAGTAGACCTCTCGTAATATTTGGACTCCAAAAGTACGTGGAACCCACTACATGGAAATGTTGGAGGGAACTAGTTGGTACTTAGCCCATCAATCAATGTTACAAACTTATGCATGTGCCAATGGCATTTTTGGTTTAAACTGTACATCAATCTCCCTTTCGAAAATGAGTGAGTGTGGGTTGGATTCACCGACATTTCCTTCTAGAGTGAGCTTAATTTCCTCTAAAGAAAAAAAAGGCAAATATAGAACATAGAATACTTTTACATATCAAAAAGGCAAATATAATGATATAGAAATGTAAAAGTAACAATTTTTTATGGTCAAAAAGTTAATAATAACTATTGGCACGCTTTGAGTAACCGACATCTTCACCGTATTGGCTCTTTTTTAAAAAAAAAAAAAAAAAAAAAAGATTTTTTTATTTTTTTAAAATTTAATGTTAATTAGTCAACATCACTCCACCGTTTTCATTCCATTAAAAGATCTTAGCGTTCACTACATGACATTCCTCGCCAACATCAAGTTGATGTTATCACTTTCCATTAGAGTAGTAAATGTTCATTTGAAAATAAGAACCTAAGTTGACTTTACCCATATGAAATATAGAAAATGTAGGAAAAGTGTGCTCCTCTATAAATTGCTCATTAATAATTAGGTTTAGTTAATAAATGCTCTCACAAAGCATTAATTAATGAGTTATTTTTTTTAAAAAATTAATATCATTTTTTATGAAAAAATATATATAATTAATTTTTTTATAGGAATGTTAACCGAAACTTTGAGAGTATTAGTTTTGGTACTATTTTTTAAAATATTTTATTAGTAGAATGATAAAACAATAAAAGTTATTGACAAATTTAGATAATTTTCTATAAAAATAGTGTTAAATTTTTTTTATTATGATTTATTAATAAGGGTCATGCTAACAAGTACCCTTAGGGCACTTATTAAGAATCCAATTAAAGAAAGTTTTTATGGAAAAAGAAAAAAAAACAATTAATATTTTGACAGCTTTTTTCATTTTTCATAAATCATTTCTCATAAAAGTGATGTCAAAACTTTCTTTAATTGGATTCTTAACCAGTATCCTAAGGACACTCGTTAGCATTTCCCTTAATAATTATCTTTAAAATATTCATTAATAAAACTTTTTTTTAAATCAATCTATTAACTTTCCCTTCATCATTATAGTGAAAAAAAAAAAAAAAAATCACCAACCATTTTGAAATTTGAGAGACCAAAAAGATAGAAATTGATAGAGTAGGAGTTGTAGGTTCCCAAGGAAGATTGAGGAAAGTATGGGAAGGGAAAGACGTGGCACCTAGGCAAATAGGAGTAGGACTGTCTAGCTCTTGCATTGATGAGAGTCCAAAAATAGGAGGGGTTGTAGAGGGAGACAGCTGTAGTTGCAAATGGGGGCTGTCCCTATCAATATCAAATGCATGCACAAAAACAAACTACTCTTTCTCTTCTCTTATCTCCTATAGCCTTCAAAGGCCTTTCCTTTTCCTCTTCTCTTTATTTATTATTACTATCTACTAGTATCTACAAACTTCGAGAGTTGGAAACGTGACTTGTACTCCACCTATGTGTGTTGATTGATGCTGAATCGGACGGTCAGGAAACGTTTGATAATGAAGGTGTTAATGAAGGGGGATTAAGATCAAACACGCATTAACTCAAGGGTTTGGATAAGTAGCTTTTAAAGTCTCATAATATGAAATTTAAGTTTGGAACTTCTTTCTTTGGCAATATAATCTAATGGGTAGAAAGAAAGACTATATACATTCGAGAAAATAATGATACTCGAATAGGTTTGAATATACATATATTTTTTTTAATTCAAACAAGCATTAATTGTAATGGGAGATTAGCATAGTAGAAGCCAAATTTTAATTGTTTACCTTGGCAAGCGAGCCCCACAATTTTGTCGAATATCGGTTCCCAACCCCCATGTTCCTATGTAGTCTTTTTGGGTGGTGAAAGGAAAAGAATCCCCATACCACAATGTCCCCACGGCGCCACCCTACTTGTCCTACGGTCTTCTCTTTCTTTAGGTGCTGTTGTCATCAAATAGAGAGGTACATGCCCTTCTATTATTAGGCTTTTCAATTTCCAATCCATCTACACAATATTTTAAAAAAGTAAAATAGAAAATGATTAGAGAGAACAATGGTAATAAACATGTTAATATATGTGCAACTGGACCTAAAGTAACTGGGATCATTAGTAATAAAATTAATCATGGTTTTAAAACTGGAACAGCAAAAAATTGTTTTTATCCCAGCTTCCAGTTCAACCCGGCTTTTTTACCTGTTTTTACTGTTTTTGATCGGTTTTGAAGCTTTTTATTAGATCGAACTAGTGTCCGATTCTTAGTTGAACCGGTTGGACAGACCGGTCCAGTCCAATTTTTAAAATAGTAGAATTAATAAAAATCATGTTATCAAGCTTAAATCAATATGCCTATTGATCATTAGTAATCCTTCAAATTTAACACATATGAATGTTGATCAAGTCACTAGGTCAATACATTTCTAAAATATTCAATCAATTCATATATAACAGTTTTTTTCTAAAATATGAAACATTATATTTATTATTATTGCACTCTTGTTGAGCTACATTAGCATAGCATTTTAGTCAATTCGGTCTAATTCAATCCATTCAATCCATTTTAGTGCATTTATTTAAGAATAGGAAAAGACGAGTTTTGGTTAAGAATACTTATTCTACATCCGAATTTATTAAAAAATATAGATTTCAAACTCACTTAGATTAAAATCCAATCCATACCTTCTTCAGTAAAAAAAAAATCCAATCCATTGATAGGCCTAATATTATACAGAAATAAGACTAACTAAATTTTTTTGATAATGTCTATAAAGGAATGGAAAATAGTCATATACATAACCTGCTTTCTCTTTTTAGGGAGAGACTTAGGTCCTTGTGCATTGGACCCAAGCCAAACTCCTTTTTTATAGGCTAATATTCTTGCAAGTAATTATTCAAGAAATTTTTTTTAAGCAATTTTTGTCCAATAATCGTTATAGTGATATGGTGTGATAACTATAGAATTTTAACCTTTCGCATCATTTCCATGATGATTGCTCTTTATCATCAAGTTAAGACACCAATTAATTTTTTTATGTAAGTAGAGGTTTAAACCTCATTTTTTTTATTCGAGGATAACAAATTTTATCAATTAAGCTAACTGAAACTTACAATGTGAGAAAAGCTCATACAAGAATGAGAGAAGAACAGCTAAAAGCCATGTAGCTAAATTGGAACTTTATGCTATTCTTAACTATGACATAGGATTCAAACCCCCCTTCCCCATTATCAAAAAAATAATAATAAATAAGAAATTTGAATGAACGAGAGGAGAGGAGAAGTGGAGAACCCTGATAGACATAGTAGCCTCACAATAATTTCTCCTGAAAACAAATGGTCTGTGCATTGAGATAAAAGTCTCAATAGAAGCATGTTGAATGAATTGGAGCAACCATTTAATTTCTGCTTGGGAAGTATCTAACTAGGAGTGTCATAAGAAGTCAAGAATCAATGAATCATCCACAGAACAAATCCAATCCACCAACATGAATTCTTAAAATCAAAATTAATAACTTAACTACATAATGGATAACAAAATAGTGTACGTAAACACTTACAGATACTCAGATAGCTCTCAATTATATATCAGTATTCACAACAAAGAAATTTTACTCCGGAGAACAAGTAGCCTTGTCATGTAAAACAGACTTCCCTGCGTTAGTCTTTTAGTTTTATGCATTTCTAGGTATATGCACGAAATTCAAATTCTTTCCTAGTGAGAAAAATGATCCTTTTGCACCACTTCACCTTTATGACATGGTGTATCTTGACAATGGCTCTATTCTATAAGTTGAAATGCAATTATAGGTGTATAATAAGAAATTTGCTGAAGAAAAAAAAAGTTAATCTGGACCAGAAACTAGGAAAACGTATGAATTGTGTTGGATTTAAGCGTGGCTTAATTGCGTTGCAACAGCACAAAGGGAAAGATCTGCAGAATAATCAGTATGAAGGATAGAATGAACACAGAATGTTCATCTCTTCATCAGCAACACAGATTCCACCAGCAAACTACACTGCTGCACGTGGATAAAATACTGAACGAGAGGAATTACATATATCACATATTCACATGGTAAAAAAAAATGGTTTATGCTTGTATTGTGTGGCAACCAAAAGATCAAACTGCAAACTATCATGCTTCATCCTGAGCAAGTTAACTTCCTTGTGTTAACAATTGGCCTCAGAAAAATGGTTCTTCGGCATGTTGGGCCTGAATAACCCAGTCATGACATAGGAAGCAAAGTTACTGTCTACATTGCCAACCACATTAATCCCTTGATCAAATTTTGGATGTAGTTGTTGAAAATCATTTGAATAGTGCATGAAAATAATATATTGGACAGACTGTAGTTTTAGAGTTTTAAGGCTTATAAGTTATAAGGGGTTGTAGTTTTACTATGTAATATATAAGAAAATTGAATTATGTCCAATATTTCACACACAACATTCTATAACAGGAGTAGAATCAAAACTGTTCTTCCCTTACCCCTCTGGCCTCTCCCCTTTCATGGACTAATTCTATTGGCTGTAACACAATGGAGTTGTGGAGCTAGTTCTTTAATTTATCTACCTTGTAGGCAATTAAGCTCAAATATGTTCCATATCTTACAATGCATGTTAAACTGTGAGTGGTGACTATATATCATACTTCATTATAGGTATGATGTATTAAGTTCAAAAGTTATGGGACCTGATGTATTGATAGAACAGTTAATAACTTCCACTACCTTTCTCTATTCTGCTTTTGTTGGGTCATGAGGATGCTTTAAAATTCTGGTTCTACCCACATATTGAGGAAAAAGAGCTACTAAAAGTTATTATTTGGAGGCCAATAGGATCTAGTAAAAGTTTTGGTATATAGATTTATGGATAATACACGAAGTCAAGAATTTGAAGACGAAAGACTATCGACAATCTTTTGAGGGGATGGCAATGAAAGACCAAGGGGCTTTATCACTGCAGCCAACCCAGATTTTTTCATAGGTGGGGCTCATGCATTGCTATACTACAAAAGAAAATGAACTTTGTTTGAAATGAAATAAGCAGACAAAAAAAAAACAGACCGGACTTTGATTATATGTGTTGAGTTTACTTTGGTTTGCTTTGGTTTTTTACAAATATATAATTTTATCATTTTTGGTATTTGATCAGTTAGACATTTACAATACATTTACTATTTTAACAGAAATCTGAAAAAACAGAAGAAAACTCCTCAATATTACACACGTCCAAAGATTTGAAACACAAACATCTGCATTTTCTTTGTGCATTTTCTTCGGGTATCTGAGAATAAATCGTGGTCATTGTCTTTGCATATCTCAATCATCAACAAAACCATAGGCATAAATATTTTCTTCTGTGTCTAAAAATAAATCGCGGACATTGTCTTTCCATGTGTCAATCATGAAAGCCTACACATATTTATGACATTTTAAAGAGTTTTATTAGAAAAAATTAAGTAAATTAAAACAAATATTATACCATTGAACTAAATTAATTTACAAAGCAATTTCAGTGTATATATATACACAGTTACAGAAAGGGCTTTTGGCACCTAAACCAAAACTAACTAACTCATTTCATCCTTTCACACTTGCTATGAACTAACTAACTAACTCCCTTTCCGTGTTGACTTCTTTTCTTTATTATTTGTGGACTTGCTACAAGTCGTTTTGCCTTCAGTCTCTTGTCGTTTAGTTTCTGCAGTAATCTCAACACTCCCCCTCAAGTCACAATCTTGGAGATTTTTGACTTGAATTGAAGTAATTAACTGGCTTGCTCTGCTTTGAACCAAAAATGAAGAGGGAGAAAATTGGTGGTGACAAATCTATTTAGATGGACTTGACAGTGCGAGACAAATGGGCTAATAGTGAACGGATCCAATGTGAACGGACCCAGGGTGGACAAATCAAAAGGCCACGCGGCACTCAACTGGTCATTGTGTGGTCTCCAAGAAACCCTAAATGGAAACAACTTGAGTCTCACGATTAATCCTAGTCCATATATTCCCAATATGAGTAGAATTCTAACACGATGAGGATTCTGAAAGATACGCACATTAATGAAGATCTTCCCTATAAGGAAAAGACTTGTTGCGCAAGCATAGGATTTTGGCTCTACACTACTATAAAAACCCAAAGAAACAGGTACGCATAATTCACCCTAGATCTGACACTCTAGAGTTGTGAGAAGTTCTAACTTGACCTTCGGAGGGTATTTGGCTGACACCACACCGTTGCTCTCTGTTAGGTCTTCTCTTTTTGTTATGCAGGTATTGTTTCGAGCGTACAAAGGCTGTGTGGCTCACTGGTGATTTTTCGGCATCATCAAAAAATATCCTTCTGTGAAGCTCACTGATGATTTTTCGGCATCATCAAAAAATATCCTTTAACCCCCAACTTCTCTGAAAACCTTGTGAATGGAGAATAACCCAATGCCTTAGTAAATATATTTGCTACTTGAGAGTTTGTTGCAATGTGAAAGGTTTTGATCATGCCTTCCATAATCTTGTCTCTCACTAAGAGACAATCCACTTTAATGTGTTTTGTCCTTTCATGAAAAACAGGGTTTGCAGCTATGTATAATGCTGTTTGATTGTCACAAAACAACATGGCTAGCTTGGGATGTTCAACCTTCAAATCCTTGAGCAATTGTAACACCCATGTGATCTCACAAGCCACACTTGCCATGACCCTATATTCAGCTTCAGCTGAGGACCTTGAGACCACTCCCTGCTTCTTAGATCTCCAAGATATTAGTGAATCACCTAAGTAAACTGCATAACCAGTCAATGATCTTCTTGTGTCTGGACAACCAGCCCAGTCTGCATCACAAAAAGACTTGATATGCAGTTCTGAATTACTTGGAAAGAAGATACCTTTGCTTGGTGAACCTTTGATGTATTGAACCACCCTATTAGCTACAAGTTGATGAGGTTCCCTAGGTTGTGACACAAATTGGCTTAACCTATGCACAGCATAGGTGATATCTGGCCGAGTCAATGTCAAGTACAACAACCTGCCAATTAATCTTATGTATTGTCCAAGATTAGCAAGTGGTTTACCTTCATACTGGGATAACCTCAAATTCTGTTCCATAGGGAATTTTACTAGTTTGCTACCAATGAAACCTGTATCTTTTAAGATTTCTAGGGCGTACTTCCTTTGATTTAAATTGATCCCTTCATCTGTTCTAGCTACTTCAAATCCCAAAAAGTATCATCGGTGTCAGTTGTTATTAGTTTACTCCAATATTTCAATAATTTTCATCAAGAGAGCTCAATTGGTTGACACCTCTTGGTGTTCCATAAGAGACACTCAAATTCAAATCACTCCACCTCCAACTATCGATGGATAAAAAAAAATAAAATATTTCAATAAATTTCTTTGTAAAAAATTGTAATCTCTAGTATTCTATTTTCTAAACAAAATAGAAAGACAAATTAGTGTAGTGATTTAATCATACCATATATGTTTACAAACTTGAAATTGCATGATATAATGACCAATACAAGTACACATGTTTCATGTTACTAAAAAATGCAAATAGTGTTTCGATAAAATAAAAATGCAAATATTATTCAATTTTTTTTTTTTTTAAATTCTTGATTGTGTGTTATTAAATTTATTTTTTCTTTTGTTGGACTTTGTTTCAATTGATGCAAAAACAACTAAATTTGAGCAAAGATATCATATTTCAAATCAATTGTTTCTCATATAAATCTTTAAAAAATGACATCAAAGTTTCATTATACTTAATAATTAATGCATCACTAAAAATAATTAATATTACAAATACTTAATAGTATATGCATTTACTCTATTAACTAATTCAATGAACTAATACTTTGATATAAATGCAAACTTTATTGAGGTGAAGGCCTAAATATATAAAGAGAATTTCAAGGAATGTGCTACATGAAAAAATCTCATGCTTTCTCATGTAAGGTCCCTGCTTTTATATATAGATTGATTGATTGCCCAAGATGCCTAATTATCTTGTAAGCCCATCTAAGACTAACCCTAGGCCTAGCTCCTAGTATCAAAATATACCTAGCATAAGATCCACTACATACTAGAGCATATAGTAAAAATATAGCCATTGACAACTTCACTTTCATCTCAACAGTCAGAGCATCCAATCTAGAAGATTGAACTATAAAGTAGAGATGCCTAACATTAATCCATACCAAAGTATCCCAGTGAAAAGTATACCATAAACAATTTAAAGCCAAAATGACCATATACCACTGTTTGGGAAAATATGTATAGATTTACTACTGTTTGTGAAATATTTAACAAACTACCATTTTTTTGAAACTTGAGTTTGTGAAACTCGAGCTTGCCGTGTAACTCGAGTTCTAGAAACTCGAATTCTTTAAAAAAATAGCCTTCAAATTTACATTAAAAAAAAATTCAAAATTTTTCTATGGAACTTGAGTTCCCCAAATTCGAGTTTCCAATTAGTGATAAATCCTTACATATTTCAAAAACTGGTAGATAGTTAAATATTTTCAAAAATAGTGATATTGCCATTTTGGCCAACAAGGCTTTTGTCCATGAAATGAAGTGAGAGAGAGAGAGAGAGAGAGTCATGTTTGTTTTCATCATGTTCTCTCTGTTGCTCGCCAACCTGGCCCATCATAGAGACTTTTCTTTGAATCCAAGTGTGACACACTCAATATTCTGATATCCTTTTTTGGCAATATACTCAATGTTCTGATTTGAGTACCACAGAAGACGACCAACCTAATATGTTGTGCATGTTTCTTAAAGCTGCTGTCATTTTCCACCCACTCTCACTCGCATAAAGCATCCCATACTTTCTTAAAAGTTGTGGAAACACATCAAATATTCCTCTCGGAAAAAAAAAACAAACAAAAAAACAAAGAAGGAAAACATTTAGCATTAGCAACACTTTAAAGACTTGGGTCCTTTTGGATTAAGCTTATTATTGCTGAAACTAAAAACTTAAAACTAAAAACTTAAAACACGGTAGCAAAATAATTTTTAAATATGTAAATAGTACCGTGGGATCTATTTTTAATATTTTTTAATATGTAAACAGTATCAGCACAGTATGTAAACAGTATATTTACTGTTCATAACAGTAAAATTTGTCCCCCCAAAGTCAACAAATGCGGGCCAAAAAAAAAGGAGAAAACGTGAACTCCAGAAAACGCGGACGCAAGACGCGGAGCAAACGCTCACTACATTCAGTACCCACAAATAGCAAATACAAGGAGTAGCAACCAAACTCCATGAGAAGAAAATTCATTAGCTCATCTACAGAATTACCATGTTCGTTTTTTTCATCCACTATGTTTAGAAATTGTACCATGTTGCTCTTTTCATACCATGTTCTATTCTCTCTTAGGTTCATGTTAGCTTTGTCCGTCTCATTAGCTCCATCAGCCATATACCTTCTCGAATTCCGTGATAGCCTTCCCAAACATTCTCAGAATCTCTTGCCATGGAACAAGTCCAATTCACCTTCTTCACCTTGCAAATGGCCAGGAGTTTATTGCTACCACAACAATGGCTTTCAAGTCAAGGCCTTAAACCTCTCAGGCTTTGGACTTTCTGGTGTCTTAAACCATTCCATTTCCTATCTCTGCCTTCATAAAAATTTGCTCTCTCTTGACCTCAGCGGCAACAATTTTACTGGTGGCATCCCTCAGTTGCTTGGAAACTGTGGCCAACTGAATACTATTCTTCTCAATGACAATGGCTTCCAAGGACCAATCCCTCCTGAGATTTTCCAATCAAAGAGACTTTTACAGCTTGATTTGGGCTATAATTCTCTCTCTGGTAATATTCCTCCTGAGGTAAGCCTCTGCATCAACCTTGAATATATTGGATTGTACAATAATTATTTGAATGGAGAGCCTCCAAGTGAACTGTTCTATCTACCAAAACTGAAGCATCTTTATTTGAACACAAACAACTTTACTGGATCTTTACCAGATTTTTCACCTTTATGTGCAATATCTAATCTTTGGATTCATGAAAATGCATTTTCTGGATCTTTACCTCATACTTTGAGCAACTGTCACAACCTCACTATGTTTATGGCATCCAATAACAAGTTTGGAGGTGTCATTCCACCAGAGATCTTCAAGGGTCTTTTGCAACTTGAAGTTCTCTATCTTAATGAAAACAATATTGAAGGGGAAATACCAGAGACTTTGTGGGGTCTTGAAAGATTGCAAGAGCTTGTTCTTGCAAGCAACAAGCTAAATGGAACTTTATCTGAAAGAATTGCTCAATGCCAATGGCTAACAACTATTGCTCTCTCTGATAATAAGCTGGTGGGTCAGATTCCTCCTTCAATTGGAAACTTAAAAGATTTGAACAATCTGTTTCTCTTTGATAACATGCTTGATGGCTCATTACCTCCTCAGCTTGGAAACTGTTCTTCACTTGTTGAACTTAGGCTTCAAAATAACTTAATCAGAGGAACAATTCCTCAGGAAATTTGCAACCTTGAGAATCTTGAGGTCCTCCTCCTGTTCAATAATCATATTGAAGGCCATATTCCACTACAGATTGGTAGAATGAGTAGTCTTGTGGAGTTGGCTCTGTATAACAATAGCTTGACTGGTAGAATCCCATCTGGAATTATCCATTTGAAAAAGCTCACATTCCTGTCCTTAGCTCATAATAGTCTCATTGGACAAGTGCCATCCAAGCTTGGGAAGAACAACTCTCCTGGTCTAATTAAATTGGATTTAACTGGGAACAATCTATTTGGACCAATCCCTTCTAGTATATGTACTGGCAATCGTCTTTCGGTTTTGGCACTGGGAAACAACCAGTTTAATGGAAGTTTTCCAATTGGCATTGAAAGATGTTCATCTCTTAGGAGGGTGATTCTTAGGAACAATCTTTTACAAGGGAATATACAAGCTGATTTGAGTAAGAACTCTGGAATATCTTTCTTTGAAGTTCGAAATAACTTGCTTGTAGGAACAATACCTCCAGTATTAGGTTATTGGAGCAATTTAACAATGCTTGATCTTTCAGAAAATAGTCTATCTGGCACCATACCTCCAGAGCTCAGTAAACTCGAGGATCTTCAAATCTTGAGACTTTCTTCCAATGGACTAGCTGGAAGTATCCCTTCTGAGTTGGGACATTGTAAAAGATTGATCAAACTGGACCTGAGCAAGAATTATCTTTCAGGAAGCATTCCGTTGGAGATCACCTCACTTACAAAACTGCAAAACCTTCACCTTGAAGAGAACAAATTCAGTGGAGCTATTCCTGACTCTTTCTCTTCCCTACATAGTCTGTTTGAATTGCAACTTGGAAGCAACATGCTAGAAGGCACTATTCCTTGCAGTTTGGGTAAACTTCATCATTTCAGTTCAGTTCTCAATTTAAGCAACAATAGGCTCTCTGGTAGTATCCCAGCATGTCTTGGCAATCTAGACAAGTTACAAATTCTTGACCTATCAGGTAACAGTTTCTCTGGTGAGATACCAACTGAACTAAACAACATGATCTCCCTTACATTTGTGAACATATCATTCAATAATATCTCAGGAAAACTCCCTTCTACTTGGTTAAAATTGGTGGCTTCATATCCAGGATCTTTCCTTGGAAACACAGGACTTTGCTTGCTTGGTATTGAAGAGAAATGTTGTGTTGAAGCTAGAAATATTCATAAAAGGGGGCTAGTGTTGGCTGGTGTGATTATTGGTGTTGTAATCTCAGTGACACTACTCTGTGCTCTAATTTACATATTAATGGTTAGAGGCCTTGGGAAGAAACTTACTCCTGATCAATCTCTTCTTCATCATTGTCGATCAATGACCGAAGATTTACCTGATGATCTAAAATTTGAAGACATTATGCGTGCCACGGAAGGCTTGAGTGACAAATATGTGATTGGGAGAGGCAAACACGGGACTGTTTACCGCACAGAATCTGCAAACTCCAGAAAGCATTGGGCAGTCAAGAGGGTGGACTTGTCCAAGTCAAGCTTTAGACATGAACTGAGGACATTAAGCTTAATTAGGCACCGGAATGTGGTAAGAATGGCAGGGTATTGCATCAAAGATGGATATGGCTACATTGTCACCGAGTACATGCCAGGAGGAACCCTTTTTGATGTACTACACCAGAGTGAACCCTGCTTGGCTTTAGATTGGGACACTAGATATCGAATTGCTTTTGGTATTGCACAAGGTCTTTCCTACCTTCACCATGATTGTGTGGTACAAATTATCCATAGAGATATCAAATCAGATAACATTCTAATGGATTCTGAATTGGAACCAAAGATCGGAGATTTTGGGATGGCAAAATTGGTTAATGATTCTGATTCAAGCTCCACAACCACAAGGTCTGTAATTGTAGGAACCTTAGGCTACATGGCACCAGGTTGGTCACAAATCAGTATAACGACTTACATTTTATTGTCAACATTGATACATTGATAATAGAAGCTAACATTCTGTCTTCTTTGCCTTTGTGCTTTTCATTTACATTTTAGAGAATGCATACTCCACTCGGTTGACAGAGAAATGTGATGTATATAGCTATGGAGTCATTCTACTAGAGCTTCTTTGCAGAAAATTGCCAGTGGACCCTTGCTTTGAAGAAGGCCTAGATATTGTCTCCTGGACAAGGAAGAACCTGCAGGAAAATGATGAGTGCATTTGCTTCCTTGATGAGGAAATCAGTTACTGGGATGGAGATGAACAACAGAAGGCATTGAAGCTGTTAGACTTGGCGCTTGAGTGCACTGAACAAATGGCAGAGGGAAGACCCTCCATGAGAGATGTAGTAGCATTCATGGACCTTATCAAGATGAACGATAAGCATGAAAGAACCATACATGATAGACAGAGCTCAAGGGTTTAGAATAGAGTTTGATACAAAATCTTCTACAGCTTTCACGTTGCTTTTTATGTGAAGAAAATTATAATATAAAAATAAAAATAAAAATAAAAAAACAGTGAATTCACTAATAAATTGTGCCTTTCTGCAGCGCACGCGAATCTGAGCTTCTTAGAATAGAAAGATAGCTTTGACACGCATCATGCACTCAGGTCTTTGCTCCTGAAATTTTCCATGGATTTGTATGGTAACTTCCTATATATAAAGTTGAAGGTTTAAGATTCCATCATTCACATATTCTATCATTTTCACTAGAAATCTACAAAAACAAATTCACCATTAGCTTTCAAGGGTTATAAGATATTGAGGTGTACCCTCCCTTAAGCATGAACAAATTCGCCATCAGCTTTTAGGGTCATTTCCTACGTGACTATGCCTCTAACCCAAGAGATACATGTTAATAGCATACCCCGTCAAAGAATGCAAAGATAAGGTTGGTCCTTCAATACATTTCCAGCTTAATTTCCCCATAATCTAGAATGGAGGTGTACGCAATCCAGATACTACTACTTTATAACCGAAAAGCGTGCAATCTGATACCACAATAGTGTAGGGAGACAACTGTTGCCACAACTTGATAAAGTGATGGAATGTGAGCGGTAAAAAAGAGATTATGTTCATGTCAAAGCAATTGTTAACCACTCATAGTCACTGCTTAAACAAGTTGTGACAAAAAATTTGTCTTTAGAAGAACTGAGCGCAATTAGCCCCCAAGTGGATACATCATCTGCACCCAAAACTGTGCATCAAATGGCATTTAAGGAAGCCACACTTTTTTTAAAGAAGCATTTGACATCGCTACATGATTAAACTCTAGATATTTACAGATTATTTGCAAGGATTCATAAAATCAGGCTGCTGAATATTTCTACATCTTATTTTATAAATTGCCATTCTCAGGGATGTCTTGCTCATTCAGATGCAGCAGTTAACTTTATAGTGCAATTTCGTTATCATTAAACAACTCCTCAACCAAAAATAAAATAACTAATGGAGATGCCAGATGGTGCATCACTTGCAGATAGCTGCTGAGAACAAAAGCTACAACAAACACAATTTGAATGCCATGAACATCACGATTCAAATTCAGCAGAAGTTTTCATCCAATACAAACACAAGAACTCAAGTTTTTAATTAGATCGAGTATGCCAAAAGACAAGTAATTATTCCTCAAGAGAGGGAGAGGAGAAAAAGGGGGTGGCGGGATGTTATAACTACTCTGCAACCATTTGCATACTAAGAAAAATAATGCTGGGAGCCATAACATCAAACTGCAAAAGCGGGCCTCAATACACCTATTCTGTTGCCTCCACGCTTTGTGAAGTTTCATTTTCTTTCAACTTTTCCAATGCTGAAATCCGTCTATCCAGTGACTCAGTGAGGCCTTTCACCTGAAGAGAGAGAGAGTCATAATTAAGGATCATACAAATATGTTCTCAGAGAAGAGCAAAAGACAAGAGAACAAAGGCCATTTTTATTCAGGCCACCCAATGAAATGCCTAAAATAAATTTCAGTATAGTTCATATAGCCAAAAAAAATACAAGAGACCTTACTGCTATGTTTTCTCAGAGAAAAGCAAAAGACAAAAGAACAAAGGTCATTTTTATTCAGGCCACCCATTGAAATGCCTAAGGGCCTGTTTGGTAAGCGATTCCAAACAACAGTTTTCAGTGTTTAAACACCGAAAATTGTGGAGCCAAAAAAAAAAATGTTCGATAAGAGTGTTTATTTTGGAGTGTTTGAGTCACAATTCTCAATTTAGGGTGTTTAAACACTGTATTTAGAGAACTCATCCATACCAATTTTTAGTTTTCAAGTAACATTGTTCAATGGCATTTTTGTAAATATCTAGAAAAGTGTGGGACCCACAAACTGACTTGATTTCGACTTTAACGCAAATGTCTCTCTCTCACAAACTCATACTCATATCTCTCTCTCTCACTTCACTCAGACCCCTCTCTCTCTTTTCTCTTCAATTGGCTCCCTCTCTCTCAACAGTCCTGGGCTTCGCCTTCATGCAAAACTGTCGAATAAGGGTCACTGGCAATGACCACAACCATGCCACTGCTAGCCAAGATTCTTAAGCATTGGACAAGGAAGCATAAATTTTGGGGCTATGGTTGAAATTTCTTTGGGTCTCTGATCTAACATGGGTCATTGATTTTTTTTTTTTTTTTTTTTTTTTGGTGGGGCTATGGTTGAAATTTCTCTTGTTTTGCTGCTACTGCGTTTTGGCCTTGTGGGTTGTGTTAATTTGATATGTGGTATATAGTTGTGGGTTGCGTTGTAGTTTGGATTGTTTTTGGAAGATCAGAGAGGGAGATGGGATGAGCTAGACAAAGAGGAAGCAGAGAAAGGAAGGAGAGAGAGGGAGGAGCTGCTGTCTTGTCTTTGAGTGGAATAAATAAATAGTTATTTTACTATTCATGTCAGAAAAGTACTTACTTTTTCTTAAAAATACATACACATACCAAACACACAATTATATTTTTTTCATTTTTGAAAAGACGTTATTAGAAATAAAGTACCAAATACATTTTTGGCATTATGAGTACTTTAAATACGTGTTTTCACAACACTTTTTAAACCACAATTTTCACATCATTTTGAACAACAATACTCAAACACCTCTACCAAACAGCTCCTAAATAATTTTCAGTATGGTTCATATAGCCTGAAAATACAAGAGACCTTACTGACCTAAAATGGAAACAATCCCTCTTTGTACCACATGCTTTAGGCCGTTACAAAAGATGCAAAATGAACCTATCTAATGCACAATTTTATTTATTTTTTTCATTTTTTACTCCAAATACAATCTTACTCAAAATCATTATAACCAAAAAAAAAGGACATCCAATACAATTTCATATGAAGACTAATAAATTTTGGCAGTTTGTCATTATATCGCAGAGCCTCTTTCAGTAATCTACTCCTGTTTTGTTTTTCCAGAAGTAATTGGATTCTTACAGGTTACATTGCTGCATACATGCATGTCTCCATATATGCATTCAATGGCTTAGTGTCATAGGCACTGGCATGCTTTGATGAATCATTTCAGTCACATCATATTAAAAGCACAGTCATGCATTGCCTAATCACATTAGCACCAAATTTGAATTTGGAAATGCTTTCTAATGGCTTTACACAACCTGGAAACACAGGTAGTTCAGGTGGAGTACATGAAATTTGTTAATAAAAAGTAAGAACTTCCATAGTCCAAGGATGAATATAGGTATAGGGTTGAAAACACATCGGGAACATGGCTTAACAATACCAGTTAAATCCCATTGCATCTCTCAGTTTTAGTGAGCCTCTTAGTGTACTCATTTACTACTACCGACATGGCTCGGTTTTAATTGCCCCAAATCCCTACTTTTCCAAGCCAATGAACTCTAACTCAAATTGCACCTCATTCCCCAGTAAGAGCAAGGTGTAAGGTGAGGACATAAGTTCAAAATCCACTGGGTGCACATGGAATCCACCAATTAAAAATCCATAATTTTCCAAATCCATACTATTCAATCCAAAATGGTGTTTTATCATGCACCGGAGGAAGATCCCCGACCTCCAAGTCCAAAATCCAATTCCATTGGTTGATTGTGCAGTGTGCACCACAAAACCAATGCCATAAACACCTAAAGGAATTCTAAACCCCAAACTCAACCAAACAAAAGCAACTCACTGTACAGCTCATTAGAACTCATAAACACGAAGATCAAACCAAAATGGTAAGAATTTTACGCAATTATAAGAATCCACACCACATATTCACCTTTACTGAACCATGACAAGCAAACATTCACCACCTCCAATACTTCTACCAAATTAAACAAACATGAAATACACACAACTTCTCCCATATACTTCTAGTTTCACAAAAAGGCAAAAAGCCCACAAATAAACTAACAAAGCCTATCTGGAAGCAAGCCAAAATATTTGTTATCTCAAACTCTCAACAATCATTCTCCTCCAAAACCCCAACTATCTAGTCTATCTAGCTTGCTTCAAAATAAAGCATACCATTTATCCACACATTCATACAACTTTTTACACATAAAAACTTACTAAGCATCAAGCATAGTCTCCTATTATTTGCAAATTCATGATTTATCAATCAACTAATTATCAACCTAGTTTCTAGCTTCACTTCTTGATATATATTTCTATTCTTCCCAAATGTTAGAATTCCCGTAATCCACGAAATGGGTTTTGTGAAATACTACAAAATAAGTAAAAATTTTGAAAACCCACATTCAGAAATCGAAAATTTCATTCATACGAGCAAAATTCAACGATACCCACCAACAAATATCAAAAAAGTTTTGATCTTTCGGGGTTTTGCTTATACCTGTTGGGAAATGGAGTCATGGGCAACCTTGTAATCATTGTGAAGAATGTAAAGCCCCAGAAACGACGCCACTGCAGCTCCTGTGAAGAACGATGCCAATCTCACTCGAAGAACAAAACCCATTTTTTCTTTTTCTTTTTATTCTCTCTCTCTCTCTCTCTCTCTCTCTCTGAGTTTCTGACCTGATAGTTATAAAATGGGTAATACGGCTCGTAAGTCGTACCAACCAAAACGACAGCACAACAGGTTTTTAGTCTTACATAGTACAGTACATCTATACTATTATTTAAGACCTTCCCCGTTTGGATTCTTATTTTTTAAGTTCAAAAATGTACCTACACTCCTATGTTTAAGTAGAGACAAAACTAAAGGACAATTCAGTAAAAATGCAACTCTAACTTCTACTAAATCCTTGCCTAAAAAATAGGACCACTCTCCTATTAATTTTCAAATTGATTTATTTACTTATAAATTAGATTTTCAAAATAAAAATTATATATATAAAATAAAAAAACACAATTTTTTTTCTACAAAATAGAACCACTAAAAAAAAAAAAAGTCTCATCGCACGCGCGAAGCGCGTGAGATGAGATGAGACTAGTACTATATAGTACGGGTGTGAATGGTCGGGTTGGTCAGGTTGAGGGGATTTTTTGACCCAACCTACCATGTTGGGTCAAAAAAAATTCAACCCAACCCAACTCATCATATAAGTCCAACCCAACCCAACCCAAGGGTCGGGTTGAACCCATGGGTTGGACAATTTTTTTTATTACTATTATTATTAAATTGAGCAGAAAAAAATATATCACACTTGCCACCTGATTTAATAAACAAAATATATATTAATATATAAACTAATATTCCAACTTAGTTATAAACAAAATATGTTTAAGTATCCAACTGAGTTGATAAACAAAATATAAATGAATTAGTTCCTAATTCAGTTATAAACAAAATATATCTAAATTTTTAAATTTTTTTTATTAATTATATAATATTGTGCGCGCAAAAGTTGGAGCTGGTGGACCAACCCTCACCTGGGCTCACAATCTATTTATGATATGGGCTTTGAATTTCCTACGTTGGGTAATTCTTTATACTGAGACCCAATGGAACTAACTTCCCTTCCAAATTATTTTACCCCCTCTCTCCCTATTATTACTATCCTAGCCTAGTACACTCACTCTGTCTACCTTCCGTTTCTTTATGAGCCTTTCAACAACCATTTCCCCCACTTCTCTTCTCATATTTATAGCCTAATAATTGGTGGGGAGTTATGATTACTCTTATGGTTAGTGGTAGAGGAGGTTCAATATTATTATCGCTAAGTGGGTGTTTAGGTGGGAGTGGGATGTGGTGAGAGTGGCATTGGAACTGGCTCCCCACTCCAGAAAGGATGTTCGGCAGCGATACTTCCCAAGGCGGTACCGAGCAATTGGGATACAGTGTTCCCGATCAATCATGCTCCCGTCCGAGATGTACATTGCCGGGCAACTCCCAAGCTATGAACTATGATGAACATATGTCATAATGGCTCATTCAACGGGTTTTGGGCCGAGTGTAATGTCATGAGGCCCAGGCCCGTGGCCTCAGCAGGCTTTTAGTCCAATTTTGGACAAGAGGATTGGGCCCATGGGCCGTATGGTAAAGTTGGAGTTTAAGGCCCAAGGCCCAAATGGGTCTGGGAGTCCCGTGCCGTACAAATATATTTAAATATATATTAAAAGAATTAATAGAATTTTATATTATATATGACAGTAGGAACCGAGGAAGTGTTCTACAGTTTGTTTTTTTTTTTAATTATTAAATATATAATATATTTTAAACATATATTAAAATATGGGTGGGTTAGGTCGGGTTTGGCGGGTTTGTAATTTTATGACCCAAACCCAACCCGACCCGCTATAAAAAAATGGTAACCCAACCCAACCCACCAAGTCCTAAAAACCGACCCAACCCAACCCGACGGGTTGGGTTGGGTTAGGTCGGATTTGACGGATTTTCTACACACCCCTATATAGTTACTAAAACGACACCGTGTCTTCAAAGGGAGGGTGTGTTTGTCTACTTGTCTTGGAAGTAGTAAATATTGCCTTTTTTTCTTTTTTTTTGAGAAACGTAGTAAATATTGCCTTGGCAACACTGTTTTATGGGTATATTCACTATTGTTATTGTCACTGCCAGTGCCTGCCAGCCCAGGAGAGTTTTAATAGATGAAATAATAGTAGAGTACGGCGACTATGTAGTAGTATATGCTATATAGTATATAGTACTAATACCACAATACAAACAGTTTCACCTGTGGGCTCTGGTTGTGCGTGAGGGTCCCATTGAAGTAAACAAGGTCTAGGGTTGGTTTTTTGTTTTTTTGTTTTTTTTGGGTAGTCAAAGATTATAGAGGACAGAAATGCAGCAGCAATCACCAGATATGTTGAATAATGGTGCACCTTCAATTCCTGCAAATACTAATATCACCACTGAGCAGATTCAGAAGGTACCCTTTTTTTTTTTCAATGTCTTTATGTATGTGTTATATGTGTGCATGTATGTAAGATATGCAATATGATACAAGTTGTGTCAGAACCCAGTTAGCTATGTGTTGAAATCTTATAAGTCCTATTGATTTTTCTTGATGGGTATTAATTTTTTTTAAAGGTGATCTCTTTTTCTTTCTTTTTTTTATTGGGGGTGTTGAGGTGTTAATGCAAGAAACATGAAAATGATCCTGAGCTGTTTGATATATTGATTGTATAAAATCCACTTCTTTCCTAGAGGTTTTGGACACTGTCTTGTCTTACATGCAGCGCCCTGGACCATGTCCTTTTATTCAATTGCATAACTTTGATGAGAGAGGTAATTTGTGATGTGGTCTTTATTTAATTGATCTAGGACCATATGGTTGTGGTTTTCTGGTCCATAACGCGCACAGAAAGTGACACTATAAGCTTGTTTGGGTGGGGGGGTGGGTGGGTATTGCATCCGAGCACAAGTAACAAAACTAAGCTCAATGTTAATTTTCTCCAAATTGGGAACTGCAAGCTCCTTAATATATATTCTGATGGGTGGCTTAGTTAATCACACTAAAAGCAGCAATTTTTGCCAAGAAATGCAGGTGTTTAGGCATTCATCATATAGCAATTTGTGTCTCAATCTGATTTTTCAAGTGGGCTTGCATATAACATATGTACTTATATACTTCCTGTTAATGTTTTTATATGCATGAATTTTCAATCAAATGCGGTATCCACATGTAATACCCCAAATTATGTGGATTGGATTGGATACATGTGTGTTGAGTCTTACATCTTACTAGGCCGAAGTGAGGTATATAAGTGATTCCCCAACTGCAATTTGACTTGTCATTTTGGGGTATAGAACAAATATGGATAACACTTCATCATCTCATTACAAATAATATCAGAGCTAACTTGGTAACACCATGTGGCTCAAGGGTACCACAACACAATCTGGGACCTGACGATGACGTCAAGAATTTAAGTAGGGAGATTGTGATTCCTTAGATTATGTGGTTGATTTGATAAGTGTGTGTTGTGTGAGCGTGTGTTGAGTCCCACATTCGGCATTTACTAGGTTGAACTGGACTATATAAATGATTACAAGAAACCCCAATTGTAACTTAACCAGTCATTTTAGGGTATAGCATAGATGTAGCTAGCACTTCCTCCTTATTACTCCATTAGTGGTGGATTTTCATATGTTAGCATGTTTTGAAGACTGCCCTCCCTGTTTCTTTCCTTATTGCTGGTATCTGATTAATGGTTTTGTCTATAACAAGCTCAAATTTTCTAAATTTTCTCATATCATTTAGAATTGGATCATAAAGAAGTCTGGACAGAAATGTTTTGGTGCAAGGTCAATTTGTTGCAACTTAAAAATTCTTTGATGGCATGATATCTTAGTAGAAATTTTCACTTTGCCTTACATTGAACAAGGAACTCCCTTTTACTCACTCATTTATAGATTTTGATCTCTTATGCTTGGTGCAGTACCTGGACGAGAATAGAGACTTGATTCTGGCAATAATGGAAAATCAAAATGTGGGAAAATTTGCCGAGTGTGCCCAGTAAGTGGTAAACTAACTAGGATTTTTTCTTTTGCTTCTTTCCAATATTCCACTTAATGGTAGCTTCCATATTGTTTTCAAATTTTTATTGTGAGCTGATTGTTTCAGGCTAAATTTGAATTCCTTAATAAGCATAGGCTCTTTTTTTTCTCTTTTTTCTCTCTTTTCTCTCTTTTTTCCTTTTGGTTGGTCAAATTGTGTCCCATAACTTTTTTGACTTTCCATATGCTCCTTTGGGGTTAAGGAAAAGAAGATCTATCATGTACTGTTTGGAAGCAGCAGCATCTCACTTCTGCACCTCAGTTACTGTGTATTTGTTGAGTCTTAAACCATTAGGTTTCTTTAAAGTTTGAAAAACAAAATAAGAATCTGACACCTACTAAAGACCGAAAAACCAAATAAGAACATGCATATCTGGATATATTACCTTCTTATCATTTAAAGTTTGAAACAAGCTTAAGCCAGAGCTCCCTTCTCCAGAAAATTTTGATATTGTTAGTACTAGCATACATATGTCACTGACATTCATACCAACTTGAATATGTAAACTTGGCCAATACATGTCATAACTTACTTATGAATCTTCAATGAGGAGCAAAATTATTTGGGAAAAGACCAAAGTATGAGAACAATCATAGAGAATTGTTTGGCCACTTATCAAAAAAATTTAACCAAGGAATAAATTTTCTCATACTTGATGGGCTCTATAATTATGTTATGTGGGGGTTTCAGATGAAATGGACTCAACTAGCTTATCAGATGTTTGAACTACTACTGGAGAAACAAGCAGGATTCTTCTTATATAAGACTTGACTATTGAACTTTCTTTTTTCTCCCATTTCTTATGGTTGAACAGGTTGTAGATTTTTGGGTGTACTTTGATATACTAATGATGTTGTTTTCAGCTTACAAATTCATTGCTGATGTAAATGCTCACTCAAAACTATAAAGAGAGGTCCTAAAATGAAATGTTTTAGTATAAGAAATTGTATTGCATGCAGTTCAAGAAAGCTAGAAATAACAAGGGATTAGTAAATATTCAGGGACAAAAGATGCTTAAGGCTAACTCTTGTATAGCTTATGCATGGATAAAAAATTTTGCTATTACTTCAAATACTGTTTTACAATCATGAAACTGCATGGCCATAAAATGAAGGTTGAACCTAGTTGTTAAAATGGATAAGTGGTGGGATGAGAAAGGGTGAATGAATGCATTTCAAATATATATATATAAAGGAATGAATGCATTTGTTCGACATTAGATGTACCACTAATTTAACACTAGATATGAAAGTAGGATGAGACAGTTCAATTGTTGAACAAAGACCATTTTCTTTTCAGTCAAAGGTGCTGCAAGTACAAGGGCAAGAGACCCAAGTTTGGCAACTAATGACCTATTCAATGTGGCCATAAATTTAGTTGCATGTTCAAAAGAACTTCTGTATTCAAGGTTACTAAGATACGGTTTTGTTGGGTTTTAAGCCTATTTTTGTCTAGAGCTGTCTATATCAATACAAATCTCTGTAGTTATGATATTTGCATGGTAACTCATGGAAATATTGAAATTTGAGTGCAATATATCTTCTTGTATTTGTACAAGTTTCACCATCTTTTGTGTTTCCTACTTGGTCAGTGCTTCAGTACCTAAACAGAGACATAGAATATATGATGTCTTAAGTTCCCATCAACTTCACCATTAGTATTCATAGTATTAATATCAATGGACGTCTAGAAATTATATAGCATTTAATACATCTCAATTTAAGTTGTATGCAAAATTATCAGGAGATTCAGGATCAGAATAGTGTTTAAAGGTGCATGATTTGTTTGTTTTGTTTGAATCTCAAGTTAAAACTAAGGTGCTTCAATCTTTATTTTTTTTAGGATAGTATATGTTGGCTTATGTTCCTGGGATCATCATCTTCAGCATAGCTATGCATTGTGAACCTGTCTAACCATCATCTGACATTTTAAATGATTTAGGTATCAAGCCCGACTTCAGGATAACTTAACATATCTAGCTAAAATCGCTGATTCCCATCCACAGCCACCAGTGCCTTCTCAGGTAAATCATACATCCCCTTCCAAAACATACCATTGGATAAGTTTTTTTTTTTTTGTGCTTATCATTTTAAAATATTTGCAGATGCCCTCTCAATCCACAGGGCAACAAGGGCTTTTCATGCAGCATCCCCAGGCAACAATGTCTCAGCAGCAACCAGGTCTTTTCACCCCGAAGTTGCCTTTCCAGTTGAATGATCAGCATCAGCACCAGCGTCAGCAGCAACAGCAATCACACTACCTCCAGCAACAGCAACAGCAACAGCAACAACAACAACACTACCTCCAGCAACAGCAACAACAACAACACTACCTCCAGCAACAGCAACAGCAATTCTTCCAAGGGCAGATGGGTCTGAGACCAGGGGGAATGTATCAGGCCATGCAGGGAAGCAATTTGTTTGGTATGCAGGGAAGCAAACAAGATATCTCAGAGGCTGGTGCTGGAGATTTTCTCGGAAAGTTAGCTTCCAGACGTGATGAAGGCACAGATTCGTGAGCAAGACGGATCTGGTCATTTACAGTTTTTCGTTTTCTCTGCATTTACCCGCTTTGGGCTGCTACACTAGCCATCCCAGTACATGTGCCGAAGTCTTTTCCTCTCAACACTCAAGAAGTGGTTGAAGTATGTTGCACAATCATGCTTTTGGCGTAATCTTGTTTGTCAATTACAAATTTGGGGCAAAGCGTTTTCATTTATAGATGACAAACTTTTTATTTTTTGCCTTCATCTAGTTTAGTTTTTACAGCAAGGTACATTTTGCCAATGCAAGTGTCTATATTCAATTTAGAGTTAATTGAATGTTTCATAATGAAAGAGAGAGAGAGCAGATACAATAGACGCGCAGTCTACTTCATGGATCCTCACAATTCTTGATTTAAACCAAAACCTAATCCAGCTTTACACTGTCAAACAAATCGGGTGTCTGATAAGATCAATACAAAATATAAAACTCCTTTAGGTGGGATAGATTAAAGGTTTTTGAAACTTTTGAAAATACCTCAGCAATGGAGGTAGTGAGAATTCATCTTCCTCAACAACCAATTAAGGGACCTTATGTTTAAACATGTAATGTGAGTGGTGAATCAATAGTGTATACTTGCCAATCTCCTTGATACAGCTTTGCATCTTCTCTTACAAAAGTAGATTGGAATCAAATTTAGAGCTCAAAGATTCATTAGATATTCAAACTATTTATTTGAAAAATAGCCTAGAATTCCCTTTCAACCGAAGATATGATCAAAGTAAAGATTTTTTTTATTGAGGATGATAGTTATCCCTTAGGCAATGTTGAAAATGAAACACTTAAAAACATATTATAGCTCAAATTATGTGGTCTGACCAATTAAATTTCATGAAATGGGCAATTTGAAATTTTATCAATGATGAGCTTTCCTTTAAATGTGACTAAACTGCTCAAGATATCCCCATAGGAAGCGCATAACTTTCTGCTTAATGCAATTTTTGTTGTCAATGTGTTGTGAATGTTAAGAAATAAGCATATCCGAGAGCTAAAGGAGACCAATTCTGTTATAGTAGCAAGGGATATCCAAAAAGTAAATCTCTCTCACAATAAGGCTTGGGAGGTAGTATTGCACAAACAATCTTTATCTCTCTCCCTCTCTCTCTCTCTCTCTCATCACAAACTTTGTGCTTTGCATGTGCTGTTCGTAAAGGACCAAAGTGGACCGAATAGAACCAAAGTGGATCGAATGGACTAAATAGGAGCAATGTGGACCAAATAGGACCAATGTGGACCTAATCGGACCAAAATAAACCGAATAAGACCGAAGTGGACCGAACAGAACAGAATAGACCAAAGTAGACAAGTAGACGTAATAGGACCGAAATGGATCGAAAAGGACCGAAATGGACCGAATAGAACCAAAGTGAACCAAAAAGGACCGAATAAGAGCAAAGTGGACGGAATTGGACCGAATAGACCGAAATGCTAGGCCAGTGTGGCTCAACAGGAGCTTAGTAATAATAAATACTACACTTGAGCTTTTAGATATACATTGCATGAAAATTTTTTATTTTAAAATTTATAAATATTTGTCTTTAGACACCTAATGTTTTTTTTTATATGTTATTTCCAAGAAATATAAAAATTATTATTCAAGGATTTGAATTTTATTGCTTTTTTTTTTTTTTAACCTATGCCACTCCTTATTTATTTATTTATTTTTACATATATGTTATGTGCATGACTCCAGTGCAATATGCGGGACTTTTATTAATTAGTAAATTAGACCATATAATATAATATAAAAAGTTAACCTAAAGTATAATTATTCAATATTTTGAAACCATATGGTTGAAAGAGAACCACTCAAATTTGTCAACAATCTTCTGTATTAAATTTTATTTTTATAATAATTAAAAAAAAAGATAATAATATTTCTATAAACATAATTTTGTGAATTTCACAACTTTCATATGACAAAATATTTTGTCAGTACTTCTAAAATGCTTGAATAGTTGAATTTGCAAAAGGTGCCCTTACAAATTAGAGAGGAAGAAAAAGCTTGTAATAATCAATAATTGTATCAACCAATAAACAACTTTTGTAAAAATTATTGTAAATATTCACCAATAAATCGGAAAGAAGCACCATTACGAGATTTTGGGTGATATTCATCGCAAAGAGTTGGGATGTTTGGACTCCATCAAGTCTAGTAAAGTTTTCAAATTTGATATAGCAGTGCAAAATTCCTCAATAATCTTGGCAATAGTTTATGGACAAAACTTAGGTACAATACCTTAGATGTTATTCCTTAGGTTTCCCTCTTAGGATTCAATCATATGGCTACTTAGCTAAAAAAATACACTTTCATCTCATGAGAAAAATTCCACATGACAGAATTTTAAGAGAGGAACCTAAGGAATAACACTTAAATATTGTACCTAAGTCTTGCCCATAGTTTATAGAGACAGTAAGGAAGTGCTTAATGTCTAAACCCTTTTGTGTATTGGATTCACATTTTTAAACCCGTTAGTTTTTTATTGTTATACCTTAATTATATGTACCATACTTGATTACTTATTTAAATTACTAAATACTTCATATTAATTTTCTTTACACAAAAAAAAAAGTTTCTGTATTAAAAGTGTCTCTTTTTCTCTTAAAATTTTATCTAAATTTCCATTTAAAAAAATCTAATGTAGTATAAAAGTGCTTAGCACTGCTTAAATTTTATTAAATAGAATTTTAAATGTTCAATGTTAAGTGAACTCAACCCGTTTAAAATTCAGTTTCAAGGTTTCTTCTCATCTCCGTAAATTAAAACCAAAACATACCAACCACAGGTGACAAATCAAGAAACCATGTACACAGTACACTTCTCTTTGTGAAAATTATTTGATAGAGTAATCCTAGATACACAACAATTGAAAAGTGTTAAAAGATGCTGCCAATTTTACAAAATAAGCTTACAAAAACTGATGTGACAATAAATGTCAGCAACGGGCTTCAACCACCAAATAAATATGTTTAAATTATTTTTTAATAATTGGTGACATCAGATTGTAAGTTCTGTATAGTAAAATTATTAATATCCCCAATAAACAATTTTTACTTTTTCACATTAGTTGAATTGAGGTATTATTACTGGTTTTATCAAGATCCTCCACTAACATCATTTTTTTTTTTTTTTTCCCCTACCAAAAACAACTAGTCAAATTAACAATCGTGAATAGTAGCAAAAACTGAAAAATAATTTGAATACAGCTGGAAACTGAAAACTGAAATTGAAAACTGAAAAATACTGTAGCAAAATAATTTTTAAATGTGTGAATAGTACCGTGGGACCCATTTTTAATGAAAAAGTTGCTGAAAAGTGAAATTTGTGGGTCCGTAAACAGTACACAATGTGCAATGATTGGCTGAAAAAAATTTGAAAAGTCAAAATTTGCGGTTACTGTTCATTGAACATGCATGAACAGTAACTGCAAGTCTAAAAAACGCGTAAAAAAAAAAAAAAAAAAAAAGGGAAAAACGCAAACGCGCTGGAAATCAGCGCAATCCAAACGCAGCTTTAGTCTTATTGTATTTGATGTGAGAGCTTCTGAAAAGCTAATGCAGATCAGCTTAAATGCCGAAAAGTGAGCTGGTGCATTCATTCTTTCGGTACCATGTACATTACCAACAGCAACGGAATTTAGTTCCCCCTCTCTATGATATAGTGAAGAAAAAAACTCTATGAAGAAGTTGATATATTTGTGGTATAATTAAATGGTTTTGAATTTGCTGAAGAATAGGTAAAAGAATCATAGCAGGAACAAAAGCAATTACCATCTCTATTTTTTTTGGGATAAAAATTTATCGTCTCTCAACTGGTGCTACATGATCCAATCTTCCATCTCTCAAATTACCATCTTTCTGTCATTTAAATGTTGGAATTTGGTGGATTGTTAGGTTCGATTAAGCAGTATTTCTGCTAAGCAATTTTTTTTTTTTTTTTTTTTGAGAAACAAAAATGGGGGGCCTTTATGGCTATATTACACCCCCGGGCAGGACGCCAGATGGCTTCGGACGAGGTAGCTCGATCTCGGGGGCCCGTCTGTACCACTGTATGGGGAGTTACCCCACTAAGGATGCCCACCAACGAACTCTTACGGGCAGCGAGATTCGAACCTAGGTGTGGTGCACGAAGTGAACGAACCTTACCCACTCAACCAAGCCTCCGTTGGTTCTGCTAAGCAATTTAGTTAGGCGCTTTTCTTCTTTTTTGAGAATCAACAATTTAGTTAGACCTACCACAATTAAATGGTTTTGAATTAGACTGTGAAATATTTATTTAAATTAAAATCTTATTAATGCAATCTGTAATTCTGTATATTGCACTCTACATTTTGTATATATCAGTATAGTGTATAATTTTTTTTTTTTTTAAATCTGGCTAACAGTAAGTGTAACTGACATGTTGATGGTCTAATTTTGAAATCATTATCAATGAAATAGATATCAACCATTTTTTTAAAATAAATATATAAATAAATAATCTTGAAATCAATTTTTTTTTTTCAATTATTCCAATTGTTTGGGTGTCAAATAACACATTCATAATAATAAGCATGAGCCAAGAGCTTTTAGTTCAACTAGTCGACACCTTGTATATTCATGAGATCCAAGATTCAAATCTCCCCTCCTTTTTGTAACAATTGAATTATCAATAATAAACCACCTTATTATCTCTACTTTTGAATGTTTACCTATGTAAGTATTGATAACGGCCTAGTATTATGTTATTGTGTAATTATTCAATACACCCAAAGCACAATAAATGCATGCTCTCCCACTCACATGAATATAGTAAATCACAACATGATTTTTTTTTTTTTTTGAGATAAATCTCAACATGAATTTAATTAATGAGACTTACTTTTTTTTTTTTTTTAACTTAGTAAGAAATTCCTAAATATAAACCTAGGGAGCAGGAAATTATTGTGCTTCAGGATCACCGAATAATAATTATCCATTATTAACGGAGTACTAAATTAACAACAATTAAAAGTTAGAGGACTGAAATGACAAAACTGAAAGTTAGAAGATTGAAATGAAAAAAAACTGAAAGGTAGAGGGTCAGTTTTGCATTTTTGTCTTTTTATTTTTTATTTTTTTGGATAAATTCCACAAACCACTCCTGAGGTTTGTGATAATACCAACTAAGTCCAAAACATTTTAAAACCTACCAATTTCATCCTAAAAGACAATTTTGTCCCTTAACTTAAAAAAAAAAAAAAAAAACGCTGTTACTTTTTTTTTTTATTCTCTTCTTCCTCTCTCTTTTGTCTCTTTCCTCTTCCCCTTCCTTCTCTGAATTCTCCATCTCAGAACTCTCTCTAACGGAAGCTTAGTCACAGCGAAGCCCATGACTTGATCACCGGCATCAACAGCACCACCACGCAAGGTCTTCCCGATTCCCACCGCAAGATTGACCCCATCAACGGACTCTCTCATCCTCTTTACAGCGGCGTTGTGGATCGTGGCACGACATTTGGATTCCAGATTTGGGTACTATCTCTTCAAGAGACGATGAAGCTCATCTTGTGATATGGTGTGTTTTTTCTGGTTTCTTTAATGAGGTTGACAGTTGGGGTTGTGTTGATTTTGTATTGTTTGGTTGAGATTTTTGCTGGTTTTTTGGGTGGGTTTTGTTGGGATTTTTAGGAAATTTCATTGTGAATTTTTACAAAGGGATTTATGTGTTGTTTGGCTTGGATTTTTGCTTGTTTTTCTGGGACAAAAAAGTAACGGCATTTTTTTTTTTTTTTTTTTTTTTTAAGTTCATCAGGGACAAAATTGTCTTTTAGGACGAAATTGGTAGGTTTTAAAATGTTTTGGACTTAGTTGGTATTATCACAAACCTCCGGGGTGGATTGTGGAATTTAACCTTTTTTTGTATTTTTTATTTTTTCTCTTGGAACCAGATTTGGGGAAATTGGATTAGGATTTTAGGGTTTCTTCGTTGATTTTCGATTCCGCCATTGAAGGCAAAGAAATCAAATCCATCACAGTACAACGCAGCTACAAATCTCAATGGGGAAGAACGAGTTCCTAACCCCAAAAGCGATCGCGAATCGGATCAAAGCGAAGGGGCTCCAGAAGCTCCGATGGTACTGCCAGATGTGCCAGAAGCAATGTCGCGACGAGAACGGTTTCAAGTGCCACTGTATGAGCGAGAGCCACCAGCGTCAGATGGAGGTCTTCGGCCAAAACCCGACCCGAATCGTCGAAGGATACTCCGAAGAATTCGAAAGCACTTTCTTGGACCACATGAAGCGTAGCCACCGGTTCAGTCGCATCGCCGCCACCGTCGTTTACAACGAGTACATCAACGATCGCCACCACGTCCACATGAACTCGACCGAGTGGGCCACGCTCACTGAGTTCGTCAAGTATCTCGGTCGAACCGGCAAGTGTAAGGTCGAGGAAACCCCTAAAGGTTGGTTCATTACGTATATAGATAGAGATTCGGAGACTTTGTTCAAAGAGAGATTGAAAAATAAGCGAATCAAGGCCGATTTGGCCGAGGAAGAGAAGCAAGAGAGAGAGATTCAGAAACAGATCGAGAAAGCCGCGGAGTTATTCACCGAGCCTCCGAAGCCTCTCGAGGCTGAACCTGTTAGGGAATTGAAACCCGAAGCTGGTGTCAAGATCGGTTTGAAGCTCGCATCGTCGAATTTGAAGCCGAAAGAGAGGGGAGAGGGTTCGAAATTGGTGTTTGATGAAATGGAAACCGATAGCAAAGCCAGTGTGGCAAAGACGAACAATAATAATAATAATAAGTCGGTTTTGGGGGAGATGATGAGGGAGGAGGAGATGAAGAAGGAGAGGATTAATAGGAAGGACTATTGGTTGTGTGAGGGAATTGTTGTTAAGGTTATGAGCAAAGCTTTGGCCGAGAAGGGTTACTATAAGCAAAAAGGGGTTGTGAAGGAAGTGATTGATAAGTATGTTGGGGAAATTGAGATGCTTGAGAGTAAGCATGTGTTGAGAGTTGATCAGTTGGAGCTCGAGACCGTGATTCCGCAAATTGGGGGACTCGTGAAGATTGTGAATGGGGCGTATCGTGGCGCGATTGCCAGGTTGTTGGGGGTTGATACGGAGAAGTTTTGCGCCAAGGTGCAGATAGAGAAGGGTGCTTATGTTGGTAGAGTGCTTAAAGCTGTTGAGTATGAGGATATTTGTAAACTTGCCCAGTGAGTTTGATTAGAAAAATGATAATGGATTATATATTGGCTATGTTTAGTTTTTTGTCAAAATTTCATTCTGTTAAGAAACTTTAATCTGTTGAATGAATGTATGATGTTTCCTGTGTTTTTAAATATGTATGTTTCTCTTGGATTAATGACTTGGATACTGTTTGTGAAGGAAATAATGGAGAACCCTGTTTTAGAATTCATTTAGTTTCCTTAATTAGATATCTAATAGAATATCTAGCCTTATAGAATTATTTTTAAAAGAAAACTAATTAACAAGGGAATTTAGAATATTAAAAGTGGCAGTTTTACAAGTGAATGTCCAATCTTGTTACTCCATATTTTGTAGATGGAAAATTTTCATGTGAACTGAATTATGTTTATAGAGTTTCTCAGGGTTTATCTATGTGTGTGTGCACGCACGTTTTTGGGGGGGGGGGGGGGGGTTGTAAATTACAGTTAAATATTAAAATGGCACCACAAAAACGGCACAAGGTGACTGTTTGGACAACTTGAGGAACAAGGTTGAGAGTAGGAAGGACCAAATGGAAGAAGACTAGTGCATTTGGATGTAGCTTTTTGCTGAAAGTTGGTTAAAGATTGAATCTTAAAAATCTGTACATAGCAAATAATTTAAAAAGTTAAAAGAAAAAGTTGTTGCCTAACAAACACTTAAGTTGTTGCCTATCAAACACTTAGGGCAATTGGATGAGAGAACTATATATGAGGTAAGGAATCTGATATCAGAAATATATTGTAATGTCTATGAATTATTGAAAATGAAGATGATTTGCTGTTTTGTCAAGGTGCAGCAGGGCAGAGAGCCACTTGATGTCGGCTACTGTTCAATCACAGTGGACGGTGGCTTAAATGATGAACTTTTACCACAGAGACTTCATAATCTTGCTAGACAAAGAGAAGAGTTGCAAATGGAGATTGAAATTAAAGCCCAGCTAATTTCAAGATCTGAGATAGTGGAATTGCAAACCACCTTTGATGCTCGGATCAAAGAGCATGCTAATGCCACTGCGAAGCTTCAAGTATGACTTTATAATTGGATTTAGATTATAATAGGTCTGCCATAGGAGTGCAACTTGATTGAAATTGTTATTGTTAAGTAGTTATAGAAAGTAACATCAAGCAATTAATGTCATCACTACAAAATAAAGCTGGCGTGACTGGTTTTTCATGTGAATTATTACGTGGATTCTTTTAAGCTAAAAGAAATCATATGTTCTTTTGAAATTACATGCTGATACAGGCTTTGATCTCTGAGACCAGATTCCCTAAATATGCTTTTAATGGCCAATCAATGTCATACTTCTAAACGTGGCTTTATTTGGGCAGGAGCAACTCTGCGAAAGGGAGCAGGCTGTACATGAGTTGGAAAGGAAGATGGAAGAGAAAGATAGGGAGCTGGATGCAATCAAATTGGACAATGAAGCGGTTTGTTGAGTGCTTGCTTACTTTTGATATGTTCTCTATGCTGACGAATGAGCTATTTTGATAAACTCTGAAATTACTAATATTGATTGGGTTGACTGGGCAGGCCTGGGCTAAAGAGGACCTTCTTAGAGAACAAAATAAAGAACTATCATCCTTCAGGTATGAATTTGCATGCATAACCCTTTTTCTTCAAGTTTTAAGCGTGTATGTATGTGTGTGTTTTATGCCTTTAGTCCTTTCCTCTTCAAGTTTATCATTTTTTTTTGTTCAACCTCAACACTCGGTTGACTATGGGTGTTTACTTGAACAAGAAAAATATTTCCATATATACTATTATGATTTCAACGACAGTGTCTTGATATATTGCTTCCCTGTTCTATTTATTGCCATTATTGAAATTAAGGTTTGAACCTTTTGATCATTCTGAAGTTGAAAGAGCCCAACATATAAAACAGATACATGATCTTCAAGAACATATTCAAGAAAAAGAGAGACAACTTATTGAGTTGCAGGATCAGGTTTGTTATTTGCATTTATGTTGTACTGAAAGGCATCTCTAAATTGCACACATATGTTGAATAAATCATTGTTTTCTTATTCAAATTTACCTAATATTAATAATAAATGTTATTGTTTGGGAAATGTTATCATTGTAATGATAAATTATCTTCATGTTTTTTTCCCCACTTTCCCTTTTTTATCCTCCTGGAAATTATCACAGGCTTGGTATTGTTTAGGAGGTTCATTACCTGATAATGATCTTATCTTTCAGCATAGGGTGGCTCAAGAAACCATTCTTTATAAAGATGAACAGTTGAGGGAAACCCAAGCTTGGATTGCACGTGTCCAGGAGATGGATGTCTTACAATCAAATACAAACCATTCATTACAGGCTGAATTGCGAGAACGAACTGAACAATATAACCAGCTGTGGCTTGGTTGTCAAAGACAGGTAAGCTTGCTTTGGGATTCTATTTTGCACATTTATGGTGTGTTGAATTGAGAATTACGAAGCAGTTCAAGTGTGACCTGCTTTGGATTGTCAAAGACAGGTCGTCTTTTTTGTAGATGAACTTGCACATATAAATGTACACATTCTATGCTTTTTGTTATTGACTTTAAATCTGATCTCCGTGACTGAACTTTCAAATTTTCTGTACCTATCTTTGCATTTCTCAGCAATATTTAGGTCAATTGATGTTGACTAACATATACTGCACAAAATGTAATGCAATGCTGTTTAATTTCTCCTAAGTTCAATCTGTTTGTTGTGAAGATTTTGAGTTTTTGTTTTCCTTTTGTTGGGGAGGGGTGTTATTTCACACTAAGATTGTCATTTTTATTATTGTTTGTCTTTTGGGTTTTTTTATGTCAGTTTGCAGAGATGGAAAGACTTCATATGCATACGATACAACAGCTTCAACTTGAGCTGGCCGATGCACGAGAAAGGAGTGGAACATATAGTGACAAGTCATGTATATCCCAAACAAATTCAAAGGATGTAATAATAATAATAATAATAATAATAATAATAATAATAATAATAATAGGGAAACCTAAGGAACAGCACCTAAATATTGTATTATTATTATTATTATTAGATCACATGTATTCTATAAAGGTGTCATTTGACTTATATATTGGGCTGGGGCATGGATTTGCATGTATAATAAATTACATGGGTTTTAACTTCTATCCATAATCCCAAAATTGTGTATTAATAATTTTTTTCAAAAATATGTTGATTTTCTGACAAGAATTTTGTAGCTCAATTGATATTTAATAATTTCATTTGAAACTTCAAGGTTGAAATCCATCTCTAGCAACTAAGGAATTATATTATATATACTCTTAACCAAATATGGAAAGTAAGGCAGTAAATGAGTCAAGCCAAGTCGAGTATTAAAAGTTCGAACTTGTTTATTTAATTTTTTTTTTTCAAAAACAAGTCGAGCTTGAGCTCATTATATATCAAACAAGGTTTTATGCTCAAGTTTTGCTCATTTTCTTATCGAGCAAGCTCAAACTTGTTCACTAGTTACTTAATTAACTTATTCTTTTTATTTATATTGTGAAACTATGACTAAAATATTTTATCTATTAACAATCCCATGAATTTTTATTATAAATAGATTGTATATATCATTAATAAATTACAAATAATAATTTAATATCATATGAACCTATTAACAAACTTATACAATCCAATTTCAAGTCTATATTAATATATTTTTAAACAAGCATACATATAAAATGTTATATTATATATAGTTAAATCGAGCTCTCATATTAACGAATTTATTCACGAACACACTATTATGTTTGAATTTGACTTATTTAATAATCAAGTCTAAAATTGAGGCTTAAACTTTACTTGTTTTCTAAACAAATAAATAGAAGTTTACTTGTTTTCTCGACTCAATTGTTCACAAACAACTTGGTTTATATACAACCATACGATGGGAAGGGAAATTTGAAGAGTAGACAACAAAGGCCACACTTGTCTTCACTCTTCACATCTCTTGACCAAATTTAATAAGGTGGGACCTATGGTGATAGGTCCCAAGCTAAGTTGTTCGAGGTTAGAAGTTAGAAGTTAGAAGTTAAAACCTGACCCACGAGTGTAAAACCCTGGTTATAGTATAGCTTAAATTGTTATTTCCAAGAAATATAAAAATTATTATTCATGGATTTGAATTTTATTGCTTTTTTTTTTTTATTTACCTATGCCACTCCTTATTTATTTATTATTATTATTTTTTTTTTTTACATATATGTTATGTGCATGACTCCAGTGCAATATGTGGAATTTTTATTAATTAGTAAATTAGACCATATAATATAATGTAAAAAGTTAACCTAAAGTATAATTATTCAATATTTTATTTTAGCAAAAAAAAATTATTCAATATTTTAAAACCATATGGTTGAAAGAGAACCACTCAAATTTGTCAACAATCTTCTGTATTAAATTTTATTTTTATAATAATTATAAAAAAAAAAAAAAGATAATAAGATTTCTATAAACATAATTTTGTGAATTTCACAACTTTCATATGACAAAATATTTTGTCAACACTTCTAAAATGCTTGAATAGTTGAATTTGCAAAAGTTGCCCTTACAAATTAGAGAGGAAGAAAAAGCTTGTAATAATCAATAATTGAATCAACCAATAAACAACTTTTGTAAATTTTATTGTAAATATTCACCAATAAATCCAAAAGAAGTACCATTACGAGATTTTGGGTGATATTCATTGCAAAGAGTTGGGATGTTTGGACTCCATGTGCAAAATTCCTCAGTAATCTTAGCAATAGTTTATGGACAAAACTTAGGTACAGTACCTTAGGTGCTATTCCTTAGGTCCCCTCTTAGGATTCAATCATATGGTTTCTTAACTAAGAAAATACACTTTCATCCTATGAGAAAAATTTCACATGACAGAATTTTAAGAAAAGAATCTAAGGAACAGCACCTAAGTTCTATACCTAAATCTTACCCATAATTTATAGAGACAATAAGGAAGTGCTTAATGTCTAAACCCTTTTGTGTATTGGATTCACATTTTTAAACCCGTTAGTATTTTATTGTTATACCTTAATTATATGTACCATACTTGATTACTTATTTAAATTACAAAATACTTCATATTAATTTTCTTTACACAAAAAAAAAAAAAAAAAAAAAAAAGTTTCTATAATAAATGTCTCTTTCTCTCTTAAAATATTATCTAAATTTCCTTTTAAAAAAATCTAATTAAGTATAAAAGTGCATAGCACTGCTTAAATTTTATTAAATAGAATTTTAAATGTTCATTGTTAAGTGAACTCAACCCGTTTAAAATTCAGTTTCAAGGTTTATTCTCATCTCCATAAAATAAAACCAAACATACCAACGACATTTGACAAATCAAGAAACCATGTACACAGTACACTTCTCTTTGTGAGAATTATTTGATAGAGTAATCCCAGATACACAACAATTGAGAAGTGTTAAAAGATACTACCAATTTTACAAAATAAGTTTACAAAAACTGATGTGACAATACATGTCAGCAATGGGCTTCAGCCACCAAATGAATATGTTTAAATTATTTTTTAGTAATTGGTGACATCAGATTGTAAGTTCTGTATAGTAAAATTAGTAATATCCCCAATAAACAATTTTCACCTTTTCACATTAGTTGAATTGAGGTATCATTACTGGTTTTATCAAAATCCTTCACTAACATCATTTTTTTTTCCCTACCAATAACAACTGGTCAAATTAACAGTTGTGAACTTTTTGCACCTTTAGTCTTATTGTATTTGATGTGAGAGCTTCCGAAAAGCTAATGCAGATCAGCTTAAATGCTTTAGCAAAAAGAAAAGATCAGCTTAAATGCTGAAAAGTGAGCTGGTGCATTCATTCTTTCGGTACCATGTACATCACCAATAGCAACGGAATTTTGATAATTGGAAGTGCAGGGAAACCGAACCAATTGGGTATAAGATATCAGATGCACAGCAATTGTGTGCATGAGTATCACTGCTGGTGCAGAGAGTTTGGTTTTGAGTATAAAATAAACACTCACAAAAGTATTTTGTTTCCCAGCAAAGCAAAGGTAAGAGAAATGAAAGGGAAGCAAAATAAAAATAAATAAATAACAGTTCCAATCAGAGAATTCTATGAGATGAATGCCGACAATTTAATCAGCGATAATTCATTCGCCCACAAATCCGGTAACCATCCAAAACATCTCAATCTGCAGAGTGGTGTGTACTCTTGGTCATGAGATTATCTACTTGATTTCCATGTCTACTCCTGTCAACAACAAAAGATACTTGATAATTAAAGTACTCTAGCAAAACCAACTATTAAGCAGTAAAAACAAAACAAGTCAAGGTTGCATTCAAGTTCCTACCACAAAATACTAAACTACGTTAGGCTGACTGAATTTTGTTGAACTTTCTCAAAGTATCCAATCAATTATGGCATACACGACCAAAAATGAAATACTTGGATAAGTTGTACACGGTTACTGACATTAAACTTGGAAGTTTCCAAAGACGTGTAAAATTATTATTGCTGAATCTCTTCCGCAACACAAAGATCATGTGGCAAAAGTTGCAACAAGACAACCAGACAAGAAGCCCCAACATTAGTTTAGAAATGTAAAATGTAAAAAGTATAAGGACCCAATTAGAAATACCAAAGACCACATCAATGCTTGTGCACATTAAGGAATAGGGGTGGGGGATCTATAATGACTTGCACATTAATAGATCCAGATATTGCAGCATGCCCACAGAACGATGGGGCATGAAATTTGGGCCATTTAGCTTAAAACAATCTTTTGGTAGAATCCAATACTTGCATATATTGGTAGATGAAAAATCTTCAGAATCCACCAACAAGCACGTAAACCTCAAAGACAAAAATGTCTTTCCATAATTTTAATTATTTAATGTGTAAATGATGGCTGATACAAACAATACACTGCACCTCTTTTGATTTTTAACCCCTTGAATGCAACACAAGCAGGTATTAAAATAATTGATTATGTAAGGCTAAGAAAATAACATATTGCAAACATAACAATTCAGCACGACTATCCAAGAAAATGTTGCAAATAAATGTCAAAGTAAGCATACGTACTATCTTCTGGAAGTAAATGCAGCACCAGTCATCCTGTCAAGTTAGGACAGAAATAACTCAATAAGCTTCAATAACCATGTGCCCAGGCATAAAATTAATAAACTGCAGTTTGCTAGAATATTTCAGTCGTACCTTCCCTGCTGTTTTCCAGCAAAATTCAAGTTAGCTCTCCCATTAGCTGAGCCCACGCTTTGGGTACCGCTCAAACTTGACCTATCAAGATTTGATCCATTCCCAACTGTCAAAAACGTAGACTGCACATGCCTATTTTCAGGGCCATTCATTTCTCGAGGTTCTTTAGATTTGCTCAAAATTTTAACATTTGTGAGACCTCCAGGAAGACCAAAATAAACACCATTTGATTGCTGATTCTGGACCGCAGAGAACTGTGATGGCTCATCAGTCTTCACACTTTTTGAATCAACAGATGGAACCTTCTTCAGTCGGTGAGATTGCGCCATTGGAGTAACAGCCACAGAAGGCAAAAATGAGGAGTAAGGAGAGGATGCCGCAGCAGCTGCAGCAACTTTGGCAACAGCTGCTTCAGCTGCTATCATTTCTTGTGCTCCTTCTCGAAGCTGAATATAGTCGCCCTCAATCACAAATAACTGATCACATTTCAAGGTTCTCAGATTAATTATACATCTAAATAAGCCAAAAGAAAATAAAAATGCGAGCATGTACTCTGAAATTCCAATGAACTTACTTCAGGGTGACCAACCACAAAGTCATCAAGCTTTCCATATTTTCTTTTGTAATCATGCCAGTGTAAAGGTGCAAGCATCTTGCCCAGCCTGTTTGGAAGCTGTCTCAACACAAATAACAAATCATAAAACTCACCCAAAATTAAATAAATAAAGCATGCACACTACAATGGACTAAGACTACACACTAACCGTTGAACTGATTCGAATTCGACCACCAGCAGGAACTGTGCGAACTATGCAAGCCAACAGTGATCTTTCATCAAGAAGAGAAGGCTCTGAAGTCTTTCCCACTGCCAATGTATTTGCCTGTCCGGTTGAAACAAATGATTCAGACAAAGCTGCACCAGTGGCATTGTTTACAGAAGTTTCACTGAGATTAATAGAATGGCTTGAAGTATCAGATGCTGATGTGTTGGCAGCAGAAGCTGGTTGTTCTGCTGTGAAAACTTGGCCTTCTAACCCATGATTAGTTGGTGTTAGAACATTCTGCTCCTGTGACAATTCAAGTACAAGAGCATCTTAATCACTGCCAACTTACCTGCTGCTATAAAGAGTAACCAGATTGACCGCATCATAACAGAAATACCAGCAACAAATAATGACAAACCTTGTTTTCACTGTTCTGCTCAAGAGTATCTAATCTTAAAGCATCACGAAATTGAGAAGAAATTTGTTGCAGGCTCTGCTCAGATTGGGGGACAACCATGTAACCTCTATCAATTGACTCAAGAACCTGAAACAAAAAATTTTGGTGGGTCCTGTCACATATTGCATACAAAGCCAAAAAACAAACTGTTATCAGAACAGCAACAACTTTATTCACAAGACCTGTGCTGCTTCCACAGTGGATGACGAGATTCCAGAATCAGGCATTGCCCCTTGGCTGTTTTGAACATCCAGATAGTCTTGACGTAGACCTTGTCCATTAACAGAAATTTCATAGTTGTAGTTTGCATCTGATCTCAATAGGTTTTGATCAGTTTGGGATGGTGGAAGTTCATTCTGTGCAGATATCTGTGAACCTTCTGATGCAGCCTGAAAACCAAAAGGTCAATAAGAAACACATTATTTATTATTACCATAGTAATACCGATTCATAACAACAAGAACAGTAAAAGTGCTTTCATTTGTCAGGACCTGTTGGTTCTGCCACTGTTGGAGGGAACCCATTGCAGGTATCGAGTGAAAATGCCCAATATGAGATGGAGTAACATGTGATGGCAAAGAATGGGGAACCCCTTGTTGATGCATAACATATGGATGCAAAGCAGTCATTTGTCCAGGTGGAAGGTAAGTAGGCATTCCAAGCAGAGAGGATGGAGCAATTGGAACACCAGGAACATGATCGGGCTAAAAGTGAACACAAAAGAACATCAAATGTTATGGAAACATATTTGAAATTATTCATTCCACTTCCTATCCATGGGGGAAAAAAAAATCATTCCTTTCACCAAAAATATATTCCAAAACAGAGAATCCACAACCAAGACCCAATTTCCAATTGAAAAGATAAAAAACCAGTTGAATACATACATATGTACATGCGTACGTGTGTGCCATATATGCTAAGTTGTCATAAATTATCCACTGAACATCCAGAGATATGTTTCTAAAGTAACAAATTAATGAAAAAAATGTATTTCAATTTTATAATATATAATTCTATAGATATTTCCGTATAACATAAATTTCCTTCAAATTACATTTATAAAATTGTAATAAACCACACCCACATGCCATTCTATGTCAATCAGCATCAATGTTGTCATCTCTCCCTTCTCTCCTTTTCTGTTCTATCTCTATATACACTATTGCTAATCAAACTACAGAACTACCTTCCCAGTGAGTCTAAAGGATCAAAGCATTAATCAATCACTAGATATCCTGCCACCATAGTCTCAATTATTTAGCTTTATTTATTTGCTGCCTTTTTGAATTCTGCACAACACCGGATTTAGTTATGAAACAAACTAAAACATATTTCATTTTTCTTCCATATTTAAGATTTAAATTAATAATTTTCAGTTATAATAGTATCTTTCTAATTTTATATATATAAGCGTAGTTGAAATGAGAATATTAAGATGGATAAATGGAAATTCAAGGAAATAACAAATCATTTGAGATGGTTTGGTTTGTGCAAAGGAGAGCAATTAATGCACCGGTGAGGAAGAGTGATTTGAAGAAGACCTAAAATAACACTAATAGAAGTAGTTAAAAGAACATGTTAATTAAGGAATATGGTCTTAGATAGGATAGAGTGGCAGACAGATGTGGCCAACCCATCTATAGCCAACTCAAGCAAAGCATAATTGTAGTCAACTCAAGCAAAAACATACCACTTTAAAGAATGTTACATTCCTACAAAAAATAAAGCAAAATAAATTGAAGGAACTAATTGCAAAATAGCAACAAAAAGAAAGAATGAAATGACACCTATAAATTTTAAATTTTAAAATATTTCAAAAAATTAAATTAAATTAATTAAATTTATAATATAAAAAATTTTTAAAAATAATGAATGAAATGGTACAATTAGAAATACACGTTATAAACCAAAATGGTAGCATAATGCATATGATTGTAGCCATTGTTAAAAACACACTTAAAGCTCAGCTCAAAGCAGGTATCAATTTGACATGCTACTCTATGTACCATGTGGACTATTTTGGAAAAAAAAAACGACAAGACATTTAATGGAGTGGAACCTCCATGATATATAGCTTAAGTCTTTATTTTTGAGATCATTGTATGAGTACATGCTTGCTTTTGGCTGCATCCAGTCTCTTTTTTAGATTCCATAGACTGGGTTGAACTTGGCATGTATTCTTTAGGTGAATCTTTTGCATGCATATTTATATACTCCAGGTTTTCTTTCAATGTACACATTTATTAATTGTCGAAAAATAAAGAAAGACAATCCCTAGAAGTGCAATTTACCTGGGCTGGCGCATTGCCAGTTGAAGCAAAAGATGAGACATTGTCACAATTCCCATTTGGAAGGACCCCAGAATTTCCACCTGATGTGCCACCTCCTCCATTTGCATCTAGCTGGTTTCCATTGTTTTGTCCAAACTGAGATACATCCTTTGAATTTGTTTGGGATATACGTGACTCGTCACTATATGTTCCACTCCTTTCTCGTGCATCGGCCAGCTCAAGTTGAAGCTGTTGTATCGTATGCATATGAAGTCTTTCCATCTCTGCAAACTGACATAAAAAAAAACCCAAAAGACAAACAATAATAAAAATGATAATCTTAGTGTGAAATAACACCCCTCCCCAACAAAAGGAAAACAAAAACTCAAAATCTTCACAACAAACAGATTAAACTTAGGAGAAATTAAACAGCATTGCATTTCATTTTGTGCAGTATGTGTTAGTCAACATCAATTGACCTAAATATTGCCAAGAAATGCAAAGATAGGCACAGAAAATTTGAAAGTTCTGTCACGGAGATCAGATTTAAGGTCAATAACAAAAAGCATAGAATGTGTACATTTATATGTGCAAGTTCATCTACAAAAAAGATGACCTGCCTTTGACAATACAAAGCAGGTCACACTTGAACTGCTTCGTAATTCTCAATTCAACACACCATAAATGTGCAAAATAGAATCCCAAAGCAAGCTTACCTGTCTTTGACAACCAAGCCACAGCTGGTTATATTGTTCAGTTCGTTCTCGCAATTCAGCCTGTAATGAATGGTTTGTATTTGATTGTAAGACATCCATCTCCTGGACACGTGCAATCCAAGCTTGGGCTTCCCTCAACTGTTCATCTTTATAAAGAATGGTTTCTTGAGCTGCCCTATGCTGAAAGATAAGATCATTATCAGGTAATGAACCTCCTAAACAATACCAAGCCTGTGATAATTTCCAGGAGGATAAAAAAGGGAAAGTGGGGAAAAAAACATGAAGATAATTTATCATTACAAGGGTAACATTTCCCAAACAATAACATTTATTATTAATATTAGGTAAATTTGAATAAGAAAACAATGATTTATTCAACATATGTGTGCAATTTAGAGATGCCTCTCAGTACAACATAAATGCAAATAACAAACCTGATCCTGCAACTCAATAAGTTGTCTCTCTTTTTCTTGAATATGTTCTTGAAGATCATGTATCTGTTTTATATGTTGGGCTCTTTCAACTTCAGAATGATCGCGCTCTCTTCTGCAGAAGAAAGCAATATAGCCAAATTTGTTCAAAAGGTTCAAACCTTGATTTCAATAATGACAATAAATAGAACGGGGAAGCAATATATCAAGACACTGTCGTTGAAATCATAATAGTATATATGGAAATTTTTTTCTTGTTCAAGTAAACACCCATAGTCTACCGAGTGTTGAGGTTGAACAAAAAAAAATGATATACTTGAAGAGGAAAGGACTAAAGGCATAAAACACACACATACATACACGCTTACAACTTGAAGAAAAAGGGTTATGCATGCAAATTCATACCTGAAGGATGCTAGTTCTTTATTTTGTTCTCTAAGAAGGTCGTCTTTAGCCCAGGCCTGCCCAGTCAACCCAATCAATATTAGTAATTTCAGAATTTATCAAAATAGCTCATTCGTCAGCATAGAGAACATATCAAAAGTAAGCAAGCACTCAACAAACCGCTTCATTGTCCAATTTGATTGCATGCAGCTCCCTATCTTTCTCTTCCATCTTCCTTTCCAACTCATGTACAGCCTGCTCCCTTTCGCAGAGTTGCTCCTGCCCAAATAAAGCCACGTTTAGAAGCATGACATTGACTGGCCATTAAAAGCATATTTAGGGAATCAGGTCTCAGAGATCAAAGCCTGTATCAGCATGTAATTTCAAAAGAAAATATGATTTATTTTAGCTTAAAAGAATCACCGTAATAATTCACACGAAAAACCAGTCATGCCAGCTTTATTTTCGGTCACACCAGCTTTATTTTGTAGTCACATTGACGTATGATGACATTAATTGCTTGATGTTACTTTCTATAATTACTTAACAATAACAATTTCAATCAAGTTGCACTCCTATGGCAGACCTATTATAATCTAAATCCAATTATAAAGTCATACTTGAAGCTTCGCAGTGGCATTAGCATGCTCTTTGATCCGAGCATCAAAGGTGGTTTGCAATTCCACTATCTCAGATCTTGAAATTAGCTGGGCTTTAATTTCAATCTCCATCCGTTGCAACTCTTCTCTTTGTCTAGCAAGATTATGAAGTCTCTGTGGTAAAAGCTCATCATTTAAGCCACCATCCACTGTGATTGAACAGTAGCCAACATCAAGTGGCTCTCTTCCCTGCTGCACCTTGACAAAACAGCAAATCATCTTCATTCTCAATCATTCATAGACATTACAAGATATTTCTGATATCAGATTCCTTACCTCATATATAGTTCTCTCATCCAATTGCCCTAACTTCGAACGCTCCAACTCCTGTGCATTAGAAAAAAATCTAATTAATGACCAAAAAATTCACCACCAAGCTTCAAATCTTGCTCTAAAATATACAAATCCCCAATGCTTTGAGCTCAAGTCCAACCCACCAAGTGAAAATATTACTTATAATGTGGTGCATGAAATGGGAAGAGGCAAATTTCAAATTTCTGACTTTCATTATTTCTGACCCAGGTAAAACTGAAAGATATGTTTTCATTATCTTTTTATTGGTAAGTTTCATATGCACCCAATCGGTTTTGTGCCCTCTCCCTATAACTTATAAGGGGAGGAGATGCCAGTTGAGCTAGAGCTCATTGGCCATAACTTCAACCAAACAGCATAAAATTGTCATTGAAGCTCAACAACACAAGTTCCTCTACTAAATTACCTCAGGGCCGCGTTTCTAACACTTTCCTTTTCCCCTCTTTTTTTTGGTTTACCCACAGTTCAAATTATCAACTCAGCATTAAAATTTCATGTTCCGAATATGAAATCAAATCCCTTTCATAGTTTCGGCCCTGAAAATAGTCCAGCCAACTTAACATTATAAGATCACCAGCTCAGTAAAGCAGTGGCATTCATAGTTAAGCAACAAATTATTGAAATTAACAAACTTCACCCACTGTGACAAACATTTTTAGCTCAGTGCCCATAAAAAATCATCAAACTTAACCCACTGTTTGGTTCCAGTGAAAACTAAAGCTTTTTAAGAAAATTACCATAAATAAAACACGGATAAAAGAAAAAGAAAAAAAGCAATATCACCGATAAACCCTAACCCTAATCATCAAATTTGCGTCGAGTATAGCGAAGAAAGTTCATCACTTTATTTAATCCCACAATCTAACAACGTTCAAAACCCTAAAACTCACACTCCAGTTTCCCACATTTTCCAGTTGCCCACAAACAAAAAAAAAAACCAGTACCTCATCACCAGCGTTTCGATGCTCCGAGACGGCGCGCCACTCCTTGCGAGCCGCAGAAGACGACGAGGACGACGACGGAGGAGGAGGAGGGGGCATCGAGAGAGACGGACCGCGCGTAGAAGCGGAGGCGGCGACTCCGGCCGAGACCTCCATTGGAATCAAACAAAGCTCCGATACTGCTCCAACTCTCTCTCTCTCACTCTCTAACGCACACACAAACCCTAGGTTTCGAAAAGAGGGGCTCCCAAAAGAAACCCTAGAATTGGAGAAATTTACGATGGAGGGACTTTTGTGGTGGTGGTGGAGATTGGTGAGTGAGAGAGAGAGAGAGAGAGAGAGTAGTGTAAAGGGTTTTGGATTTTGGAGGGTTTTGAAGAAAGGTTTGGGACTGTAAATTATGGAGTGAGAGAGAGAGAGAGAAAGAGAGACAGAGAGAGATGATTGGGCGAGTGAGAAACTTCGACCTCAGCCTAGGCTCCCGCCATTTATAGGGCTTAGTTCATCTACCTGATGGGCTTTGTTACTGATATTTTCTCACGCTTTTTGGTGGCGCGTGCATCTTACCTTTCTTATTCTCTTGTTTTCCTTTTATCGGGTTCTCGCGAAGCCGCGTGTGGTCACTGTCTCTTGTTCCCCGACTCGCTTAAAGTCTACTACTACTCGTGGATGGCGTGGAATTGCTCGAACTTGTAACTCCCGAAACTCACAATATGGTAGGTCACGAGGGCTTCCTGCCACGCTCTCGAGTAATTAATTTTCCTTTGTTTTTTAAAATGCAATGTAGTTATTGCATTTATTTAGATGATCTATATAGATAGATTTGATATTTATATTAATTCCATGAAGTAATTCGACCAAAATTCATAGTTTTTAAGAAATTTATGATCATTTAATTGTACATTTTGGGTAAAAATACACTTTACACTATTAAAAATAGCTAATTATGGCAAAAGTTGTGTAAATGGTTATGATCTTAGCATTGTTTTTACACCATTTACCTTTGATCAATTGTTATCTTTGTCCACTAAGTTTAAAATTTGTCATTTTAGTTTATTAGCTTTGATAATATGATCACTTTTTCCTTCCTTCCATTGATGTTTAAAAATTTCCATTAACTCTCTTAAACAGCAATGTTGTTTTACATTTTTATCATTAAACTAAAATTTAGAGATTATTTTATGAATTTACTAAACATAAAAAATAAATTAAATTAAACTTAGCAAACTAAAATGATAATTGTTCAAAATTAATAAGCTAAAATTATAAAAAAAAATTGACTTTGTGGATGACACTTGATTATAGTTGTAGGTGGGCCTTTTTGTGGTTAAAGTGGGCTGCCTCCTGCGGTACTATTATTGTACTGGGCTGGGCTGCCTCATGCGATATTAGGCCCAAATATTCTGAGTAAGGGAGTTGAGACCGGTCCAACTGCAACTCAATTTGGTCTGGCTTGTGCGCAAACTATGTCTCGTCTGCCAGGGGCACGCTTACGGCAGGCAGAACGTGGTGCCTATCCTCTGTTTTTGCCGCAGAAGGAACTTTTCTCCAATTTCTGCTGCAAGACTGACTTTTTTCCAGTTTCTGCCGCAAAAAGAACTTTTCTCCAGTTTCTGCCGCAGGACTGACTTTTCTCCAGTTTCTGCCGCAGGACTGACTTTTCTGCTATGCAGCAAAACTTTTCTGCTGTGCAATAAAGCTTCCTACTGTGCAGTAAAGCTTTATGCTGCGTATTGAAGCTGCCTGCTGTGCTTTAAAGCTGTCTACTATGCTTTAAAACCTTCTGCCGTGCAGTAAAGCCTTTTGCAGTGTGAATGACTACTCTTCGTTTTTACTGCAGAAACACTTTTCTACTTCCTGCACATAAACAAATCTAAAACCCAAAGAAAATACCCATCAAACAAATGTTAGTTTAAATAGGTTAGCATATTCTCAAATATATACATACATATATGAGCAAATACACTTATACGTATTCACATATACATATATAAAATATATTTTTTTGTAGAACATGAGAGACAGGATATATGTATATATATACTTATGGCAGGATAATGATTAATTTGTGTCAAAAGTAAATCACGTAATAACATGGTAAACATAATGAAAAGGTGCTACAGCAGAATAAGTAGTACAGCAGGTAAAGATACCACAGCAGGATAACTGATGCAGCAGACGTGATAAAAAAACGTGTTACGGCAGGATGACTAAATACAGCAGATATAATTTATAATGAGAGAAATCAAATATATTTACAATCAAAATCAAATATTGAATCTTTCCATAGGATAAGTAAACCAAGAAGAAACTCAAACTCCAACTTGAACAACCTTGTTATAGGCTCCTACCATAAAAGTTGTTCATTTTGGAGAATAGGCCTAAATGGCTACTAGCTATTACTTTTGGAGACTTCAAAGAGTGGGTTTGCTAAGAGGGAGGGAAAAGATGGTCTATTGATGCATGCCCCTATTCCTGCCACGTTTTCTCTCTTCTTTTTCTTTCTCTGTGTTCTTTTTTTTTTTTCTTAGTTTCTTATTACTATCCTGCCGTGGGTTGTTCCCCCTTTTTAGTCTTTCCTTTTCCTGGGTACCTCTCTCTAGGTGCTTACTACTCTCTTACTATGAGTTTTTCCCCTTAGGTGCCTTCGCCCCCTTGGGTCCCCTTCTTTCGGTGTTTTCTTTCTTCCCCTGTTTTTTCCTCCTCCATCCCCTGTTTTTTCCCCTTTTCTCTGTTTTTTCCTCTTCCCATTCAGTCCTCTTTTTCTGCCGTGGTTACCTTCCTTTTATAGTGAACTCATTCAATGGGATTTCTCCCTTTTACCCCTAGGGCTTCACCAACTGTTTTTGGTTTGTTGTGGGCATCCTTTCAAGATTACCCACTCACCCATTGGTTGCCCAGACCACTGCCATTGTTCAATTCATGTCTGCTGCAACGCTACTCACGACGAAATTCCCTTTTGTTTGTTCATGCTGTATACCTCTACCTCACTACCTAGCTCTATGGCATGCATCAGATGGTCCCAACCATTTATTACTTCTTTTGGGTAAGATACCATCCCAGTAAGATATCTTTTCCCAAAAGAAGTTACGACAGGAAACCAAATATAGACCCCCTTTTCCCCCCACCACCAAACCACGCCCTCTGAATCCCCTTGACCGTGGGCCCACCTCCCTTGTATTGGCTGGGGTACAGGTTGGTGGTGCCCCGGCCCTTCTGTGCTTGCTCTGCTATCTTCTGTGTTTTGTCTGCCACGTCGTTCCTACCGTAGCTGATTAGTTCTATTTCGTTCTGCTGCGTGTTTTGTCTTATTTCTTCACGCATTTCCTGCTACGTTTGTCATTTTCCTTTGGTTTGGCTTTTCTTTCCTTCACGCGTTTCCTGCTGCTGACACTTCCTGCCGCTGACACTTCCTGGGGCTCCTTGTTTCTTTTCATCGTGTTTCTTCATTTTAGCTCTCACGCCTATCTTTTATAAAAAAGGATTTGGGCCTTTATGGGCCAAATAATGTTGACTGGATCAAAAGGGTCTAGGGCCCAATTTATCTTTGTCTACCGAAGCCATTCTGCCAAAGAACTGTATTCTGTGGCAGATTTGTATTCTGTTGCAGATCCATTTCCCTTGCACTTCTTTCTTTGGACCTTTCTTGCTCTTCGGTCTTCTTGGCAGGCCTTTGGGCCTTGCTTTTCATTGGGCTTTCCTCCGTATGGGACTTTGGGCAAGGATTTGCAAAAATGGGCATCAACATTCAGCCCCCTGAGCATATGGATTGCTCCTGCGATTCATATGCGAAAACTTACACAGTTTTCTTTCGTGGGTGGTTTCACAACTTACATGTGAATGCTCTTCTTCTTTTCTTTGCGAGCCTGTTGTTTCAATTTTTACTCTCCTTAGGCAAATCATTCTTTTTTCTTTCTGCAAATTCACGACCCTCCAAGGGTAGCCAAAAAGTTGTTGTTCATGACGGTAGTGGTTTTGTTGCTGTCACCCAAAAGCGAGTTTATTGCAAACTTTGCCTCTTTCGGGCCTGCTGTATGCTTTCAGTACTATCATTGGGCTTGTACTCATGCTGTTTTGGGCTTTCTTGGCCCATTTTATCGCTTTTGGGCTCCTTTGTCCCATTTTATTCTTTTGGGCATCCTCGGCCCATTTCATCACTTTCGGGCTCCTTTGTCCCATTTGGGCTCCTTTGTCCCATTTTATTCTTTTGGGCATCCTCAACCCGTTTCATCGCTTTCGGGCTCCTTTGTCCCATTCAGGCTCCTTTGTCCCATTTGTTTTCCCTTCGCATTACCATGGGCTTTTACTAACTTCATTGGGCTTCCCCGGCCCAATTACCTTATTCTCATCCTTGGGGCTCATGGGCTTGCCATCAACCCCTTACTTTCTTTGTTTTCATTACTTTGGGCCTGTCGCGGCCCATTCTCACTTTTTCACATCATATACTGCCCATGGTTTGCTTTTTCTCTCTTTCCGGGCTCCCTAAGGCCCATTTACCTCTTCAAGACCCATTTGTTTATCTCATGGGCCTGTGATCTATTATTTCTGCCATTCGGGCTTAATGGTTTTTTTCTCAATTTACTAACTCTTTTCTTCCCATATTGTTGGGCTTCTTCTTGCTATTAGGCCCCCTTGCCAAAGTTCAAAGGGATTGTCAATGATGATGACGTGTGCATCCTTCTCTTTTTCATCATTCCCTTGCTTGTTTCTTGGTTTGCTTCTTGGAAATTTCTTGTGATCTTGGACTTTTGCAATGGTACTCATTTCTTTATGTCTGTGACAATTTGTATACTTATTTCTTCAGGTTTCTGCAGTAGCACGTACTCATTTCTTCGCTTTTGGGGGACAAATACTCATTTTTCTGCTTCTGCAGAATATGTAGACACTTTCTGCTACAATACATGCACTTATTTCTCTTCGTTAATACACCTCTTACTCTACTTCTGCTAGAGCAGCATCTATACTGTAGGAAGTGAAGGTTGTGGCAGATTTTGCGGTAAAAGAATTAGGCTCGACTGCTTCAGCTAACTTACTTCCCCCATGTATTCCTCTAAGTGTGTAGATCAAAGGGTGGCTTCGCTCCCTTTTCTTGTGCCTTCTTCTTCTCTTTGCATTCAGATATCTTCATTTCTTTTGCTCAAAACAAAGCATAGAGCTAACATTACAAGACCTCATCATAGTGGAGTACTCTTCCATTTGTTGATAATACTTTCTGCCGTGTTGAAGAACACATGTATTCTTTGCCAGGATGAAGTTTCTGCGGAGAAGGATGTTGGGTCTTTCAGTGATGATGTATTTATGGAAGGCCTCCTTATTTAGAGCTACTACTAACATGGGCAAATGTATTGTTGCAATAGTGGAGGACCTTTTAGCTCCTAAGATCATTAATACTCTTGTACCTTTGCTGTTTGCATTACGGGCTGTTTCTGATCCTGCCATAAATTCTGGTTCTGCTGCAAAATTGATCTTTCCGCAGAAGTGACTGAGTCTGCCACTCATAAATTCTGGTGCCACTATAGATATTTTTCCAAGGGGAAATGAGGGTACTTTCATGAGAAATCTTCACTTTCTAAACATTTTCTTTGTCATTCTACGACAGCAACTATTGATTCCTTCGTGTTTGCTTTTTTTCTTCTTTAACATATTCTTCTTGTGATTCTGCCACAGCCGCTGTTGGTGAGGATATCATTGCCTCTTTGATGAAAAGGCATAGATGTTGTTGTGAACTAGATCTCTTAACTTTGTTGTAGTCTTCTGCATATCTTATTTCTCCCAGTTCTTCTTTCTCATGTTGCTAAGCTTGGCAATGCCTTTCTAATTCTTGTGGAAGGTGGTTTGCCACTGAATGCGTTGCTAGAGAGATGTTTGGACTTCATCATTGATTTCCACGTTTTGTTTCTGCTGTGAGTTCCTTTGTCGAGCTTTTCTGCGGAGCACTCTTGAAGCCTTAAAGTCTCACGAAGAGCATCTATTTTCTGCTGTAGTGCTTGTTGGTTCACTTATACATATGTTTCTGCCAGAGTGCTCGTAGGCCTCCTCTTCCTGCTTCCTTTCTTTGCTTCTTTGACATTTGCACAAGGGTGGTAGAATTTCTTCATGGATTCATTGTTGCATAGACTTCATATCGTGTGAGAACTTATTCTCCAATTGCTAGTTGATACTTCTGGCAGAAGATAGATGATGTTGCTGCTTTATCACAAACCAGAATGTTACTTGACCATGGTAGGTTGCAACAAATTGCATGGGTGTTGCACTATGCCATATCATAAAGTTTGAAGTTGCTGCAGATCAAGTGGCAGATGGATGTATACTTGCTAAAGTGCCACAATTAATACTTATTTCATGGTGGGTAATGTTGCTGTTGCATATTGACACTCTAAGCGCTTTGCGGCAGGCTTTCTAAATCTGCTGTAGAATGGGCCTTAGCCCCCCAGCATATGAGATAACTGGATGAGTCTTTAGCTTTCTGCTGAAAACTTTTCATATTTTCTGTAGAATGAGACAGCCCCCGGTATGTGAGAATGAGTCCTTAGCTTTCTACGGAAGGCTTTTTGTATTTACTGTAGAATAATACAGCCCCCAGCGTATGAAAATAAGTCCTTAGCTTTCTGCGGAAGCCTTCCCAGATTTGTAGCAAAATGAGACTTAGCCCCCCAACATGTGAGACAATTGGATAGGTTTGATGTCGCTTTCTCTTGGTGTTGATGCTCCATCATGCGGTTCATGCATTTTCTTTGGCTTCGTTCCACCGCAGGCACAATTGCTTCCTAAGTACCTTCTGCTGCATATGATTGTGGCTATAACTTTTCTGCAGATTCTTTCCAAAGACTTGCGATCATGGCTCCTTTGCGGGTTTGATTGAGTGTAGCCCCCACTATGGGCTTTTGCCAAGAGCTCACAACCATGGTTCCTTTGCCAGCTTCTAGCCAAGATTCCATGACCACGACCCCTTTTGCTGGCTTTTGCTACTAAGACCCATATTCCTTGGGTTTCTTCTTCGCTTGCTTTGAGTATGGGCATATTTAGATGGAGCTTGCTTCTTGCTTCACGGTTGGCTAGTAATAGCCAAAAGTCAGTGGCTTCTAATGTATAATTTTCCCATGACGTACCAACATCTTCCTGGGACATCATGCTTCTTTGTTCCTGCGGCAGAATGCCCTTGCAGCAGAACACCTTCAATAAAAACCATGTAATAGTTTTCTATAGCAAGAAGATAAGCAACTCTATTCACGGCAGAATGTGTGTCAACAATTGTTTTTACTATTTCCCTCTTGTACACAAGCTAAAAGAAGGAGCTTTGAGTTTGCCACTGTTGCAAAGTTCTTCTAGGATAAGACATGGGTATCAATGAGCTTCATAACTTGAAAAGTGATGGAGGAGTTGCGCAGTACAAATGATCTGATACATTCTTTCTTAGAAATATCATAAAGATCATGATCATTAATGCCACTCTAGGCATAAATCCTCTGAGGTGCTTCAAAGAAAACTTCTCAACTCTTCAAGGTTGTTGAATCGGTTTGCTAGACCCGATAATGGACAAAGAGCAGTTTGCAAGCAGCTTGTAGATTTGGGCTTCTTTATGGAGAGTACGCAGTGGTTGAATGATTGGCTTCATTCCAAGGTCTAGATTTAATTTGGACACTAGCAGCTTGAAAATGACTCCGTTATGCAAAAAGTCACATGTTGCCAGCCTCCTAAGCTTGTATCTTTCACTGTGCTTTTGCGGCAGAATACCTTCCATCAAGTACTGTATGAATGGACTTCTCTAGTCCTCGCTGATGAACACAGCGTAACTTTCCTTTCTGTCTGCCGCAAGCTGACAGGTCCCACACTGTCTGCTGTTGTGGCAGGATGCCTTCTGTCAAATACTGTATGAATGGGCTTCTCTAGTCCTCGCTGATGAACACAGCGTAACTTTCCTCTCTGTCTGCCGCAAGCTGATAGGTCCCACACTGTCTGCTTTTATGGCAGAATGTCTTCTGTCAAATACTGTATGAATGGGTTTCACTAGTCCTCGCTGATGAACACAGCGTAACTTTCCTCTCTGTCTGCCGCAAGCTGACAGGTCCCACACTGTCTGCTTTTGTGGCAGGATGCCTTCTGTCAAATACTGTATGAATGGGCTTCTCTAGTCCTCGCTGATGAACACAGCGTAACTTTCCTCTTTATCTGCCGCAAGCTGGCAGGTCCCACACTGGGTTTGGACTTGATCTACGTCTTTACCTAAACTTTGCCAATAAAAGCCTGCCTTCTGAAGTCTGCGGTAAAGGCTGACCTCCCTACAGGATCCACAAGTCTTGTTATGTACTTCTTTCAACTTTTTCTGGGCCTCCTCCTGCCCCACACACCTGGACAAGACCCTACCTAGCATCCTGCAGTACAATTCTCCTCTTACCAAGATGTAATCTTTTAGCACCTTTAGTTCTGCAGCGCCTTCTTCTTTCATCAAGGCCTCCCTTATAGGAAACCGCCAATCTCCTTCACATTGTTCCTCCTGGAACCTTTCCTTCAACATCTCAGTAATAGATTCTTTCCTCTTGCTAACTTCTATCTTGGTGCTATCCCCTTCGAAAATTATTAGTGAGCCAAATGCAGCCAACACATTCGCAAACCGGTTTTCGTTCCTTGGAGTATGTTCTATTTCAAAGGTTGAAAACTTTTCCTCCATCTTTTGAGCCATTGCTCTGTATAGGGCTAGGCTGGGTCCTTTAGGGAGGAGCTCCCTTTGGTCTGGCAGGCCACCAGGTTTAAATCACTCATCAACTTTAAGTGATTGATCCCCATTTCAAGGGCCGTGGCTAACCCAATTAGATAGGCCTCATATTCTGTTGTATTGTTAGAACAGGGAAATTCTAACTTGAATGAGAGCACCACAGCCTTGTCTTCTTCATGATACAAAACTACTCCCACTCCTCCTGATTGGGTAGTAGAAGACTCATCAAACTTCATCACCCATGGCTCTCCAACTTCTTCTGGCATAGCTACCTCTCTTAGGTCCTCATCATCCAGCGAGAATTCTTCTTCTCCTGGGAATTGCGGCAGCAAGTCTGCTATAGCTTGGCTCTTTACTGCTTTGGGTGTTCTCGCTTTCATGTTGTATTGTTCCAATTGTAGCAACCACTGGGATATTCTACCGGAGAGGATTGGCTGCCGCAACAAGGTTTTGATTTCATGAGACTTAGTCATCAGCCACACTTCATAGGCCGAGAAATAATGGCGTAGTCTCTGTGAGGCATATTCTATGGCCAGGCATGCCCTTTCTGTCCTTAGGTAACGAGTCTCTGCATCCTTTTGGGGCCATTCTGATCTGATTTTATTCACTAAATCCGTCCATGAATGAAAACATGGCGCTGCTTGCTGTAGAATCTATCAGTAAATCCATGTTTGGCAGTGGGAATTCGTCTTTCCGGCAGGCCCTGTTGAGATTTCTGAAATCTACAGAACACCTTATCTACCCGTTCTTCTTCTTTACCGGTACTATGTTGGATAGCCAGCGGGGATGCTGGATAAGCTTGATGAATCCTGCGGCTAGCAACTTCTGTACTTCTTTGACTATTTGCCCTTCTATTTCTGTGTGAAATATCCTAGCAAGCTGAAATTTTTCTGCAATAAAATATTCTGCAGACAAACATTCTACACTTCTGAAATTCAACGGATTCTGCTGTGAACCGTCTGCCGAAGGATCTGCACTTTCTGCTACAAAATTTCTGCGGAGGGACATTTTGCACTTCTGGAAAAGTCTGCTGAGGGATACTTTGTGGAGGAAATAGTGATTCGTAACAGTATAGCAATGATGAAAGCTTTCCTTTGGCTGCTATAGCTTCATTTTTTTTTTTGTTTCTAACTTTTGGTTCTTGAGGGGAAGTAGAGCTAGAATCACTAGCATGAAAGAAAAATGATTGAAACCTTGTGAGGGAATGAAGGGATTTTTTCTCCTCTAAGTGCTGAACCCAAAGGTGGAGATGGAGAGAGTTTAGAAAGCTTCTAGTGTTTCCTCAAAAGAAATGAGAGCAAAAAGGTGATAAATGGCTTAGAAAGCTTTTAGGAGAGCTACATGTTTGAATAAGTGGCTTGCCACATGTCTCACATGCATGATAAGGAGAACAAGTGGCATCTAAAGGATAGGACCAAATATTGTAAAGGTCATCTATTGTAGAGCTCTCAAAAATATTTTTTTTGTTGTAGAACATTCTGCTGCAATATTCTACCATGGCACTTCACTCACGATACTGCTCTGTTTTAACGTTGCTGCCACAAAGTTCTGCTACAGTACTGTCCTGCTGTAACGTTGCTGTATTTTGCCACAGAATTCTGCTACGGCATTGTCCTGCTGTAACGTTGCTGCATTTTGCCACAGAATTCTGCTACGGTACTGTCCTGTTGTAACGTTGTTGTATTCTGCCACAGAATTCTACTACGGCACTATCCTGCTGTAACGTTGCTGCAATATTCTGCCATAGAATTCTGCTATAAGACTGCTCTGACCTTTCGGATACTTTCCTAAGAGTATAGCTTGAGAGGTTCAAGAACTTCTGCATGTCTTGCTTTGGTAAGGACTTGGAAACATGTTTGCGAGGGAGAAATATCTCATTCTCCCCATCTTGATCCCAACTCCCCAGTGGAGTCGCCATTTTAATGTAGGTGGGCCTTTTTGTGGTTAAAGTGGGCTGCCTCCTGCGGTACTATTATTGTACTGGGCTTGGCTGCCTCCTGCGGTATTGGGCCCAAATATTCTGAGTAAGGGAGTTGAGACCGGTCCAACTGCAACTCAATTTGGTCTGGCTTGTACCTAAACTATGTCTCGTCTGCTAGGGGCACGCTTACGGCAGGCAGAACGTGGTGTCTATCCTCTGTTTCTACCGCAAAAGGAACTTTTCTCCAGTTTCTGCCGCAAGACTGTCTTTTTTCCAATTTCTGCCGCAAAAAGAACTTTTCTCCAGTTTCTGCCGCAGGACTGACTTTTCTCCAGTTTCTGCCGCAGAAGGAACTTTTCTCCAGTTTCTGCCGCAGGACTAACTTTTCTGCTATGCAGCAAAACTTTTCTGCTATGTAATAAAGCTTCCTACTGTGCAGTAAAGCTTTCTGCTGCGTATTGAAGCTGCCTGCTGTGCTTTAAAGTTGTCTGCTATGCTTTAAAGCCTTCTGCCGTGCAGTAAAGCCTTTTGCAGTGTGAATGACTACTCTTCGTTTTTACTGCAGAAACACTTTTCTACTTCCTGCACATAAACAAATCTAAAACCCAAAGAAAATACCCATCAAACAAATGTTAGTTTAAATAGGTTAGCATATTCTCAAATATATACATACATATATGAGCAAATACACTTATACGTATTCACATATACATATATAAAATATATTTTTTTGCAGAACATGAGAGACAAGATATATGTATATATATACTTATGGCAGGATAATGATTAATTTGTGTCAAAAGTAAATCACGTAATAACACGGTAAACATAATGAAAAGGTGCTACAGCAGAATAAGTAGTACAGCAGGTAAAGATACCACAACAGGATAACTGATGTAGCAGACGTGATAAAAAAACGTGTTAGGGCAGGATGACTAAATACAGCAGATATAATTTATAATGAGAGAAATCAAATATATTTGCAATCAAAATCAAGTATTGAATCTTCCCATAGGATAAGTAAACTAAGAAGGAACCCAAACTCCAACTTGAACAACCTTGTCATAGGCTCCTGCCATAAAAATTGTTCATTTTGGAGAATAGGCCTAAATGGCTATTAGCTATTACTTTTGGAGACTTCAAAGAGTGGGTTTGCTAAGAGGGAGGGAAAAGATAGTCTATTGATGCATGCCCCTATTCCTGCCACGTTTTCTCTCTTCTTTTTCTTTCTCTGTGTTCTTTTTTTTTTTTCTTAGTTTCTTATTACTATCCTGCCGTGGGTTGTTCCCCCTTTTTGGTCTTTCCTTTTCCTGGGTACCTCTCTCTAGGTGCTTACTACTCTCTTACTATGAGTTTTTCCCCTTAGGTGCCTTCGCCCCCTTGGGTCCCCTTCTTTCGGTGTTTTCTTTCTTCCCCTGTTTTTTCCTCCTCCATCCCCTGTTTTTTCCCATTTTCTCTGTTTTTTCCTCTTCCCATTCAGTCCTCTTTTTCTTCCGTGGTTACCTTCCTTTTATAGTGAACTCATTCAATGGGATTTCTCCCTTTTACCCCTAGGGCTTCACCAACTGTTTTTGGTTTGTTGTGGGCATCCTTTCAAGATTACCCACTCACCCATTGGTTGCCCAAACCACTGCCATTGTTCAGTTCATGTCTGCTGCAACGCTACTCACGACAAAATTCCCTTTTGTTTGTTCCTGCTGTATACCTCTACCTCACTACCTAGCTTTATGGCATGCATCAGATGGTCCCAACCATTTATTACTTCTTTTGGGTAAGATACCATCTCAGCAAGATATCTTTTCCCAAAAGAAGTTACGACAGGAAACCAAATATAGACCCCATTTTCCCCCCACTACCAAACCACGCCCTCTGAATCCCCTTGACCATGGACCCACCTCCCTTGTATTGGTTGGGTATAGGTTGGTGGTGCCCCGGCCCTTCTGTGCTTGCTCTGCTATCTTCTGTGTTTTGTCTGCCACGTCGTTCCTGCCATAGCAGATTAGTTCTATTTCGTTTTGCTGCGTGTTTTGTCTTATTTCTTCACGCGTTTCCTGTTACGTTTGTCATTTTTCTTTGGCTCCTTGTTTCTTTTCACCGTGTTTCTTCATTTTAGCTCTCACGCCTATCTTTTATAAAAAAGGATTTGGGCCTTTATAGGCCAAATAATGTTGACTGGATCAAAAGGGTCTTGGGCCCAATTTATCTTTGTCTACCGAAGCCATTCTGTCAAAGAACTGTATTCTGCGGCAGATTTGTATTTTGCTGCAGATCCATTTCCCTTGCACTTCTTTCTTTGGACCTTTCTTGCTCTTCGGTCTTCTTGGCAGGCCTTTGGGCCTTGCTTTTTATTGGGCTTTCCTCCGTATGGGACTTTGGGCAAGGATTTGCAAAAATGGGCATCAACAATAGTTAATCCACTAAATTAATAATTTTTGAACTTAATGGACTAAAATAATAGTTAATCAAAGTTATGTGGTGTAAAGTGTATTTTTTTCCTAATTTTTTATTTATAATATGAGTTTCCCAAAATTTGAAAAGTTATTTGTTAAAAATCATTTTCATTCTTAAATGTTACAATGGGTTTTGATATGTGTTGTGGATGCCTTTGTGTTTGAACTTTGAACCCTTCTCCCATTTTTCATGTGTGTGTGAGAGAGTTAACTACTTACCTTTAACTATATTATGCTTACAGCTCAATGTTTTTTTTGGATTGATTCCATTATAAAGAGTATTTGGAACTGTGTCTAGTCTTTTTTTTTTGCTAGGTACTGTGTCTAGTCTTTGATCCCTCCTAAATCGAATCATGTAATCACTTGTTATGAGAATGTTCTTAGCATAAGCCGTTTGGTTTAAGACTTCATTTTGGAACACATTCAGGTTGACTATACATATTTGGTTTAAGGAAAGTCATAGATTCTATCCCCTCAAGAATTGTACTCCTAAGAAGATATCATGCGCTGTGTAAAGGATGATATGGAATTGTTCTGATGCTTATGATCACAAGCTGCTACTTATTGTTGAATTAGTGGATCTTTTGAACTTAAAATAGGATCTGTGTCATTGGGAGTGGCTTGGATTCATGAGGATATTAAGCTAATATAGGAATATTTTGTTAGTATATCATTTGTAATTGTTTCTTTATGATATATTCATGTTTGCTCTAGCTTTTACTAGTGCTGCAAAAGAGATTGAGGAGAATGTTCATTTTTTCTCTTTTCCATTGTATAGTATGTTATATTAATAAAGTCTACTATCGTTTCCTCTATAAAAAAAAAGTTCAAATGATAAAAAAAACTGAATAAAGCTAATTTTGCTCTTTTTAAAAAAAAATTATAAATTAGTCCCAAAACTGAACGAAGTATATGAAAATTAAATTGTGGGTTGCTTTCACAAGTCTTTCTTTATTTAAAATAATTATAGAATATTTAAAGTTTTAAACAGCCAAATTATGCATATGAATATTTCACAACATCCAATAAATTTGTAATTCATTACATGTTTGGGAAAAATATCAACATAAATAAGAGTTTGTTGTACTCCACTAAATCTTATTACCACAACATATATTATATACTAGTATATTACTATATATATTAGGACCATTGACATTGATATATAAGGTGTGTTACTTTATATTTACAATCCCTTAATCTCCAAGCATTGACATTATATTAATAAGGTGTCTTCGATGGCATGTGAAGATTCTTAGAGCATTCACACTGTGAGTCACATACAAAAACCATGCTGCATCTCACTAACCCCTACTTAACAAATGAATGAAAATGCTACTCGGTTTCAAGTGGTCTATTTAAAGTGTTGATAGATAACAATTTTTTTTTTTGGGAATTTTTTTTTTTTAAATGAAGTTTTAGTGGGCAAAATATAATGATGAGTATTACTGTATAAGATAAAGGCGAATTAAATGCAATTTTTTTTTTTTTAAATGCACTATTTTAATGCCAACTTTTTTTTTACATTATTTTCAAAGTTAAATTTTCCTCTCATTGTAATAGTCATTAATTAATCAATATTTTATATGTAATCAAAGTTGATTTTCGTTTATGGGGTGTCAATATAGGATAGGATACCATAGTTTTATTTATATAAAGAATTTAGAATTGCCTTGTGCTTTAGAGCGAATGAAGATTATTGCGAAATTTGCAGTACACCACCTTAGATGTTAACTTTAAAATGTATTAAAAATAGTTAATATGTTTCATTTATTTATATTGTGCTAATATAGAATAAGTTTTATTTTTCAATAATTCATTACAGAATATTTATATGTTTCTCATTATTAAAAGGTGAAATTTTTTTTATTCATACTTGACCCTTTAAATGAAATCTTGGTTCCATCCTTATCCAAACAGATAGTTGCAGTTGTTGTTTTATGACACTTATTTTTATTAATTTCCACTCATATGACATGTTTTTGGTAAGATAAGGCTTAAGCCCAAGCCTCCCATTAAAAAAAAAGGTATACTCTCTTTGCAAAAAAAGGTCCACCCCATTATAAAAACACCCAAATTACAAAGTGATGCAAGGGAATTAGAATGATGTGTTACCAATAATTTATATTAAAAAAAGTCATTTATTAGGTGTTTAAAACCCACCAATCGTGTTCATTAGCACATCAATGTGTATGTTTCATATAGAAAATTTTATAGTGCCTTTAACAATTTTCAAATTTATATAATGACAAGTGGTTTAAAAAAAAAAAGGGCGTGCATTATTTTTTCCTCACCTCTAAAAAAGTCGCCAAACAATTAGACTAATAGAAACTCAATCCAATTAGAAATCATAAACTGTATACCAATATCATACGTGGTAGATTGTCAATATTAGTCACCTAATCTCTATAAATAAATAAATAAATGTCCCATGTGACTACATACTAAACAATTTCTATTTCTTTCTTGACACCGAAAATCATAATTGAAAATTAGTTCACAACCTTACTTAACGATAAATCGTCATATCCAACATAAAGTAAACATCTTTTGTAAAATATTAGTAGTTTTTCTTCTTCTTCTTTTGGGTTAACTTTATATGTGAACCATGATTAGCATTAATTCATCAAAAATTAACATTGCTCCTAAAAATAAATCAAATAAACATTGATTTGAATAGTATTATATAAATTTATTTAATTTATATTTAAATAAAAATTATCCACATAAATTTATCGATTTAGTCCCCAAACCATACCTAATTGGCCTTGGTTCCACCATATTTAAAGAAGAAACCGCTTTCTAAATACTATGACGAACTTTGGATTAGCAATTTTTACAAAAACGTATGAAAACAATTTTCAAAATGGCACCATATTAGGAACTCTCCTCCTGTAGGAGCTCTCCCTCTCGTGAAAACGAGTTTTACCTCCCTGGGGTTCCCCTAGGGCTTCCTATTCCATCTCTTCTAATCCTTTCTACCCCTTTCACCCTCTCCCTCCTCCTTCACCTCTTGTCACAACAACTGTTCTCAGTATCACTTTTTGTAGGCTGATCATCAGTGTATGAAGAGAGCAACTATGGCTGAAGATGTTATAAATAGTATGGTAAACCTAAAGTTGACATATGAGGAAGAAGAAGAAATACAGGTTTCAGAGGAGGGTAGATTGGAGGAAATTGATAGTTGCGTCTTAAGCTTGCTAGGGAAATTTCTAATGTGTAAACCATACAATCGAAAAGCAGCAAAAAACACACTTCAGAAAGCGTGGGGTCTAGATAAGGAGTTGCAGATATTTGAGGTGGGCTCCAACCTTTTCCAATTCAAGTTCCAATCCGAATATGACCTTGAATGTATCCTTCGGGGGGGGGGGGGGCATGGAGTTTTGATGATCAACTTTTAATGCTTACGCGGTGGAAAACAGGAATGAGTGCTAATAATGTAGTCTTGGAGCATGCATCAATGTGGATTCAAATATGGGGTGTGCCGTTCGATATGATGGCCCCGAAGGTGGCGATGGAGATTAGGAACAAGATGGGTGTAGTTGAGGATGTTGAATGACGACGGCGAACAGATGACCAAAACCTCTTCTTACGGGTTAGGGTTGCTTTACCTATATCCAAACCACTCTGTAGAGGTGGCTTCCTAATGGGGTCAGATGGGAAGCGGCATTGGGTTAACTATAAGTACGAAAGGCTGCAGGTGTTTTGCCATTTTTGCAGGGTTCTAGGGCATGATATCAAACACTGTCCGGCACACCACGAAGCATCAAAAAAGTCTACCACTATTGACTATCAATACGGGGACTGGTTGAAAGCATCTAGTGGAAGAAATAGATCCCCACCGCGTTGGCATAATGCTAGTCCGCCTGGTGATGAATCGGTTGACAAAGAGGACAACCACACATGGAGAGCAGTGGGATGGAAGTAGCGGCGAAGACGGCGGCTAGGATTTTGGCTATTAATGACATGCAAACAACCTTGGTAACAACGATCTTCACGGGGTTGATCCAAATCTTCAGGCGAATATCTCGAAGGGTATTTCCCAAGTGGCTCCTTGCATGGACAATCACGTGCCGAGTTTAGTGCCAAGAGTGGATTATGATTTACATTTGAAAATGTGGATAATGATAATGGGCTAAAGGAAGCAAATAAGGAGGTGAGCCTATCTGTTACATAGCCCAATAAACAAATAGCTAAGTGGACTAGGCTCAATAGAATAGAGGTTGGGCCGAATGACTTAAATCACTCCACTAGCATGCTTACGTTGGGAAAGAGATCCATAGAAGATGTTCTAGACGTGAGTTATGCAGTAGGGGCAGCAACGTTATCTAAAAAATGCTCCAAGGTAGGTTTTAGCAATGGTGATTCAGACTTTACATCGGCAGGGATGGATGATCACCCTTGCCGGGAGTAATGAAAATCCTCAATTGGAACTGCCAAGGGCTTAGGAACCTTTGGACAGTTTGAAACCTTTGCAAAATCATGAAGGAACAAGCCCCCTCTATCTGTTTCCTCATGGAAACTAGACTGGATAGAGAAGGTATGAATCATTGGTGCAAGGAACTACCCTATAAGAACCGTTTTATTGTTAAAAAACCGGGTCTTGGTGGTGGACTTACTTTGATGTAGAAGGAAGATATCGGGCTCGATGTTTTTAAGTTTTCAAACAACCAAATTTCAGTGATGGTGATCGAGAGTAATGGATTCCAGTGGGTACTAATCGATTTTTATGGATGGCCAGAAACACAAGATCGATATAGATCCCGGGCTCTCCTTTCCCATATTTGTTCTCTTGTTGATGGTGCTTGGATATGTATAGGTGACTTCAACAAGATGTTAAGTTCGTCGGAAAAACTTAGTTGCAAACCAGCCCCACCCCGACAACTGGATGCATTTCATGATGCCTTGGAGCATTGTAATCTGGTGGACTTGGGTTTCATTGGCTATCCATTCACTTGGAATAATAGGCGACCAAGGGCAGCTAACACAAAGGAACGGTTGGACAGAGCGATTGCGAACTAGGTGTGGAGGTCTAAATTTCCCAGAACTACAGTAACCCATATTGTCTTGCACACATCGGACCATCTCCCTCTGATTCTACAGAACCAGGTACCTCCGAAACATAGCCATAAGGGGAGACGTGACTTTAAGTTTGAAAAAGCTTGGTTGCTTTGGGATGGGTGTGAGCAAGTGATTCAGGAAGCTTGGGATAATGGAGAAGGGGGTAGTTCGGCCTTAGAAACAGTCAGCAAGAAAATTGGTGGGTGTGCTTCGAAGTTGCTAGTGTGGGGTGCCTCCAAAACTCATCCAGGAACAGAAGAAATTAAAAACTTGCAAAAAAGAATTGAGGTACTAAACCAGGCTCCACCAACACAACATAATAGGAGTGATTTTCTTCAAGCTAGTAAGGAGTTAGATGAATGGCTTAAAAAGTAGGAAATTTATTGGGCCTAGAGATCAAGGGTTAATTGGATTAAACATGGTGATAAAAATTCAAAAAAATTTCACCTAAAGGCATCCCAACGCAGGCAGAGAAATCTTATCCAAGGAATTACAGACCCACAGGGTTGTTGGGTAGAGGATATGGAAGATGTGGCAGGAGTGGCAGTACAATACTTCAACAATTTATTCTCTATGGGCTCGTGTACAAGAATTAAGGAGTGCCTTGAAGCCGTACCACATAAGGTGACATTTGAAATGCAATAGACTCTGACCAATGAGTTCAATGAGGATGAAATAAAAGCAGCATTATTCCAAATTTGACCCACTAAGGCGCCTGGACCTGATGGTATGAATGCTCTTTTTTACCAGAAATTTTGGCATATTGTTGGTGATACTAGAAGTGTCTACTGTTCTTAAATTTCTTAATAATGGTCATATGTTGCCCGAACTAAATCATACACATATTGTACTCATCCCAAAAATTAAAAATCCTATTAAGATGTCTGACTTTGGACCCATTAGCCTCTGTAATGTTATTTACAAAATTATTGCAAAAGTTTTGGCAAACAGGTTGAAACAGATCTTACCTCAAATTATTGCCCCAACATAGAGTGCCTTTGTTCAAAGGAGATTAATCACAGGCAATGTTCTCGTGACATATGAAGCCTTACATATGATGCATGGTCGGAAAAAGGATAAAACAGGGAATCTAGCTTTGAAGTTGGATGTGAGCAAAGCCTATGACAGGGTGGAATGGAGCTTTTTAAGGCGAATTATGCTTAAATTGGGTTTCCTAGGAAGTTGGGTCGACAGAGTGATGAGTTGTATTTCCTCAACTTCTTTTTCTGTATTGATTAATGGCAAATCATATGGTATGATTACTCCCACTAGAGCTCTCCGGCAGGGAGATCCTTTGTCATCTTATCTATTTCTTTTATGTGCCGAAGGTTTCACATCTCTTTTACAGAGAGCATAAATGGAGGGACATATCCATGGTGTTTCTATCTGTAGGAGAGCCCCGAAAATCTCACACCTCTTATTTGCTGATGACTCCCTTTTATTTTGTCAAGCTTCTGAAAAAGAGACACAGGAAGCCCTGGGGATTCTAAAATTATATGCGGAAGCCTCGGGTCAGTGCATAAATATGGAGAAATCTTCAGTCTATTTCAGTAGCAATACTTCATCCCAGAAAAGGGAGTTGATCAAAGCCATGCTTGGTGTGAGTGAAGTGGAGAGGTTTGAGGCCTATCTGGGGCTACCAACTTTGGTGGGGCGGAGTAAATACCATACTTTTTCTTTTCTCAAAGATAGAGTGTGGAAAAAGCTACAAGGGTGGAAAGGAAAAATTCTCTCAAGAGCAGGAAAGGAGATTCTAATCAAAGTAGTGGCTCAATTGATTCCAACGTACATTATGAGTGTATTTCAGTTGTCGGTTAAATTATGTGAGGAACTTCAATCCATGTGTGCTCAGTTTTGGTGGGGATAGGTTGGAAATGAGAGGAAGATTCATTGGCTAAGTTGGGACAAACTAGCTAGACCAAAAATAGAAGGAGCGATGGATTTCAAGGATCTACATCAATTCAATTTAGCAATGCTTGCTAAATAAGGATGGAGGTTGATGCAAGACCAAGAATCACTACTTTTCCAATGCCTGAAAGCTCAGTATTTTCCACGAAGTCATTTTTTGGAGGCCACTGATTTGCCTAATAGCTCCTACACATGGAAGAGTATCATGGCAGCCAAACCTATTTTGCAAAGGGGGTCACGCTGGAAGGTAGGTAATGGGCGCCACATACGGGTTCTTAATGATGCTTGGATCCCTAACCATCCTACAAACAAAGTACTCCATCCAACACCAAACATAGAAGAAGAGATGACGGTTTCTGAGTTGATAGATTAGGATTCAAGGGGGTGGATCTAGAATTCATTTGGCAGAATTTTCACTGTGATGATGCTGAAGCCATATTGCATGTACCATTGAGCTACAGAGATATATCTGATATAGTGGTCTGGATTGGTGAGAAATCAGGTGAGTATTCTGTTAAATCGAGGTATCGTGAAGCGCGAAAGGCATGGAGGGAATTGGACTGGGTTGAAAGCTCTAGGGGAGCTGTGGGAGGAAAGGTGTGGAAAACTCTATGGAAGCTAAAGGTGCCAAACAAGATAAAGGTTTTTGGCTGGCGAGCTTGTTGTAGCATTCTGCCAATACGGGTAAATCTGTCCAAGAAGCGAATTATTGCAGACAACCAATGTGAAGTTTGTAAGATGGAACCGAAAACTGAAATCCATGCATTATGGAACTGTGGTGTGGCACAGGACATTTGGGCTGGTTGCTCGGCTAGACTGCAGAAGTGCCATGTGGGTCTGGAGGATATGCTACAATTATTGGATGAGCTGATTGCTAGGCTCACCATTGATGAGTTAGAACTGTTTCTAGTGCAAACTTGGATAATATGGAATCAAAGAAATGCAATGATCCATGGAAAGTAGTTGCAGGCACCTGGTGTTCTGAATAGAAGGGCAGAAGATTATATGGAGGAATTTAGGAATGCTCAATCCCGCCTAGTCACAAGATCCCCAAGCTTGAACCCGATCAGCTGAAGACCAACACCTTCGAATCATTTCAAACTAAACTTCGATGCAGTAATGTTCAAGGATGAAGAAGCTTCAAGTTTTGGGGCCATTATTCGAAATGAACGTGGCGAAGTTATTGCTACATTTTCAGGCAAGGGACCATCGGTGTCTTGCAGTGAGGAAGCAGAAATCCTTGCATGTCGGCGAGCAGTGGAGTCTGCATTGGAGTGTGGCGTTAGGGAGATGGTGGTTGAAGGAGACAATCAATCGGTCATGTCCACGTTGGAGCTGAAAAGGAGTCTATCATCTCCGGTAGGCCATATTAAACAAGATGTGCTTTGTCTGCTTAATAGGTTTAGATGGTCACAAGTGCAATTTGCTAAAAGGAGCGCCAATACAATAGCCCACTTATTAGCTAGGCATGCAAAAAATGAGTCACATGATGTAATATGGATGGAGGAATCTCCTCCACCTGTAGTGCAAGCTTTGTATCTTGATTTTATTTCCATTTAATGAATTATGAGGATGTCTTCCTCTTCAAAAAAAATTTAAAAATTGAAATTGAAATTAATTTTCGAATAATAATTTTTACATTATACATGTTTGGCTCCCAATTTTAAGAATAATTTTCAAAATACTGAAGAAAAAAAATGTTAAGAGACCATATCTACTTTTAAGATTTTTTTATAAAAAATTAAAAGTAACGTGTAGATCATTATTATTATTATTATTATTATTATTTTGGATGATGATAAGGGAATAGAGCTTATTTATCTTCTTTTTTTTTTTCTTTTTTTTTTTTTCTTTTTGATAATGATAAGTTTCAAATTTGAAGCGTGTGAATTTTTATGTGATAAAGATTTACTCCTTAATTCAAGAGATAAAAGAGTTTGGACTTTGGACAAATCTATGATATAAAAAAAAAAATTGTATCTTGAAAACATTCATTCGTTGTTTTCAAAATCCTATTTTGAACTGGAAAAATAAGAAACAATTTTCTGAAAGAGGAGTGCTACATCCACAACATTTTCACAATATATCATAAATGTTAAGTTGTTATTGGTTCTAATTAGAATTTATCAATGAAATTACTTTGTTGTCCACCAATAACAATCTGCCCCTTACGATTTGTTGTGAAAGTGTTGTAAAAAATGTTGTGGACATAAGATTTATTTTTTTGAAAACTATATTTAGATAACATCAACCAAACAACAAATTCAAGTATAAGACCCACCATTTTAATGGTTTCCAAAACAAAAAGTTGTATTTAAATCCCCTTACTAAACATGTCCTATAGTTTCTGTAATTTTATTTGACTGGTATAATTGGAAAGAGTCGTTGCCATTTTGGGACTATTTCTCACTGGGCTAACTTGGGCTTCATTGTTCAGTTCTTAAGGCCTATCAACACTCCTTAAAAGCTTTATACGAGTCCAACAAGACATGTTCCAAATTAGGTCCATAAGTGTAACAAATCAATGCATCAGAATCAAACACAAAAAACTTTCTATAACGTCATACGAAAGTTGTGCCAAAACTCACATCATCGGCCTAATTTGCCAACTGTAAGAAAGGGATTGATAGTTTTGGAAGTCAAACTTCGAGAGATTGTATTGTGAAGTAAACCTCAAATACATAAAACGAAAGAACACCAATAGTTGTCGATGTCATTTTTTGAATAAAACTCTGTATTGAAAACAGAAAGAAAACAACTGGGAGTTGGCACAAAGTGCTTTGCGAAAATTGGGAGCAAAGGCTGGGCTCGACAAAATGTCATTAGAAAAGATCTCATTTCTTTCTCAAAAAAAAAAATAATAATAATAAATAAAAATCTCATTTACATCATTTATATAAGGGTCATGTTAACGAGTACTCTTAAGTCAATTATTAATAAATTATTTTTGAAAAATTTTGATACCACTTTAATGGGAAATATAAAAAACTGTCAAAATATTTAAATTTTTTTTCCTTATCTCATAAATACTTTTCTAAAATAATTTACTAACAAATGACCTTAAGGCATATTATTTTCCTTTATGTAAATGGGATCCCAAAAATGTAACATAATGTATGAGGAGCCGAATTAGCCTCCTTAAAAATCTAGTAAAAGTTACAAGAAACAAAAGAAGAGGTGAGGTTGATAGTATCATGTATAAATTCACTCACTTTCCACCTAGATTGGGAGCCCATTTATTTTATTTTACTTTTTGATGAAAGAAAAAAGGATAGGACAAATTGACCACTTCCCATTTATTTCATTTTCTTAGGTGATGATTGATTTTGATGAAGGAAATGATGAATTTCAAGAAAATTATTCAATACCAAACAGGGACTGAATTTTAAATATTTACATAAATATGTATTATAACAATTTTTCATTTTGGTATGGTATGTTTGGGGCATATATAGTTATATACTCTGAAATGGGTGCCTAGTCCATGACATGTGGTCCTCTTCAAAAAAAAAACATAAAGCATTTTTTTTAATTTTTTTTTTTAACATTTTCTTGCTGGTCACGAGCACAAGGTCAACAAGACTACTGAATAATTTTCCTAAAATTCATTCATATGCGTAACATTAAAGTTATTATTTGTGATAATTTAATGGTAATGACAGTATGATATCCTTTATAGTATCTTATATTTGTATTTCAAACCCCATCTTTCCCCATATTGTCTACTTGTCAAAAAATTATGCCAACATTAATTTTTATTGGATTCATTCACCAAGCTGGTATCTATTTGGATTACCTAGTTAGTTTTTATATATTTTTTAGTTTAGTTTATAAAATGGGAAGATATTATTAAAGCAACAAGAGTCTTAGTTAATTGGGTGAACTCTTGGGCACTCTTGGGGATAGTCCACACCCATTGCATCTAACATAAAAGATTGAGATATAAAAGTAGGACATTGGGGGATATTCTCTTGCTCTTCTGTTTTGGTATCTGCCTATCCTAGCCAAAGTATAGGCATTTGAAGTAGACACACCAATTGAGAAGAGAGATTGATCATTGATCCCATTGATTCGATTCTTTTGTGCCAAAGTGAAGGCAGTGAATGATAACTCTAAAGCAGGGCCTCCTACATATCTAAGTCTGTTTTGGTAAAAAAATTTATTAGTACGATGACATTGTTGAATACTCCAAAGCTTTGGGACAACTATATATTAGGGACAAAAATGATATAGTTTAGGTTTTATTTTTGCCCATAAAATATCATCAGTGTTTTGTTTTTTTCCCTGAAACTTAATTGGAGTAAATTGAGTAGATAGATAATAGAAACATAGAAAGAAGAAATGTAGAATATTTTTAATTTTTAGAGACATCAAAAAAATAAACTTTTCTAAAATATATTATGTTAATGAGTGCTCTTAGAACAATTGTTAATAAATAATTTTAGGAAATTTTTGACACCACTTTCATGGGAAAAATAAAAAACCATCAAAAAAATTAATTACGTTTTTATTTCCATAACAAATTCCGAAACCAATGCCCTTAGAGCATCCTTTAACTTTTCCATTCCAAAATTGATTTTAAAAACAAAGATAAGATCTGAACCATATTTTAATCTTTTACATATCTAGACATGGATAATTGAATCGTTTCAGTTGGGAACATAATCTATCGTGACACTTGGATGAGTCTCCTAAACTATAAGAAGAACTATACTTTTTATTATCCTCCAAGTAGCAGAAGAATCCTCATTCAAAAAATGCCAATTTTTCTGATGGGTGTCCTCAGACAATATAAAATTATTGTCAATGTAGTGTGTTTCAACGTTCAAACCCTCCTATGTCAACCACCTCAGTCGTCTTTGCATAATTATTTTTATTTTGGTGCAAATAATTTATTAATCCATCACCTGTGCATAACTATTTTCTTCACTAATTGTTTAGAAAAAGTTGTTGACCTTTCATCTTCATTCCACCAGATAATATGATTCAATCCTTTTTTTTTGTAACTATCGAGTTTTGGGGAATTAAAAAAAAAAAAAAGATTAAATTCTATAAGGGAACTTAGTGTAAATTCTTTAGTTTACACCGTTCAATAAAGTAATGTCACATCATCATATTATTTAAACATAAATACATCTCAATAAATACCATATTTCAAGTTTTATGTAAAATATTGACATGATATTATTAAGTATGGTAAAATGTATTAAATTTTAAGTAAAAAGTTAATGTGACAATCTTTTATTGAATTGTGTAAAACATGGGTTTTACACCTTATATTTTACACAATTTAATAAGAGATTGTCACATCAATTTTTTTTTTTGTTTAAAACTTAGGGCACGTTTGATATATTGAATGGAGATTACATTAGAAATAGTAATTTTTATTAGTATAAATAGAAGATATTGTAATGGAATAACTATTACTGGTCATAAGTTTGGTTGTAACATATATAAAGCTTGTAAAAGTTGATATATATGGAAAATTTATATTTTTGAAAATATATTAATTTTAAAACCTATTATATACAATAAGGAATAACTATTACATCCATTTTAAAGAAGAATAATTATTTTTCAATTTAAAGAATAGTTATTCTTTTGTAATAACTAATCCATGTAATATTGAAGCAAAAAAAAAAAAAAAATCCATGTAATAAAGTTGCAACCAAATGACTGAATTGCTATTACACATGAATAGTTATTCCATTACAAGAGCTATTACACCATAACAAACATATCCTTAATACATTCTATCATACCTAATAACACCACATCGATCTTTTACTTAAAACCTGAAATATGGTATTTATTGAGATGTTATCATGTGTAATCGAATGTATTTATATTTTAGTAATATGATGATGTGTCATATTCTTATTGAAAGGTGTAAACCCTTTGGTTTACACCAATCCTTATAAAATTTAATCTCAATTAATAAAGTAACTTGTGAATGAAATTGTGCCAAATTTGAGCGAGTAATATAACTGATGACGGACTTGAGCTTGGTTTATGTTCAAAATTAAATTAAATGAATAATAGAGACATTTTTATACTTGGCTCGACCCAATTCGTTTACAACCCCTAGATGATTAACAACTATTGGGTAAAGGCATTTTTGCACAAAGCCGCACACTTTCATCAGGTGCTGTTGTTGTAGCTCATTCATTGATAAGGAAGTGTTTTCACTTCTCATAAGCCAAAAACCATGGAATTCAAACTATTCTTTTACTTCAATAACTTTACTTGTAAGGCATAAAACTATTGACCCAAACTCTTAAACAATCACGAACCTTCTTAATCATCAATTCCTAATTGGCTAAAAGCAACAAGTGCCCCTTCATTCTATTCAAGTGCTCTTTCATTTTTTTGCGCTTTCTGCTTTCTTCTTCATTAGAATTTTGGGTTGTTAACGAAAATGACAACACTATTTTTTGGCCTGGGCCTAGACTTGCCATTCATACCAAACGATCAAAGACAAGTTCAAGAACTTTGTCCGAGTGTGTTTGGGAACAACTTATATGCAGTTTTTTAAAATTTCACTATCTTTTTACCTTTTCTCGCTTTTTCAAAGTTTAAGTTTATTCTAACACACTTTCAGGAAAAAAATTTCAACAAAAAAGTTAAATAAGTTGTTCCCAAACAAGCACTAAGTATGAACTCAACTAAATTGCCGAGTTGGGTTGGTTCAACCCAAATAAGTCAGAGTTTCCAACCGTTTTTTTAATTATTTGGGTCATTGAGAAACTCTCTAACTTCACACAATCCCACTGCAATTCTAGATGGGTTTTTTTTTTTTTTGGTTACCTACCCTTTGATTAGTTCCAAACTCTCATGTGCATCATGACTCATGAAGATGACCAGTGTAAACTAAGGACTGGCAAAACAAACAAATAAAGAGTGATGCAGCCATTATAACCTTCAAGCTTACTCACAATTAAGCATATTCTAATCCCAACAATATAAACAAAACCAACAGCGATATGTTCAAAGAGAGATTTAACTTAAAATGCCAATTAGAAAAATACAAAGTGGCCCTCATAAAGTTCAACGGCAGTCGGCAAGTCTGTCTTTAGTTTCTCTTAAACAACTGTTTTTTGTTTGGCTTTGTTTTTAAATACCAATAATAATGGTTTTTATGCACAACATACATGTTTAATAAAATAAGTCAACATTGGATTCCAGTTAGCTCAAGTAATCCCTTGAGGTTCGAACCATGCTTACACTAAAAATTAATTAGTGTCTTAACTTAATGTTAAAGTGCAAATATCATAGAATAGACTTCATAGGCAAGCTGGCTCAACCTAGGGTGAAAAATGTTAACGAGTTTTATAATATTTACATATTAAATACTGTCTATTCGACTTTCTAAATTATATTATATATATTTTAAAAACCGTTGTTATTGTTTTTCAAGATATAAAATTGCTAATTAGGTTTTAGTATTTATATTTTATTTTTATCTCTTTTACAAGGTGGGAAAATTTTGTCAAAAATTATTCAGTACACTCAAAACATTTTTTTATATTTTATTTGTGAAAGTAGTTTTATAGTTTCAATTGAGTTGGATTTATATTGACTCAATATTTTGGAAGCCTCCTTAGAGGTGGGAAAACAAATTCAAAACACACCTATATTTTTTTTAATTAAAAAAATTAATTATCATTTTAAAATTTTGGGATTTTTTTTATGCAACAGGGGTCTTGAGGCCCTTAAAAAAAAATTGGGACAAAAGAGGCCTCAGGCGTAGGCCTTGAGCCGCTCCTAGTCAAAGGTTAAAATTCTATCAAACCTTAAATAAATAAATAAATAAATAAAAAATCATCTGGACTCAGTTTTGTTAGGGGAAAATATTACAGGTCTCATTGTAGATTTATTAGTGAGAGTACTAAAGTAGATGGGAAAAAAAATTAACGTGTTTTACACAATATTTTTTTTATATATCATTTTTTTAATAAATGTTACTACAATTCAATAGTGTTTTTTTTTTTTTTTTTTTGATGGAATACTACAATTCAATAGGTAGACATATAAATTGACCATACGTGTGTATAAATTGACCATACAATTTGAGTCCAATTATGACTTATTCTAGTACTAGAACATGGGACATTAATGTGTTTTATACAAGGTTTTTAGACATATAAATTGACCATACAATTTGAGTACAATTATGACTTGTCTCCCTGGTGGTACCCGGTACCATGTGTATCTATGAGCTCGGGGGTTCTATCCCCATAATTACCTAGCAAAAAATATAAAAAAATTATGACTCGTCTCATCCTAGTCCTAGAACATGGGACATGACCATTTACAATCACAGCCCTTAATAGCTGCTCCTTATGATAACTCTTTATTATCAGACCAATATACCAATCAGTTTTTGGTGTAGGCGGGGATTGAACTTCCAGATCTCTTATTTACCAATTAGAGACTTAACTAGTTGAACTAACTGGAACCCACGGATTTAAATTAAGTGTTGCAAGGCATAATATTTTTACAACTCTTTATAACAAATTTTAGGTGATAAGTTGTTACTAGTTTTAATTTGAACCCACAATGGAAATTATTTTTTAGTTCACTAATAACAACAATAACAATTTGTTGTCTAGAAATTGTTGTGAAAATGTTGTAAATATATCATTTATCTAAATTAAAATGTTTGGGCACCTCTATAGTTTACAAGAAATACTTTGTTCACAACAAGTCTTAGGTAGTAAATTATTAATAAGTAATATCAGTTTGTCACGTAGGATTTATTATAAAATTATTGTGAAAATGTTGTTAACACATCTTTACTCATAATATACGCTAGTGTATAACCATATGCATATGTACGGGCACATTTAAAAACAATTACAATTACACACATATGAGTTCAAATTATACTTGATATTAGAGTTACAACTTACATATTTTTTAAGCCATAGATTTTTAATATATGTAATGGTTTCTCATATCATATATAATTTAGAATCTAATTGGATTTGGACTTTTCGATTTTTGCACCCAATAATTCACTTTCTACAATTTTTTTTAAAAAAAAATTAGATAGGACACGTGGCTCAAAATTGAATTCCAATTGAAATCCAATTTAGAATCTAATTAGATCTAGACTCTTTAATTTTGCACCTAATAATTCACTTTACACAAACATTTAAAAATTAAATGAGATATATAGAGAGTGTTTGGATTGCGTTTGCGTTTTCACGTAGACGCGTTTTTGCCTTTTTTTTTTTTTTTTAACCAGCACCTATTGCATTGTTTATGGAACATGAACAGTGCAAATATGCAAATGAACATTATTTTTGGTGTGAACAGTAATTCAAAAATTATTTTTTTATTATTTTTAATTTTTAATTTTTAACAAAATAAACGATATCTAAACCCACACATAGTACAAAATTGAACTCCAATTTAGAATCTACGACTTTCTCCGAGTTTTAGGTTTCCCGGTATAAAATGTACATAGATTGTGGCATGACGTGAGTGCCCTCGTCATTTCCTCATGCGGTGTCCGCTGATTACAGTTGATTTTATTTTTTTGGTTTTTTTATATAATTTGAATCATTTGATAGATGGGTATTTCTCAAGTTCATGAACATGAAGGTTGCTTCTCATTTAGCACTCACAAATTAAAAAGTAAAAACAACAGCAATAAAATAATAATCAAGGATGTTTAGGAAAAATAAATCTAGTCAGAGTCAGAGATTGCAGCTTAGGCACTTTTCATTTTTTGACAATATTCAGCCGAAAACGTACTCAAGATAAAATAACACATAAAAAGCTAAATAAAAAAGCTATTTAATATAAAAAAGTATGAATAAAATCACAAACACACACACATATTTTTTTTATTGTAAATGAAGATCTCATATGTCAATTAAGGAGGATGAAAGAAAAGGAAAGTGATTACAATAAAAAAAAAACTATATGTTGTCAATTAAGGAGGATGAAAGAAAGTAGAGTAATTATTAATAAATAAAATCTATCATCGTTTCCTTTTAAAATAAATTAAGAAGATGAAAGAAAAGAAAGTATAATTGAACTCTTTTTTTTGGTAAAAAAATAATTAATTTATTGAGGATGGATAACCGATCATAAAATTTTTAACCAAAAATACCATATGTTGAAGAGTTTATCACCAATTTTGACCAATAATACCATCTTTTTTTTTTTTTAATAACAAATAAGACCATTGTTAAGTTGTAAATTCAATGGATATGAGCTTTCCTTAAAAATGAAGCAAAGTTTATTATAAATTGAAGCAAAATATAATTCACACGGTCATATTCACCATAACTAAACTCAATTTAAGTAAAATAAAATAAGTTGTGATTTCAATTAAATTAAAGTTGGTTATTACTATGGACTTTATGGTAAAGCGGATATCTCCCTTTAATGGGGGGAGATACTTTGAAAAAGTAATTTGTTTATATGAGACGAGGCTACAAATCCTGTTCCATCAAAATACTACCTTTATATACAGATATGTAAAGGTTTATTAGTTTCATTTTCATTTATTTTCCCCCTTTAAGAAATTCTTAATTCACTTAAAAAACACAATGCTCTAGGAAGTAGACCTTTTTTTTTTTTATAAATTTTTAGTTGTACATTTATTGTCGTAGAGAGTGTTAACCAAAAAATGAAAAGAAAAGTATGTGGGTGAGTAGAGGATTTGAACCTGAATGTTTCAATTGAAAACACTAAAGGGTGCTAATTGAACAACAAAACTTTTGACTTCATGCATTTTCTTTTAATATATATTTTCACACTTAAACCTAGTTAATTCAAGTAATGACCAAAGTTTATTATTATTATAATTCAATGGTTGGGCATAGTGCTATTTTGAAAAATAAATATAACCATTTGGGTAAATTCATTATATTTATTCACAATTGGGAACAATGGGCTAATGTGTTTAATGTAAAACTGAAAATGTAAACTCCAATTTAAAGATATTTACAGCTTTAGGGAGGTCGTTAAAGCTCTTTTATTACCAAATGTGAAATAGATTTACTAAAGAGTCTTAAGTACCCTTGAAAGCTCCTTCTTTTTTTATTTTTTATTTTAAGTAATGTTTGAAACATGAAATTTCAATATCAAATGCTATTTAGATTATTACTCCAAAAAAAAAAATGCTATTTAGATTAATCAAACACATTAATGTATACTTTCTTGAAACAAAATTTGACCAACCATGATGTGAATTCTAATTAGTGTGTATATATAAAATTCAATAATTTAAACTTTTCATTTACCAAAGTAAACACCATGAATTGACAAAAATAGATTATATTGAATATAAAATAAAGGTCTTATATAATAGTAGACAAAAAAAGAGAGCCCATAACAGATAAAACAAAAAACATTGTCTAAAATTTATTAAATACTTAATTATAAATTACACCATTTAACTTTTATTTGTTATCAATTTTGTACTTTAAATTATTGGGAAGTGTCAACTAATTGATCTATAAGCTTAAAAGGCTCTTCCCTAATTTGATGTGTTTTTTCTATCTTTTATCTTAAAAAAAAAGTATTGCTTATATATATAAAGGAAAAGAAAAAAAAACTACCAATATTTAATAGGTATAATGAATGCACTTACCAACTCACATTGATTATTGACTCATTGGCGTGGGAAGTTAAAAACATAAAATTGGAATTAAATTGCTAAGTAAAACAATAACTACAAAAAGTAATGACTTGAATGATCTTTATATTGGTCCCTTTTATGAATCCCTCTAGAAAAAGATTTGAATTGAATCACAAGCTAAATCATAAATGCAATTTATGGTGTACAACTCAAAATTTCCCCTTAAAAAAAAGTCAAAAAAGAAAGAAAAAACCATAGCAACCACATCAACTATATATAGATTATTCCACTTTATTTATGAGACATACTAGAATTCCTAAGAACATGAGACTTTTTGATTTATGTAAAATTGGTCCATTTTATGAATCCTCTAGAAAAAGATTTGAATTAAATCACAAGCTAAATCATAAATGCAATTGATGGCGTACAACTCAAAATATCCCCTAAAAAAAAAGCCAAAAAAGAAAGAAAAAACCATAGCAACCACATCAACTATATATAGATTATTCCACTTTATTTACGAGACATACTAGAACTCTTAAAAATATGAGACTTTTAGATTTATGTAAAATTGAGGCCAAAGACCATCTGGGTACCCTAGCGGGATTAATTATTTATAATTTTATATTGACAAAATTTAGCTATAAAATTGATGGTAGCCTTAAACTACAACTTTACTCAATATTTTTTTATTGGAGATGAATTTTGACAAATACACTATTGGAATACATCTTCTTCTTATATCCTTCATGCTTGCATAATTTCTAGAAAATTAAAGACCAATAGCTACGTCATCAATAAATTGCTCAAATTGCAAGTTTTTATAGTTTAAAATTGTGTATAAAATATAATTGTATATACCATATAGTAAATGTAAGGACATGATTTGGAACGACCCAAAAATGATACTGGGTTCGCACGTAAATAGGCCCTAAAAATATCATTTATAGAGCGTGGGTTTGAAAGGCTAGGATGATACTGGGTTCGCACGTAAATAGGCCCTAACAATATCATTTATAGAGCGTGGGTTTGAAAGGCTAGGCCTTGATCACGAGTCGGTGGTATTCCGGGGTGTTCATACATAAATAAATCGTGTTCATACGTAAATAAATCGTGTACGCTCTGGGAGTCTTTCTCCTAGAGGTGGGCTGGGAGGCTCTGGTTTTGGCCATTTTTCCCAGCCCCTTCTATGGATTGCTTACTTCTCCTTTTATACTAGTCTGTGCTCCTTATCCTTCGTCCATGTGTAGGGTCGACTTTTCAGGATTGATACTTGTCCCATCAGACCATACTCGAAGTCGTTGGAGGTGGTCGTAAAAGCTGGGGAGTATGGCTCTGTCAGGTGTAGAGTATTGAATGGCAGTAAGGGAAGCTTTCCCTGGTCGTTGCACTTTCCAGCGTATCCTTTTCTATTGACTTAGATATTTTAGATTTTGTTCCAGCTGTTCTTGTACCATTTTTACCCTTTCTTTTGGTGAGACCTTGGACATGCCGAGGACTGAATCGTCCTTGGCTGTGTCCCATGGCTACTTCGTACTTATACTACCGAGCCTAGGCTATAACCTTCCTCGGCTCGGGCCTTGGGCCCCAACGAATGAATGGGTCAGGACCACAATTTATTGGACCCCACAGTAAATAATATCTGATTGACACAAAATTTGATATGTGTATTAAGAGTGTAAAAAACATGCAATTCAATAGTTAGATTTTCAAAACATGCAATAATGTTTATTTCTTGGAGTATTATTTATTGGGTTTTAATAACGTATACCCTTAGAGCATATATTAATAAACTATTTAAATTTTTTTTTTTAGGAAAACAAAAAAGTGATAAATTATTTTGACAATTTTTTCAATTTTTCATAAATTTTTTTCTAAAATAGATGATTAATGTGTGCCCTAAGAGAATATATTAATATGACACACATTAACCGTACCTTTAATTTATTTTTAAGTTTATATCTTCTACAAAAACTTTTTTTTTTTAATTTTTAATTTTAAATAATATATATTTTTAATTTTTTAAAATTGTTTTAAAAAAAATTGAAGAAGTGACTTTCATTCATTAAATGCGCACATCTAAGTGTCACATTAGCTTAAACTCTCCTACTTTTCAAAAACTTTTATATAATACTACCATTTCAACACTCTCTTTTCTCAATTTCTTCTTCCTTCTTCTCTTCTTCTCTTCTTCTTCTTCTCAACACCTCTCTTCTCTCTCTCTCTCTTCTTTCTCTCGGCGGTGTAAACTTCTAAACTCTCTACCTAAAGCTCTCTCCACCGTCTGATGCTTTGACTTTTTCCCGCCGGTCAAACCTCCAACCAACGATGGGCCATTGCTGCAGCAAGAGCACCCCCGTCGTAAACACCGACGAATCCCCCACCGTCAACGGCGTTTCCACCGCAGGTACACCGTCGGCGACTTTCCAACCTCACTATGCCAACTCCGCCTCCGCCGTCGCCGTCGCCGGCGGCGCCACCCCCTTGCACTCCTTCGCCGCCAGTCCATTCCAGAGCCCACTCCCCGCCGGAGTAGCTCCCTCGCCGGCGAGAACTCCGGGGAGGAAGTTCAGATGGCCGCTCCCGCCTCCGTCTCCGGCGAAGCCGATCATGTCGGCGATACTCCGGCGGCGAGGTCCGGCCAGGGAAACGGGAGGACCGGAGCCGATACCGGAGGAAGGAGGAGCAGCAGGAGGAGGAGGAGAGGGAGAGAGAGGACTTGATAAGAGCTTTGGGTACCCAAAGAACTTTGGAGCAAAGTATGATATTGGCAAAGAAATAGGGCGAGGGCATTTTGGTCATACTTGTTTTGCTAAAGGGAAAAAAGGAGAGCTTAAAGGTCACTCTGTAGCTGTTAAAATTATCTCCAAAGCTAAGGTGTGTTTTGGGTATGTGTTTATTTGGTCATACGTTGTTTATTACTGGTAAAAATTAGTACTTTATGTTAATTTAATTGAAGTGGGTGATTAGTAATTAAAGCTTGAGTTTTTATTATTATTATTTTTAGTTGAGTTTAGTGCTTATGTGGGGAAGTGAAGGTTTGGTTGAAAAGTTGAAATCTTAGTTGCGTCACTCAAAGGTTGGAGAAGAAGAGACAAGAAATATGGAGGTTGAGGTGGTATTCAGTTAAATTTTTTAGAGCTAGATTGTGTTGGACTCATTTGATGAAGAGTGAAATTGGGGAAGTGGGTAAATGGGTACTCAGTAAAATTTTGATTGATTTGTTGGGTTATGATTAAATTTTTGAAATTTGAAGTTTGGGTTGAGAATTGAGGTTGGAAACTATGGGAGTGGTTATTGGGTCTCATTAAAATAACAGGAAAAAAAAAAAAAAAATAGAGAGAAAAGATTATCGGGTCTCGGTTTTGTTGTCGTATTTCGAAAAGACTTGGGTGCTCTGTGTTTCTTTATGCTTTAAAATTTCAATGGTGGATAGGATAGTGTTTTGGAACATGTTGAGGTGGTGGGTGGTGCTTTAAACTGTGATTGGTAATACTGAAAGATGCTTGTTGGTTATTGTCCGTTGGGGTGGCTCAAGAGTCAAGTGTCTCTACTCTCTAGTCTCTACTTATGATTAGGTTGTAGAAGTTGATGAACATGCTTATAGCAGAATGGGGATAGGAGACTGGCTCAGCTGAAGGATTACGAGGCATTTAAGGAAGAGAAATGTTTGCAGGGAAAGTGAGTATGGCGGGAAAAAACTGGTCATTGGAAAACTAGTTACGCCTCTCGGTTTACTTTTGACAGAGTGGAAAGTATATGTGGTTCAGTGGCTGCCATTTTTTAAGCTGCAGCTGCTGCACCATGTTTTGCAAGGACAAGTTGGCATGCACGGTGTAGAAGTTTTCTGAAGTAGTAAGATATTTATACTAGATTGAGGAAAGTAAAGGACACAAAGATAAGCAGAGGAAGTTGTTTTTAGGTAGGGGATGGGATGTGATGACTGTCAGGAATGCACTACCTATGAACAAGCATGAAAAGAATAAGTTGATTGACAGAAGCTTGATTTCCTTTATGATCACTGACAAATATATCAGACCTTTGTTTTTGGTTCATACTTAAGAAAGCAGTGAACACATGGTTACATTCCCATAGGCACATTCTCAACTATTCAGGAAGAATATTCATGACTCCATTGGACTGATGACAAGAGCAGGACTGATGTTCAATTCAAGTTGCAAGTTTTTAGTCTTGAAAACAGGGAATTAAGAGCTCATTTTAAGTTGAGGGTATTGATCTTAGTATGCATGAGTAATTTAGTGCTCCCTGCAATGGCACTGCGTGATAAAAATTACCTAGAACTTCATGGCCGTTACTCATCTTTTGTTTGCTGATGTTAGTTTTTGAACCTTTTTTTTTTTGGAAAATTATGTGCACCAAATACTCTTATGTGCGTTGCTTTGTTGACTCACTTTATAATTATAAGATTAATTTTTACTATTGGTACTGAATTTTATAGGGACGAAAGAAAGATTATCAGCCAGAGGGAAATTATTGGTTGATTTCAAATTTATGTGCTAGGGGAAGTATTAGCTACTTTTTTTAATACTTTTGAGCTAAGGTTTTCTTGGATAATAATACATCATAAGCTTAATAATAGTTCTGGCTTTTGTTCATGTTTAACTATTTAATTTCCAACTCTTCTTATTCTTGTATTATTGAGACAATTTTATCTTAATGAAAGTTAATTGATTTATAAAGATGACGCCTCTGGAATTAGTAGGATTTTAGTATCTAACAAAGTGTTATGTGGCAGATGACAACGGCAATAGCGATTGAAGATGTTCGCAGGGAAGTGAAAATATTAAAAGCCTTATCTGGGCATAACAATCTGGTCAAATTTCATGATGCGTTTGAGGATGCCAACAACGTGTACATAGTTATGGAGTATGTATATCCTTGTTGGAGTGTTATTCTAAGAAGACTTAATTCATGGAGACAATTATTTTTGTTTTTCTTTGTTATGTGAGGAAACCTTTACAATCCTAGAGTCCTCACGGATGGTTAAATTATATAAAATCCGAAATCTTGTGAAGAAGAATCACGATAAAGCTAAATATATAGATGGGTTAGTGACACAGGACAAAACCAAATCAAGCACAACAATAGCAAAATTTGAAGACAAAAATAATAAAAATTACCTAGGAGTCGACAAGTAGGGTTGGCTGGAGTCAGCACCAAAAATTTCCCAACTCTAGGAAATTAAGTAGAATATTGATAGCCTAATTAATAATAATTCCTAAGATAAAATCCAATTGGTCGATAAAAATAAATTTGACTTGTAAAGTTAAAATAAAATTTTCTTTGTGCTTTTTGCATCAGTTCCTCTAGGCAAATCTTTTACATTTTTGATCTTAGAAGTTTGTTCTGAAGTATTTCTTTTTTCTTTCTGTCAGATTGTGTGAGGGTGGAGAACTACTGGACAGAATTCTGGCAAGGTAAAAATTGGCTGTTTATTTTCTTTGCCCTCATCGTAGTCAATTTAAGTCTTATTTTTCTATTCGTTTAGTTTGATTATATTCCTCTTGAAGCCTTATTATCCTTTGATGTAGAGGTGGAAGATACATGGAGGAAGATGCTAAAATAATTATTGTCCAAATTTTAAGTGTAGTTTCCTATTGTCATCTTCAAGGTGTCGTGCATCGTGATCTAAAGCCAGAGGTATAGCATTGCTAACAAACTAATAATATTTCTCCAATTTATTACTTTTCTTGCATTTGGAATTATTGATTGTGCACACTCACACGCATGTTGTAGTTGTAGTAGTTGTTGTTGGGTTTTTTTTTATTATATTTTTATTTTTAAAAAATTTATGCGTTTTTATTCATTGTTCCTAATTCCAATTGATAACTATGGATGCCTTGACTGCTTGGCAGAATTTTCTTTTTGTCGCAAAAGATGAGGATACTCCAATGAAGGTTATCGATTTTGGTCTATCTGATTTTATTAGGCCAGGTAACAGTTGCTTATTCTTATACTGTTATTGGAATACTAATATGAATAAAAGTGGGAGATTAGTTAATCATTTTTTATTCTAATAACTTGATTGGATTTTGTTTAACTGCTGTACAAGTTTTCTGATATTCTGATCTTCCATTAGTAGCTTATTGCCAGACCCAAGTTAGGTAGGCCTCTATTTACACAAGAAACACTTTTGGGTATCCATTGTAGAATCTTTTCCAAGTATTTTTTGTGAAATTTTCTTTCCTAGAACAGTTAAATTCAAAATGTTTTTCCTTTTTCAATCACATGTTCAACTAATCATGGCTTGATGAAGGGAGGGGGGAATTTTATAAGAAAATCTTTTCCAATCATTTTATAGGGGCAGATAACTATCTATTCCGTAGTGATATACTTGTTGCTCCAAATATGGTCATGGCAACAATATAGCATTAGGTTTTAAGTAACTTCAATCACTTCCTTGTGGATAAGGGTTCAATTTTGATTGAGGCATTTTAATATCTTATAATGGATCTATGCTTTGACTAAGTTCTTACTATTTTTTGTTCAATTTTTGCTTGTAAAAGCTTTTCTCTCTTTAGGCTGCATTTGGTTAACAAAAAAGTGATTCTCAAGAAAAGTGAAGCGAAAAGAAATTAATATTTTTTTTTCATAACTTTAGAAAGGAATCCTAAAAGAGTTAGAGCAGTTAGTAGACCAAACATGCCCAGAGAAAGCCTCCCCATGAATATTGATCGGCTTCCCGGCATTGATAAAAATTGATCGAATTCCTACTTTGGTTTGTGAAGCTTTTCAATTTTCCTGATTTTTTGTACATATGCCATGAAAAAATTCGAAGTTCTTTTCATTCAATTGACCAGTAACAACTGGAAATAAAGCCTTGGTAAAAGGAGACAAATGTGATAACTGTAACTGTTTCGATTGCAAGATATTTTTTTTTTCTTTCTCAATAAAAAGTTATAGCTTGCCTATGATGCATAATCCATTGATAAATTATCAATTGTTCCAAAAGTTTAAACATTTAATAAATGGTGAGTTTAATCATTTAACTATTATTCTAACACTGCTCTTCACCTGTGGGCCTAGACTCCCCCTTTTATAAATGGGGTCCAACACTTGAGATTTTAACTTTTTAAATGGGAGGTAGGGTGGAGACAGGGTTCAAGCTCAGGAGCACCTGCTTTGATTCCATGATGGATTACCAATTGTCCCAAATGTCAGAGTTGTTAGGAAATAGTGAATTTAATTACTTGACCATTATTCTAACACAGTTAAAAACGTAGGATGAGATTTGATGGAGAATTTTTCCTTCAGGAAAGTAGTTAGTGGTGGGACCTACAAGTTTTCTGACAACCAAATGCATGAAAAATGCTGAAAACAGTTTTTATTTCTTTTTTTCCTTTCCTTTTCTTGTCAATCAAATGGAGCTTAAGTTGTGGAATGCATCTCATATTTGCATTGTATTTGCATAAATGTGGCACACATTTGTTTTTGTCGAGATTGTTTATAGCTTTGGGTCTTTACTTTGAACACTCTTTGTGAAAATGCCGCTTTTGTCTATATATACTTCTTCAATAATTGCTTGCCTTTTATTCATGGTTACTGAAGGTCTAGTTCTTGTACATGTGCAGATCAACGGCTCAATGATATTGTTGGTAGTGCATACTATGTTGCACCTGAAGTGCTTCATAGATCTTACAGTGTTGAAGCAGATTTATGGAGCATTGGTGTCATAACATATATTTTGTTATGCGGAAGCAGACCTTTTTGGGCACGTACCGAATCAGGAATCTTTCGTTCTGTGCTAAGGGCTGATCCTAATTTTGATGATTCACCTTGGCCTATTGTGACACCAGAAGCTAAAGATTTTGTTAGAAGGCTTCTGAACAAGGACCACAGGAAAAGAATGACTGCTGCTCAAGCTCTAAGTAAGTTATATTTGATTTATGAAGATGTCCTTAATTTGATTCTCAGTTGTGAAAACTTATACTCTCTCTTACATTATAATTTCTGAGTTTATATGATTTGTCTAAATTTTCTCAATTAGTCATAAGTCTTTAAATTTCTTATCAATGGAAAGTAATATTTACCTCTATTTCTGCAGCTCACCCATGGTTACGAGATGAAAACCGTGCTGTGCCTTTAGATATTTTGATCTACAAGTTAGTTAAGTCATATATTCGTGCAACACCTTTCAAACGTGCAGCATTAAAGGTAGTTGTCTATTATGTAATTGTTAAAAATTTATTATTATCATTTTTTTTAAAGTAAGCTTTTGGCCCCAAGAGGAGAGGGAAGGGTAGATTTGATTATGCAATTCTTAAAACACGTACGGTCATTTATGGAAGAAGCTGACTTCCACCCCTTTCTTTCCCAAATTTTTTGAAAAAGAACCTAGAACCACACACACACATACAAAAGGTGGCCTAAGATTTAATGTATAGGCGTTTGCCTATACATTAAAGCTTTTGGCCCCAAGAGGAGAGGGAAGGGTAGATTTGATTATGCAATTCTTAAAACACGTACGGTCATTTATGGAAGAAGCTGACTTCCACCCCTTTCTTTCCCAAATTTTTTGAAAAAGAACCTAGAACCACACACACACATACAAAAGGTGGCCTAAGATTTAATGTATAGGCGTTTGCCTATACATTAAAGCTTTTGGCCCCAAGAGGAGAGGGAAGGGTAGATTTGATTATGCAATTCTTAAAACACGTACGGTCATTTATGGAAGAAGCTGACTTCCACCCCTTTCTTTCCCAATTTTTTTGAAAAAGAACCTAGAACCACACACACACATACAAAAGGTGGCCTAAGATTTAATGTATAGGCGTTTGCCTTTGCATGCCACTTTTCAGCGGCATGTGGCACACTGCTTGGGGCAAGATAACCTTTCACTTGACATTTTAAGTGTGCATTTTTTCTGGTCTCTGCAGCATATTTCTTTTTTGTTTATTTATTTACTATTTTTTAAATAAAATTGCAGGCTCTCTCAAAAGCTCTAACAGAAGATGAGCTGGTGTACCTTAAGGCTCAGTTTAGGCTCTTGGATCCAAAAAATGGATGTGTGTCCCTCGAGAATTTTAGAGCGGTTAGATGGTGCTTCCTTTTATTTAGAATCCTTGATGACATTTAGATAACCTTTTAAACATAAGATTTTGTTATCAAGTAACACTGTGTAATATAAGCTTTTTGATTAATGAATTGAGTGACTTGTATTTATGTAGTAATGTATTTTTTATTTAAATAATTTCATCATGACATTTTAATTATTATGAAGAAAATTGCAGGCTCTCACGAGAAATGCCACTGATGCCATGAAGGAGTCGAAGGTTTCTGACATTTTGAATTTGGTAAGACAACTTGACATGCTAAATAGCTTTCAAGAACAAATATAACTTCAAAATAACATATGAAATGTGGGCTTTCACATTTCAGCTTTTTTTTATTTTTCCATATACCATTGTGTTCCTTGTTAAGATTTTAATGTTAGTATAAAATGTCCTATTAATGGGCCACACCATTTTCAACTCAAATTGAGTCATTGATCCTGACTCATTCTTTTACTTATTAAAAAAAAGGAATAAAAATGCACTTTACACCAACCAAGTTTGGTATTGCTTCTAAATCAGTCTCTCGACTTTCAAAACTTAAATTTACAGCCTTGACTATTGCAGTGATGTCAATGTATCCCTTGTACTATGTTCTGTCAGTTTCTGCTGTTAACCTGTCTAAAATGACAATTTTGGTCCAAAATGATGCTGTTTATGGGTGGATTAAAGGCAATATGACCGAAGGGGAATTTTGACATTGTTGTAATATTTGATAGTATAAATTGTAAGTTTTTATGGTCAAGGGACTGATTTAGAAGCGACTCAATGACCCTAATTAGAGGTGTATAAATTGCATTTTAACCAAAAAAAAAAAAAATCGTATTAGTTTGCATTGTGGGGTACTAGTGAGTCCTTTCATAATTTTGAGATGAGTTAGACATGCATAGCCAGCCTTGTTCCTAAATGCGGGCACATATTGGATGCTGTTGAATCTTGTTCCTACGGGAGACATTCATTTGACATTCCACTACTAGCTTGTTCTCCCTATTGACAAACATAGCCCTAAATGCAAAATGGATTGGATTGATAACATGAACTGTTAATATTCTTTCTTTGTTTGTTCAATTTGAATGCTTTTCCTATTATACTTTATGCTAACTGTTGTAATGAGTAATTTCAGATGGATCCACTCTCTTATAAAAGAATGGACTTTGAAGAGTTTTGTGCTGCCGCAATCAGTACCTATCAGCTTGAGGCTCTTGAAGGATGGGAGAACATTGCAAGTTCGGCTTTTGAGTATTTTGAACAGGAAGGAAACCGGGTCATTTCAGTTGAGGAACTGGCACAGGTATGGACATCCACGCTTGTAAGATCAATATAATGATCTGACTTTCATCCCACCTAACTTGATAAATAATCTCTGCAGGAACTGAATCTGGGTCCTCAAGCTTACCCTTTACTTAAGGATTGGATCAGAGACTCAGACAGAAAACTCAGCTTCCTTGGATTTACCAAATTCTTACATGGTGTGACAATACGTAGTTCTAATACAAGACACTGATTGCATGTATAAACAAATAATTTTCAACAAAACTTTCATTGAAATGGTTTCTTGTCACTTATTTTTTCACCCCCAGTTTAAAGAAAAAAGTGTAAAGATGAATGCTTCAACAGGTTGAGAATGAGCGATTTTAGCAGGTTCTTTGTAACCTTCTTTTGTAAAAGTAATGTTCTAAATTATCAACTTTGAGTGTCTTGAGGCAGTAAAGATAAGATTGTTTAAGATTTTTTTTTTGGGAGAAAGAAGATTGTTTAAGTTGATATACATATATTCATTCAAGTATATGCCCTTTATGAATTTTATTCACATTATGTCCGATAAGATATGATAATGCGAGTTTATTGCTTTAATTATGGTCCTTAATCCAAGAGCATGCATTTCGAAATGCCTAGGATAGAGTTTTTTAGTCCAGCGATTCAGTCATAACCGTTAATTTTTATATTGAAAAGATAGTTGGACATTATATCGACAGTGCAAATTGCTTGAGGCTTAAGCGCAATTTTTGTGCACTGCTTTTATGAGAACATTATCCCTCCAGTCACCATGTAAATTTTTACTCTGTTACTATAGCTGTGGACAAGATATGGATAATTTTAGGCAAACTGATGTCAGGATTGAATAGTAGAGTTGAGCCAAGTTGAGTCGAGTATCAAAAGTTCCGAATTGTTTATTTAAATTTCTTTCAAACACAAGCCGAGTTTGAGTTTATTACCAAACTAAATTACAAGTTTAAGATTGATTCATTTTCTTGTTGAACGAGCTCGAGTTTGTTTATGGACTACTTATTTTTTCCCATATATAGAGACAATTTAAATTTTGTTACCCGTTCATAAATCTAAAAAATTAATCACTAAATTATAAGTGAAATTATATTATAGGAGTTAATTAGATAGAGTGGTTTTTGTTTATGCAATTATAAGAATTAGATTCAATAACCCTATATTTTGAAAATTGCATATAATTTAACTATCAAATGGACTATTTATATCATCAATAAATTACTAATAATAATTTGTTATCTTATAAACTTATTTACAAATTTATATAATTCAATATTAAGTCAATATATATTTTAAATAATTATACATATAAACATATAATATAATAAATACTTTAATAGAGCCTTATGCTCAAGAGTATATTATTATGTTTAGGCTCGGCTTCCTCAATAGTTGAGCCTAAACTTAGGCTTGAGTTCAACTTATTTATCAAGTAAATGAAAAAAAAAAAAAAAAAAAAAACCTTTTATAGATCCGAGTTCAAGCTGCTCCTAATCTTCTTGTAAATTAAAAAAAAAAAAAATTGGTGAAATTTAAAAAATATATATAAAAAATTCACCTCCCTTAAGGAGCTTATTGTTGTCATTGACCTTTAGTTCAAATGACATTTTTTTTTAGTATTTTTAATGGAGAGCTTTAAAGTTAGAATTTGTTTTCTTCAATTTTTTTAAAATGAAATTTATTGATGATGTAAGGTATTTGGTATATACTATATATACTGTATACTTCTCACAGCATATACCATATGGTATGGGTCTTACCTTAAAGAGGACGTGAATCTCACAGCATGCATATGGGTCTGAGTCTCACTTTAAAGGTAGTCCACACCACATGCAGAATTATTGGTGGATTTTAATGTCAAATGTGTTGAACTCATTATACATTTGTACTAATACAAGGTTGGCTTAAGTGTCATCTAGCCTATAATGTTGATTGTTGAACATTCATTCATTCATGTACCTTAAAACTAGGTCACACTAGAGCCGTGCAGCCCATAAAGTTATATGTTCTGGGTTATGAACCTTATCTACTTGTTTATGGTGAACAACCTAGTTGCTAGCAAGTAATTTATCTTCTATTTATTTTTTAAATTCAACCCAATAACTTTATATTTTTAAAACTTATTCTATAAGGTTCCAATGTATTTTTTTAACTATCCTTTTGGGTATATGTAGTTTCCCGTCTCACACACATCAGGTTATTAAATAACGGAATTTCTTGAGAGTGGCATCAGGATACAGAAACTCATGGATATCATAAGACTTTAGGAATCATCTAGTCAACATTTTTCAGGTTTTGTTATCTCTGAGAATTTTGTGACATCTTTTCTTAACGTCAAGGGTTGTCTTTTGAAGAATGGAAAACTGGTTTGAGATATTGTGTTCTTGTCAAAGCTCATATGAATGCTGATTTGTCGCAAACTATACATATCCAGAGGAGATCTGAGCGAATAGACCCAAATGGAAAGAAAAGTCAAGATGGCTTCAAAGTCAAACATCGAAACCAATTATTTTTGACAACTAAAAATATCGGCGCGTTTTATTATTTTATATATATCTTCTCAATTTACACATGGTAAATAAAAATATTATCCAAATCTTGAATCTTTTACAGATAAGTAACACGTGATAAAAGTTTAATATTATTAAACGTTAAAAAGACAAAAAGACGTGTTGTGAATAGTTTTACTAATACTAGTAATATTATCGAATAGGACTAGGACTTTAAGAGATAAGGCTAGACCGGCCTTACCATATATACCACAGCTATTACTTAAGCTAAAAGATGATAAAAGGGAAAGCAAATTTTTATTTTTCTTCCTTAAATTATCAGATCAGTTGGTGATAAACCTCACAATTTTAATTTTCTTTAATTTTCATGTGTTTTTTTTTAGATATACATGTAAAATTTAAATTTAAATATTACAAAAAGATAACAATCTTCTGTTCTACTAATATTGAGAGGATATTGCAACTAATCACATAATTATTAATCTTTTGACCTAACCTTACCCTAACCTTACCTATTATATATTGCAAACCTCAGATATTTAAATCTGGCCTGATTATAAATTTAAACTACTAATACATCTCTATATTTAATGTTTTTTTACATATAACAATAGAATTTTTATAAAATAACCAAAAACTAATTTGTGACTTGGCATGATAAAGAAAATAATTACTATAGAGCAGATGCCATAAGTTAATATCCTATCTATAAAAAAAATGTCTCTCTTAATATATCACTTTGGTCAGTTTGGTGTAAGAACATACTTGAATTTGGTGAGGTAGTACTTCAGATATTCAATTTTGGGTTAACTTGACTTGATCTATTACTTTGATCCAACTCTTGATACGACAATTTACACGACAATTTACTTAAAAAAAGAAAAAAAAAAAAACACTCGAGTTTGGATATTTCAAATTTAGTTATAAATGAGTTTGGGATAAAATTTATAAAAAAATTAGTAGGATTTGGGGAGGTGAGGGTTTCATAATGTAAAATTGTCATTTATTTATTATTATTATTATTATTATTATTATTTTTTGAGAAGAAAGATAGTGCATGTCATTAAAGTCGGCCGTTAAAATCAACTTGTAGTACAGAGATAACATCTGGTGGTATATCTTCCATCCAGACCTGACCATAAGAAATAAAAATTGCTCGTCTTGCTAAAGCATGAACTACAGTGTTACAATATCTACGTAGATGGGAATAATGTATTTCTAAAAAATAAGAAGCAAGGTACTGTATGTCTTTAACTATGTGGCCAAAGTGGGATTACGAGTAAGAACTATTTTGGAGTGCTGTGATGAGTACCTTTGAATCCCCTTCCAAGATCACCCCTATCAAAACCTATCTCCAAAGCCAAAATTAAAGCTCTCCTAGCTGTCATAGCTTCGACCCCTCAATGACTGTGAAAGGGAGCATAGTTCTTTTATTCAAAATAACAAGGGACAAGTGATCAGGGACGGATCTACGTTGGGGCAGAGGGGGGCCATTGCCCCCCCCCCAATTAAAAAAAAAAATAGTATAAAAAAATTATCATTTGCCCTTATATATATATATATATATATATATATATATATATATATATTTGTCTTTCCTACTCTAAAATATTTAGATATTGACCTACAAGAAAATAAATAAATAAATAAAATTCATGTCCCTTTAACTACAAAAAAAATAAAAAATAAAATATAAATATGAACTAAACAGAAATCGTGCACAAAATAAGAAACACTTATTTTGTATGTTGTACTTTGTTGATGTGTTTTATAATATGAAATGTTTAAGAAATACTTATTTTGTATGTAGTATTTTGTTGAATATGAAATAAATGTTAGTTTTTATTTTTATAAATTTTTTTTTTGGTTTTAAGCTTTGGCCCCCCCAGGTATGAATCCTGGTTCCGTCCCTGCAAGTGATGTAAAGATATTTTTGTTTTCAGTCCCAAATTTGACACGTTAGCATTTGAAAACCATTAACATAAAAATTACTTGGAATTTACTGCGAAACATATTACTCAATTTTTTTTTGGGATTGTCGATGCACGTTGTTTTGTACGTATATGATTATGAATAAAATATGCAATATAATATAAAAATAATAAAAATAAATTATTAAGGTCAACGCAATCAGGTTCATACACACCAGTTTAATAAGCTGCATCTCCAATCATGAGTTTTTCTTTTCCAGTTTATTAGGAGATGAGACCTTCGCAAGTTAAGCGGCACAAGATGGCAAATTGACAATTAGTATATGTTTTTAGGAAAAAGAATACAAACCCTACATGGTTTCTCCTTTAAATATGATATCCTTGTGGTTTTGAATGCCACACTTCATCCCATTGTTTTATGTGCAAAATAAAACCATTAACATATGTAAAACGTAAATGGTGAGCTGTTCATGAAACTGACAAATGTGTATATTCAGAAAATGTATTTTCTTATTAAATAATAGTAAGTATTTCATAATTAATGGTTCACACATAAAACATAAAACGAATTTCATGAAGACGATTTTTTTTTTTTTTTTTGGGAGAAAATCATGAAGACGCTTTTGTTAAAAATATTGATAAAAATATTTAACATTTTTTTTTCTTTGAGAGAGAAATATTTAACATTTTGACAAAATGTTAAATATTTCTCTCTCAAAGAAAAAAAAAAATGTTAAATATTGCTTATTACCAATTTTTCGCCAAATGCAAGTTATCAAGTTAATTTACAGTTCTTTTTATTTATTTATTTTTATAGTAGTTATATACAGTTCATTTGACCTAATTCAAGGAGAACGACAGTGTACATGCGCAGCATGAACTGGATTTCCAAGAATCCTTCACACTAGTTAATACCTATATGTGTTGCGTCTCAAGAGAGATGGTAGCAAAAAATACTTGTATTTTAATCAATTAATATTAATAAATTAAAAAAAAAAACTTACATCATATTTATTTTTTTTCATAAAATAATACTAATTCTTTTTGTTTTTACAACAAAGAAGGTTTTTTTTTTTTTTTGATAAGAAACAAAGAAGAAAATTTAATCCTTCTATACACTTATTATTATTAGCATGGATATCGGATTATCATCATATCTTGAATTTTGAGGCTATTCACTTTACTTTCCTTATGTCCAGGATCTAATCTCTCCAAAGATTAATTTTTAAAATAGGTATATAATAGATTTATATTTTCTTGCCCAGCATATATAGGAAGAATTTTCAGGGCTAAGAGGCTGATTTTTCAGGGTGTCATCAATACGTCAATGATAAACCAAGTTTTATGGGTGCAAATTAACCATTCTATCAATCTATTTTCTAGCTAGCCCCATCTGAAAAAAACAACAGAGAAAGACAAGTATGAACCACTGGGGGGCCTCTTAGTCTCAGACCTATTGGTCCACACCGACCCACCTAGCCGTGTTCATTACCATATGCACCAAACACACAAGGAACCAAATAAAAATCCAACAACATATTTATTTTTGTGTCGAGGAGGGACTTCATTCTTATCCCTTTGAAAGTCTTTTGCCACCACAAACACACAAATTCAATGGCCCCAAGCGAGCCCTTTGCCCCCTTCTATGTCCCAACCGTGTCCTATACGTTTATCTCTCTCTCTCCAACATGTACTCCTACACTTTCATGTGTTCACATTAACAATTAAACATTGGATACTTCAAAAAGAAAAAGAAAAGAAAAAGCAAGAATCAAATTGAAATTTATGTAACTTTTTCTTCTTTGTTAAAGGGGTCCAAATATAGCAAAAGCAATAAATCATATCATCCAATTCTTCGTCGTCATCATCAACAACTACATCAATCTTGGTACTCAAAGAAAAATTTCCTAGAAAGAAAAAAAGAAAAGAAAAAAAGAGAACAAATTTACATGACTGCCAACATGAAATCAAACCCTAAAGCACCAAACATGGTGGTGATGGTGGTGCTGGTGGACTGATTGCTCCTTGTCAATCATGCCTTGGACGGTGCGAAACTCCTCGACATGGCAAGGTATGGTGATGGGTCCCTTCTGGTCAAAGCCAAACTCTTTCTCAGCTTCCTTCAACAACTGCATGAAGAGCGGGTGGTTGATGTAAATCACAGGGATCACAAACCTTTGTTGCTCTTCACCTTGACCCACCATGACTGCCAAACACCCCTTTGGGATGTCTTTCAGTTCTTTCTCGTTGTCGTGGTCATGGTGGTGGTGGTGATGGACCTGGTGGTGGTGAAAGTGAAGGTGTGGCATATGGATATGGAAATTCAACTGGAGTTTGTCAGCACTAATCCCCATTTTGAACAAAACCCAGATAGCCAAAAACCCTACTTTGTACAAAGAAAACACAGCGAGCTCTAGTTTTTTGTTTTTTTTTTTCAAAAGGGTTATAAGAAAACAACGGAGAAAGGCCAAGGATCAGAGGCAGAGATGGCAAGGTTAAAGAGAGTCAGGGAAGAGTCGGTGAGAGATCTTGGTATATTGCTCATTATAGATGAAACTCAAAGATAACCAACATATGAACAAGAAAGAATGAAAAAAATGAATGAAGGGACTTTTTGTAGACTGGGGGTTGGGTTATTTATATAGGGGTCATGAAGTTTCTAGGGCTTTGCTTAGATTGTACACAAAGTTATAATTATAAATAATAATAAATAAATTATTAAAAAAAAAAAAAAGAGTTTGTACAACAAAAGGTATGATCTAGAGAAGGAATTGTGATAGAGATGGAATAGTCTATATCTTGGGAGGGTTTTATTTATTTATTATTGTTGCCGTCTTTTGATAGAGTTCTTATCTTATATACGTAAATAAGATTGTATTAAAAGCTTTTGATCGAGTTTTGATTTACAGCTGGGACTTGGAGATGGGAATACAAGTAAATTCTTGCTACTTCCAAAGACTGCGTGTTTTGGTTTTTATTGACTTTCTTAGGGGTTACTGGTGAGAATTTATTTATAATAATATAAGTTTATTAATCCAATCAAGGTAGATATGAGTATTAACTATTAACTATTAAGGAGAGTATCAGAAATATTAAAAAATTTCAATACTTTTCTTATTTTAGAGAGATAAGTACTAACACCGGTGGATTTGACAGTTAAATAACTCAGATTTGGAGGGTAAGATATTTAGGGATATCATATATATTATAAGAACCTTCCTTAGATGTGTTTAGGATTTTACACTCTCCGTTAGGCTTTAGCTCTTAATTTTTTTAAGAGTTTTTATTGTAAGTTTTTTGGAAGAATTTACTTGACAATGAAAAGGAAAAAAAATTATAAATTATAATAATCATTTCATGCAAAAAAAAAAAAAATTATTTGTGGTCAACAAACAAATAGTAATCAATTTTATCATTTTAAAAAAAATTGATGTGGTCACATTTTTTCCCATAAAAGTGATATCAAAAATTTCCTAAAATGGATTATTAATGAGTGTCTTAAGAGCATTCGTTAGTATGACCCTTTTTTTAAAGGATTAAGATTGGAAGAAAGATTCTTTCCAAAAAAAAAAAAGATTAGAAGAATGATTCGCTGCTACAAAGAAGGATACAAAAGTAAAACTAAAGAATATGTGCCCTAAAAAAAAAAAAACTATAGAATATGATAGATAGAGAAAGCTGAACTTAGTGAGATGCATTTTTGTTTATAACAAAAATGTTTAAAGGAAAAAAAAGAAATTAAATTGAATTACAAACAAAAATTAATATAATTGTGATAATTTAACAATTACCTAAGGAAAAGAGATTAAAACCTTAGAAGTCTTTAAAGAAACATATATATATATATACAAGGTTGGATTCAGTATTTGAGACATAAACACGTGACAATTATTTGACATGTGTTTAGATCTCAACAAATCCAATGTACAGGAGCACTAGACCCAAACTAGTTAATTCGCATAGATACTACCTTATGGATTAGGATGATACTGACGATTTCAAGTCTTCAAATTGAATAAGCCCTCTCTTTACCACTAAATTAAGTGAAGAATTCATCTACTACAAGTCTACAACTACAACCCAAATCATTAAACCTTTCAAACTCTACCACTTGTTCCCATATTTTAAACGTTGTTTAGTTGTAAACCGCGGAATCGGACTTGCTCATAGCAAAAAAAGAAGAAGTAAAATAAATTTAATAAAATACCGTTTCTAATTTCTACTGTAATATTTTTTCTTGCTGAGTAGGTAAGACACGTAGAGAACGTGTGGCAAAAGATGAGCCAAGTCAGCAAACTGGGGTCCACGTCGATGAAACTTGACCGACAATGATGTGTAATGTACACCGCAGCATTGACGGAACAGCCAATAGCAAGTCTCCAACATGTTTATCTTTACATCATAGAGATGTCACGTCAGCTTCTTTAATTTTTATTTTAATATAATTCTATCATGACTTTTCCAATTTAATGATTGGTCTTTTACTTTTTGTTACTCGTTCTATATTAGTTTTTTTTTTTTTTTGACCCTTTATTGTATATCATAATTCTATCACGACTTTTCCATCTTTATTGTATATCATATGTGTATACATTTTCGTATGGATATCGTGTTTGAAATTATGAACATTATGTTTGCGGACCAATGGATTAGAGAATATACATCAGCAAATGTAAAAGAATAATTAATATATATATATATATATTTTTTAAATACTACTCTCTCATATGTAGGGCTGTCATGGACTTGACAGCATGACCACGCAAGACTGCAGTGGCCTAGGTAGTGTGCACGCGAATATGTCATAGCCTTAATTGCGTGCCCACAAGTATGTCATGGCTTTGACTGCGTGCCCACACTAGGCTACCATGGCCTAAGCCACCTGTATAGTATGAGTCTAAATCTTTTGTCCCACTCTTCCTGCTCCACTATATATTTCACAAATAAAAACATATCACATGTCCATCTATTTTATTAAATGCTAAAATTTTGCCTTATATTATTTCAATTTCCTAAAATAAATAAATAAATAACCCATCATATTTAGGTAATTGAAATAATATAAGGCATAAATTCAGCATTTAATAAAATAGATGGACATGTGGCATGCTTTTATTTGTGGAGTATATAGTAGAGCAAAAAGAGTGGGATAGAAGATTTGGACTTGTATAGTATAGTATTTGATTAGTTTTTGGGTGTGCATAGTCATTTTGTCTCATACATATAATTAGGAATAATTAAAAGGAGAAATTCCTTGGAGCGGCCCTAAAATTACGGAAAATTATTAGGTACTTCCGGAGTACCATAAATGTGTACTCCCCCCTCTCACATGAATAGTGGCTTTCATCATGAATTTAATTAGTGAGACCCACCATTCATGTGAAAGGAAGGAGTACGCATTTATGATACTCAGGATGTATACAATAATTTCCCTAAAATTATTATAAAAGAGACTTATGACAATTTTTTTTTTTTTTTTTAGGTGGAAACTAATAAGATATTCTGCTATTTTTTTATAACATTTTTTTTTTTCTCGTACAATTTGACGAGGTAATACTTTAGCTCATTCTTTAGTCAAAAGAGCAAAATTGTCTTCACCTCTAATAATCTTGATGAAGTCTGTTCCTCCAAATCTGTATAATTGTTATCTTTCTGATTTTAAAGTATTTAAATAATAAAGCCTTGGCCTTCTGCTCAAAAAAAGAAAAAGGAAAAAGAAAAAGAAAATTAGAAATTATAACCACTAGGGTGACGTTTTATAGTTATGTGAAAACTCGGTAATGTCCAATTGAATTTATGACCCCAAAATAAGGCTAATAAAGGAAAAAGATAAATTCTAATTACCATAATTGCCCTTCACATATATGATTAAAAAAAAAAAAAATCAAAGTCCATGCCCCAATCTAGGACCGGATACTGTGCCAGATTTTACTGCAAAATTGTTGTAGAGAAAGCTAGTTGGCCTATTCCCATTTGCGTGGGCTAATATTATTGTTAAAGTAATTCACTCACTGTTCAATAATTGCGGTGTGAATTACATGCTAATTTCTTTGTTTATTATTATTATTATTATTTTTATAATTTTGGTTTCTTTGTTACTCTATACTTTTTATTTCATACTCCTCGTATTCTATATACTATATTCTATGTGTGTATATATATATATATATATTTTTTTTTTTTGGGTGTCAATTTTGATAATTGGATTATATTTTCTTTTTATGTTTTACAAGTTTGTAAAATTTTCGATCAATAACAATGTTATCGATCAAAATTTTAAATTTAAAGTTTTCGCAATCTTAAATTGTGAATATATGTATTTATTTTAATTTTTTTAATGGGTGTTGTAGTCATTTTGACTATAACTAACAATAGAAACATGTTATGTGTCTTTGTCATGGACAATGCATATTATTTACTTAAAATAAAGTATTGAATGCATGTTATCTTCCTCTTGTTGGTTATAGACTTAAACTACAATTAAATTTGTAAGTTGTAAGTTACAACTTGTAAACCAAACATTGTTCATTAAATATTTAACAATGCAAATAAAAAAAAATTATGGTTTGCATGGATTGGTCGGTTCTAACTTGTAAGATATCATATTCCCAACCTTCTGACCTAAATAATAAATTGATAATAGTAATAGAGAACATAATGCCAGCCATAACGTTGATTTAAATTAATGTGAAATATTCATGAATGGTTACTTTAAAAATGTGTGATCAATAATTCGAGACAATTGGCAATATAAATATTAATTGCGGCTACCTGTGGCTGTATTAAAAGTTTGTAAATTTAGCAGATTAGCCGTTAGGTTTCCTTTTTTGTTTTCAAAACGTAAAAAAGTACTAGTAATGCTATATTCACAAGCTATTTTACAAATTTTTCTTAAAAAAAATTATTTTACAATTTTTTTTATGAATAGTTGATGTGTTGGGTGGTTATTGGTAATTAGTAAAATTGTGATACTCCCTCCGTCCCACTTTGTTTGTCCTGTTTGAAAAGTCAAACTTTTTAAGGGAACATCATTTATTGTCTTGTCTACCTTTTAAAAATGTATAAGTTTCCAAAACTACCCTTAAATAAATTTATCAAAAAATTGAATTATTAATAAAATAGGGGTATAATAGGAACATTAGTAAATTAATGACTTTTATTTTTAGAAATAGGACAATATTTTGGGACATCCCAAAATGGAATAGAGGACAAACAAAGTGGGACGGAGGGAGTATTAGTGATGGGTCCAATTGAAAACTAGTAAAAATTTTAACATCAACATTTTATAAAAAAATGTTATAAAATAGTTTGTGTCGGTGACTCGGTAGCATTATTGGAAAAGGTACTCGGTCTGAGTGGACCTTTTTATTTTTTTATTTTTTATTTTTATCAAATTCCTCTCCAACTTTTGCAATGGTGTGTGTCTTGCTCTTGCCTCCAAGATTTGTTTGAGTTTAAAACAATTAAAAAGAAAAAGAAAAGAAAAGAAAGTATAACAAAAGAATGCTGGTGTCATGTGCTCAAGTCTTAAGTCTTATTTTATTTAACCCATTGAACTGAGATGCTTTTGTAATTTTGTTTGGTTCTTGGTATTAAATTTTTTTAGAATATTATCTCTGTTTCTTAATTATGAGAATTTTTTTTTGGTTTTGGTGGGGGTTCCTTCCCAAGTTGGATATGGTTGGTATGGCAAATGTCGTGTTCGGAGAATATATTTAAAAAAAGAAGAAGGTAAGTGGTACATTTTTCTTAGCATTAAAGTTGCTATTCAATAGTCAAGAGCCTTAATTCATAATTTAAATCTCTCACCTTCAATTATAGAATTGAAAAAAAGAAAAAAAAAAGTGGGTTTTCACTTTTCAACGTTACTTAAAAGTCTTAGGCAATATCTTTGTGTTTATTAATTTTGTTAAATATTAATTTCTTGTAAGGATAATTGTTAATATTTCATTTGCAATATGTGAATAGGTGAAAGTGTGAAACTATTTAATATTCTTATCCAAAGTCCAAACTCCGGAGTCCCTAGCAAGAAGAATACAGTATACAGTATTATCCATTTCAACTTAATTTCCTCTCCTTTCTCTCTAATCTTTTCATCCCCATCAGTGTTAGATAAAACATCAATATCCAAAATTAATAAATATATACCATTGAAAACAAAGTTTGAACGTAATCAATATTTGCTTTTGCTCAAATTTAAAATAAATAAAAAAACGCAATCAATATTTTCTAAGGAAATTATCAGAAATTCAGATTCAAATGCCAGTTTGATGACATATTCAAACCCCACTATTTTTTAATTCTTTATCATTTCCTTGATTTAAGCTATTTCTCCATTCCCCAAAAAAGAGAGAGAAAATATTTAAGCAATTTCGATTTAAAAATATTGCTTATCCATTTAACTATAAAATCTGTAATTGAATTTAAGCCATGAGAAAATTGCACATTCTCCGTAGCAGGGTGCCATCTATTTTGATTTTGAACAGTTTATCCAAATTGGAGATGTACAATGATAGAGACAAAATAAATAAAGAAATAAATAAATATATATATATATATATATATTAGAAGGAAATATTTATAATTTGGTGAAATAGAATAGTAACTAGTGTAATACTTATAACTTTTATTTTTTATTTTTTATGAACTACTTATGACTTTTATATAAGTACACCGTTAAAATCATTTTTATTAATATATCAATCATAATATTATACTCCAATAATAATTAAAAAAATTGTAAAATTTTTCAAGAGTCCTGTTAAAGAGGGTACAAGAATTATTATTATTATTATTATTTGTTAGGGTGTCCAATAGTTAGTGATTCGGAGATAACTCAGAATTTTAGGTGGTCCCTTATCATCATCAAATAGTATTCTTTAATACTTTTTAGGGAATGGTGTTGTCTCATCGATTGTGTTGTTTAGGGTGTGTTTAGATATCGTTTATTTTGTTGAAATTAAAAAATTGTTACTAAAAGTACTGTAGATAAAGGTAAAAGTTAGTTGAAATAGTACAGTGTAACCCATGAATAGTGCCAAAAAGTACTGTGGGGTCCATAAATAGTAGTAAAAATAAGCTGAATAGTGAAATAATATTTTTAATCTCTACCCAAACGCATACTTAGCATTATCCCATGAGCCCCCATGGGGAAAGGGGACTTTCAAATTTTAGTGATTGATTAATCCATTAATAAATCTAGAGACATGCCATATCGCACATCTAAATTTACAATTTATTAACTTTTGTGATTGCGAGCTGTCAGTATTTTCTGTCTATGGTAGACTTGTACAATCCATTGATTTTCCTAATCACTCGCAATCGCATAAGTCAGCAAATTGTAAAAATGAGTGTGAATGAGTTATATGCCGACTCTACGACTATATAGATGGATGCCAATTGCTTTGCCAAGTGTGAGTTTGTGACATTGTCTAAAAAAATAGGGGACATTGTGGGTCAAGAACGTGTTAAACAAGAGAGAAAGTGAGAAGAGAATTTGCACGATGTAAAGGAATAAAGGTAGGCACGAATCAAGCAATATAGTCCAAGAAGTGTGGATGGGGAAAGTCCTAAGTGGTTTTGCTTTGAAACAAAGTAATGCTAAAGTGTCAAGCAATGTGGGGGCTTTCCTAACCTTTATTTTATTTCTTTAATCTAAAGGGTATTGTCCATTCCTTTGTTTGTCTCCATACTATACTACTAAACCACTGTATATATGTTTATACTATAGCGTATTTCACAATCAATTCCTGTTTCCTTGTTATTATTATTATTATTGCTATTTTTATGATTGAGTTCAATCATTAGAAAGTATATTTCAAAATTCACCAAATACTTATAAGTATGACACAATATTCATATTTATTTTTATTTTTCTTTTTCTTTTATGAAGAAAGGAGTGACTTCACCTTTCATCACCAAAATATTTTTCTAACATATTTAATATATTTATCTTTATTTAAACCACTCACATAAATTATTTCATTTGCAGTGGCCCTTTGTTTTGTCAACTATTCTTATTAATATTATAATCAGTTTTTATATTTACTAATGATAACAACAATAGCAATAGTATCTTGCCAATAGCACTTAACTTGGCACATTCGAATATTATTATCAGTTCATCTCTCATATTTTATTATAAGTTATAACTATCAAATTATCAAAATAATAAAACTCACATTTATTTGTGAGCCACCCTCTCCTAAAAGATACTATTATTTTTGAGTTGTGACTTGTTTTATGCTTTGTTTGGCTGGGGTGAAAAGAGAGAGTATCGAATATGGGGGAAAGATACGGGAGAGAAAATGTAATTTTCATCATATGGTTTGAGTAAAATAGAAGAGGAAAGAAAATGGGGATAGATGAAATTTTCCACCTATACCCATCATTCTTTTCCCTACCATATTGGAAAGAAAAGATGAAGGAAATTAGCATTGAGAAGAAAGTACAAAATTACCCTCAGTTTTCTATCATCTATTTATAATAATAAGGACATAATTGTAATTTAGTTTTTATCATTCTACTTTTCCAACTTCCCTCCCAGCACGCATAATGTAAACACAAATATATTTCATTCTCCTACCTTTCTATCCTCCATCATCCCCCAACCAAATAGAGCCTTAAGAACCCAAAAAGGTCAAAAATGCATCCTAGGCTTTTAGAGAATAGCATAACATTGACTACTAATTCCCAAGTCATTTAAAATTAAAATTTTCCCCTTTTTTTAACACACTTGTTGATGTAGTTTGTTATAATTAGTGTATTTATAAAAATAGTATTGATGATTTTCATCATATGGTTCGAGAAGAGGAAAGAAAATGGGGGGTAGATGAAGTTTTCCACCTATACCCTCCATTCTTTTCCCTACCATATTGGAAAGAAAAGATGAATGAAATTAGCATTGTGAAGAAAGTACAAAATTAATTACCCTCAATTTTCTATTGTCTATTTATAATAATAAGGACATAATTGTAATTTACTCTTTATCATTCTACTTTTCCAACTTCCCTCCTGTTGAGGGCCATTTGTGGAAGCCCAGCAGACAGAAGAGCCCAATGATGAGGGTCACAAAGAATTGACAAGATAAATAGCAAAAAAGCCCATTAGGCCCAAGCGGCAGGAATAATGGGTCACTGGCCCAACAAATATATAAATGGGTCTTGAAAAGGCAAGCGGGCTCAAAGAAGCCAGGAAAGAAAGAAATAGCATCCCATGGGCAGAGTATGAGTTAGAAAAGTGAGAAAGGGTCGCCGCAGGCCCAAGGCAGTGTAAACTAAGAGAGTAAGGGGTTTATGGCAGGCTCATGAACCCCAAAGATAAGGATAAGGTTATTGGGCCGGGGAAGCCCAATGAAGTTAGTAAAAAGCCCATGGGAGTGTGGAATTAGCAAACGGACCGAGGAAGTCCAAAGAAAGCAATCAGGCTGTGGATGCCCAAAAGGAAGCCCAAAGGGACATAGGAGCCCATGAGTAAAAGCAAAACAGTGCCTGTAACAGGCCACTGAGAAAAGGGATAAACGGCTGGCCCAAAAAGGGGTCCAGCAGGATTAAGTTATTACGGCAGGAATAACAATTCAACGTGGCAGGCAGTAAATAAAACCAAAAGTGGGCTAAAGAAATGTAAAGCCCATTATCATACGAGGCCCAGCTCCTGAATAGAGCGAAAAAATCAAAGGAAAACCCACATGAAAGGCTAGGAAACGCAGACGGAGAGTCTCTAGGTCATGGCAGACGCATGAGCAACAGGCAGACTCTTGGACAAATTTGAAAGGGAAGCATGCGCAAGGCCCAAGCACCACCAGCCTGTACCCAGCCAATATAGGACATGGTAGGGCCATGGGCCAGAGGTAAGAGGTAAAGGGGGTGTGGTTTGGTGGTGGGGAGAGGGGAAAAGATCTATTCACGGCTCCTACCCAAGCCTCTTTTGGGAGGTACGTCCTGCTGGGATGATAGACCACCCAAAAGAGGCAATTTGAGAGGGAACCGTTGGGTGCATGCTCTGAGAGTAGAGAGAGAAAACATTAATACCGTGGCAGGAAGAAATGTTGCGGTATACAGAGGAACAAAACAAACCTGCCTCTGTCTGGCGAAGGTGAATGTCACACAGTCCTGGTGGTCGGCAAGTACATCCAGACCAGACAAATGTGGTTAAGGGGCAGGACGGTAAAACACTAGCCGCGGGAGGCGCTATAAAAGAGCCCTTGCCGTGTCCTGTAAGGGGAATCGAAAACAGAGCACATTTTCGGAGTGAAAGGAAGAAACAGAGCAAGAGAGAAAAGAAAAAAGATAAGAAAGAAAATAGAAAGAAAAGAAAGGAAAACTAAGAAAAACGGGAGTTATTTCAAAGAGAGCATGCACCCATAGATCAGTTTCTCTCTCTCCCCTTTCAAATCTTATCTTCTTCAGAAGACGTAAACAAGGACCATCTTTCTTTTGGACAGCAACCATTCAGGTCCGACTCCCTCAAAGTCATTAATCCCCACGGCAGGATCCTTTTCCTGGGGGGTTATTTGCGTTGAGAAGAGGCGTTCTTTCCTCTTTGGCCTTACTGCGACAGACAGTTTAAAAACTTAATTTATGCCCATTTAAATTAGCCAGTATTATTCTCTTCATTTTTCTCTGTGATTACATTGTGATTGTAATCATGCTTTAGTAGCAGGGAATACATAGCCGTTTATTTAAATAAGTCAAAGTGCTCTGTTTTAGTTATTATTATATCAGCCTGCCATAATCCGTTTGCAATAGTTTAGCTTGCCATAACTTGTCTGCTACAGTTCTGCTTGCTGTAAATCCGCTCCTGGCAGACACGGCATAAGTTTGTGCACAAACCGGCCCAAGTTGAGTTACAATTGGACCGGCCCCAGCTCCCTTACTCAGAAACACTAGGGCCCATCACCGCAAGAGGCAGCCCAGCCCATTACCGCAGGAGGCAGCCCAACATACCATATCATACAAAAAAGGCCCCTACATTAAATTGGCGACTTCATTGGGGAGTTGGGAAGCAGACAGGGGCAAAGGAAAAGAAAACAGAGCCCCTCGCAAACAATGCCACCCAAGTCCAGGACGACACGGAATATGAGTGCCGTACCCTCACAAGCAGAATCCAGGCCGACGACGCCTCACCAAGAGTAACTTAACCAAACGGAAGGTGCCAACAGAACGGGGGCTGATCCTCAGCCTCAGACAAGAGTCCCCATGGACAATGTCAACACCTTTGTCGAAGTATTGCAATCATTGCAGCACTCGCAGCAACAAATGATGGAAGAGATCTATCAACTAAAGGCAGACAAAACAAAAGAGAAAGGTAGCCAGCATGACCCGGATCATGTGGCAGACAGAGAAGAGACACTGGCAGGAGGTGTCCCTCGGAACGCAGGACAGCGTTTCATCACCATGGCTGAGGTAGTGGCTCTCTTGGAGCAAGAGAGAGCCAGAACACCAAAGGAGAGATTTTACGCAAGGAGACCTCCCTATCCTCTAAAAGTACTCAGCAAACCGTACCCCGAGAGGTATGAACCAAGGGCCTTTGCCCAGTACGATGGCAGGAAGGGAAGCGCAGTAGAGCACGTGAGCAAATTCATTGACACTCTTGGCCCTTACGCGGCAGACGAAGACTTATGTCTGCGGGAGTTTTCAAAGTCACTATGCGACCGGGCATACACCTGGTACATCGGTTTAAAACCAGGATCAATCCCAACTTGGGATGACATGGTGGACGTATTTTGCACTAAATACTTTCACGGGGAAGAAACGGTGACGCTTGCAACTCTGCAGGTGACAAAGCAAAGGAACGGAGAGGATCTGATGGAGTACATCAAACGGTTCAGGGACATAGCACTTGATTGCTATGATCACTGTGAGGAGAGGACGTTGGTAGAAATGTGCATGACCAATATGATTCGGGAGTTCAGAGCTGTTCTGGAGAATCTAGAGATTTCCCAGTTTGCGCAGCTATTGCAGAAAGCTAGAAAGACGGCTCAGTCCGTGAAACCCAGTTTAGACAAGAGGAACGCACCGCAGGCTATGGCAGTGTCCACTGGAAACCAGAGAAGGAAAACAGAAGGGAGGGAGTATGATACACCCCCACCCCTACCATGCACTCCTAAGGAGTTGGAAGTGCTACTTGACAAATGGATAGCAGACGGGATCTTTAAACCCAATCAGGTTTCTAGAGAGCCTACGGAGGAAGAAAGGAGAGATCCTCGCTTCTGCCGCTTGCACAACTATGTACAACACCCCACCGCAGAATGCTGGGCGCTCCGCAGGCTGGTGCACCGCAGGATCAAAGAAGGCACATTAGAGCTGACCCAGCAGGAAGTCCAAAGAAACCCACTCCCAAACCACAAGGGAAAGGGTGTGGCAGTAGTAGTAATATGTGCAGACCCGGGAGAAGACGAGGAAGAAAACATGGCCCTGCCTGTCGCGGCGATTACCACTCTTCAGCAGAGTGCCAAGTTCAAAAATCTATTTGACCAGTTGGGACTTACAGCAAAAGAAAGAAAAATAGCCACGAAGGCTTTGGTAAGCATCGCCTCCGGAGCAGGGGTGGAATGCCTGTCAGCAGAGATGCCAGAAGACAGGGCCCTCCTACAGGAATCAACAGAAATCACATTTAGCAGTGAAGATATGGAAGTGGGGCACCCAGATCATAGGGGGCCTCTCTATTTAGTAGCATCTATAAATCAAATCCCCATCAAGAGGGCCCTGGTGGATACAGGTGCTTCCGTAAATCTCATCCCATTAAGCACCCTGCAAGCCGCAGGAATTTCAGAGAAAAAAATCTAAGGATGCCTGATGGAAGTAACGGGATTCGGTGGGAGAGGTGAGTACACCGCAGGCCACATTCAGTTATGGTTGAAAGTAGGCCCTATAGCCTCTCTAGCTCGCTTCCACGTGGTCAAAACGGAAGTATCTTACCATGTGTTTTTGGGAAGGCCTTGGTTACACAAACACCGACTAGTCCCGTCCACCTACCACCAATGTGTGAAGGGAAGATTGAATGGCAGGATGATACGCATAGCGGCGAACCCTTCGCCATTCGAGCAGGATGATACACATAGCGGCGAACCCTTCGCCGTTCGAGCAGGCAGAAGCCCACTTGGTTGAAACCATGTTTTATGATCAATGGGCTCCATCTGGAGAAAATGTGGTCGCAAAACCACGAGGCACCTTTGTGCCTAGGTGGGAAGATGTTCAAGATGACCCAGAACCTGACTTAAGAGAGCTACTGGCACGAAAGAAGAAAAGGAAAGAAGCGCTTGCCGCAGAGCCAGACGAAGTACCTCAGTGCATTAGGGTCTGAGGCCTTGATGGCAAGATTGTCTATAAATTATGAAGGTGCGTGGGACCCACGGGTGAGATGCAAGTGGTTCCCGCCCAAAAAGGGCAACACAAGAGTTTGGCATGTTGCGTCGCTGAAGGAAGTTTGGGAAAAGAAGAAGAAAAAGATGAGGCAGTTACGGCAAAAAGGGACATCCAGGTTATAGCAGAAGAAGAATTGGAAGAGGTTGACTTAAGGTCTGACTCGCAAGAACCAAGGCCCATCTCAATTAGTGCAAGCCTAACGGAAACGGAGAAGTCAGAACTCGTACTACTGTTGAAAGAATTCAAAGACGTCTTTGCTTGGGATTACGATGAAATGCCAGGGCTCGATCCCGGGCTTGTTGCGCATACATTGAATGTGGACCCAGAGGCCAAGCCGGTGGCCCAGCCTGCCAGGATATTTCACACAGAACTAGAAGGGCAAATAGTCAAAGAAGTACAGAAGTTGCTAGCCGCAGGATTCATCAAGCCTATCCAGCATCTCCGCTGGCTATCCAACATAGTACCGGTAAAAAAGAAGAACGGGCAGATAAGATGCTGTGTAGATTTCAGGAATCTCAACAAAGCTTGTCCAAAAGACGAATTTCCATTGCCAAACATGGATTTATTGATAGATTCTGCGGCAGGAAACGCCATGTTCTTATTCATGGACGGTTTCAGTGTGTACAATCAGATCAAGACGGCGCCAAAAGATGCAGAGAAAACTGCCTTCAGGAGACCCATGGGCAATTTCTATTATACTGTGATGCCCTTCGAGCTGAAAAACGCGGGTGCAACTTACCAGCGGGCAATGACGGCCATATTCCACGACATGATGCACCAGGAGCTAGAAGACTATGTGGATGACATAGTGGTTAAGTCAAGGAAGAGGGAAGAACACTTTCGGGTGCTAAAAAGAGTATTTGAAAGATGCAGAGCTTTTAAGTTAAGAATGAATCCCCTCAAGTGCACATTCGGAGTATCCTCTGGGAAATTTTTGGGTTTCCTGGTTCACAGCAGAGGCATAGACATGGATCCGGCCAAGGCCACGGCCATAGCAACTATGAGACCTCCTGCCACAGTAAAAGAACTGAAGAGCTTCTTAGGAAAAGTCTCATATATCCGGAGATTCATCCCTGGGTTGGCATCAATTATCTCTGCTTTCACCAAGTTGCTTAGGAAGGGGCAAAGTTTTGAATGGGGGGAAGCGCAGCAGACGGCCTTCAAGAGGCTGCAGCAGATAATGATGAACCTCCCCACGGTGCAGGCCCCTATTCACAAAAAACCACTGTTACTCTATTTAGCCACCAACTCATACGCCATTGGCGCACTAATCGCTCAAGAAGATGGAGGTGGTACTGAGCGGCCAATATACTATATCAGCCGCGCCTTAAAAGATGCCGAAACTCGTTACCCAAGGGCAGAGAGAGTGTGCCTAGCCATTGTGTACGCTTCGCAGAGGTTGTCACTATTTCTTGGCATACGAAGTATGGCTGATGACTAAGTCACATGCCATTAAAGCACTGTTACAACAGCCGATTCTCTCCGGCAAGATATCCCAGTGGTTGCTACAATTATCACAATACGACTTAAGAATGGGGACACCTAAGGCAGTGAAAAGTCAGGCTATAGCGGATTTATTGGCGCAGTTTCCAGGAAAGGAAGAATTCCCGCTGGATGATGAAGTTCCAGGGGAAGTAGCTGTGGCAGAGGAGGTCAGGGGACAGTAGGTAATGAAATTTGATGGGTCTTCTACTACCCATTCCGGAGGGGTGGGAGTAGTTCTGTATCATGAAGAAGACAAGGCAGTGGCACTATCGTTTAAGTTGGAATTCCCCTATTTAAACAACACGGCGGAGTACGAGGCCTATCTAACTGGGCTTGCCACAGCACTCGAAATGGGAGTCAAACATTTGAAAGTACTGGGAGATTCGAACTTGGTCGTCTGCCAGGCCAAAGGAAGTTTTTCCTTAAAAGAACCCAGCCTAGCTCCGTACAGAGCAATGGCCTAGAGAATGGAAGAGAAATTCTCAACCTTTTAGATAGAACATGCTCCGAGAAACGAAAATCGGTTTGCGGACGCATTAGCCGCATTGGGTTTGCAAATAATCTTTAAAGGGAGTAGCACCAACACAGAAGTCAGCAAAAGGGAAGAATCCATCATTGAAGTGTTGAAAGAAAAGTTCCGGGAAGAACAGGGCGAAGGGGATTGGCGAATCCCCATAAAGGAAACCTTGGTGAAGGGAGACGACGCAGCAGAATTGAAGATATTGAAAGACTATGCTTTGGTAAAAGAAGAGCTGTACCGCAGGATGCCAGGTGAGATTTTATCCCGATGCGTGGGCCAGGAGAAAGCCCAGAGAAAATTGAAGGAAATACACGACAAGACTTGTGGGTCTTGTGGGGAAGTCAGTCTTTACCGCAGGCTCCAGAGAGCAGGCTTCTATTGGCTAAGCATGGGTAAGGACGCAGATCAAGTCCAAACCCAGTGTGGGACCTGCCAGCTTGCGGCAGACAGGGATGAGAGTTATGTTGTGTTCATCAGCAAGAATTGGAGGAGCCCTTTCATGCAGTACCTAGCAGAAAGCGTCCTGCCACAAAGGCACAATGAAACGTACAAGCTTAAGAGGTTGGCAACACGTTACTTCTTGCATAACACGGTCCTTTTCAAAAAGGGATATGATGGAGACCCTTTGAGGTGTTTGGGTCCTGAAGAGGCTAAAGAAATGATAAAAGAGGTACATTCCGGGGAATGTGGTGAACATCAGGGGAAGAAAAAGCTTTATAGGTGCCTGTTGCAGATGGGCTACTACTGGCCAACCATGAAGAAAGATGCGGCAAAATTTGTAAAGAAGTGTCATAGTTGTCAGGTACAAGCCAACTTAATCCATACCCATCCACAAGGCTTGCACAACATGGTCACCCCATGGCCCTTTCACACTTGGGGGCTAGATTTGGTAGGGCCAGTCAACCCGCCATCACGTGGGTACATATGGATATTGGTAGCTACAGAATATTTTACCAAGTGGGCGGAGGCAGTACCACTCCGCAAGGCTATAGGAGGAGCAGTGGTAAACTTCATCAAAGAAAATATAATTGTGAGGTTTGGAGTGCCCCACAAGATCATCAACGACAACGGCACACCGTTTGTCAACAGTGATGTGAGGAGAATGCTAGAGTTCTATCAAGTCAAGCACTACAGGTCATCACCCTATTACCCTCAAGGGAACGGGCAGGCAGAGGCAACAAACAAAATTCTCATAAAGATCATCAGCAAGATGAGCCAAGAGTATGCGGGAGGATGGGCAATGCACCTGCCAGATGCTCTCTGGGCATACAGAAAATCACCAAAGTCAGCCACAGGCTTTTCACCCTTTTCCTTAGTCTACGGAACTGAAGTAGTGAGTCCGGCAGAAATAATGACACCGTCCCTAAGGGTTATGCAGATGCGAGAAAAAGAAAAAGAGGGAGAAGTCTTCGCGGCGGAAAGGTTTGAGAACCTGGAAGAACTTGATGAAAAGAGGGAAGAAGCCCAAGAACGCAGCCGGAGATACAGGCAGAAGATGACTGAAGCCTACGGCAGGATGACCAAGGAAAGAGTGTTTGCGGAAGGACAACTAGTGTTAAAAGTGGTAGACTACGTCAGGTGAGGTCTGGCAGGACCATCCAAGTTTGCACCAAAATGGGAGGGACCCCTTGTGATAAGAGAAGCGCATCAAAGTGGGTATTATCGCCTAACTCAAATGGATGGCAGGGACTTAATGGACCCCATCAATGGAAAATGGCTGAAGCGTTATTTTGCTTAGAGAAAAAAGTTATGTGGTTGACCCCCTTTCCTTAGCTGTTTGTTTATGTTTTTCTTTACTGAACCTTTTCTTTTATTCCTCCAAGTGATTATGTCACAAGAAAAATTGTAACATGCTTTCATGAGTATGCAATGAAAAAGTACGAAGTATTAGCATCATATCATAGCAGTAGTAAAGAAAAAAAAATAGCAAAGTGTAGCATTATTACAAACCCAAACTGTGGCAGACACAAGCCAAGTAACTACGGCAGGAAACATAAAAGTATTCTGTATGACATAACAAAAATAGAGAAACAAAGAAAAGGAAAGGAAACGGTGCTATCATCAGTGAAGTCCAGAAATGAGACTCTGATCCCCAAAGCGACTGGGTCCACCAATGCCGGAAAGAAGACGTTCACGGCGACCCTCCAAATCAGCCACCTCTTTCTTCAAAAGCTCAATATGGGCGTCTATGGCCTTAACGGCTGGCTGGACTCTCCTCATAAAAAAGGCCCGGGCAATCTCACGTAGATGCTCAAGAATAAACTCCACAGCGAAACCCACGCTGATGAGCTCCTGTATCACGTCCCTCCACTGCAAGATCTTTCCGGCAGAAACAGAGTCGATGGAGTTATGCTCGATGTCATTCAGCACACATCCCAGCATCTGCAAGAAATGCTCCCTAGAAGAGCGACCAAGGCGGAATTCCCGCATAAAATTGCCATGACGATTGTAGAGCATCACCAAGTGTGAGACGCAGTCCTCAGGGACTCGAAAGCCATAAAAGTCTACATAGGGAGGACCGGAAGCCCAGAAATCTGCCGGACCAAGGTCGTTAACCTCCGGCTGGTCAAAACGGACAAAGAAAGATGCAGCATACCCGGGATGGCGACAGAACTACTACCCGCCTCAAACTGAGAAGGGATAGTAGGAAGTGGACCTACAACAAAAAAGGGGGGAGTGGAACGCAAGGCAAGATGAAAAAAATGGCACGGGAAGAAAAGACTTGCAAAAGGAAAGAGGATGAAATAGGAAGAGAAAGAAAGGGTGCCAAAATTACCAGGAATGGGGGCTACGGGTGTAGCAGAAACGGGTATCGCAAGCATAGAAGAAACAGGGGTAGTAGGTACGGCTGAAATAGGTACTGAAGGTGCGGCAGGAATAGGCGCTACAGGTGCGGCAGGAGCAGTCATTCCCACGCCTGCTACAATCTCTGGCCCCTTAGAAGTTTCTGCAAGTAAGGAGATAAGTATGCAAATGAAGCGCAAATGCAGAAAGAAGATAAAGGGAAAGGAAGATACATACCCATAAAGTTAGGCTCGGGCGAAGCACTACCCTCTTCATCAGAGTCAGAAATTCTCTTTTTCAGCACGGGTGTATCAACAGGATCCTCAAAAATGTCATCGGATCCCTCTGAAGATAAGTCCGGATCAGGACCACGGGTAGCGGAGCCGGGAATGGAGGAAGGAGTAACAACAAGCGAAGCACTACCCTTTGTAGCCTACAAAATAGTTGCAAAGGGATCGCTAGTCGAAATCACTAGCGGCAGAACAGGAGAAGTAGTTTTGGCTTGAACAGCGGCAGGAGGAATGGCTCCCTCTGAAGGAGTGGGTCTCTCAGCAGGCAAGGGTGTAGTCTCACCAACCCCTTCGACATGAGTACCCTCTCTAGGTACCGGCTCGGCAGAAGGGGTGGGAGTTTTGGTAGGAGTCTTGCGTGCAGTAGGAGGGGCAGGCGTCACTAATACCGCCTCGGCCCCATAAAAAAAACCTTCCATAGGCACACCCGTGGAGGCGGAAATCTCCTTGGCGGTGGGGCGATATATGGACAGAGGCTCAGGCTCCTCCTAAAAAGAAATTTTTTGTTAAGTAAAAAAAAAAACAAAAACAAAAAAAAGGGCAAAAGACCCGTGGCAGATGCGTTCGAAAAGGAAAGAAGAGAGAAGTGGAGAAAAGGGACTCACCTCAGGCTTAGGATCATCAAGCAAAATGGGGCGGGTAACTGATGAATCTTCCTTATGCTTGGACTAAGAGGAAAGAGGTAGAAGAAATTGGCGAGTTAGCCGCAAGACAATTAAGAAATTTTATCAAAAAAAAAAAGGGAAGAAAGGGAGAAATAACTTACCCTCCGTTCAGTGGCAGATACGGGGTGAGGAGTAGTTTTCCTTTCGCTACCACGAGTCCTGCTAGCCGGCGGAGCACTTGCAGGAGGCAGTGGTGTGGCAGGCTTGGTTTTCCCGGCAGACTTGGGTTTGGCAGGCGCTTTCTTGCTCGGAACAGGAAGATTGATTACCTTAACTTTTTTCTCCCAACCAGGGGGATAGTCGCCAGCGTGCCAAAACCATCCTTTCTTCTCTGCGTCCCATTTGAAAATGGCTGACCGGCTCTGTTTTCTAGCATATGACAAAACGGATTTAGAGGGAAGCAGCAGGCGAGGGTTAACCGAGGCAACCATGCCTAACCCTTCAGGAGGAATAAGGGAGAAGCCACGACTCCCCGCTAACTCAGCCACAAATGAATCCATCACTGCATGCCAGTAACCGTGCATGGGAAAAGTGCAGACACCCTCCCTTAGTGAACCGGGAACTGTAATGGCATCAAAACGCTTCTTCCAAAAGTCAAAGGCAGTGTGCCGCAGGAAAGGACGGACTGAAGTAGGAGCTCTCATGAGGGAAGAAATGTCATCGGGGATGTCTTGATCCAGTCCAAACTGCCTTCTCACCCGGTTGGCAGGGTAGTGAACAAATCTAATGCCTTCATCGGCTAGGTAGGGCAGCCATCCGGCATTGGTAGCGGCAAGATAGGTGATCCCAGTTTCATCAAAGCCGACCAATGGAGTAGTAGTCCCAACGGTGTCAACAAACAAGCCCATAACAGAGTCCGCACAAGTATAATCGGTACCCAAATTTCTATAGGCTCTCCAAGAGAAACCCACACATTCATCAAAAGATTCAACCACAGAATAGTCAATCGGCTTCAAACCAGACCAACGAAAAGCAAGCGGGAAATCGGATTCAAACCTGCCACAAAAATCGGTGATCACTCTCGGACAACTCTAGTACTTCTCTCTGGCAAACCGAGCGGGTCTACGTTTTGTCAAGTATTGAGCACAACGCTCAAACAACCACTGCTGGAGTATAGTGCAATGAACAGAAGAAGTGACAATGTGGCAAGACCCAGCCTGATTCTCATCGTTATGGAGGATATCTAACTGAACGTATAAGTGCCCCAGGAACATAGGAGCCAGCGGTAGGCTCAGCCCCGCAGATATTTTGATAGCCAAACGAAAGTACAAAGGTTTTATGGCATAGTGGGAGTGGGACCCAAAAACAAACTTGCAAAGCCAAAATGCAATGAAAGTCGCGCGGCGGGCGGCAGCAGAAAACTTAGAGGAAGAACTCACCTAGTAGGACAATTTGGCGTTTTCGGTCATCCTTTTCCTCAGTTCAACCTCAATGGCCTCCTCCTCAGGAGAAAGCTCTAAGGCTGCAGGATCGGTATTGCCGAGAATGGGCAAAAGCAACTGGTTAGCCACATCTTCGAAAGTCACGGTGAGTTCGCCGCACGAGAAAAAGAAGGTGTGGGTGGTAGTGCACCATTGCCGGACCAAGTGATGGAGGTTATAGAGGTCCCGAAAATTTGACAAGCGGCGAGACGAGACTATAGCCTTCAGAACGCCGGCCCGCTGCAACAAACCCATAAAACCCGTGTCGGAAAGCTCGCTGTCAACCCATTCCTTCCAACCCGAGGATGCGCCGGACCCAAATTCAAAATGAAGGGGTACAAGAAGCGAAACACCTTGGCGAATGGATAGATCGGGGATTGAAGAGGCCAAAGGAGCCCAAGAAATGTCGGGGTCTCGCCGGACAAGGGTAATCAATACACGGCCCGGCGGCGGCGGTACATACTCGCTGGGGACTTTTGGAAATGAAGGTTGATTTCATACCAAGGGTCGATCAAGGGAGTGCACTCGCTGTCGGGGTCGTGCTCCATCTCCTCCTCAGCGGACCGCTTCGAATCGGAACGTTCCATCTCCTCGGGGTCGGCAGGAGAATCGAAAGCGACCGCCTTTCCTTTGCGGCGGGAAGAGCTTTGGCTTTTCGCCGGCGACATGGTGAGGAGGCTTAGTCGGAAAAGATGGGTATGGGTGTTTGAAAAGAAGAAGGAGAGTAAGAGACGGAGAGTGTGTGTTTTGGGAAAGGAAAGAGTTTGTGATTAAAGTGCAGAAGGATTCCTCCTTAAATACCAAGGTCATTAATATCAGCACGAAAGGAGGTGACGGGTCAGCCATCAGAAAGGAATGGAGTTAATGAAGCGGCGACTCTGTTTTGAAAATAACTGCCAAACTGGGAAATTCGAAGAGACAACCCTGTTCGCGGCAGGAAGGAGAATATATGTATGAATAAGAAGGGGTCCACAGCTTAAAAAAAAAAAAAAAAGACCCGCGAAAAAAAGAGAAGAAGAAAAAAAAAAAAAAGATGAGAGAAGGGCAGAAGCACCTTTTCATTCACATATGAATCGCAGGAACGTTTCATATGTTCAGGGGGCTAAATGTTGAGGGCCATTTGTGGAAGCCCAGCAGACAGAAGAGCCCAATGATGAGGGTCACAAAGAATTGACAAGATAAATAGCAAAAAAGCCCATTAGGCCCAAGCGGCAGGAATAATGGGTCACTGGCCCAACAAATATATAAATGGGTCTTGAAAAGGCAAGCGGGCTCAAAGAAGCCAGGAAACAAAGAAATAGCATCCCATGGGCAGAGTATGAGTTAGAAAAGTGAGAAAGGGTCGTCGCAGGCACAAGGCAGTGTAAATTAAGAGAGTAAGGGGTTTATGGCAGGCTCATGAACCCCAAAGATAAGGATAAGGTTATTGGGCCGGGGAAGCCCAATGAAGTTAATAAAAAGCCCATGGGAGTGTGGAATTAGCGAATGGGCCGAGGAAACCCAAAGAAAGCAATCGGGCCGTGGATGCCTAAAGGGAAGCCCAAAGGGACATAGGAGCCCATGAGTAAAAGCAAAATAGTGCCCGTAACAGGCCACTGAGAAAAGGGATAAACGGCTGGCCCAAAAAGGGGTCCAACAGGATTAAGTTATTACGGCAGGAATAACAATTCAACGTGGCAGGCAGTAAAGAAAACCAAAAGTGGGCCAAAGAAATGTAAAGCCCATTATCATACGAGGCCCAGCTCCTGAATAGAGCGAAAAAACCAAAGGAAAACCCACATGAAAGGCCAGGAAACGCAGACGGAGAGTCTCCAGGTCGCGGCAGACGCATGAGCAGCAGGCAGACTCTTGGACAAATTTGAAAGGGAAGCACGCGCAAGGCCCAGGCACCACCAGCCTGTACCCAGCCAATATAGGACATGGTGGGGCCATGGGCCAGAGGTAAGAGGTAAATGGGGTGTGGTTTGTTGGTGGGGAGAGGGGAAAAGATCTATTCATGGCTCCTGCCCAAGCCTCTTTTGGGAGGTACGTCCTGCTGGGATGATAGACCACCCAAAAGAGGCAATTTGAGAGGGAACCGTTGGGTGCATGCTCTGAGAGTAGAGAGAGAAAACATTAATACCGTGGCAGGAAGAAATGTTGCGGTATACAGAGAAACAAAACAAACCCGCCTCTGTCTGGCGAGGGTGGATGTCACACAGTCCTGGTGGTCGGCAAGTACATCCAGACCAGACAAAGGTGGTTAAGGGGCAGGACGGTAAAACACTAGCTGCGGGAGGCGCTATAAAAGAGCCCTTGCCGTGCCCTGTAAGGGGAATCGAAAACAGAGCACATTTTTGGAGTGAAGGGAAGAAACAGAGCATGAGAGAAAAGATAAGAAAGAAAATAGAAAGAAAAGAAAGGAAAACTAAGAAAAGCGGGAGTTATTTCAAAGAGAGCATGCACCCATAGATCAGTTTCTCTCTCCCCCCTTTCAAATCTTATCTTCTTCAGAAGACGTAAACAAGGACCATCTTTCTTTTGGACAGCAACCATTTAGGTCCGACTCCCTCAAAGCCATTAATCCCCACGGCAGGATCCTTTTCCTGGGGGGTCATTTGCGTTGAGAAGAGGCGTTCTTTCCTCTTTGGCCTTGCTGCGGCAGACAGTTTAAAAACTTAATTTATGCCCATTTAAATTAGCCAGTATTATTCTCTTTATTTTTCTCTGTGATTGATATCATTGTGATTGTAATCATGCTTTAGTAGTAGGGAATACATAGCCGTTTATTTAAATAAGTCAAAGTGCTCTGTTTTAGTTATTATTATATCAGCCTGCCATAACCCGTTTGCAACAGTTCAGCTTGCCATAACTTGTCTGCTACAGTTCTGCTTGCTGTAAATCCGCTCCTGGCAGACACGGCATAAGTTTGTGCACAAACCGGCCCAAGTTGAGTTACAATTTGACCGGCCCCAGCTCCCTTACTCAGAAACACTAGGGTCCATCACCGCAGGAGGCAGCCTAGCCCATTACCGTAGGAGGCAGCCCAACATACCATATCATACAAAAAAGGCCCCTACACCTCCCAACACACATAATGTAAACACAAATATATTTCATTCTCCTACTTTCTATGCTCCATCATCCCCCAACCAAATAGAGCCTTAAGAACCCAAAAGGTCAAAAATGCATCCTAGGCTTTTAGAAAATAGCATAACATAGACTACTGATTTCCAAGTAATTTAACATTAAAATTTTCCCCCTTTTTTTTTACACGCTTGTTGATATAGTTTGTTATAATATAATTAGCATATTTATAAAAATGGTATTAATGATGTTCCTCATAAGAATGACGTTGCTCAAATATCAAATTACAATTTTTTTTTTTTTTGAAAGTGTTTAAATCATAACTTACCACTTTAATGAATTGTGGAAAAAAAAAGGATGTGGAAAATTTTGTATCCATCTACTCAATATAACCAGACCTATTAGACCACCCCAAGAAGATACTATATCGCAAATTATATAGAATTTTTTTTTTAGTTCTCTCCCTTTCTATATGTCCTCTTCTCAAAAAAGAAAAAAGAAAAAGAAAAAAAGAATAGGCTTTAGGAATAAGGTTTTGGGCCGGGCTGGCAAATCTGGGTGGCTTCGGAGTTTTCATTTACAAACTTGAGCGGATCCGGTAGTCCCCCACCCCTTCCATTAATTCTTTTCAATCCATCTCGGATCTTTATTGGTTTGGCCCAACAACAAAGATTTCAAGCCCATTCTGCTTTGTGAGACCAGGATTATTTATTACAGCCAGGCCCAGAAATGGTGGGATAGAAATCATAAACATCAGAGAGGATATGAATGTCACACAAATTGCTTTTGCGCACAATTTTTTAATTTTTTTTTACTAAGTAGATGAATGCCTTATAAATGTAAATTTTAAACCCACTTCAAAACTCCCCAGGTAACCTGGCAATTATAAGCCAAAATCCAATTCTTTTCTTAACAACATGGGACAAAGTCTAGAGACCCTTAAAAGAGTTTTCTTTTTTCTATTATAATTTGGGATTAGTAAAAATGTATTCACACAAACAATAATATAAAACAACCACACAAGACAACAATATTTAACTTTTATTTTAATGAAATTTAAACCTTTAAGGGTCCAGTTCCAAGGTCAAATTCCTTTAACATTTACTTTAAAAAAAGTTTTTTTTTTGGTTGAGAATAAAAAGAAAAGGTTAATGCTTGCAATTTACATGGTTAATAGAGCCGAAAATTTCCCTTCCTTACCTAGACCATTGCACAACCGGCACAGCTTGAGCATTGTTTACACATTTTATTGTCTTGGTAGGTCCGTAGGCATGAAACTTTGAAGATTATATACTATATTGATGACACTCCAAAGGTAAGGGTCCAAAACAATGTTAATTTCATCCTCATTGTCTTTGCCACCGAGATACGTACATATTACTAGGCTGTACAGTAAACTGCTCCTTATCCTCAATCTTTTCATCATGATGTGCTCGATTAAAAAAAAAAAAGGAAAAAAAGAACAAAATCAAATTTAGTATCAATTTTACTATAAAAAGTTAACAAATTAATGTGGGGAATGAATATAATTAATGCTATATATCAATAATATAATAGGAATAATAAAGAAAAATTTTGAATTCGCTTTTTGATTATATGTATAAATATTGACACATCACTTTTTGAATTTTATGTTAAAAATTATACAAACAGTAACATCACTTAAACAATAAAATAAAACAAACATGCAAGTTTTAACAATTATAATGTGCATAAGAGAAACTAAAAAAAGGGGGGGGGGGGGTAAAAGTCATCAATATAAGGTTTTGCACATCCTTTTTTGGTGCAAACTCTTTTGCTTTCATAGTAAAGTTAAATAATGGTTGGGTGAACCGGCCATGACCGACCTTTACACCCCTGTAAATGACCATTGCGCAACCATATTGACACAATTTTAGCATTGTTAACAAAATTTTATTGCATTGGTATGTCCGTAACCATGAAATGTTGAACATTACTATTATATATTATATACCATATTGATGGAACTCCAAAGGTAAGTGTCCAAAACATCATCGCCATTAGCATTGTCTTTGTGTTATGATTCATTTCATCTTTTTATTGTGAGTTGAAACTTAAGACTTCAAACATATTCGAAGTTAAACTCTAGACATGATTTTATTCCATACTACTCCATATAAACAGAGATTAACAATGAAAAAGATAAATACCTAAGCCTATAGGATGGCAACAACCTATTCTTTCTACTGAAAATTCACTACTCCTAAGCCCACTCATTGCTAAGAGATCTTGTAGCTTATTTGAACTTACTAGACTATAGAATCAAACTAATCAACCTACATCTTCATCTCTATCTCCTTATCACCGTTGCTGTGCATTTTTATCTCCTTATCACTGTGGTTATGTATCTTTTAACTGAAATTAGTGCATGGGATTTGCAGCTCGTGCTTGTTGCTACTGATAGGTAACACTTTGCCACCGAGGATATACGTACATATATATTACTTGGCTGTACGTAAAACTACTATACATATCCTCAGTAATTTCCTAATGATCTGTTAGATAAATAAAAAGAAAATCGAAAGGTCTAAAGACGTAAAAATTCGTTAAAAAAAAAAAATTCACCTAAAGCTTTTTGTTGTTTTTGTTGCGGTGCGGATCCAAGTGAACGGAAGAGTAAAAGGGGTGAATTTTTCAATGCCTAGAACAAGACTCAAAAGAAAAAAAAAAAAAAACTCGTACACATAGTATTCACAATTTACATGCGTTAATATACATATTAAAACGTGAAAATGTGGTGTTTACACTTTACATTTAAAACATGAAAAGTGAATATATATAAAAAATGTGAAGTAAGTTATGTGAGAAAATTATTTCCTGTAAAACAAATAATTTTGCGTTTGTTGCGGGATTAACAATTTTAAGTTAGTTATAAGATATAACTCTATAAGTAGCAGAACAGAAACACGTACACAAAAAAGAAGGAAAAAACTAAAAATAAAACTTCTATATAAGGTTTTGCACATGCTCATTCTTTTTTGGGTGCAAAATCGTTTTCCTTTTGTAGTAAATTTGAAAGAAAGTAATTAGAAAGATCACTAATCTAAAAAAAAAAGTCTAAACATAGCATATAGCAACATTCTTTAGAGGGCAAAAGGAAAATATCAAACATCAAATAACAGCTTCACTTTTTCCTCTTTTCATTTCTTTCCATACAACCAAACCGTACACTGCGGTTGACCAATATCAATGTCTCACTCTCTCACCACACCATGTAACCCAAAATACATAATTCCTAATGTGTCCTCATAAGTATAGTCCAATATTAATTTTCATGTGTATGCTATACTCCTAGCTAGACAAGTTGACATTCCAACGGATTTTGATCGTCCTCCGCCGGCCGTGACCGGGAGGCCGGAATCCACTGGCAGCACTCTCCTCCGGCAGCCAACGCATCGGCGATTGGTCTAATTACCAACATACCCTCCCCCATTGCAGCACACAAAAATGTACTAATAAACACAACGAGTGCCACAGCGCCATAGGCTAGTTCTTCAGGACTCCAGAACGAGGACAACCCAAGAGACAGAATTTGCACAGCCAAAGATGTCAAAACCGAGAAAGCTAGCACATAGATTCGAACCCTCAAGCTCTTATTGATCGCTAGGGACACAGCTTTCCAGCAAGAAAACAAGAAGCATAGACAATACGCAACGCAAAAACTACCAAACGCAATGGTACTCAACAAAGGGTATCCGCACAGAACATTCTCGTTACCAAAACCATCCTTGAAAACCACAAAGCTCCTTGTGAAAATGGAAGGTAGTTTTTCCTCCAAAGGCACAAGAAACACAAATACCATTTGGAATGTTAATATGGGAAAGCAAGAGATGAGAACAAAAGGGAAAGCCCAGCTTTCTCTCTTGGCTTTTTGTTTGATAGAGATGTTAACAAGGAAAAGTAGGGTTACCAAGAAGGCAGGCTCGAAGAACCCTAATGAGAGAACAACATGGATTTTGCAAAGGCTGGCATGGTTGGATTCGTTCAAGGAAGGGAAAAGAGGGTAGAGAAAACGCTTACAAGAGAAAGGTATGCGAAGAAGCTCGTTGAGTGCCCACAAGGTAATGAAAGCGACGAGGATGAAACGGACTGACCAGAGAGAATTGAAGTCTTGTAAATGGTAAAGGGTGCGCGATTTGAAGCGGAGGTGGAAGATGAAGCAAAGGGACAAGATGGAGAGGATAAGGAGCAATGCAATGAAAGCAAGGGTGGTGTAATCGTTCAAGAGAGAATCAAAGAGAGGCAATGGAGGAAAGAAAAACATGGAGAGAATCTCTCTTTCCCTCTTGTGTCTCTCTTTTCTCCCTCTCACTCTTTCTAGCTCTCAAACCCCGGGTTGATAAATATATATTTGATTAATAGTATATATCACCTAGCTACCTTGTGTTTTCTATAATAAGGTAGGTTTGATGATTATGATATGGGTGGTGGTGATGGTGGTTTTGGTGGCAAAATCCGAAGTGAAAGTGGCGGCGAGAGGGTGAGATTATGCATGGAATGGTAATCATATGGAGGAAAGATGGCATTTGGTGGTAGGAATGGGATGGGGGAGAGAGATTTGTTTATGGTAAAATTTTCTCCCCCAATACCCAACCGGCGGGAAAAACAGGCTAGATTGGTACTAATAAGGTAGGAAAATTAGCTTTGTGTTTTGATTAGAGAGAGAGAGAGAGAGAGATGGTGGAGGAGGAGAGAATTGTGTTGTAAATGAGATGGCACCCTTAATCTCGGGTTTGTACGGTTAAGGAATTTTTTTTTTTTAGAAGAAGAAGTTAAGGAATTAGTTTGTTTGATATGCATAGGATTTTACAGCTTCTATATTAGTAGTATATTGGCTTTGTGATGCTATTCCTGAGGCTTAATCTTGTGGAGTCCATTGAAGGATTTTGGTATATATATAAAATCCTATCTTAGAAAATTGAGATAAGTTACAAGATATTAGTCATAATATTATTATGGTGCTATCTCTGCCGACCACCTGTGTGATCTTACCAAAGAATTATAATTTATAATTTAGATTTTTTTAATGATTTTTATTATTATTAATGAATCTTATCCATTTATCTGTATCTTTAAATTATTTGTTAAGGGAAATGTTAACGAGTGCCTTTAGGACACTGGTTAAAAATTTAGTTAAATAAAGTTTTTATGGGAAAAGAAAAAAAAAATTTTAATTTTTTGACAGTTTTTTTCATTTCCCATAAAAGTGATGTTAAAACTTTCCTAAAATGGATTGTTAACGAGTGCCCTTAGGGACATAATTGGGAAAATTTATAAAATTTTTTAATTAGGAACATTAATGAAACATTACATTTCTTGTAATCATCAATCAATTATTCGTTTAGATTCTTCTAAAAAAAATTTTAAAAAAATTATTCGATTAGATGTTTTTTTATAATAATTTATAGGAATTATAGACTATATGGATGTCAGAATTTTTTTTTCTACTATATTTTATTAGGAATTGACACATAATATATTCTTTTAATTGTGGATGTGATCAAGAAAAATCAGATTCTGTTACCCAAATTTTTAGTTTATTAAGTTGGCAGATCTGAATTGTATTACAGCTTAGATGGATACACTTCCATTATATGATTATAATTTATCGAAAGCAAATGAATTAGTTTATGGGTATATCATATACGCTTTTTTTTTCCTTTTTTTTTTTTTGAGAAACCAGACTGGGACAGCCTGGGCTTTATTAATAAAACCTCAATGAACATCAAATAAGACTAGAGGAGCAATGTCAGCTGGGATGTACTCCAACCACACCTGTAGCCACATACAAAGGTATTAGGTATATACCATCCAATGGATTTGTGCAGCTTTAATGGTTTTGAGTTTGACCAGACTGTTAGCAATATTATGGAAAGGTGAATCCTGTGGGTACAAATAAAACAGCTAGCTGTCTTTTATGTAAGGGAAGGAGGAGCTCCTTCAATTTTTTATTTTCTGTATTGTACTTTGAAATGCCAACCGTAATACTTTGTGATTCGATCAATCATAAGTATTAATGACTCCATTATTGTGGGATTAGTGAACTGGTTATTCTCTTGTGTAGAGAGAGAGAGAGAGAGAGAGTAGCCCTAATGCATGACATAATTTATGAACAAACAAAATATTATGTCATGGTTCTCTCTCTCCAAATTACTAAAAGACTTTCATTTCTCCATATTAATTAAGAAATCTACAAACATAAAGTCCAGGATGAGGAACTTGCTAGCTAACAGAAGAAATCATTTCTAGGAGCTCGTGGGCCTCAACCAGTGATCTATATTGGTAAATTGATCAAATCTTAGTAAAACTTTTTTATTTTATTTTAATTTTATAATAATTCAATAATTACAATAATGGTAGGGAGGATTTGAATTCTAATTCTCCTTATAACGGAGAGTAAGTAATGCCATTAAAATACAAAATTCTTGACAATAAGATTAGCAAGTTAGAATATGTTGATTTGAAATTACATCAGTAATTACTTACAATAATGAAATTGATTCTCCTTAAACAAAAAGCAAGTAATATTTATTGAAATATAAGACTCTTGATTCTAAGATTTTAATCAACGGATACAAAAAGCTACCCACCAGTAGATGGGTGTGCCCTATACCCCAAGAGCAAGGGGCAAGTTGAGATGGACTCGCATTATATGACTCTTAATAGTAAGTAATTAATACCAAAACATTGAGAATAGGTAAAAAAATTTCCATAAAATAACCTCTAATTTGAGAACACTAAGAAATATCTACTGCAACTACAACACTTGGTAGGTAGTGGTAACCCAGCCAACAGACAAACTTAAGAATAACCTTGCATAAATATTGAACCACAAACATTGCTTATGTTGCTCCCCAATACTTTGTATGCATAACAATTCTTAACCCATTGTTTATATTGATCTTTTACTTGTAGTGGTAAGCGTGGAAACTAAAGTGAATCATCAGGGCACAGTGTGTCATCACCTTCACCGGCAATATATATAAAACCTACATTTCCTGCAGTGATCACTTTCTGCTCCACCTAAAGAAATAAAAAGTTCCATTCTTTAACCTTTGTCTTTGCACATTTGCGCACCTGCATCCCACTACTGATAACAAATATATTGAAATGCCTTTTATTTCATATAAATTGTGGTCCAAACCATACTCTACGGGAAGTGTGTGCATGTTATGGTACAGTCCCAATGTAATTAAGAATTCTCCTCGACCTTGCTTACTGGTTTAGTTTAGCATTTGGGAAGTAGATTCTTGTTTTTCAAAAACAAGTTTTCTGTTTTCTTCTGCTTTCAGAAGGAAAAAGGGTAGTCTATTATATATAGTAATAACAATACTGGATGCTTAGACATAATTCTTTGAAAGACAAAATATTCTTTAGATCTCCTTTAAAGATTTGGCTTTGATATTTACAAATGGTTGATGTGGCTAACTTCTTATTGGTTTTTATCTAGGCCTGCTATTAATATCATTTTTTTATTTACCAATAATCACTCACTTTATCAGAAATTTGAAAAAAAATTTGTAAAAAAGTTTGTATCTCTAACATTACTCTTATATAGAGTTATCAAAAAAAGAAAAAACTCTTTATATAGAGCTTTACAAAGATTAATTACAATTTACAAATATTTGAAATAATTTGTGAATCTTAGCAAATCACTTTTTTTTTTTTTTGAGAAATGGCAAATCACTTAATTTAAAGAAACAAGTTGAAAAAAAAAAAAAAGAATTCAAAAAAGGAATTATATCCTGAAAGATTTAATTTGCTTTATTGACGAGTGATTGCAATTAAATTGATTACGTGATTGTACTCATGGAATAATAATTACCGTCATCTCCAATTAATTTTTGCATCCGTACAACTTAATACTACAAGGAATATCCATAGAGATTCTGGTTCTAATAATGTAGTATAAGCAGTTAAGCACATTGTTGATGTATCTTAAATATATCGTCAATGACCATATCTTTCTTGTTTCCTTCACACCCACTCCGTCACTATCAACAAGTTTGATTGCCAGTGCCAGATAAAAAAGAATGTATTTCATTTCATTCAGTGGCTACATATATGCTTCCCACCTCTTACATGAGAAGATAAGAGGCAGAGGAGTAGTATGAAACAGCAATGTGATTACTAGCTTATAATTACTTTTTCAAATTATTTCAAAATAATCTAAAAAAATCTAAATCTTTATCACTTTCAATATAGTATCGTAACCAAATCCAGTGACAGTTCATTTGGATAAAAGTATTTGAAGATAAGGATCTATAATTGAATAATCTGAATAAATTAAGTGTAAAATGACAACTTTTATCTTGATAATATTTTATGGATGGTTTAAGATGTATATATATCAATATGTAAATTTGAAATGATTAAATGCAAGGTGTTATTTTAAATCCATGTATTTTCTATACTATATATAAGAGGATTTCCCTATTTTAACTGAAGTTCTATGTGGTTCAAAAATACCTTCATTAATAAAGGGTAACTTCATTTAGAAATAGGGTTATAAATGTCAAATTACAAATTTCATTTTGAATTAAAAAAGAGAGCTCCACCACCATGTACCCTTGGTGCGGTGGTCACTCCACAAGAATAAATGCTTATAGGATGTGGGGTGCAAGAACCGGGGTTCAAGTCTCCAGGAAGGAGCTTTACACACATATACACTTAGATTAAATTAGAGTATTTAGGATTAAACTAAAGCTTTACACACATACACACATATACATTTAGGATTTTTTCCCTTTACGTTCAAAAAAAAATTATAATTACTGCTTATCTCTAAAGTTTATCATTTTTATTTGTTTGAAAAAAAAATTCTAAATTATAATAGATGCAAATTATTAACCTTTATCCAAAAAAAATAGAAGAGCCTTTGATCACGCACTTAATGAAGGGTAACTTTATTTAGAAATAGGATCATAAATGTCAAATAACAAATTTCATTTTGAATTCAAAAAGAGAACTCCTAAAATTTAAAATTTTTTTTCCCTTTACATTCAAAATAAATTTACAGTTATGGCTTATCTCTAAAGCTTATCATTTTTATTTGTTTAAAAAATAAAAAATATATATTTTTAAATTATAATAGATGCAAATTATTAACTTTTACCCAAAAAAATATAAGAGTCTTTCAGCACGCACGTGAGCACGTGCTCAAATGCTAGTATTATTAGAATAAAATTCTTAAAACTCAAATCTATCATGTGCTGTTAAATTGATGTAAAATAGTTTTTACCAGTGAATAAATATATTTCAAATCCATTGATTTTAAATCCTAAAATCTAAATGCAATTTTACACCTTTTCCCAAGTTCATATTGACTCTAGAGTCTAAAAACTCTAGACACCAATCCTAAAATCCAAATGCAATTTTACACCATTTCCCAAGTTCATATTGACTCTAAAGTCTCTAAACTCTAGAAACCAATCCTAAAACCCAAATGCAATTTTACACAATTTCCGAATTTCATATTGACTCTAAAGTCTAAAAACTCTAGACACCAAACCTAAAATCCAAAAGCAATTTTACACCATTTCCCAAGTTCATATTGACTCTAAAGTCTAAAGTCTAAACACACCATATAGTTTTGTCCTAGCTATTAGACTAGCAATAGTATGAAAGCTTACAAACACTTTTTTCCAAAACTTACTTAAAACTTTGAAAGTGGTATAATTTGTAGAGTCCGGTTAATGTGTGCCCTAAGGGTACACATTAAACCATTCATTTTTTGAAACATTTTCTCGAGAATTGAAAAAGTTGTCAATACTTTTTCAATTCACGAAAAAAAAATTTCCAAAAATTGTTAATTATTGTGTGCCCTTAGGGTACACGTTAGCAAAATCCTAATTTGTATTGTCTTTAATGTTTTTCTAAAAGTTTACGAGATTACAGCTCCAAAAGAATAATTTGACGGAAAAAACAATCCACAAACGATAAAAACTTACGGTTCTCATATGGTAGGTAGCATTGTTAATGAGAGAAAGAGAGAGAGAGAGATTTAAGAATCACTGGAATGAGCATTATTCATCACAAATATGGCAATCATACATTGCCAACGTTGGCTTCATCCTTCAAAAAGCAAAATTACAAAAACAAGAATAAACAAGAGAAAGATGGCTCGTAATTTCACTAAGTGCCTTACTTTTTCTTTTTTCTTTTTCTTTTGTTGATGAACACTAAGTGGCTTACTTATGCATTCAGAAATAAAATTAAAAAAGTTGTCTGTCTCATGCAATACAAATTTAAAAGTCTGAAAGTCTTTCATCCTTTATTAGAACTAAAAGTTAACAAAATTAAGAACCAACCTGACCTCTACCACTGCATAATAAGTATTTTATAGTAATTTGTATACCACATGAGGGAAGTCATTGCTTCTCCATTATTTTGGAACAACTACCAAGAAAAGAATCACTTTAATTGTTCATAGTTCATACTGATACAGAGAAAAACAATAATGTTTGCACAGTTTGCTACACTGAATTTAGTACATGACAAATAAAAGGAGGTGGTGGTGCATGCATGGGCTTATTGAATCTATCTATTGATTCCATCCCTAGCGAGCTATAGCAGCTAGGCTTACTCGGTTTTCCTCTTGCTACTTTGTGTTACGATGATCCATTATGACTGTTTAGTGTTTAGACATTAAACAGTCATGCCATTGAAAAATAAGAAGAGGAGATTATTCTCAAAAAGAAAAGAAAGAGGAGATTGTATTCTATTACTTTTCTGTAGAATTATTGTTGTAATGAAAACAACTATAGAGTATGGAGCATAATAAAATGGCTTTATATGTCATGTGATTTTTTTTTTTTTTTGAGAATCAAGTCATGTGATTATTGTTGCAACTAAAACAAAACTAATATTATATCATAACGTTTAACTTAATATATTAATTTAGGTTTTATACCAAGAGCATTGTAATTATAATTTAACTGGTATTTTCTAATATTTTTAATGGAAATATTAAAATTTCAAATTAAAAACCAAAAATAAAAAACAGTTAGGTTTAACGTGTTATTTGATTTAACGTGAGCATATTTTAACAATATAAGATAGTAAGATACTGATATAAGACAATTTACTCCATCTAAAACCTTATCACCAAAAGTTCTAATCATTTTTAAGTAGTATTTATTTTATTTCATCTGAAATTTATTTATAAAAATTCTAATTAATTCATATTAATAGTTTTCTTTTTCTTTCCTCTTATCAAAAGCATTGTCTAAACTCTAAAGTCTAAACCAATACAGATTCATACCTAAAATATTTATTAATACAAGATAATATCTTTGTAGGAGAATATGGTTAACACACACACACAAGTCCCTACTTGATTGATCGAGGAAAAAACATGATACTACTAGCTAGGAAATCTCCATTAAAAATAAAAGGAAAAGGAAAATAGTTAATACCCCGATCTTGTCAATTAACACGCATACGATTTATACTTAAAAAGAAGTAATTAAATTAATTAATTGATGAAAAAATAAATGAGACATAATTTTCATTAAATCAAAAGAAGCCTAGCCTAGATAATATCCGGGGATAAGATCCAAAAGATAGATAGCGTCAAAAAGAAAAAAAGAAAGAAGAAATGAGAAAAGAGATTTCGAAAAGATGGCAGAAAGATGCCTCTTTTTATAAAGAGAGACACACAACAAATTGGAATCAATTCTCCAAGAATACTATTTACCGACAAACACAATCTGATCTAGCTAGGATATTCCTGTAGTGCAGCTCCATATCTAGCTAGCTAGCAAGGTATAGTATTCCACTAAAAAATATATCAACAAAAATTCAATGTAAATATATATTTGGAAAAGCATTGGTAAAGCTGAGAAGTTGAAGATTGTACAGCTCTGCAGATTCACACCCACCCCACTAGCAACAAGTTATACAAAACCATTACTTAATATTTTAAAATTGAAGGAAAACTTAATCTTTGTAGCTAAAAGTGTATAGTCCTTTTTCTAAATAATTAGGCTTTGGAAAACTAAACTTTCCACTAATCTTCTCTAGGGGATGAAAGGCTCTCTTAGTAGCCCTTTCTTAAACCCTAGTTAAAAAAAAATAAATAAATAAAATGAAGATACAACAATTATTGAAGCTAAACCCTAAAACTGAAGAAGGGAAACATATAGAAATTACCAGAAATTTTGAAGGCATCATGAGAAGAATCTATCCAATGATAAACCCAAAAAGGATTTTGGAGGAACTGAAGAAACACAGTCATGATGGCAATAGTTGAATAACCCAAGACTAGAACTTAAAAAGCAATGATGAAAAAAAAAAAAAAAAAAGTCTGTGTTCTTGTCAGAACCCAAAGACTAAACAGAAAACAGTCAAAGCTTTTCATCATTACACCAATCTGATAGTAATTAACCACACTAATATTTCCACAAAAAGTAGAGAACTTATAACACCAAAAAATGATGGGAAATTTTCAGAATTAAGCAAAACCCACCTGGGAGATCATGCAGGCGATTGAATGAATGAGATCTTAAGAGGCGAAGATGATTGTACTGATCAAAAAGGAAGCAATAATTGAGGGGAATGAAGCCTGGTCCGAGGACGCTGACACACATATATATAAATCGAGTTATGATCATATGTGTGATCGGTTTTGAAACTGATAAGAATCAGAAAGAAAACGATCGATTTAGCCGGTGAGTCTTGGCCTTGGACCAGATAACATTCCCCTCAAAAGAGAAAGCTTCCTCAGTTCCTAGCTATCCTTATTCCTTGATATCTCTTTGCAAGCAAGAGACAGCAAGAGAGTTCTTTGATCTTCTTCTTCATATATATTTTTGTGTGGTTATTCTTATCTCCAACAGTGCAAACCTTTCTTTTTATGAATGGAATGAGATTTTGGTTTATGCTATAATGAAAACATGATGATGAAAATAATCATTTTGGTTTTAGGGAAAGATAAAGGGCTGCACAGAGAGAGAGAGAGGGTGCATGGGGTCCTGGGATCGTGGTCATATCTGGAACCCAGCTGTGGGGTTGGGTGGGACTGCCTTTTGTCTCTCTTTCTCATAATTCATATGCACAGAATGTGTGTTTTTGGGTAAATTTTAAAAGCTATTCTTATGCTTTTTTTATGTACAGAACTTACTTTATCTTACATTTTTTTTTTTTTTTTACTTTTTCAAAGTATACTTTAGCATACTTTCAGCGAAAAAAAAACTATATAAATTATTTTCAGAGGAACATAATATAAATCAGTCAATGTCCATTCTTCGATTTGGATCATTACGATCATGATCTCCTTCAAATTCTCTAATGCATTACATGGATTTGACTATATATGTTTTGAAGTAGACAATAATATTATGGTTGGTGGAATCATTCTCCTTCTACCAATCATCAACCTTGTTTGAAGTAGTCATGACAAAATAAGTTGAAAATTGAACATCTTATAAATTCATGAATACGTACACAGGAATTTTTCAAAGTTTATTACAAATTTATAATGCCATAAAATTAATGCATTAATGTTTTACTATATTGTTGATGTGGTATGAATCAAATTAGTTGACATGTCCGTTGTTAAGACTTTTATAGTAAAATTAGTCAATAATTCATACAATATATAGAAAAGTTTAACAAAATATATATTTTTTTCATTCTTTTTTTTGGGTCTAATTAACTATGAAATTTAATAATTATGGTAATTATTAATAGGTATTTACTATATTTTTGTTTGTATATGGAACTATATACTCTACTATTTAAAAAAATATATGATTTTGTAAAATTTTAATGGATGGATTAAATATAAATATATAAATATATATATATATATATATATATATATATATTTATATATAATTGAATAATGAAGCATACAACAACAACATTAGTCGAGGGAGTTTATAAACACAAAAAATTTCACATTCATTAATGTGGCAAATTATTAGTGGTGATTAAAAAACTAGTGTTAGTGGTAAATTCAGATAATAACCAATTAAAACTCATCAATTCAACAGTTGTGATTTTTATTTATTTTTATTTTTTTGATATATGAAGCATTGCTCACATAAGCCAACAAACACTGTTTCAAAAATTGAGTGTGCGAAACAGGTGGCAGCCCACCAAGATCTAATGTGAGGTCGGTGAGTACAGTGGAGCCCAATTAGCTGGTAGAGCTGTCCAATGAAAGAAATAACACTTGTTTCGTTCTGGGCCAAATTTATTCATGCAGGTTAGGCCCATTACATTTCTACGCTTGCTACGCCGGCTTGCACTAAATAACATTGATGGGTAAGCCCACTTAAGATTAAATAAAGGGCGTTGTCTAACGGGCCTGAATGGGACAACTTTTATTTTGTTTTGGAGGAATGAAAAAATTTGATTAGACCAAGAAAATTGCTTAAGTAGACCTGACAAAATTGGACCTGGATTTGTTAACCCGCTTCAACTCAAGAAAAAAAAATATATGTACCAAAAAATATTTGTGTTAATAACTTGAGTAAATTGGATTTCTAAATGCACTCAGTACTTTTTTTTTCCTTTTTTCTCTAAACAAATGCAATAAATTTCATAATACTCGAAGTTATGGACTAGGGTTGAGGGGTGCTATCAACTAATGCTACTATCTCAGCAAAAATAAAATCAACTAATACTACAACTTCACCCACACAAAAATGTTTTTCAAACTCTGGACAAAAACAGGTATTGTCATATGACCACAAGGTCATTGGCCACAAATATATTTGTTATGCATGTGTGAGCGGAGGTTACATATTTAATAAATAAAAAAATATGAGTAATTAATATAAAATAATTAGGTCCACATCTATTGATTTAAACTTTTGGGTTAGGTAGCTTAAAAAAAAAAAAAAAAAAAAGACTTCTCAAGGTATTAGTATTTCTCCATATCAAAGATTAAAAATAAAAACAAATAAGGGTATTAGTGTTTATAAATCGAAAATCTCAATAAGTGGTATTAAAGTCAATGGATGAACTTAAAAAAACCCAACAAAGCAGAATTTCTAATGATATGACCAAAGCAACACAAGATTTCCACGAATGGCATATGAGAGAGTCTATGGAATTTGTTAGGTATAGAAATATGAGTGAAAGTCTCATGGTTGAAGAATGATGGCCCATGTATGGAAATTGTTAGGATACATACACGTGTGGGGGGAAGTCTTATGACCATATATAATCTAGTCCGAATATACTAAATTTTAATATATTCCGACCATCTTCCTTCCCCTATACTCTACTCTCGTCTCTCTTTATCTCCCTCCGTTCCAATCATGCCTTTAAGAATTTTTTATTAATAGAATTTAATTGTTACAACAAGTGAGAGAGAGAGGTGATTTGAATCTTGGTACTCCTCAAAACAAAGACCAAACAATGTCAATAAGACACAAAACTCTTTAGAATCTTTATGGATTAAAGGACCAACCATCTCACTTTAAAATTTTAGGCATAAAAATTTGTTATTAACATAGTAGAAATCAATCTAGACATAGCTCAGAGCATCTCCAAGAGCATGGCCATCCGGGTATATTAGCTATAATATAGAGAACTTGTGCACTGTGGATGCTCCAACGGATTCGGCAAAGTCAGTTTTTTTTTTGGCTCATGAACAGTAGCCCATCAAGTCTGATGGGTTACTGTTTATTCTTCAAATTCTTATTTTCTATTATAATAATTAAGTGTTGAATAAAAAAATATTGGAAGACGTGTAGTTGTTAAAAAAAGAATAAATAATGAATGAAGAAATAATATTTAAATGAGATAGAGAATGGGATAGAGAATCTATTGGAATGTGTATTTGAAAAAGTGGGTAGATAAAGGTAAAAGTCACTGTTCATTCTCCAAACAGTACAAAAATTTGATGAATCTGTTGGAGATGCTCTCATGTAATCATATATATAATCCATAGATACTAAGAAAGAGTTGGATAATAGGATTGTTAATGATCATCAAATAATTCATGACTTAATTATTAGAGGACTAACCAACTCACTTTTTTTTTTTCTTTTTTTTTTTTTTTGAGGGGGGGACTAACCAACTCACTTTGTTGTAGCTTTTAGGCACAAAAAATTGGCATATAAATTGGTTTGAGAATTGAAATGAATTATTAGGTCATTCAAGCTTGCGCAAAAGAAAAGAAATGCTAATTAATCATTGCCGTTCAAGACAAATAAGTTGGTCATTGTCAAAGGCAGTGGTTAGAGATAGACTTAAGGGGATTCGAGGGGGAGGCTTTTTTCATATACACGCAGTTTCTAGATGCAAACCCAGCTTCCTGGACGTGGACAAAGGGGTATTTGCAGTTGCTCAATACTCACTACAGGACATTACATATAGTAGTTTTGGTAACATTTTGAGGAAAGCATCTTGCTTTACGACATTTGCTCCTTTAATAATCTTCCCAACTTTTCTATGTATTGCTTTTGTCTTCATGTTCACATTGCCTCATAACTTTTGATTTTAATCCTTAAAAGTTAAGCTATTTGGATTTTAGTCCCTAATGTTGTTTTCGATAGATACGATAGAATTTCAACTTATAAGAGACTTTATCAGTTGAGTTAACTGGAACACGCTCTCTAATGTTGTTAATTCATCTTTCCAATTCCATCCTTGTATGTTAATGTGAAGCTTGCAATTCCTATAATGTATGTTAGTTATAAGTCCAATTAAAATATGTCAAGTCAACTAAAGAGTCCAAAAAAGAATTGTAAAAATTCATATAAATAACTATCTAAAATTAAAGAGACTTAAAAAGATATACCCTATTTTAAATTTCATTTTGGGAAGTTAAAAAAAAAAAAAAAAAAAAAAAAAAAAAAAAAACCCTTCTATGAACCTGCCATCCTCAAAACACCAAGAAATCTTCATCAAAGGCGGCACACAGTCAAACAAGGTTATTAAACCCGGACCGGACCGTACGGTTCGACCGGAAAACCCGGGAACCGTTTAGATTCACGGTCCATTTAAGGTAAGGAACCGTTCCATGCGAAAAAAGCATGGAACCGTCCGGACCGCGGTCCGACCGTCCGGGTCTGTGAACCGTGACCGGTTCACACGGTTCGGACGGTTCCCTAATTTCAGCCTTTTTTTTTTTTTTTTTTTTTTTCCCCCTATACGGCGTCGTTCCACCGTTTTTTTTTTTTTTTTAACCCTCTCTCAAAAATCACTCTTAGCCTCACTCTGAAACCCTCTCTCAATCCTCACTCGTCTCTGCCTCTCTCAAAAATCACTCTCAATCCTCACTCTCTCAAGTCTCAATCACTCTCTCGTCTCTGCCTCTCCCTCGTCACCGTCGCACTGTCGCAGCTCAGCCCAGATTTCTTCCTCAATCCTCACTCTCTCAATCACTCTCTCCCTCGTCGCCGTCGCACTGTTGCAGCTCAGCCCAGATCTCTTCCTCACTCTCTCAAAGTCTCAATCACTCTCTCGTCTTTACCTCTCTCCCTCGTTGCCGTCGCAGCTCAACCCAGATCGCAGCTCACTCTCTCACGCTCATCTCTGCCTCTCTCCCTCGTCCCCGTCGCAGCTCACTCTGTGCCTCGTCGCCGTCGCCGTCGTTGGTACTTTAATCTTCTTTTTCTTTGTTAATATTTGCAAGTTGATTGTGGATGATGATATAGATTTGAAGTGTTGGTGTGTAAATTGATTTGGGTCAATTGAAAATTGATTGTGGATGATGATATAGATCTGAAGTGTTGGTGTATGTGAAGACAAGGCTTGTGATATTATTGTAATTGTGAAAATTGATTTGGGTCAATTGGTGTTTCTGTCTGCCAAAATTACTTTGTTGTGTTTGCAACTTCTTGCTGCATGTTTTTTTTTTTTTTTTTTTTTTGTATTTTTTATTGCTGTTGGTTTCAATAATATTTACATTATTCTCAAATCATTTGCCCCATTACTAAAAGCAATCTCAACATAATTGAAATCCCAGAATTAACATAGCATCTGAATATGCTAGATTTCAAATTTACTTAACTACAGCTATCAGACCACATATTAATAAAAAAATAAAAAGAGAAGAAGAAAAATGACCCTCAAGAATAGAACAGGTGGACCATGGACCTGTTTCAAAATGAGTTCAGTGATAGAACAGGCAGACGCCTTATAGTATCTTAACTAGCTTTTTCTTATGATGGTGTCCTGAAAACAATTGGCCCTAATGTCTCACATACTTGACAAGCACAATGAAGAAGAAATGACTAATCAAAATGTGAAACAAAAGTAAGCTAATAGCTAGTCAAAGTGAGAAGAAACAAAAACAATGTGAAACAAAAGTAAGCTAATAGCTAGTCAAAGTGAGAAGAAGCAAAAACAGTAATACAAGTACCAATGACTTGCAAAAACCCTGTGCTTTCCCAGATAAGAAGACATTATTCTCAGAAACCCTATGCTTTCCCAGCAATACAAGTTAATTATTTAGTTTTATTTATTTTTTTTATTTTTGGGTCTGTTGCATAATGAGTAGGTTCTATGGAAAGTTGAAAAGGAAAAGTGAATGTGGGATTAGGATGTTTTAGGGATCAGTTTTTGCATTATGGTTCAATTAACTTGTGGAAAGGATGTTACATTTGAAAAGTTTTTTTGTCTAGTGACTTGTTTCTTTCATGCATTTTTGATGGGAAGGAGTTTTTTTTGTCTAGTGTGTAACAATGTGTAATTGTGTACTGTATTTTTGTAAGTTTTATGTATTTTTTAGAAATAAGCTTTTCTAAATGAATTAGGCTATTTTAGTTAATTTTTCTATTTTTTTATTAATTTAATGTTTTTATATATATTTAAAATAATTATTAAATTAATTATGACGTCATCACGGTTCGACCCCGGTTCGACCTCGGTCCAACCTCAAAACCCTTGAACCTCTCCCTTTTACGGTTCAATGAACGGTCCGGGTCTGAAAACCTTGCAGTCAAACCATCACCCACATAAAAACCTAGTTGTCCCCAGTAAGCCCATAACCTCCAAGCCATGCTAGATCTCCACAAGCCCTCACAATTGGTCATCAAAATGGGAGAAACCATATATATAAATATATATATATATATATATATATATATCCAAATAACAAATCCACAATCCACCTTCAATCCACCACCAAACATCTCACAATTTGCAAAAAATGCTAACCACATCAACACTATGCCAAAAAAGAACAAGTCAAATTACAATTAGTGATCTTCATAATAACTTTTTATATAACCCAAATCATCCTTACCAAGGTAGTCAATACCGTACCGGTATGTATACTGGTATCGAAATATCAACGTTTCGTACTGATTTAAATACCAGCCGTACTGGCCATACCGGTCAATTTCGGGCAATACCAGCCGATACCGGTACAAAAAAAAGTTTTATTTTTTTATTTTTTTTATATTTTATTTTAAGTTTTGTAATTTTTAAATTTTTATTAAGGCAGAATGGTAACTTATTTGCATTAACTTATTAGTATTATTTTTTTTCTTACTATGCAATAGTAACTGTGGGGCCCGGCCCAAAAATAATGGGCTATTCCAAATCCAGGCACGTCCGAGGAGCGTCCTTTCCGAAGAGAAACCACATATGAAGCATTACTCAACCCCAATAACGCCAAGAAAACCTGTCCGAGGAGTAACTCCTCCTCGGACATCACGAAGTCCAGACGAGGAACTCTCCCCATCCATTTCAGTTCATCCTCCCAACATATAAAATGAATAAAATCCAAAATATGTCATGGAAAGCTGCCACCACCACATTAATTGCGCCCCAACCATCCTCTTGGCCGCATTAATGAGGAAAAGACCCCTGAACAGTACCACCTTGGCCTCTGCAACTCACAAAGGGAGAGATGAGGGCGTCTGATGGGACAGGTGCTCAAGTAGATGTTTAGATGATCAACAAGTGTAAGGTAGAGATGAGAGGAGGGGAACTATATAATGTAGTGGAGTCCCTCAAAGAAAGGGGGAGAAAAAAAACTGTATTAAGAACGGAAGAAATAGAATCACACGGGAGAGACCCATTCTTGTGTTTTTATTTTCTGCAACTATATTGTCCATGTATCAGACCGAACAGGCTCACTAAGGCGAAGTTCTTTGACCCATCCTCTACAAATATTCATTGTGGGTTGCGCTTTGGGCCAAGGCCAGATCAATAAGATTTGGGCCAGGAAAATCGTGCAACTACAGTAACTTTTAAGCTTTCTATTTTTTATAGTGTTTTTTTTTTTTTTTAATTGATACTAAAGTCTAAAACCGTGAATAATTAGTTTTGAATTGAGGAAATGTTTTATGGTAAAATTTTATATTTATTATAATATATATACACACACATACATACATATATATTTATAAATATAAAAAATAGCGGTAAATTGAAAACGGTATACTGGTATTAACCGGTATTCGAAATATATCGTACCGCTGGCCAAACCGGTACAGCCTCCAGTATGGTATTGACTCCCCTGATCCTTACACACATACCTGTATAAATAAATTAATAAAAAAACTAAAACCCAAAGTAAAGACAAAAGGCATTAATCTATAAGAGATTGAGGGGCAATTTACTCTACCAATTTCTCCAAGATAGACACATGCCAAGCACATGAATTAATAAGGCAACGGTTACCTCGAAGCGACTATATATAAATGGTTTCTCAGTTTTAATATTCGCGAGATGTTTAGCAAAGAAGACACAAATCAGTACATGTTATGTGGCAAGGAAGACAAGATTAACTGTCAAAACCTCAAGTATAAACAGAATGATTATTCTATAAGAAAGGGTGCGCACATTCAGACACAAAAATCCATAATATCATTTGTATTTGTATCAAGTAGTATGTAGGCAATCCGTAGGCTTGTAAGAGGTTTTATACATGTGTGAAGACTATTTTTGCCTCAGGTTCGACCTTCAATTCTCCCATATGTGGGAAGCCGAGGAAGCCTCTTTGGCTCAGGATCTACTCCCTTGGCTCCCTTTTATTGTGGAGACCATTTTTACCTCAGGTTCGACCTCCCCACTTCAGATGCTTGGTGGTACACTACTCCCTTGGCTTCACAACTTATAAGGCAGCAAGTGGGGGGGTTTTCTTTCGATGTGGGACTCTGAGCCAAAGAGGCTTCCTCAGATGCTTGGTAGTACACTACTCCCTTGGCTTCACAACTTATAAGGCAGCAAGTGGGGGGGTTTTCTTTCAATGTGGGACTCTGAGCCAAAGAGGCTTCCTCGGCTTCCCACATATGGGTTGAACTGAAGGTCGAACCTGAGGCAAAAATGGTCTCCACAACATGTAAGTTTGTATTCAAGTTCTTAATTTAATTAGGCATTACTCTTTTTAAGTAGGTTTTTACCCTTTTTGCAGTTTATTTTACTTTGAGTAAGCTTGGTATATATTAGGCTTGATAATTTAGGCATCGTAATCTAGGCATTTTCTTATTTTCATTGTTAACTTGTGAATTTCACAAAAGTCTTATTAAGTTAAGCATGGATAGAAAGACCACAAGTAAAACAGACTCATGTTGGGAACTAAAATTCAATTTTTTATACATTTAAGGCTTAAAATTAAAATTACCTCAAATTTTAAGGATATAGTTTACATTTTAGTCTACACTTTATTCTAGTGCATTTAAGGTGATTGCATGGTATACAGTAATTTCAATCTACATCCATTGTGGCATTTAAGTACTCCTATCTCCATAGGTAAATTATAATGTCCCATTCAAATGCTGAATGGTATATAAGACTGTATACGAAGTTCCAAACCATGTCTAAATGTCCTACTTGAATGGGACTAATTGCCCTTTAATGGCCAATAAAAATTGTTGATAAGGAATTTTCAGAACTTCAATCAAACAAAGAACTGTTGTCAATATAGTAGAAGTCAAATTTCAGGTCTTGTTGGTTAACTGTAAACGTGTTCCAGGGATTGTTCATTGTTTTTGTCTCTTTTGTTTCCAAAAAATGAATTTACTTTCAAAATGTGTTCTGGAAATCAAAACCTATAGGGTTCAACAATTCCTTGCCAAATTGTCAACAATTTAAGGCTCCCGTGGCGTGCAAGCGAGGACTAATTAGAAAGAGTATCCTAAGCTTATTGACCGACACCTATTATTTTTCACAAGACACTTCACCAACCATGACATTGACACCTATTGTTTTGGTAAGAATACATGACATATACACGCCAAACTGTAAAGCCATTTTGGACAATCCAATGCCACCAAAACATGAACAGAGTTTGGAAAAATAGTACCTGAATCAATGGTCTCAAATTATATGAACTTCGTAGCCAAATCTATACCTGAAACTTGAAACCAAAATGGATATGAAATGAAGTTGGCCTTTGTCTAAGGCCAACTGGCATGATTAGCCTATCATTGTTAGGGTTGATTTTAAAATCTCATGTGATTTAACTTTACAATCTATTATTCATCATTCATTTGTCTGTGTTAGGCGACTTAATTAGTTGATCCTCATGTCTTAGGAATTTATGATCCACTCTAAGACTAGTACGAAATCTTATCCTAGATATTCAATGATAAGTATCAATATGAGCCAGAAACTTCATGCCAAAGATTGCACCCATCTTTTTGTTCAAAATATGCAGGAGGTCATTTGTTCAAATTATTGTTACATAGCTTTAATCTGTGCCTTCAGTACCAAGTAATTAAAAATGTTTCCTTCAATGGAACAAGACTACAGGAGTTTATTATATCCATCAACATCTTGTAAAACTAGTACAACAATCTTCATTAAATCACTATGAGTTTATCTTCCCAGCTGAGTAAGTGGTTGATTAATTAGTGATAGTAGTGACAAAGTGCTAATATACACCTGTATTAGTCAAATCTAATCAAAAGTCTATTTAGAATTAACTGCCACCCTTTGTGAATCAAAACCAGAATATGTTAATAAAGAGAGAGAGAGAGAGAGAGGGAGCCACTTATTTCAAAGTTCATTGCCAAGAAGAACTTTTTCTTCTGATAAGCTAATTGTCAGTGATTGATTGTGGGAACTTTACAAAAATCTAATGTACTGAAAAAGTGCGTGCAAGTTCAAAGTTAGTTGATTAATCTCTATCTTGCAGACACTGATAAAGCTTAAATTTGACTACTCAGACCCCATGGCCAATTATTTTTGTAAGCTAGCCACATAACAGCAGATCTAACCACAAAATATCCGTTCCACACTGATCCAGACAGCAGAGATCAAAAGGTTGACAAGAACAGTTCGAAAATTTTCCTATCTATAGGTCGATAATAACATCTTGAAAATTTTCCTTTTTACTCACAATAAAGTGATCCTAAGTTTGAAAATAAGAGCAGGAAACAATGCTCTCACATACCCTTGCCACATGCAGGATTCTGTAGTCAAGAAAATATGTTAACGAAGAGATGCATTCTTTTAACTTCTAAGATAAACTAAACCCCTTAAAATGAATATTGTGTTCTATTTTTTTTGCTTTTTTTTCTGTTCAATTTTCTCACTGACTAACCAAATGGCATTTTTGTCTTTGCCATTTTCTTCATATATTTTATGTCATTTGAGAAAACTACAGTTCCCTCATATAGTTTAGTCCTGTTACAATTTACTACACAAACTTTCTAATTACTACATTTGAAACTTGAAAGCTTCATCTTTTTCAGAGTTTTCTATGAAATTAGAAACAGGTCTCAATTGTATGCTTTTTTCTTTCCTTTTTGGTTTACAAAGAGTGGGGGGTGGGGGATTTGAATCTAAATTTTCCTCATTGGACAATACCACTCAGTCACGAGTCTCTTGGTCTTGGGTAGCCTCCAATAATGTGTACGCTTGCAAAGATGACCTGTGTATAATTTACTTTTCCATTTATATACGACTGTGATGGGACTCGAACAAAAACTATGTATGGATCACTGTCTATAAATAAAAAGAGAGAAGATAGGAATGTCCTCAAAGGCATAAGATGGACATTGCAATACGGTATCTAATCCCATTGGTTGGAGTAATCCATAAGTCATAATTATCTGAAAGCAAAAGCCCATACACTCTCTTCATGCCTAACTATATATCCTACAGCCAACCTCTATGGTAGAGTTCCAAAGCACATTCTTCACAAAGACATAACTCTCTTTGCTTCCAAAAACAAAGAGAGTCATATCTTTTATTACTCTATTAATTAAACTACTTTGATAAACAGTACTTCCTGTCTCAATTGAGAAACAAAACAATGGAAGGTAGAGAGTACATGTACAGTCCAGCAGTGCCAGAAGGTAAATATGAAATCTTCACTTGCCAGCAGCCACCTCAAACTGCAAGAAAGAAGAAGAACAAGATTGTGAACAAGAGCAGGTTTAGTGCTGAACAAATTAAGTCACTAGAATCCTCATTTGAATCAGAGACAAGGCTCGAGCCTAGGAAGAAGGTGCAACTGGCACGAGAGCTTGGGCTGCAACCTCGCCAGATTGCCATATGGTTTCAGAACAGAAGGGCTAGATGGAAGTCAAAACAGATAGAGAATGAATACAAAACACTCAAAGATAATTATGACAATTTAGCATCCCAGTTTGAGTCCTTAAAGAAAGAGAAACAATCCTTGCTCATAGAGGTACTGTTTTTTTAAATATATATTATTATATTATGAGAAGGCATTAATTCCAATATGTTCAAGTAGTCAACAGAAATATACCAAGGATATTACAAATTTTATCACATAATTCTTTCAAACTGATATGTGGCATCAATCACATTCGTTGTCAGACAAGTTGTAAACTTTTTGTAGTAAAACTGATAGTAGCTTTGAAAAATTTTCCATGCCATAAACATGAGCATCTTGTTTGATTTTGCGAACAGTTGCAAATCCTAGGTGATCTGCTGGAAAAAACTCATGGTGGGAATGAAGACAGCAAGGGTTTGGAAGGAAATAGTGCAGTTTGTACATCAAATAATGTAAATACCAATAGTGAGACTAAAGCAAAGCTGAATTGCTTTCAGGAGGGAATGGAAGGCAGTGCAGTCATGTGTCCACATGAAGATAAGACTGGCATTCGAAACTTTGAGGAGGAAGGACAAGGACTTCTGAACGTGACAGAACATGTACATGTTCCCTTTGCATCACTTGAAAAATGGTACACTTATGATTCATGTGGTCTGCTTGATCAGTTATGTAGTAGTTCATACTAGCTAAACTTTTGGACTAAGAAAAATGCACCTAGTTTACAAATTTTGGATATTTGTTTAACAATTGGACCTTCCAAAAGGACCAGAGGAGAGAGGGAATGGTGAAGTGGATGGCTCTAAGTACATTCAGAATGGTTCATCAAGCATCCATATGGTAGATTAAAGGAATGCTACAGAGCTCAAGACAACTGAAGCAAGCAAAGGAATGGTCACCTAGAGGTTTGTTCAGGCATGTTTGCCCGTGTGAGTGTGTGCATGTGTTGTGAGGCAAAGACTGCGACCTTGTAGAAATATGACAAACATCAATACAAAAAGTGCAACATAATGCTTGAATAATTTAGCAGTGTAATGTTTGATTGTGTGAATTATAGAATTAATTATTTCTTCTTTGTGGCTTATGGTGTATACATCAACACAATAAGATGCAAGACATATATGAAACCCACAAGCCAAGTCAGTGAGGTTCCATGAACAAATTACCATACTTTATTTAACTAAAAGAATTAATGAGAATGGTTCTAAGTTAAGGTCAATCTGGCACACAAGATGGCCTTAAAAGCACTTAACCTCAGTTACACAAGATGGCCTTTAATGGAAATGGCCATGCGCACTAAATCAATATTGGTTATACTGTATATAATACTGTTCAATCACAAGTTTAATTCATCCTAGCAAAAGCTTGTAAATGTTGGTTATAAAACTTTTGACAAACTTTTTTTCTATATTCTATGTATAGCACTGTTCAATCACAAGTATAATTCATCCTAGAAAAATCCTGTAACACTTGAGAAGAAGATATTTTTGGAACACTATGGTTTCAGGTAGTCGAACATAAAAACAAGGTAGCTCATCTTCTAGCAAAGTGGGATTGGTCTGGTAATATTTATGGCTCTTTTCATGGTTAGGCTTCCCCTTTGTTCTTAGTCACTCTTTGTGTTCCTGTTTTTCTTGTTAATTGTTTTTTCTTGTAGCCAAAAAATAAAAATAAAAACCCTTACACTGAGACAATTTATTTATCCTAATGTCCATTTTGCTTTCAAATTTAGAATTTCTTTCATGCCTCTAGCTTGCCTTCAAGGTTCTGGTTATTGGGTATATGCTATTCTCAGTTTTTCGCCATGAGTTTTGGTTCAAAATGTTAAATTATGAAGCAGGTCCTACCACTTTTTTTTGTTTTTTATAATAACAAGGTCCTACCACTCTTCAATACTAAAAACACTGTTAAATGGGCTATGCTCTAGTACTTTTAGAGGGTAATCACTGATCACGTCTACATTTTTTGGTCTTTTTCAAGAAATCAAATCCCAGAATGTTGCCATCAAAGTATAATACTTCCATTTGATTTCAAGTCAGCAAACATATTATTTTTTACTCCACGGCCTAATCGAAATTCATCACTTCCTTCTCAAACATATTCTCATGAAAATATGCTGTAATAAAAACTAGTTAATTTAAGAGAATCGAAAGTAACACATTAAAAAATAAAAAATAATAAATCAAAGTCATACAACTTCTTAAGCAAGATAAGAGCGACACACTGACACTAACAAGCTCTTTTGTTTTTTTCTTTGTGGTGGCTTTATGCGTTATGGGTTTCATGAAAAATTATTATTTAAACTGGGAAGTGACATAAAGCACTCACTTTGAAACCTCCATGTGAAATCTTCAAGTGGGTATTACTGTATTAGCATAATGGCCTATTCTGTGCTTACTGCTTTAGTCTATAGCGCACACAAATGTTGACAGCAGGTAAAAAATCAAATAATTTATTTATAGTTATGAAATATGTATTCATACGCACAAGCACGACAGTTTGGCCGAGTGGTCTAAGGCGCCAGATTTAGGCTCTGGTCCGAAAGGGCGTGGGTTCAAATCCCACAGCTGTCAATTTCGTTTTTTTTGCTTTTTTGTGGGCCCTCTCTCATGTTATTTTGGGCTGTGTCCCTAGTCTTCAATTGGGCTTGAATTTGAATTTAAGTTAAATCTGTGTTTTTGAAGGGATAACATTAGTATCAGGCCCAATGAATGCAAGAATGACAAAGAAACACTAAAATTGGGGAAACTCCTCTTGTCAATAAAATAATAGTAAAAGCCATAACAATTAGGAGTATTCTATTTTCACTATAAATATGTTTTGAATTATATATGATAGAAAAGAGATCATCCAATAGTAGTATTGTCAGCTAAAGAGATTTGATTAGATAGGCCCAATTTTACCTTCCATATTTGACACACTATGAGCATTGGATCCAAAACAATAATTTTGACATTGCTATGAAGCCCAAAACTAACCAATCCACTAAACACCCGCTTATTAAGCAAATAGAAATTAGCTTTATGGGCTTTGCTTGAACCACTTGGTGCAAGGTAAAAATAGCTCAATACCAAGTTTTGACAAAATTTGTGACAAACTAGCACTGTTTCGAAAATATTTAGCAATCTATCACTTTTTTAGTACTCGAGTTTCGTAAACTCGAGTTCCTAGGTAAGTCGCCAGTGTGGCATTGTTGACCTAGAATTTGTATAATTAAAAAAACAATATAGTACTCGATATTATGAAAATCAAGTACTTCTTTATAGTACTCGAGCTTCACAAAGTTGAGTACCTTGCTTTTCTTTTTTTTTCCTACTTTTTGTTTCGTACAAAACTTTTACTTATTTCATTTTTTTTTTTTTTTTTTACTGAATAGGTAGAATATCTTATTAAAAGAATAAAGTAATACATGTGTAAGAGGGTCCGGGAGCTAAACATAGGCTGAAACAGCTATCCTACGCCCATGGACAAGACATACATCAGTAGTACAAACCTAGCACTAGCTACATAGTTCTTTGATTTACCACTAGTGTCTGATATTCATCAAGTAAAGAAGAATTAGATTTGTATTTTCTAAAATTTGTGAACTAAGTACCTACAGATTTTTCTATGCTCTATTGCGTTAAGTGTAAAAAGAAGCTGCAGATTTTTAGGTTTTTGGGTTCGGTTCTACACAAGTTACCAAAGTGTGGATTTGGGTGAATAGGAAAGGTCAAATAGACTAGGCTTGAGGCCTGACAAGTTCTCAAATATCACATGTGGTGTTGTTCTCATCTCAAAAGAAAATTAATGGTAGCAGGTGGTAGAAAAAGGAAAAAAAAAAAAGGGAAAAAAAAGAAAAGAAAAGAAGACCGTATAGAAGAAGATGGGTCTAGGATGGATCTTCAGGAAATTCTGCAACAGTGCCAGCCTGATATATGTCTTGTCCATGGGCTTAGGATAGCTATTTCAACCTATGTTTAACTCCTGGACCCTCTTACACATGTATTACTTTATTCTTTTAATAAGATATTCTACCTATTCAGTCAAAAAAAGAAAAACAAAAAAAGATGAAATAAGTAAAAGTTTTGTACGAAACAAAAAGTAGGAAAAAAGAAAAACATGGTACTCGACTTTGTGAAGCTCGAGTACTATAAAGAAGTACTCGATTTTCATAATATCGAGTATCATATTGCTTTTTTAATCACACAAATTTCAGGTCAGCAGTGCCACGCTGGCGTCTCACCTAGGAACTCGAGTTTACGAAACTCGAGTACTAAAAAAGTGATAAATTGCTAAATATTTCCGAAACAGTGCTAGTTTGCCACAAATTTTGCCAAAATGTGATATTTGACTATTTTCACCCTTGATGCAAGATATGATTGATTAATTAGGTTTGGGGAAACCCTTACCATTATATGATAGGAAATTGCATCTTAACATTTTGTGGTTGTACCAAATAGTTCAATGTAATTATGTAAACATTACATATTTTACTCTAAATGAAAAAAAAAATTAAAATACTGCTCCAATTAAAGTTTTATTTTCTAATAAAAGTTGGCACCAAGTGGCTCAATGTAAGTGTTACTCATCATATAATATGTTTTTTCATGCGATTAAATAATTTTTAAAATAGTTTATGAAACTCTATTACCAAAGTTGTAAAAAAAAAAAAAATTATCACCCCAATTGAAATTCTATTACCAATATTTTCAAATAAGTTTACTGTTTTATTTTAAATTCTTTAATACTCTATCAAATTTTCCTTTTGTTTCAATAAAAATTTGGTATTCATTATTTATTTTATTATTCAATTTCAATAATTTTTTATAATTCTCAACTAATTTGGTATTCATTATTTATTTTATTATGATTCAATTTCAATAATTTTTTATAATTCAATAGTTTGAGAGTTAAAGAATTTTAACCTTGAATACATTCAATTAATATGATCCTCATGTAACTCCCCCTCTTTCTTTTTAGCTTTACTTTTAGTAATCTAAGGTGAACAACACTACAGTTCAAAGTGGGACTACAAGTTCAAAGTGTTAGGTGATTCTCAAAAAAAAAAAAAGTTCAAAGTGTTAGGTGTCACCCAACAATATGTCCATGTTTATACTATATCCTATCCATTAAAAGATATGACAATATCCACTCAACTCAACCAAGCTCTTTCAACTGTCTTCCCCAACACCCACTAGTTTAGTTAGCAATAATGGGTTTCTTTACCTCAACACCCACAGCCTATTTCAACTCTTTCAGCCCTCTAAATGAAATCTCCCTTCCTTCCTCACCATTTAAGCCCCTCAAACTCCCTCCCTATTGGCCATGGCAAAAGGTATATGTATGATATAATATGTCCTTAAACATTCCTCTCTTTGTTTTTGTATGGTGCATGATTCATATGCTGCATATGCATGTATGTGTGTATTTTGGATTTTAATAGTGTATGTTTCAATGGTATTGGCAGGTGAAGATAGGCCCACTTAGTGTGTCACCAATGGGGTTTGGAACTTGGGCATGGGGCAACCAGCTTCTATGGGGGTACCAGGAATCAATGGACACTGAGCTTCAACAAACTTTTAATTTAGCTGTGGACAATGGTATCAATCTCTTTGATACAGCTGATTCTTATGGGACTGGCAGGTTAAATGGGCAGAGTGAAAAGCTTCTTGGGAAGTTCATCAGGGAGTATCAAGGTTAGTTTTTCTTTCTCAAGTTTCATTTACTCATACTTAGTCACCAAACGATTAAAGAACATTGGGTTTTCAACTAGTAAACAGGTGGTCACAGAGACACAAAACACATTGATCAATGGTTCTTGAAAAAATGTATGTTCAAATAGCCTTGTAAGTTGGAAGTTGAAACCATATGCTACAACAGAAACAATTACCATTTGATCATTAAACCCTCTAATGAAAATTCGGTTGTTCTGATGTGGTTCATCATTCAGTTTCGTTATCCATTGGCTTCAATGATGCTAGAGACCTTGCAATTCCCTTTCTCATCTTTCTTCTTGAGCAATTGTAAACAGTGACAATGCTTTCAATGCTCAAGTTTCCAACCTTTATTCAGTGAAGAGCAAATTGAAGTTCCTCGAGTTGTTTCTTACATCAACAGAATAGCATCCCTGGTGTTGCCACACATATCCTAGTACATTAGGGAACTTTCTAGTTGTAACTTATTTACCTATTTATGATGTTGGTGTTGGGCAAGAGCCTGTTGGGTCATTGGAATTTGAGGGTAAAGCTGCCTACATGACCTCTCCCAAACTCCCCAAAAGTGGGAGCTTTGTGCGTTGACTAAGACCTTTTTTTTTCTATGTCCCTGTACAACTTGAAACTGGTAGACCACTAAGACCAGTGCATATTGTTTTTACATTTGATGAAGATGATGCCTCCCAAGAATTAAGCTTGTTTAGCTCCATTTCAGCTTTAAGTGTCTGTTTCGGTCTAGCTTTTTTATTAGCTTTTAGCTTTGATATATAGCTTTTTAAAACCTCACTTTTCCTCTCTCTTTTTTTCTCACTTTTTCAAAGTACAAACATACTTTAGCACATTTTCAGCAAAAAACTAAATAAGTTGATGCCAAACGCACACTAGTGTGCAACGATGAGATATAGCCAATAAACTAATGGATCATACATTGTAGCCGTTAGAGGCTTTTGTGGAGAAAGCAGCCATAGTTTCTTTCTTCATCATTGAAAGTTTCAATTTTTAAGAAGGATTTAATGAGTGCTATAGAGAAGATGGGAGGGACAGAAGAAGCTATAGCCTATTGTGTCAATGAGATCAACCAAATGTTCAATGTTTGAAAATTTATCTATTCATTTGAAAGTAGAACACTAGGAACTCTAATAAATGGTTAGTGATCAGAGTTAAGTCTGCAACATCGTAAAGATAATATAACTTGATTTACTGTCTTCTTGCTCAATACTTGAATGAACTCTCATTCTTAATTGATCAAACAATTAAAGATGTCCAATAAAAGGGAAGAAAAAGTGGTGTGGGTATTGCAGGGTGAGAGTATTTTCGTTGGTTTTAATGCCATACAAAGTACTAAGTGTTTCAGTGCTTGTGTAAATGTATCCTCAGGTCAAAAGCGGGTGCAGAATGAAATTGTGATTGCCACAAAGTTTGCGGCATATCCATGGCGCTTAACACCAGGGCAGTTCGTGAATGCTTGCAAGTAATACTACTTTTTGCTGTTTTGTGGTATACTGGTATGCTCATCAATCACACACAATCCCCCCCCCCCCCCCCCCCCCAAAAAAAAAACTCTAAACAAATGCGTATTGCTTCTATTGCTTATGATAATAAAGCTTGACCGATTTTTCAGGGCCTCTCTAGATCGGATGCAGATTGAGCAAATTGGAATAGGACAATTGCACTGGTCAACTGCAAATTATGCTCCTTTGCAGGAGCTAGCTCTCTGGGATGGTTTAGTGGCAATGTACGAGAAGGTTACCATTATTTAAATAAGTATGAAAACTATTTAGTCAACAAGATAAACTGTCATTTTCCATATTGATCAAAAAGTTTGCTCCAATGTTGCTCTTGTAGTGTAGATGAGTAGAGCGAAGCACTGCAGAGCAACATGCATTACGTTTTATCCCACTTACAAATCCTGAGCATGGATATTTGGAAACTTCATAAAGATAAAGTCTCCTATTTTTGAACAATGCAGAAAAATCTTCATTTTTTTCATGGTGGCATTGTGATGAGTTTCAAAGCTTTTATGTTCTTGGGAACTGCAGGAATTCAGATCATTTCAATGCCTTTGTACATTTAACACACACAATTTTCCACTCCACCCCCCCCCCCCCCCCCATCTCTCTCTCTCTCTTTTCCTGGTGTAACTTCTTTTCCCAAGTATTTGATCTATTTAATTTTGAAAGGAAGCATGGTTGATTATTTGATTTATCATACATGTTCAACCATTCAAAGTCAATTTACAAGGACAATATGCAATATAGTCATATTGACAATATGGAACCATGTAGGGTTTAGTTCAAGCAGTTGGGGTGAGCAACTATGGACCAAAGCAGCTCGTAAAGATATATGAATACCTGAAAGACCGGGGAGTCCCCTTATGCTCAGCCCAGGTATGACTTTATACCGATGTATCAAGGCTACCATCTTTTGCAAACACATTGCCCTAGCTCCTTTACTCTCCCTACTACCCAAATCAACATGATTTCTGCTATATGTCTATCTTATATATCACTCTATGTACCAAATCCTCTTATCTTCTGCAAAGCAGTATAAGTATAGTTTTATGTTATCAGAAGAGGATATGAAACTATTGAGCATCCATCTTACCGTAATAATAGTGGATGGTTGTGCTGGGCTTACATTGCTTATGGTGGATATATTTTGTATCATTGTATGGTTGTATACCAAAATTATAGTCTTATATTCTAGAACACCCTATTTTCAGGTGCAATTTTCTTTGCTAAGCATGGGACAAGATCAATTGGAGATCAAGAATATATGTGATTCTCTAGGCATCCGCTTGATTGCTTATAGTCCATTAGGGCTTGGAATGCTTACTGGAAAATATACATCCTCCAAACTTCCTCGTGGACCTCGGTAAAATAGGACTATGTTTACACTATCTACTTGATGGTAGAAAAGGATGAATGATGAATTCTATACCTAATAATTTCTCCTTTTTGCAGGGCCTTTCTTTTCAGGCAAATTCTTCCAGGATTGGAGCCTTTGTTGAGTTCACTAAGAGAAATTGCACAAAAGAGGCGCAAAACTGTACCACAAGTAATCATTTTTACTTCTCAAAAGATTTAGCAACTTCTGTGCATCTATCAATTATTGGAGTATAATTTGCTAGTCCAATATGATACAAGATTATACTGCTAATGTGTTTCATATGATATACCTTTCATAAATAGTGCATTCCTAAAATTTATGGTATGCTCTAATCCTACATTCCTACTGCTTTCTGGCAATTAAGCATGTCAAACTGGTTTTAGTAACATGAGACTTGTCATCATTAAAGTAATGATAAGTTAACGGTATTTTTCTCTCTTTTTTCCCTGTAATTATCTCTTGTGCTCATAGAAGGTTAATAGCTTCTTGCTGCTCTGCCATAAGCATATAGGGTCAGCAGCAGATATCGCTCTCTGCAGTTCCTATCTGCCAAAATGTACATCTCCAGGTCTAGCATGTGTATTCATCTTTTTCTGCTGTCTCAAGTCCTGGATTTCAGCATGCCCTTCTTATCTAGGGCCTTAAATTTGCTTAAATCCGTATCTGCACTTTGCATCCTAATATTTCCATCAAATTTAATGGAAATGTCAAAAAATTTCAAAAAAATTATCTAATCAAAATTTAAATTTGACACAAATTTTAACGGCAAAAGGCAAAATGCTAATTACTCATAGTTAAGGAGGGACATTGCTTAGTTTTAAGTTTATAGAGGACATTGCAAACTACACCGTAAATAAGAGGGAGAAAGTTCAATTACCCCTTTAACTAAATACAGCTCTCTATACCTGTTCTCTTATAGCATAGCTTTTTTCATATTTCCAAGATAACTTTGCCTCTCATGTTCTGTAGGACAGAGTGAGTAAAGTTGAAAAGGCCAGTATTTTACCATGACCACTTGTTCAGCAAGCAAACACAAATTTACCATTATTGTTTTTAGCTAACATTAGTGCAACATATGATTATTCTTGTCCCAAACTTGTAATATCCGTCATTCCTAATGCTAATCCATTCTGAAATGGTGAGTCTAGTTTTCGCCTAATGTAAGACAATTTTTTGCCAGGTTGCTATAAACTGGTGCATCTGCATGGGTGCCATTCCAATACCTGGAGTTAAGACCATAAAACAGGCAGAGGAAAATTTGGGTGCTCTTGGATGGCAACTCAGTTCAGGTGAGTTACTACAGTTAGAAAATGCAGCTCTCGAGTCTCCCCAGAGGATGATCCAGAACATTTTTCAGACAAGGTAGATACGGTATTCCTTTTTATATTTCTTAAGACCAAAATTGTGAGTACAAGACTCAATAAATGTGTTTTATCCTTTTTCACTCTTGATCCACAGATAAAATTTGGATAGATAATAACAGACTGGTTCCTGCTCAGAAGATATGAAGACACAGGGGACATAGAAGGCAAAATATCAACAAAGATTATCATAAGACGTTTGTATCTGTGATAAACAATATAGTATTTATATTTCCTAGTTTTGTTCCAGGTATCATCACTCTATGAATACTCTTGATTTCCTCCTCTTCTTCTTCTTTTTTCCCTTACGATTTATTTATTTTTAAATGACAACAATAAGTTAGAAATGTAGGTGCCAGAGAAACCCAATGCAAGTGCTAACATCATCACTTTCCTTAGCAAGTTTATGCAAATTCAAAGCCCAACAATGACACAACACAGTCATCTGACATATTACAACCAACAAAGTAATGGAAAATTGACTGAAACACATGATGAACATTTTATCTTAGACTAATGAAAAATATTAGAAGACACAATACGAGGGGTTTAGCCTGCTTGTAAGCATTGACAACTCTTAGCATGACCTACCAATACCATAAGGGTGACGGCTTATGTGTGTAGCAGTAGCTGTACCAATATGAAAGTCAACTTGGAAAGAGGAAGCTCAGAAAAAACCCCAATACATGACAAAATAACAGGATCTTTTATCTTTAGATCATATGCATGAGAAACATGACAAATTGATTAACAAATGCAAATGGTGCTCTGTTGGGTACAAAGCTTTTACATATTTTGTAAAATACAAAATATGGATTAACTAAACACGTGCGGCAAGTTTATATGGCACTTAACGGAAAATATGGATGAATGAATTATTGATGCAAATGGAACTTTAGATGAAAAAATCTAAATTCTGAAATTTCAAGATTTAAAATCCAAAGACCTCCAAACTTTAATTAGGAGAGTAATTTGCAATTTAGCCAAAAAAAAAAAAAATTTGATAACTTCAATTAATACTCTATGAGCTGGAAGTGTGAGGTAATGCTTTGTTTGATTTGATTTTTGTTTTCATTTCAATCCCATTACCCTGCCGGCAAGCTCTATTTAAGTCCATTGTTACAGAACAAAAAAAAAAGCACACATACACACAATCAAACAATTAGAATAAGCAGCCTAGTTGTTTGAATTGGTTTTCATTATGGCAACATTGAACATTGAAGTAATCTCCAACACCTGACCACCTTAACCATTACAAACTCTCCTTCAATGATCAACCATCTCCTCTTCTATGCTCCAGATAATTCTGACATCAAATTCAACATCGATGACATATCCAATCGCCTTAAGAACTCTCTCTTGGAGGTCTTAACCAAATAGTAATAGCCACTAGCTGGACGCTAGAAAGAGAACCGTTTCATACAACGATGAAGGGATTCCTTAACGTGAAAACACAAGTGCAAACTTTCTAATGTTATCAACAGTCCAATTCCTGGTGAACTCAACAAGTTAGTCCCTTTATTTTCCAACTCAACGTGTTTGAGTGCGGTGCAATTGGTATATATTGGAGCTTGCATGTCGCATAAGATTGCAGACGCGTTATCATTCTTCGTGTTCCTCAAGATTTGGGCAGCTACAACCTTTGGACTTGGAGATGATAACATTGACTCTCCGCAGTTTGAAGCGGCTACACTCTTCCCACCAAAGGACGTATCCGGATATGTTCCTGATTTCGGTATCACAAAGGAGAATATAATAACAAAGAGGTATGTGTTTTGATGCTTCCACGATAGAAACTCTTAAAGAGCAAAATATGCTGACAATGAAGGCCTTGAGAATCAGAAACAACCTTCAAGCGTTGAAACCTTATCAACCTTCATATGGACACGCTTTGTTGCTGTAACTAAGGATGAATCAGGACCAGAGAAGCTATGTACACAGTGAATCTGCGTCCAAGAACCGACCCACCACAACCACAATCATCTTTCGGAAATCTTTTTTCCATTGCCATAGCAATACCGATTTTGAAAAATGGGGATGAGGGTCAAGGTCTTGTGCGCCTCGAACGAGTAACCCATCAGAGCAATGTTACACTTGATTTCTTCACACTTGACTACTTGAGAAAGGAAGTCCCACATTGAATAGTAAAAAAAAGAATTAGTAGTTTATATAACATAATTAAATACATATCAATTGAGCTTGGGTCTTTTGGGTATTGGGTCACCTAGAAGGCTTAAGGCTTTTTGGGCTTAGGCTTTTAATTATCTAAAACTTTTTTTTTTAATACCATATATATACATCTTGGTTAGACAATGTATTATTGAGTTTAGATGGATTTAATGGGCTTAGGCTTTTAATTATCTAAAATTTTTTTTTTAATACAATACATATACATCTTGGTTAGACAATGTATTATTGAGTCTAAATGGATTTAGTGAAATTCAAGCTTTACCAGAGCTGCAAATAAAACAACGAAAACAAATCAATGATTATTATGAAGAAGACAGGTTCCTAACTTTAAGGCTGTCGCTACCAATTTTTCAACTTCTTACTCCCCCCACCCCCCAACCAAAAATAAGTGCCTTCTTTACTTCTTTATTTGAAATGCTTTGCCAGCATAGAGCTGAATTATTATTATTATTATTATTATTTTTTTTTTTTTTTTTTTTTTTTTGAGAAAAGCATAGAGCTGAAATAGTATATTTGGTTTAACTGTTAAATAACATAAATAGTTATTTATGTCCACTATGAAGAAGTCAAGCCATCCAGAACCTACTATCCTTTTAATTTAAGAGAATACTAAAACGTTTCAAGTTTAAAATTTTAATATTTCCTTTGTTCATAAAACTTAATGCATATATAATAAGATTTCAAAATCTAGAAGTAAACTACTTCATAGATTAAAATGCAGACAAAATGAAAGTGTAACAATAAATCCACCAACACCCGTAGCAATTAGGGTTTCGTAATGCCAAAAATCATCCTAGTTGTATGATTGAGTGCTTCAGGATAATATAATTTAAAACTTTGATCATGCAAGTACTACTTTAAGTATTATTTGATAGAGCATGGTAAACTCAATGGATCAAATAATCCAATGATCTAACTTTGGCATGTATGAGATGGAATGCATTAATTTTTGCATCCCTAATTCTTGCCTTAAAACTTCCTTCTGTACAAGGCCTTTCAATACTCACATTCCAGATATTCTCTTATCAAAAACACTAATTCTTGATACTAGAACATTTGTAAATAGAATATTTGTGAGATTGAATATCATATTATGTCATTTGCTAAAATTTAGAATATTAGATAATCTTATAGGTACTCCGAATAATTTAGAGATGGCCATGAGTAGGATATGGGTAGAATATACCCGTACCCAACCCAATTAATTTATCCATGGATACCTGATTACCTTACCCAATTAGTATCTATACCTAATTGTTACTCGGTTTATTTACCAAATGGATATTCATACCCTACCCAAACTTGATTTCTATAAAATCACCAAATATGCTAAAAAACTACTAAAATAACCTAAATATCCTCAAAATCTCTAAATGAGCAAAATACCCATGAAACCTCTAAAATGACCAAAATATCCCTGATATATCTAAAATCACCAATTATGCTCAAAAACCACTAAAATTACCAAAATATCTCAAAATCTCAAAAACGAGCAAAATACCCATAAAACTTCTAAAATGACTAAAATACCCTTGATATCTCTAGAATAACCACTAAAATAAATACTATAAATCATATTTGTGGCCTTTCATTAAAAAGTTTCATAAGAACTATTTCTGTGTTGTACACATTTACATGAGACCTGAATGCCAGGAATTTGTATCAAAAGAAAATCGTCAAACACTACAAGAAAACTGGGCTATTGCGGCGGGCCAAAAGCGCCGCTAAAGCCCAAAAAAGCGCCGCTAAAGGTACATATGACCTATAGCGGCGGGTGCTATTGCGGCGGGCCGTCCCGCCAGTGTTGCAGTGCCGCTATAGGTCAATTGCGGCGGTAGCTAAAAGCGCCGCAATAGATCTGTCATTTAGCGGCGCTTTTTGGTCTATTGCGGCGGGAAAAAAACCGCCGCCATATGAGGTTGACATTCCGGCCAAGTGGCCTTTAGCGGCAGGATAAGCCCGCCGCTATAGGTTGTCACCTATAGCGGCGGTAAATAAGCGCCGCTATAGGACTCCATGGAGAACGTACCCTATGTACCTTTTAGCGGCGCTTTTGCCTGCCGCTATATGTTTGAGGGTTTAGCGGCGGGTGATAAACGCCGCTATAGGTTTTTTTTTTTTTTTTTTTTAAATTCCTCCTGAGTTCTAAAACCACATTTCTATTACAAATAACCTGTAATAATTTTCACTCCACTAAAACATTCCCACAAATGTCTCCAAACTAACATTATATTAACATAAAAACGTATTATCAAATACATAACATTGTCTATAACCATCATCATAAGATTAACAAAAGAAAGATGTGATCTTTTGAATAAAACCACCACTTAAATTAAGCTAATACATTAATCAAAGTTTCAAAGTGTTTAAAAATATCCTCCATTCTAGCACCATATCTTAATTTGATACTACATACACAATATATCTAAGCCCACTACATCATTATAAAAACATAATCATGCCTTTCGAACAAAAAAGAAAAGTTATCACGAAAAGCTACTTTCATGTCAAGCACATGATTTGTACATCTTAACTTCAAGAAAGATATATAATAAAAACCCCTTCAGGCATTCAAAAACAATTACTAACCATCAGGACTTCCCAAAGGAGGTACACCATGTCCACCAGCACCCATGCGAAGTATAATTGTAATAGCAGGATTAATGAATGCATGCTGACTCCTTCGTATCTTCATAAAAAAAATAAAAATAAAAAACTCATAACTTAGCATTACATATCATTCAACAAGGTGGTCAAGTGTGTGAAGAGCGAGAGAGCACATACCTCATCTATATCTTCAAACGATACAACCACGTATTAAATTTATAAGGAAATCAATGAATAATTTAAAATTCTAATAATAACAATTAAAATCCTAAAATTACCTTCAACAAAATGTTCCATGGAAAGGTTTTTTTTTTTTTTTTTTTTTTTAAATCACTCTAATTATGTGTATCCATGAATTTATGGAAAAACTTACAATTTCCACACAGACTTTGTCACAGAATTAGCCAACACTACAAATGTTATATTTACCTGCTCAAGAGAGAAAAAAAGGTACTAGGAAAGGAGTGCAAGAAAGATGAGCTTGATAGCTATGTTGTCCAAAAACCTCATAGGAGGACACTACAAATTTATGACCAACAATACCAAAGATGTAGACACAACTAACCAGAAATTCCAGCATATGTTTTCCTGCAAAAAATTTAGGAAAAATTACAATTTATTATTTACTCTGCGTCCCTCACTTTTAAATATTAACTGGTTTGGATTAAACTATATATTTTGGTGAATCAATCAATTATCTACTTTAAATCATGTTACACAAAATCTTTCTTCATTCTTTCCTTCAAACCTTGCTTCCAAAATGTATTAATGAATCCACTCCACAAGAACACCATGATAATTGAGGATAATAATGGGAAAAAGGTTGTTCACAACTAGGATGTCAATTAGAGGATGTTGATGTGATATCACTTGAGGGTTCATCAAAACGTACCAATTTAATCTAAATTGTAAGGAGGTTTTGCTTTGTTTATCTAAGAGTAAAGTGTAATAGACCTAACCTCAGGGAGATGAATTTCAATTTGCACAAATTTTTAACTTCTCATGCTATCAAACATGAAACATTTAAAGGAAGTATACAGCACTAATTACAAAAATAATAATAGCTTTTTCTTCTCAAAAAACTAGTATTATAAACAGAAGAGCCTAACAAATATGAAATTAAAAACATGATAATTGAGAAACTCCCACTCACATAGCTAAGCAGTGCTGAAACGACTAAGAACATGAATCCCATAAGTGTTATCTGACAAAATATAAAGATTACTGTCAGTGAATAGGCATGAGTATATTACATCAAAGCAAAAGTTACAAATGAATGCAACGATACAAAGAAGGAGCCAAGATTACAATACCATGTTTGGACTGATAAAAGATCCCGAATGCAACACAAGAAATCAAAGAAAAAGATAAAAGTCAGCATATCTCAATAAAATAAAATACTAAAACTTGCCTGGAGAAAAATCATTAACAAATCGTACATAGTCAGACTGATAGAAGTTCCTAATAAGGTGAAACTTTAAAATATTAAATCCATAAATAAATCACACACACAAAGGCAGGCATAAATAAATCTAAGGAAGCTCCCACCACCCACCAACCCAATAAAGTTTCAGAATTGAACATACCCAACTGACCCCTTTCAACCACAAAACAAATATAACAATATCAATACATGACAAGATCAAAACAATAAAAAAAGATCCAAAAGAAAAAACCCACATCACATATGAAGTCACAAACACCAAAAATCAAATCTTCACCCAGAACCCAATTCAAAACAACCAAAAACAATAACTTTTCACAACAAGAATCAAAATCCATGTTTTATATAATGAATAGAATTGAACCAAAAAAATCCAGATCCAAAAAACAAAGATTTGGGATTAAAGGTACAACCTTGACAGAGAAAGTAGAAGGAGCACCACCGTGAGGCCGAAGGAGTGGGAGATCGGAGGTAAAAGAACCAAAAGTAGGGGCAGAATTGGTAGAAGAAGTATCAAAGCGAGGACCAAGGAATCTGCTACTGCGACCACCACCACGTCTCAAGCTCAGCACCGTCTGATCACCGATGAAGCTCAACGGCGACGCCTCAGCGTCGCGATCGGCGAGCTGAGTGTCGCGTTCGCGACGCTGAAGCGTCGCCGTTGAGCTTCAGCTCGCCGATCAAGCTTAACGGCGAGCTGAGCGATGAAGCTCAACGGCGAGCTGAGCGTCGCCGTTGAGCTTCAAGCTGAACGGCGACGCTTCAGCGTCGCGATCGGCGAGATGAGCTCGCGATCGCGACGCTGAAGCGTCGCCGCCAATGAAGCTCAACGGCGATGCTTCAGCGTCGCAATAGGCGAGCTGAGCGTCGCGTTCGCGACGCTGAAGCGTCGCCGTGGAGCTTCAGCTCGCCGTTGAAGATTAACGGCGACGCTTCAGCGTCGCGATCGGCAAGCTGAGCGTCGCGTTCGCAACGCTGAAGCGTCGCCGTGGAGCTTCAGCTCGCCGTTGAAGATTAACGGCGACGCTTCAGCGTCGCGATCGGCGAGCTGAGCGTCGCGTTCGCGACGCTGAAGCGTCGCCGTGGAGCTTCAGCTCGCCGTTGAAGCTCAACGGCGACGCTTCAGCGTCGCGATCGGCGAGCTGAGCATCGCGATCGCGACGCTTCAGCTAGCCGATCGCGAAGCTGAAGCGTCGCCGTTAGCTTCAACTCGCCGATGAAGCTCAACGGCGACGATTTAGCTTGCCGAATCGTCGCCGTTGAGCTTCATCGGCGACGGTTGGCTCAACGGAGCTGCTTTGGGTTTTTTGGTCAAGCTTGGTTTTTTTTTTTTTTTTTTTTTTTGACTGAAATGCTTGGTTTGAAATGATTTAAGGTAGCTGGGTATTGTATTGATATGCATAACACGCGTCTTAACCACTAAGACAACATACGTTTCAGTTGTCCATTATTATTATCTATATATAATATAAAATTAAAAATTTTGACTTTCTTTAAAATTAGGATTAAAAAAATAATAATAATTTTTTTTAATTAGATCTCACATTATAATTTTTTAATATATAAAAAAAACACTCACTTTAAGTTTCAATACAGAGAAAAATAAAAAAGAAAGACTCACGTAAAAAAAAAAGTTACACTAACCAATAACTTATTGCTGATTTCATATTTTGAAAAACCAACCGTTGGATCACATTTTCTATATGTTCTAAACGTGCATGTCAATTTTCATGCCAATCGGGTGTAATTTACCATTTGATTTTTAAACTCATCTTTTATGCGTTATTTTAAACTACAAAAACTTGAATTTAAACAATTGATTGATAACATGGTTATTGATCTTTAATCACCTTGAAATTTGGTAAGCAAGAAAAATATATGAAGATAATGTAATCTAACGATAGATTTATCAAAATTCACATCGAATTAAGAAATATAGCGTTGGATTCAAGTTACACTTGATGTAACTCTAAAAAATGTTACACCAACCAATAACTTATTGCTGAATTCATATTTTGAAAATCCAACCGTTGGATCACATTTTCTATATGTTCTTAACTTGCATGTCAATTTTCTTGCCAATCAGATGTAATTTACCCTTTGATCTTTAAACTCATCTTTTATGCGTTATTTTAAACTACGAAAACTTGAATTTAAACAATTGATTGATGACATAGCAATTAATCTTTGATCACATTGAAATTTTGTAAGCATGAAAAATACATGAAGATAATGTGATCTAACGGTAGATTTGTCAAAATTCACATCGAATTAAGAAATATAAGATTGGGTTCAAGTTACACTTGATGTAACTCTAAAAAATGTCACACAAACTAATAACTTATTGTTGAATTCATATTTTGAAAACTCAACCGTTAGATCACATTTTCTATATGTTCTTAACGTGCATGCCAATTTTCACGCCAATCGGATGTAATTTACACTTTGATCTTTAAACTCATCTTTTATGCATTATTTTAAACTACGAAAACTTGAATTAAAACAATTGATTGATGACATAGCTATTAATCTTTGATCACCTTGAAATTTTGTAAGCATGAAAAATATACGAATATAATGTAATCTAACGGTAGATTTGTCAAAATTCACACCGAATTAAGAAATATAAGATTGTGTTCAAGTTACACTTGATGTAACTATAAAAAATGTCACACAAACTAATAACTTATTGTTGAATTCATATTTTGAAAATCCAACCGTTGGATCACATTTTCTATATGTTTTTAACATGCATGCCAATTTTCTTGCCAATCGGATGTAATTTACCCTTTGATCTTTAAACTAATCTTTTATGCGTTATTTTAAACTACGAAAACTTGAATTTAAACAATTGATTGATGGCATAGCTATTAATCTTTGATCACCTTGAAATTTTGTAAGCATGAAAAATATATGAAGATAATGTAATCTAACAGTAAATTTGTCAAAATTCACATCGAATTAAGAAATATAAGATTAGGTTCAAGTTACACTTAATGTAACTCTAAAAAATGTCACACAAACTAATAATTTATTGTTGAATTCATATTTTGAAAATCCAACCGTTGGACCAAATTTTCTATATGTTCTTAATGTGCATGTCAATTTTCATGCCAATCGGATGTAATTTACCCTTTGAACTTTAAACTCATCTTTTATGCGTTATTTTAAACTACGAAAACTTGAATTTAAACAATTGATTGATGATATAGCTATTAATCTTTGATCACCTTGAAATTTTGTAAGCATGAAAAATATATGAAGATAATGTAATCTAACGGTAGATTTGTCAAAATTCACATCGAATTAAGAAATATAAGATTAGGTTTAAGTTACACTTGATGTAACTCTAAAAAATGTCACACAAACTAATAACTTATTGTTGAATTTATATTTTGAAAATCCAACCGTTGGATCATATTTTCTATATGTTTTTAACATGCATGCCAATTTTCTTGCCAATCGGATGTAATTTACCCTTTGATCTTTAAACTAATCTTTTATGCGTTATTTTATACTACGAAAACTTGAATTTAAACAATTGATTGATGGCATAGCTATTAATCTTTGATCACCTTGAAATTTTGTAAGCATGAAAAATATATGAAGATAATGTAATCTAACGGTAGATTTGTCAAAATTCACATCGAATTAAGAAATATAAGATTGGGTTCAAGTTACACTTGATGTAACTCTAAAAAATGTCACACAAACTAATAACTTATTGTTGAATTCATATTTTGAAAATCCAATCGTTGGATCATATTTTCTATATGTTTTTAACATGTATGCCAATTTTCTTGCCAATCGGATGTAATTTACCGTTTGATCTTTAAACTCATCTTTTATGCGTTATTTTAAATTACAAAAAGTTGAATTTAAACAATTGATTGATGACAAGACTATTAATTTTTTATCACCTTGAAATTTTGCATGCTTTAAAAATAAATGAAGATAATGTAATCTAATGGTAGATTTGTCAAAATTCACATCGAATTAAGAAATATAGCGTTGGGTTCAAGTTATACTTGATATAACTCTAAAAAATGTTACACCAACCAATAACTTATTGTTGAATTCGTATTTTGAAAATCCAACTGTTGGATCACATTTCCTATATGTACTTAACATGCATGCCAATTTTCATGCCAATCAGGTGTAATTTACCGTTTGATCTTTAAACTCATCTTTTATGCGTTATTTTAAACTACAAAAACTTGAATTTAAACAATTGATTGATGACATGGCTATTAATCTTTGATTACCTTGAAATTTTGTAAGCATGAAAAATATATGAAGATAATGTAATCTAACGGTAAATTTGTCAAAATTCACATTGAATTAAGAAATATAGGGTTGGGTTCAAGTTACGCTTGATGTAACTCTAAAAAATGTTACACCACCTAATAACTTATTGTTGAATTCATATTTTGAAAATACAATCGTTGGATCACATTTTCTATATGTTTTTAACGTGCATGCCAATTTTCATGCCAATCGGGTGTAATTTACCATTTGATCTTTAAACTCATCTTTTATGCGTTATTTTAAATTACAAAAAGTTGAATTTAAACAATTGATTGATGACAAGACTATTAATTTTTTATCACCTTGAAATTTTGCATGCTTTAAAAATAAATGAAGATAATGTAATCTAACGGTAGATTTGTCAAAATTCACATCGAATTAAGAAATATAGCGTTGGGTTCAAGTTATACTTGATATAACTTTAAAAAATGTTACACCAACCAATAACTTATTGTTGAATTCGTATTTTGAAAATCCAACCGTTGGATCATATTTTCTATTTGTTTTTAACATGCATGCCAATTTTAATGCCAATTGTGTGTAATTTACCATTTGATCTTTAAACTAATATTTTATGCGTTATTTTAAATTACAAAAACTTGAATTTAAACAATTGATTGATGACATGACTATTAGTCTTTGATTATCTTAAAATTTTGTATGCATGAAAAATATATGAAGATAATGTAATCTAATGGTAAATTTGTCAAAATTCACATTGAATTAAGAAATATATCGTTGGGTTCTAGTTACATTTGATGTAACTCTAAAAAATGTTACACCAATCAATAACTTATTGTTGAATTCAAAATTTGAAAATCCAACCGTTGGATCACACTTTCTATATATTCTTAACATGCATACAAATTTTCATGCCAATCGGGTGTAATTTACTATTTGATCTTTAAGTGGGAAGGCAAAAAAATTGAGGGAAATTTAAATGTCTATTGCGGCGGTCCAACCCGCCGCAAAAAGGAGTACATATTGCGGCGGGTCATTGACCCGCCGCTATATCTAAGCTTAGCGCCGCTAAAACAGGTCTATTGCGGCGGGTCATAGGCCCGCCGCTATAGTGCGCCGCAAAATACTAGAGCTATTGCGGCGGGCCAAAAAAGCGCCGCAATAGGCGACCTATAGCGGCGGTTTTCGCACCCGCCGCAATAGGTCCGCCGCAATAGTTCAGTTTTCTTGTAGTGAAAATATAAACATTTCCATTCCAGCACAGCACCCTAACCCTAACTAAAATTTGAAGTCTTCATGTTTTTTTTTACCCATATGATTTCTAGGCAGCCATTTGGTGCATGAAAAAGAATGTAAAATGAAAATAGTAAAAAAAAATGAATAAATTAAAGAATTAAATGAAGCTGTTGCTCCTTCTCTCCACAGTAAGGAAAATTCATTCTAAGGGTCATGAAGAAATCCTCCAGCAGCTAAAGCAGCTTGCATGACTACAGTGATAACTTCAATAGTCTCATTAACATCACATTGGTTCCCAGCAAACGAAGGGCTTCCTGATTTTTTTACATCAGCCATACAGTTTATCAAGTTTAGGCTGCACTCTTGACTTAGATATCCACCTGCACCACAACACCATCACCATTATCAGTTTCAATCCTAAATTCTGTCACTGCTCACTCATTCACATGACAACAACACTGTCAAAATCTAATTAAAATGATTCAATTTTATCATCTATCATCATCTTATGAACTTTTGGTGCAGGTACTAATTTACATTGCATAGACACAATCGCACAAATATATAAATATGTCCCTCTCAATAAGTCTCGGCACAAAATCAATTCGATTAGCGGGTATAACAAAATTATGAATTCATGTAAAAGTGATGTTACCCCAATAAATTGTGAAGAAAAAAAAAATTGTATCCTTAGCATTGCTCATATGTTCCCATCTATCACACTAAATAAAGAATACTTATCTCACTTTCTCCTCCTTTATTTATTTATTCATTTCTGACTATTGGTTCACAAGAAGTCCTAGCCAATTTGTTTCCCTTGTTATATGTCTATATCTCACCACCGACACTACAAAACCTATTTGTAATTTAATAATGCACCTAAATCTCATAACTAAATTATTAATGGATATTCAACAACTACAATGAATCCTTTCTCATATCCACAGTACACATATTAAATGCACCTAAATGTCTTGCAACTAAATTATTAATGGATATTCAACAACCACAATATGAATGCTTTCTCATACCCACAGAACACATATATAATACAGAAAGGTCCCTCTTAGCCTGTATAGTTATCTCTTTAATTATCAAATGCATCATTGTAGATGGGAAATAAATAAATGAATGAATGTGATAGAACCATGTCTGAGATTTGAACATCACCCATTCCCTTTCTTTTCTATATATATATTCAAAGCAGATTTGTTTAATAAGAACAAGGTGGGGTGAAACTTTTTTGGCAAATCAAAAAAATGAAACAAATGCAAGCAATATCATCCTTTTACTTCAAAGTCAATGACTACTACACTTGAGAGGAGAGTACCAAACTCCCAACTGTCTCTTTATTATAGATAGGGATCATTTCAAGAAAGAAGATGAAAATCAATAAATAGGGATCATTTGAGGGAAGATGATGCAAATAATGAGATGGTTTTTTTTTTTTTTTTTAATTATCATTTTGGTTTTTAACCTTTGCTTCATGTTTCAAAATGGTTCATAACATTTCAAATATATCAGTTTGGCCTTTAACTTTTTGATATTGTGTCAAAATAATCTCTGCCATTAAGTAGAGGAAGAAAAAATCTGACGTGACTAATGCCTAATGGTGATATTAAAATATTAAATTTGATGTCAATTGGGATGTCAAATGGATGCCACGATAGCCTTAAATTTATAATTTAAAGAAATAAATGAGTTAAACTCACGAGACGACTATGCATTTGGGATACATGTGAGTTTAGTTTAACTCAGTTTCTTTAAAAGAATAATAATAATAAGGGCCATGTAGCATTTAGTGTGGCATCAAAATTAATATTTTAATATCAACATTAGCTTTTCTCAAAAAAAAAAAAAAAAAAAAAATCAACATTAGCTACGTTAGATCTTTCCAAAATACATTAGATTTTTCTATCACCATTTATTGGTAGGGGCTATTTTACACAATGTCAAAAGGTTAGGAACTAAACTAATACATTTAAAATGTTAGAGACTATTTTGAAATATGATACAAGATTAGGGAAACAAATAGTAAATAAACATTTTTCTAAAATATGGTCTTCCAAGTTCCAACTATGGATAGAGTTTAATTTGGCCCTGAACTATTAATTATGTAAACTTAGCTAATTTCATAATCAAGTCTCCTGCATTTTAAATATAATAAAACTAATAATTGAAATTGACTTCATTTTTTGAATTTTTTATATTTTTCATAATACTCTTTTAACATACTTGTCATAATTACCTTTTAACATGTGCTCCTATTTGCAACATTGTTTAGTTTCATTAAAAGTTAAACCAAAAAAAAAAAATTCAAAAATGAAATTTGAAAGTTTAGTGATCAGATGATCCAACTTAAACTTTATCCAATAATTAGAGGACCAAAATTAGTACTTTGACCCTTTTTTTATGCTATCAATCCTACACTGTACTATATATAGAATCTAGATATTTCTTTCTATTTTTTGGTAACTATTTAACAAGGATTTTGAAGTAAATCAAAATATGAGAGTCTGAGACCATAAAATCCTGCTAGTGTAGAAGAACTTACTTGTTGTATTTCCCACACAATCATCATGCTTCATACAACAAGTGTCGAGGCCATCACAAGGTTGCTCCCCAGGGCATCCACTGTATAAGAGTCCACAGTACTTCCCATATCTTAAAAATGGAGCAACTATTATTCCAAAAACAAATAAAAAAATTAGTTAGTCCATTATTGAAAACTTAACAAAGACTCTAATAAACTAAACTTAACAAAAATAAATGATCAATATCTTCGTTTAATTTTCCTTCTGATTCTATTTCTTTTCCTTTGCTCAAAAGTCTTTATTTTGAACTGATTTGCTATAAGTATTTGTATAATTATTTTGTTGTATTATATTATCAAATTTTTAATTTCATCACATATCAAAATTTTCATTCTCAACTATATACATTGAATCTTCCTCAAAAAAAAAACTATGTATATTGAAGAGAGAGAGAGAGAGAGAGAACCCATTAAAGGTTTACCTGCACAGAACTCTGACTCGCATGTGTTACTGCAACCTTTATCCTACAAATGAAGAACAAAGGCAAGCTCAGGAAAATGAAACTATTTTTTTTGATGTATGAGAGATTCTAAGGAATGAGAACAAACCAGGGAGACTAAGGCATCAGAATATTGAAGACCAACGTTAAGTGCATAGACAGGAATGTAATGAAGGTTGAGGGCAATGAAGGAACAAGAGAGAAGAAGAGAAGCAAACTTTAAGGAATGGTGAGGAGCCATTGTTGGGGAGAGAGCTAGAGAAATTCAGGCACAGAAATATGAAGCTTGGTTTTGCTTAAAAGCTCTGATTTTTATAGAACAAAATATATATATATAGTAAATAAATAAAGGAAGGGCAGAGATTGTGACAGGAGTACAGTAATTTTAGGACCACTTTTTCTTTTCTTTTTTCAATCAACTTACGTAACACAACTGATCACAGTTGTGTTGTGAACTTGGTTGAAATTATTTTTAGTCAATTTCGCAATTATTTTATATGAAAAATTGTGATTAGCTATGTTGTGAACCGGTTTGAAATTACTGTTAGTGAATTTGAGGTGAGAAAAATACGTTTTTGGTTAATTTTCTGCTTTAGGCCTATTAATGCTTTCCAAGTACATAACTAGCCATGGATAAAATAACCACCTCAGAATCTAATCCTAACAAATAAGAACCAACTCCTATTTATATCTTTCTAAAAAATAAAAACTCCCATTTATATACAATCTAAAATATATATATCCTAATATGCAAGTAGATAATTATTTAAATTTCGAACTTCATTAATTTGAATTGATTAGCTTCTGGCAAGGTAGTTAGATCAAGATCTTACATAAGATTGGTGAGAGAATTTAATGGATTGGATCAAGAATCGGAATATTCTAATTTCATTTATAAAACATAATTGGTGAGAGAATTTCATGGATTGGATCAAGAATCAGAATATTCTAATTTCATTTATAAAACATAATGAAAAATCATTAGTAATAATAATATAGGTAAAAGAATCATAAGAAAAATACAAATTACTCATAAAATGTACTAATTACATAGTACCAAATTACCAATACTAAATAAATAACAAATTTCAAACTTACAAGTTCCAAGCTCCAACACCTAAAATATGCATAGAGTCCCAAATTAACAAATTTGATCATTGGCTACAAAAGGAAAATTCATCCCAATTCCAAAATTACAAAGACTTCGCAAATGTTTCAATTGTATTAAGATAATGAGAAATGTCAAACCCTTCAAAACCCATTACAATTAGATCAATAAAGCTGGACAATTCTAATCTCACCATAAAGTGACATAATTACAAATAGTTACAATGACTTAAATGGATGTCTGATCTATTATTTAAAGGTTATATGAACAAACTACACTAATCCAAATTGATTCTACGGGATAGGATTGCAAGAATTCTAGGATCGTAAAATCTTACATTCCATCATCCATAATCATGATCCCTTACAAAGCTTATCCCATAAAAGATTCTACACAGATTTAGATTGTTTCTATGGAATAAGATTGTAAGATCTCAAGGTTTTTAGATCCAAAATCAGGATTTTGACAATCATAACTATCAATGGCGACTTCAGGATTTTTTTCTAGAGGGTCAATAGTGTCGGAGTTACGAATAGTCAAGAGAAAATAATTATTTTTATTTTTTTTTTAACTAATGAGCAATTTTAATAGTAATGCTACTGACACAACACTTTCATAATAAAATCTAGATAGCAAGTTGTTAAAGGTATGTAAAAAAGTTATGTTAGTTGTGAGTTTAGATAAAAACTAATTACAAAATACCACTTAACTTTTATTGTAAAATTATTATGAAAATATTATAAAAGTAACATTAAAATAATTATATTTTAACTTATTTTAGCTGGGTTTAAGGTGTTCAAATTTTTTATTTAAGGGATATAACAGGTTGTCAGTCACTTGACTTGCTTTCACATAAACCTCCTATATTTTTTCATCCACTACTCAACCTACCGTATTAGAATCGTGACACAAAAACGTGCTACAATATTCTTTCTAGAGTAGTAAAGAAAACATAATTACTATGACTAGGAGAAAAGTAGGGAGGGTTGTCTTGTAGTAGCTCGTGACATGTTTTTGTAGTGTTGTTCACGCTTGTCCCCAAAGTTCTCTGGCTGTACAATTAAGAAATTGAACCATTATGCGAGACAGGTTGCGGGTTAACCTCGTGAACACTGGACTCTGAAACTATTCCCAGCAATTCATATACATGTTCCACCAACCCACTACTGCTCAATAATTATTTTCAAAGCAACACTAGTAAATAACTTTTTGAGTATTCAGCAAAAAATAATAATAATAATAATAATAATAACTTTTTGAGTAAGTAGACAAAAATTTTGGAATTTTTTTTTTTATATCAGTTAAATTAACAAATTTTTATTGATTCTCACTTGAGTCTATTACTAATATTACTATTTTACTTATTATTAATCTGTCACATTAGTTAATGTCAAATTTTTTATGAGCCTCTAAACTTTCTCATAACTTTTTTCACAATTTGTGAATTTCTTATTGAAACATCACATTTATATATACAATTCATTCATTATTGATTTTGCACTAATTATAATTTATAAGTTAGAATCCCAAGTTAGAATCCTGTTAATGAGTGTCCTTAAGAAATTTGTTAATGGATAATTTTAAAATAGTTTTAATATCATTTTTATAAAAAGAATATAAAAAGCTATTAAAAAAAAATGCCAGTTTGTTAGAGCTGAAAGTTTTGTACCATAAAAAATTTCTAAAATAATGCAGCATCGTTAACTTTTTCCTAATAAGTTATAGCTGAAAGTTTTGTGCCACACCCACACGGTTATTTTCATCTAAAATCAAGAAGCTTATATAACAAATTAAAAATATTCCAAGTTACAAGTCCCAACACAAAACCCATGTCAGAAAAACTGAAATTTAGGTTGTCAAATTATCAATCTTTTAGATATAGAACATCAATTTTATATACTGTTCATTCATTACTGATTTTGCACCGATTATAAGTTATAAACTGAAAGTTTTGTGCCACACGTGATTTTCATCTAGAATCATGAGACAACAAATTAAAAACCTTCCAAGTTCCAACACAAAAACCATGAAACAAAAACTGAAATTTAGATTTTTAAATTACCAATCTTTTAGATTTACTCCGCCAAAAACAAAACAAACAAAAAATATATATCTTTTAGAAAGAAAAGAGAAACCCTTTGGAAAATAGAAATGCTACATACACAACAAATTTCACAAATGCTCAGTTAGTAAGTTAATATTGATTCTTATATAAGCCCACAACACTGACATTATTTTATTATCCACTATTAATAAGTTGTTACTTTAAACACGTGTGAAATTTGTTGTAAATTTTGGTGTGCATCTAGACTTATTGTTGAAAAAGTAATGGATATTAAATATATATAAAATGGATAATTTGTTTCTAAAAAAAAAAATATTTACAACATTTTTCATTTTTTTTCTTTAAAAAAAAAAAATCCTTCCTGTTTTGATTATGCCACAATGGGACGTCTTTTATATTGAAAGTACGATCATCATAGTTTCCAATTTTCTGTGACTGTTGCTCTTTGGAGACATGGACTTCTCGAATTATCAAAAAGGGAGAGAGGGAGAAAAGTGTGTAAATTTGATCTGACTTCTGAGTGAGCCAGTGAGAGACACCAACGCAAATCAGACATAAATATCTGCGGTCACATCAGCGCATAGCTTTACGCCTTTTCTTATTGGATTTTAATAATGTGTGTCTTTTTAAATTTTACTAATGTGTTCTCTTATAATACACATTAATTTTTATTTTTGAAAAAAAAAATTTTGAAAATTAAAAAAGTAATGACAAATTTTTCAATTTTTGAAAAAATATTTCCAAAAATAAAAAACTTAAAGTATGTTCTAAGGACACACATTAACCGCACGCATTCTTTTTTATACTATTATCAGTTTTGGTAAACTATAGAACCAAGTTGCCAAAGCACCATTTTAAGCACCCTCACCTACCTTTTGACTAGTGAACGAGGGAGGAGAGGGTACATCAAGTTTAATCAACTTGTGTGATTTGCAATTAGGTAGGTGAGTCTCTGCAGGATCTGTTTCTTTCATTGTTCATTTACAAAATGAGCCTGATTTTACCTTACTAAGAGCATCCATAGCAGACGTTGTAAAAAAAATGTCATTTTAAAACATCAAACACCTACTTTATTATTTTACCACATCATTTTACAACATTTCATTTATCAGATGTTTTATACTTCAATTTTATACATTAAAATAATATTTACACTACATTAAAATAATATATTAAATTCCTCCCCTCATCCTCATCATCGTTATCATCATCAACTACCACCGCAACAACGACATCAACAACAACCAGAAAAATTGTTGCCGCCACAATCACCAGGAAAAAAAAAACACAACCACCAAAATCAACCCACAACCGCCGCCAAATCCACCACCAAAACAGAAAAACAAAGACAAAAACAGATCAGAAATCATCATCATCATCAACCACCACTGCAACAACAACCACAACAACAACCAGAAAAATTGTTGCGGCCACAATCACCAGGAAAAAAAAAAAAAAAAACCACAACCACCAAAATCAACCGCCGCCGAATCCACCACCAAAGCAGAAAAACAAAGACAAAAACAGATCAGAACAGAGATCGGCACCACCACCGATTCGCCCACCAGTCGACCCACCCACTACCACCGATTCACCAGAACCCACCCATCAAACCACAGCCAAAAAAAGTGAACGGAAAAAAGAAAAAAGGAAAAAAAAAAAAACAACCCGAAGCGGAATAGAGAACCGATGACCCATGCCAGTCAGAGACCCACGAACCCACCAAATCACAAAATCAAATCACCCCACTGAAATCAAACTACAAAACCCACCAAAATCATATCACACTTGCCGAACCACCATCACCCAAACCCACGAAATCAACCCAGACTCACACTTGTCAAAGAACTGAACCATGAATCAACCTAGACCCATGAAATCACAAACAAGGACGATCCACCACTACCCACGAAATCGACTCGGCCCACAAAGAAAGATCAACAATCAAAGAAAGAGAGGGAGAGTCAGAAAGAAAGAGAAAGAGGAGACACAGACAGAGATGGAGAGGCGGAGAGAAAGAGAAAGAGAGAAGAGAAAAAAATAAAGGGAAGAGAGAGGAGAGAGAAAAGAGAATAAAAAATTAATAAAACTTATACCATTTTTGTCTGTACCGTTGCAAATTTGCAACGGTACTGTTCATATGTGGTATAATTTTTACCATTTGGAACATCTGATAAAGCTCTGTTTTTGTATTTGGTGTGCGAAATGTGCCAAAAATTTGGCATTTGGCACATTTAGCACATCTGCTGCGGGTGCTCTAAAGATCATTGTTTTTGTGTGGAAGATATGGTATAGGGTTTTGTATGTTAAAATTGAACTAATGAGTGTTAGATGTAAATATACTGTTGTTATCTGCAATCAGTAGGATGAATCTCTTGATCATTTGATTCTTGGTGGAGCTCAAACATAGCATTAAGAACGAATGTGCTGAAATCTGTCAGTGTGAGAACTCTTGGATAACAAGTTGGCTAGAACAGTTTGAAAGGGAAACTTCAACAGAGAAAGATGCCAAGATAATGTAGGGAAAGTTTCATGAAAAATTCTTGTGCCACTTTATGTGGCACAAGAATTACTCAAGTTTCATACTTTTATTACCCCTGTGGACCCTACGGTTTCATAGAAATCAGATTCTTCATAAAGACAAAAAAAATTACACCGATTTAGAAATTTTGTTAATGTCAAAATTTTCTGTTGGCAGGTAGAAAGAAGCATTGACAAAGAACCAAGTCATGAGAACCAAAATAGTGGTCACAAGACTCAACACCAAAAATAGGAAAGGCAAAGCAATGGAAGCAGGATGGAACTAGAATTTTATGAAGGGTTGTGTTAACGGGCACAGTACGGTACCTGTTAAGCACACTTTTTTCTGACACTATTTTGTCTTTTTCTTCAATTTATGTTACTTTTTCAGTGTTGCAGGTACCATTTCAATTTTTTTTTACTTTTTCTGGCAAATTTATTTTGTCTTTTTTGTCCTTAACCAGCACCAAGCGGTGCTGGTTAACATTCTCCTTTTATGAATGGGAGGCTAAAATAATAACAAATATAAATTTGAACCAATTTAATAGTGTCATATAAGAATTAAAAAATATGAGGGGTGGGGGATAACTATATTTCTTTTGCAAGTTTTAGATAAATTTAAGGGGTGAAAATATAATATTTGAAAATTTTGGGGGGCCAACCTATATTTTTTTGAAAATTTTCAAAAACTAAGGGGTAATTTTATAAATTGAAAAAGTTTGGGGGCCATGGCCCCCACCCTTCTTAGTGGGTCCGCCCCTGAATGGAAAACAGGTAATGACTGCTTATTTTTGGCGAAAATGGGAATTTAACCATAATTTTCCAACTATATAGTTAATAGGCCCTGTTCTCAAACTATATTATTTACTAGCATCTCGAGTCTTAAAGACTCGATTTTCATGGTCTAATCACATCCAATGTGGCAATTTTTTCACAGTTGGAAATCGAGTCTCTAAGGCTCGATTTATAAACAAAAAAATTTAGAAAAATTTTAAGTCTCAAGTCTCTCGTACAAGCCGAAATACCCAAAAAAAATTTAAGAAATTCAGAAACACAACAATCCTAATCCCAATATAATCAGATCAGATGGAGAAAGAATCTAGAGACTTAGATCAGATAGGAGAGAGAGAGCTCAGCCTAGGTCGTGCGCGGCCTGGGTCTCGCGTGGCCTGGATCGCGCACGGTGCGCAGCCTGGGTCTCACGCTGGATCGCGCACGGTGGTGGTCTGCTTAGGTCGCGCACGATGGTGGCTGTGGGTTCTTTGATTTCACGATGGTGGCTGTGGGTTCTTTGGTTTCACGGTGGTGGCTCACCCACTCTAATCTCACTCCAATCTCAATCTTCTCTCTCTTTCTGGTTTTTTTTTTTTTTTTTTTTTTTTTCTCTGGGTTCTTCTCTGATATCCTGGGTTCTTCTCTGATGTGTTCTTTACGGTGTAAAGTTATAAAGGTTATAAATCGAGTCTCTAAGACTCAATTTCCATGTGAACGCCACATGGAAAAAATTGCCACATCAAACGTGATCAGACCATAAAAATCGAGTTTTTGAGACTTGATTTATAGGCCAAAATCGAGTCTTATAAACTCAAGATGCTAGTAAATAATATAGTTTGAGTACCAGGCCTACTAATTATATAATTGGAAAATTATGGTTAAATTCCCATTTTTGCCCTTATTTTTGAAGGCACATGGAGACAGAAGGTACACGAGGTGGAACTAGAATTGTAGCGAAGTCTAGACACACCCAAGAAAATATTTTTGCTACCATGATGGCTCACTGCATGGGAGGCTATGATTCAAGGAAGGACAAGTTTCAAAAATTATGATCCGTTTGGGTCAACTCTACTTTACTCTCTCTCCCTTACGGACATGAGAGAATCATGAAGGGGCAAGAACTTGTGATTTTGCTGTACCCAGGAATGTAGCAGAAGAAGCATCTTCTATTCTAGCTAGAATTGCTGCAAGTAATTCTAGCCATGGACCCTGGGTGTAGAAATGAAGAAGAACGAGAACCAATCCCACATCATTGCAAATCCTAAGTTGAATCAATTGAAGATCTCCATTTGGTCAGATTTGTTAACATTTAAATTTTATATTCATAGAGAGTTTAGAAAAACAAAAGATAAGACTAGCCCCTCGGCATGACAAGATGTAAAAGGAGTAGAATAATGACTAGGGGCAAGAGAATATGAGAGCTCCAGAGAGAGAATAAAACGAGGGACGGGGACATTTAGAAGTGTGATTCTTGAGAGCACGCTTGAAATTAGAACTTAAAAATACTTGGAAAGTGAATATTTTTTCAACAGAATTCCAGGTCAAGGGCAATGCATATTTTTGCCTCAAAATCAAAGATCTCGAGCCCATACATATTTCCAATCATAAGAACACACAAAACAGGAGCGCACATATAACCAGACAAAGTACCAGCTTTGATTTCAACATATCAAAAATGAAGAGCTCAACATAAATGCATATCCAATATCCAAACAAGGTGCAAAACATATTAAAACAAAGTAAAGTTTCAAAATCTACGAAAGTATTGAGTTCAAAGCTACATGTCCGATTTCTGGTCTACTAGCAAACTCTTTAATGCTACCATGGTTAAGAAACATTAAATGACCCACAACAACGGATAGCAATTCTTCCTCAAGATCAGCAATCTACTTGATCTTCTTCTTTGGCCTCAGCTGCAACAAGTAACAAGCAAACAATTTTTTTCATTTCACCACAAATAAATATGGGAGAAACAAGCAGAAATAATCAACCTATAAGCATATAATAACAAAAAAAAAATTGATATACCTGGTTGCTGTGTCCACACTTCTTCTTCCTGCAGTTGACAGCACGTGGGTGCAAGCGAGCATAACATCTGTACATCACACAAAATCGTTGGGAATAAAGTAAATAATTCTTCTATTGAATAATTAGGAAAATCAGGAAAAAATTTCGATGACATACATTTAAGTAACGGCCAAACATATCTAAAATTCGAAAAAGAAATTTAATTGTAAAATATGTGTGCATGACATCTGCAAGTCATAATAAACAACTTAGCATAAGAAACTTCCCTTGTTCTTGACAAGAGACTAAACAAAAGTGTTTTAACACATCTCTGGGAAAAAAATAAATCCATTAAAACCAAAAACTTCTAAGAGTACAGGATGATTTTAACCAATGTCCAATTCAAGCACACTGAGTAACAATACCTTCTACTGTCTATAGAAGATGAGATAAATGAGCCAAATTGATTGACATAAATTGGCGACAAAAAATTTTGATTCAGAGCGAAAGAAAAGCCATCATCAATTACAAAACTCCTTGTTATGAGGCAGCATGGGCCCTCAAAATTATTAAATAAATTTAATAATGAAGATGGATTTATTATTAATCAATCATTTCGAATAATAAAGTCCTATATCTAAAACAAATTACTTCATTTTTCAAGATGAGAAATAGCACGGTCTCAGTCGAGAAAAATCAAAATTATTTGATCATAAAGTCCATTAACAACCATGACAAGTTTAAAAGTTAGAAATGAAAATAAAAAATAAAGTAAAATATAACAGAGTTGATAAACAAAGCTCAATCAAACTTGCATTAAAATAACTGCATATGACTATCTTACTTGCGGCAGATCATCTTATCTTGGTTGTATTTCCTAGCCAATTGCATCAAAGATGGCTCGATAATACCACCACGAAGCCTCAGAACAAGATGAAGAGTTGACTCTGCACAAGAGTTTACATTCAGATCAAACAATAAATAAGTCCAAAACACAAGATTTTAAAATCAACCACAAAACCAAACATGCAAATAGAATTCAGATGACAGGGGATTTAATTCAGTATGAAAATTTCTTAGAAGCTAAAAAAGGAAGAGATATTAACAATTCTTTTGAAAAATTATGTGAAACCTCCTGTTTCTTCAAAACCAGGAGGGCAATGATCAAATTATACACACACACCCAATGGGTCTTAAACCAACTAACTGACCCTTCAGCCATTTGTTATGGGAGAACAACAATACCCGATGAGCTAGAGTTCATTGGCAAACTATCAACCTATACCTTAAATTAGTTTGAGCTCATGTAGCCCTTCGAGTCATTTAACTGAACATAGACTTGGCACTCGCAGTACAATGAGAACACAACTACAATTTGGCTTAAATTGTTTTAATGTGAAACCTCATGTTTCTTTACAACCGGGCTCACAATGATCAATCTATCAAATTATACACACGCACCCAATGGGTCTCGAACCCACCACATGACACTTCAACCAATTGTTATGGGAGAAGAACAGGCCCAATGAGCTATAGGCTATAGCTCATTGGCAAACTGTCAACCTATACCTCAAATTAATTTGAGCTCGTGTAGCCCTTCCAGCCATTTAACTAAACAAATGGCTTAAATCGTTTCGCTCATTTTCCCAGCATCCAAACAAAATATCGATTCGTGTTTGTGCTCATGTTCATTAGGTCATGTTAAATTATGAACTAAACAGCAATAAAATACCATACTTCACAATCTATAAATTGAATCTACACCTATTGGAATGTTCAAATTTCGTCTCCAACAAAACAGAGCCTCCAAATCCCAATCAATCAAATCACACACCATAGAAATGAAATATACACAAAGAAATAAGTCTACACAATTCTTTCTTTCCTACTTTCTCGGCAACCAAACAGGGAGAACTAACTGACCTTTCTGGATGTTGTAATCGGCGAGAGTACGGCCATCCTCGAGCTGCTTCCCGGCGAAGATCAACCTCTGCTGGTCCGGTGGGATACCTAAGAAGAGAAGACAACAAATTTCAAAATCACAGCCGTTCAAATCCCAAACGACGAAGAAAATAGCACCAGAACCGTCCGATTCAAATTTAGGAAATGAATGAAAAATCGAAAAAGCGATTATCGTAGCGAAAGCATTTACCTTCCTTGTCTTGGATCTTGGCCTTGACATTGTCGATGGTGTCGCTGGACTCGACCTCGAGAGTGATGGTCTTCCCAGTTAGGGTTTTCACGAAGATCTGCATTTTTGCTCTCTCGCGCTCTCTCGCTCTGTGTGGGGTTTGGGGGTTTGGTGTTGGTTGTGAGGTTTATATACGTGGATATTAGGGTTTCGGTGGTGTAATGGGTGGTGTTTGGTTGCGACGTTTATTACGTTCTGGTTGGATTTTAAAGTGCCGTTCGGTTGGGTTTTTTGGGTTTTGCTTGTTTTTGAGGGTTGTGTGAACGTAGGAATGGGTTATGTGTTGTGGGCTTGGGTAAGAATGTGGCCTAGTAATTGGGCCTAATGTGTCAGATAGTAAAAAATGTATCTAAGCATCCAATATCCCATTGATAAATAAGTGTTACTGAATCAAAAAACAATATATATATTTTTTTTGGAGTATATCTTTTTTTCTTTTTTTTTTGAGGGGGGGAGTATATCTTTTAAACATGGAATTTATCTTCTAGTTTAGTTTGTGATGCTTAAGGTATGTTTGGTAACTGTTTTTCCTCTTATTTTCTGTTTCCAAAAATAATTTTCCATTTTTGAAACAAAAAAACTTGTTTGGCAACCAAAAATGGGCAGAAAACAAAAATTATTCTCAAAACTCAATTTGTGAAATAAACTAAAAACATGCAAAAGACTGTTTTAAATTTCTAATTTTCAAAAATCAATGAAAATACACATTTAATTTAATAAATCTATCTCATTTAATGAGTTAGCATTAAAGTTCAAATCTTAGTAACAACATATTTTAGTATTTTCTATTTTGTTTTCTTCAAAAAACTATTTTTTTTTTAATTTCAACTAACCAAACATGTTTTTTATTTCAAAAATACAAGAAAATTGTTTTTTCTTTATATTCCCAAAAACAAGTTTTTGAAAATAAAAAATAAAAATTGTTTCCAAACATAATCTTAACTTTTTTGTGGTTTGTTTTATGCAAGCATTTATATTAACTTTAGTGAAATTTTTCATGATGTATCAAGTGCCAACATCTCATATAGAGAAATGATTGTAGAAAAAAATATATTGTTATGCTCTCACATTTTTTTTATTCTCCCTTTAATTTTTTTCCCTTTGTGTTTGTGTATGTTTGCAAGGTGTAAATTGTAATGTAAAACAGCCGTTTTCTTTGATTATTTCACAATGGTGTGGTTTTCCCGATGGATTTTTTTACTTTCGTCACATCATCGAATTCCATGAAATTTAACAAAAATGTCACATTAAACAAATTACGAATGAGGTAAATGTCTCATAAAGCAAACTAGAGGGGTGGCATGTGTTGCAGCAAAACACATGGTAGCTCCAAGTTTTAAGGGTATACTACATGGGGGTATATGTAACTTGCCTTTTATTTTTATTTTTATTTTCTTAATGATTTTTAAATTAAGGTTAAATTGCATATACCACCATTTGTGATACCCTTAAGATATGGAACTATCACGTGATTTATTTTCTAACACTTATCTCCCTTGTGGTTTGCTTATGAGGCATTTTCATTAATTTTATTGGATTTTGATTGTGTTGCAAATGCTAACATCATCTAGAGAGAAAGAACTGAGAATAAAGATTGTTCTACCGTCACACTTATAGACTTATGGTTTTCTTTCTAACTTTCTCCTTCAATTCCCATTTAGATTTGTGTAAATTTACAAGTCGTAAGCTTTAAGGTAGTTTTCTTTAATTCTTACCCAATGAATGTTGTTTCCCTAATGGATGTAGATGGCAACTACCATATTTTGTGGGAGCATTTTTTTAGCATATTATACACTTGGCTTAAAGCCTAATTCCCATAGTCACTTGCAGTTAACATAGTCCATATCACATGACTATCTACAAACAAATGCATCATGCCCATTAAGCTAACCATCTTTCTACTCCTTGGCCCAAGTCCATGGAAAATTATACATTTACAGTATTTACAGTAATGAGAGAAGTGATCTGACAGGTAGATAAGTGATTTTTAGTGAGTAATAAAATGTGTAGTTATCTCTTTAGTCAATGTGTTAGCTTAGAACACATGAACTAAGAGTTTTATTCAATTCTATCGGGTGCATAATGATTCCTCCTATTTCCTCTCAATCGTTCATATCAATTGAAATTGTCATCCACTGCTAAAAGTTCCACCCACTCTTTTTGACTTTTTAATAATGCATCTTTACTTTCTAGGTAAAGTCAAATGTTACTTCACCTCGTAATTTCCCAACTAAGCTAGGTCTACCATAACCCTTTGCCCAGTGTAGGAGAAAATCTTGTATAAGCAAGCATATACGCCCGCCTCACTATATACTTTCCCCCAATGTAGAGACCTCCTTAACCCTTTTAGATTTATGACAGGAAGCCATGATTTATCTAGCAACCAAAGACATCTCTATTATACAAAAATCAACCCATACCCATTATAAAAGATGAACTAAAGGAGGACATGAGGGAGGTAGGATGCAAGGGACACTCAAACAACATCAATATATCTAGGCTCATTCATATATTCCCCTACACAGCTTTAAAAATAAATAATAAATAAATAAATAAAACCCCATACCACACATGCACACACTCGATCCAGACAAATTATTTTCTTTTTTTATTATATTATTATTTGTAATATCTCACTTTCTTGGAGCTTTAGCAGAAGCTTTTGCGAACCAAGTTTATGATCTAGCTAACTTAAGGACCTGTTTGAATAGAGGGGGAAATGAGGAAGGGTGGAGGGGAGTAGAGTAGAGTTTGCTGAAAATAGGTTAATTTTGAGCCTAATTTACTCTATTCCCCCTCTCTCTCCCTCAATCCAAATGGACCATAAATGTTTTACCACATATTTCGTCTACGTGGACTTATGAGAATAAATACTTGTGAGCATATATGCTATGGAATGTCCCACAAAACATCGCTGAATGACTCCCATAAAGCCATAAACTTCTTCATTATGTCCAACAATACTAAATGCCTTCCACCACGACAATGCACAACGGTAAACTAAATTTTCCTTCATTGTTGATCTTTATACTATTTTTACATAGTAAAAGCAACCCCCAACAAAACACAAGTCTTAGTGTGCGTTTGTTTACACTTTTAGAGCCCAAAACGCGCGTTTCTAAGCCCAAAATCTAAAATGCGTGTTTGGTAAATTATTGCTACCGCGCGTTATCAAAAAGCAGCTTTTCCAAATATGAAGGAGTATCGTGTTTTGAAAACGGACCTTGGAGCTGCTTTCCCGAAAATGCAAATAAGTTTGAAATGTTACTGTTGGTTATTTTCAGCATTATCCCTAAACTACCCTTATTTTTATTTTGAAATCCCAATTTTACCAAGATCTCTATTAAAAAATAAAATACTGCGATTCTTCTTCTACTGATGCAGGCTTCTTCTTCAATTCCAACATAAACCCATAAACCCATTACTGCTGCAGGCTTCTTCTTCTACTGCGTGATTCTTCTTCTGCAGTTGCGGCTTCTTCTCTCATTTTTTTTTTTTTTTTTTTTGTGTAATATATTTCTTTCTTCTTGTCTTTTGGGTGAAGAAGAAGAACTGTATTTTGGGTGAGGAAGAAGACGTGAAGAAGAGACAAGATAGTGAGTGGAGGAAAAGAAAAGATATTTGATGGGAATGGGGGAAGAAACAAGTGGATGAGAAAAAAGTGAAGGAAAAAAAAATAAAAAAAGGTAGTGAGTAGGACATGTGGATATGATGTAAGGAAATTTACTAAATAAAAATTACAATTGTGTTAAAACACAACCAATTTTCACAACAGTTGAGGTATCAAATATTTCATATGTCAAAATAAAATTAAATAAATTAATAAAATGTTAGACTAGGATTGACCACAACTAAAAACAAAGAATATTGTAAAAATATTGTGACATTTTATTATATCTCTAAACTTTTTAAATTAGTACTATTTTTCTTTAGAAAAAAAAATAGTGCTATTGACAGAATATTTTTATAACAATTTCATAATAAAGTTTACATAGTGAGTTGTTATTGGTTCTCATCTAGACCTACTAGTGACATTTTTTTTTCCCTACCATTAACAACTTGTCATATAAACTTTATTGTGAAATTTTTGTGAAAATATTGTGTCCATAACTTGCATTAAGAGAGGTAATTAAGACAAAGAATTCTTTTTATATATTTTGTCCTTTTTGGTCATTTATAACTCAAACTACCACTTTTATAAGTATTAGTCAAACACTCAACTTTTTCTAAAAGCACTTTTTGATAGTTTTTACCAAACACTCTGCTTTTTAAAAAAACCCAATTTCATATCGCATTTTTTAAAACTGCCACTTTTTCAAAAAGCACAGTTTGAAAAAGCTAAACCAACTCACCCTTAAGCATTATTATTATTTTCACTCACCTTTATATTATGAACAATATTAAACCTTGCTTACTAATAACTTTTTTACTTTAATTAAATACTTATAACTTTATTTCATTACTTAGGAGAAAACACAACGGTAACAGCCAAAGGTAAATAATTTTCAGACCCGGACCATTCAATCAACCGTAAAAGTGGGAGGTTTAAAGTTTTTAAGGTCGGACCGAGGTCAAATCAAGATCGAACTGTGATGACGTCATAATTATTTTAATAATTATTTAAAAATATAAGTAAATAAATTAAATTAATACAAATACAAAATTTGACTAAAATAATCCTAAATAAATGTAAAAATCTATATTTCAAATATATTTAAAGATATGATAAATAAAAATATTAAATCCAAAGCAAACATAATAAATAAACAAATATATAAGTACATAACAATGTTAGAGTTGATTTACTGATTATAAAAAAACGTAGTTGATTTTTACTTAAATCAACTAAATAGTAAACCAAACCAAACAGTAAACCATTGTTATCAATTTTAAATCTAATAGAAAATATTATTAAAATATTAAAGAGGACAATTGATGAAGCGTTGGGGGGGGGGGGGACAATGTTGTCGAGTTAAACTTAAAAATATACACAGAACTCAATTTTGAGGATATTGAGTTTTACACAAAACTCGATTTTGTTAAAATTGAGTTTAAAAAACAGGGGTATTTTGCTAAATAGTTTCAAAATAAGGACATTTTACTACATAATTTTAAAATTAAGGACAAATACCCATTTTCCTTGGTAGTTGTGCCATTGTGGGACACTTGTATTGTAATGCATGAATAGAATAACAAAGCTAAAAACAAATTATATAATAAATATATCAATTTCATAAAAAAAATGAATAAATAAATATAGATATGAATAAATAAATATTCTTATACAACTATTTTCTTTTTAGCTGTTTGTATTGATTGATTTTTCTTGGAGGTTTTCTTAACAATAGTGAACGATTCATGGTTAATCAGGTTGGATCGTACAATTCGGTTCGAATTTCAAAACCGTGCTATTGACATGAGTTCCGGACTCAACTCACCAAACTAGAACAAGTGTTACGCAATCCCAAGGGTTCGTTTGGATTAAGGGGGAGAGAGAGAGAGTGGAAGGGAGTAAAGTATAGTTGGCTGAAAATAGACTAAATTTGGGTCAATTTCACTCTACTTTACCCTACTTCCCTCAATCCAAACAGATCACAAGTGTCGTTTGCTTGACACCTCGCATCGTTAGTACGCCAAGTGCTCAAGTCACCCAAACAAAACTATGTAATGAAAGTTACGAAACACATACACAAAAAAAAAAAAAAAAAAAAAAAAAAAAAAAAAAAAAAAAAACGTAAAGAATCTAAACCCATAACTCGATTTTGAGGATATCGAGTTTTACACAAAACTCGATTTTGTTAAAATTGAGTTCAAAAACAGGGGTATTTTGCTAAATAGTTTCAAAATAGGGGCATTTTACTGCATAGTTTTAAAATTAAGGACAAATACCCATTTTCCCTCTGTAGTTGTGCCATTGTGGGACACTTGTACTGTAATGGATGAATAGAATAACAAAGCTAAAAACTAATTATATAATAAATATATCAATCTCTTCCAAAAAAAAAAAAAAAATATATATATATATATATATATAGATATGAATGAATAAATATATTTATACTGCTATTTTCTTTTTAGTTGTTTGTATTGATTGATTTTTCTTGGAGGTTTTCTTAACAATAGTGAACGATTCATGGTTAATCAGTCAGATCATACAGTTCGGTCCGAATTTCAAAACCATGCTATTGACACAAGTTCCGGACTCGACTCACCAAACTAGAACAAGTGTTACGCAATCCCAATGGTCCATTTGGATTGAGAGGAAAAGAGGGGAGTAAAGTAAAATTGGCTGAAAATAGATTAATTTGGAGCTAATATCGTTCTACTTTATCACAAATGTCGTTTGCTTGACACCTCGAATCGTTAGTGCTAGGGGTGTGCAGAAAACCCACCGACCCGCCAAACCCGACCCAACCCAACCCGACCCGCCGGGTTGGGTCGGTTTTTAAGGCTTGGTGGGTTGGGTTGGGTTGGGTTATCAAAAAAATTTTTATAGTGGGTCGGGTTGGGTTTGGGTCATAAAATTACAAACCCGCCAAACCCGACCCGACCCACCCATATTTAATATATATTTAAAATATATTTTATATTTAATAATTTTTAAAAAAAAAAATCAATTGTAGGGCACTTTTATATAAATATATATATATATTATATTTAATAATTTAAAAAAAAAAAAAAACTAGCTGTAGATCAGCATTTCCTCAATTCCTCCTACTAATACTAATTTTAAATATATATATATATATATATATATATAATATTATATAATTAATAAATTTTTTTAAATAACTAGTTCTTCCTATCCTATATAAAAGCCAATTAGTTCACACAAATCCTAATAAATTACTATTGTTGTTTAGTCATTAGTGTTGTTTGCCTTTAAGGAGTTACATTGATACTAATCTTTAGGTTTTTTTAATATATTAATATTTAAAATTTTTTTCTACTCAATTTAATAATAAAAATAATAAAAAATTGTCAAACCCATGGGTTCAACCCGACCCATGTGGGTTGGGTTGGGTTGGGTTGGACTTATGTGATGGGTTGGATTGGGTTGAATTTTTTTTGACCCACTATGGTGGGTTGGGTCAAAAAATCCTCTCAACCCGACCCATGCACACCCCTAGTTAGTGCGCCAAGTGCTCAAGTCACCCAAACAGAAGTACGTAACGAAAGTTACGAAACACAAAAAAAAAATCTCAAAGAATCCGAAACCCACCAACATGATCAAAGAGACACAGTTGAGAGTATGAGAGGTGACACTCACTTCAAAAACTCTGTTATAAAAGGTGTATGGCTCTCCCCTTTACTCTCCGCACTAAAAGCTCTCCATTTCCACCACTTCTGTACGATTGTTCCACGCGTCCAGAGCCAGTCCTCTCACCCAGGGCATCATCATAACACAAGCCCTTCGTCAACGCTGCTCCCACACTCAGACTTAGACTCAGAGGCTCGTCTCTCTCTTTGGTGAGCGATAAAAGGTTGGGTCATTGTTGTTGTTGTTGTTGTTGTAGTAGTAGTAGAACAAGAGTGTCGATGGCAACCAAGGGTGAGGTGAAGAAGCAGGTGTTTGAATCGGAGGAGGATCTGGCTGTGTCTCTCGCTAAGTACACTGCTCAGCTGTCTGATAAGTTTTGTAAAGAGAGAGGAGCTTTCTCTGTCGTTTTGTCTGGTGGGTCTCTCATCAATTCCCTCAGGTAACAGCAATAAAGTTTTTGTTTTTTTGTTTTTGGGTCTTAATTTTGACTGTCATTGTGCTTGTAAATGTTTTCACTTTTGTTGTTTTTTTAGGTTTTTTTATGTGCCCAGATGATATATGTTTGTTTGGTTGCTGGGAAAATGGAATGTTGTAGGAAATGAAAACAAAATGGAAAATTGGGTTTAGAGCCAAAATGAACTATTGACTGTGCTTGATTTCACTGGTTTGGTGAAAAAGGGGAAGATAATATAGAGAATTGAATCATGGGTTATTCATTATTAAGGACCACATGAAGTAGGTGCAATATTTTTTTTTTTTCATTTTTTCCCCTCAATTTATTATGTTCAATTTTATTGCAGAGCTCAATTTACAAGTTAAAATGATTGATTGTTTGTCTTTTACTTTGCGTGATTTTATTCTGTCAAAAGGAGGGTTTAAAGATAATTAGTATGGGGTTCTTAATAATGTGAGTGGGAGTCTTGGTAATTGCTTGATGTTGGAATTGCAGGAAACTAGTGGAACCCCCGTACATTGATTCGATTGAATGGTTGAAATGGCATGTCTTTTGGTTGGATGAGAGAGTGGTGCCAAAGGATCATGAAGACAGTAACTATAAGCTTGCTTATGATGGGCTTCTTTCTAAGGTAGGATTGATTGTTGAAAGTTTTCTGATTTCATATTACTAAGAATTTCCGTAAGATTGCGCATTCAGATTGTGCTGTTCTTTGTGATATATTCATGCTTTATTTTGAATTTATGTTGGGTGTATGTGAAATTTATTATAGGAACTTTAAAAACTGTGGATCTAAGACTAATGGCTGCACTGCTTAGGTGTGGCTTTATTTGGGTAGAAACCATTGCAAGGACAATATTAAGGTCAAAGAGATCATGGGATCAGAGTAGTGAGAAAAGATGTTAATATATTATGAACAAATTTATGAGAGCATGGTTTATTTATGACTTTGTTGTGTTAAATGATTAGTTTGGTTCAGGTAAATAAGCAAAGGTTTGGGTATTGTTAATTGATAAAATGATGTCTTATACCATTTCATGAAGATTGATAATAATTCTAGATGCTTATCTATGATTTATATGAAAGTTTATTCTTGGTCATGTGTAGTTAGAAGGCTGGCTCATCTTCTTTAGTTAACTTTTTAATAGCAAATTTTATTTTGTCTATGGCTCTTCTGCTTGTGACAGTCTTAGTTAAGTTAAATCTGTTAAAAAAAATTTCTGGGCAGGTACCAATCCTCCCTGGCAATGTTTATGCCATCAATGATACCCTGTCAGCTGAGGCTGCAGCTGAAGATTATGAGACACGTCTCAGACATTTGGTTAAGAGCAATGTTATAAATTTATCAGCAGCTAGTGGGTTTCCAAAGTTTGATCTCCAGCTGCTGGGTATGGGCCCAGATGGACATGTGGCTTCTTTATTCCCAGGCCACCCTCTCATCAAAGAGAATGAAAAATGGGTTACCTTCATTAAGGACTCGCCAAAACCACCTCCAGAAAGAATTACTTTTACCTTTCCAGTGATCAACTCGTCTGCATATATTGCCCTTGTGGTGACTGGTGCTGCTGAAGCTGGAGCAGTGCAAAATGCTTTAGGAAATAGTCAAAATTCTGAGAAGCTGCCTGTTGCAATGGTTTCACCTGAAGGGGAGTTGGCTTGGTTCTTGGATACGGCTGCAGCTTCAAAGCTGTAGGAGTGGGAATTTCTACAGCTTTGTGAGTTGACCAACATATATATTAGTGTGTTTTATCTTGTACTGTGGTTATCATAGATCATATAGGTGTTCTGTTGTATTTTGTGATCTCTGTGGTATGTAACAACTAGTAAGGTTTTTCTATCTTCTGTGATGGTAATAAAAGAATGGTTTGAATAATATCTGGTTTGATATGCGATTGGATATTAGGCTGCGTTTGTTTTGGGTGAAAACAAAATTTGGAAAATATTTTACACTCGACTGTGTTTGGGTGCACATGAAAATACGGTCAAACTGAAAATATATTTCAGTTGACCGTAAATTAAGCCCTTAGAGCCGAAAATTGTTTTACACATTGATTTTACCTTCAAACAATTTCCACTCTCTTCACAGACTCACACCAAGCCAAAGGAACTAGGGAGAGAGCTACCCAAGGTCAAGCCTGTGTCCACCGCTGATCAAGCCCGTGTCCACAGCTGGTCAAGCCCATGTCCACCGCCGATCAAGCCTATGTCCACTGCCGGTCAGGCCCGTGTCCACCGCCGATCAAGCCCATGCCCACCTGCCTCCTCTCGCCAGACTCACACCCAGAGAAAGAGAGAAAGAAGACCCATCCCTCAAGCTGAGCAAGAAAAGGGTACTCTAGCGACCCATCCCTCATCCTCACCGACCCATCCCTTGTCCTCGTCCTCCACCGATCCATCCTTCGTTCTCAGGGTACTCCGCCGACCCACCTCCATCGACCCATCCCTCGTCCTCACCAACCCATCCCTCATCCTCACTGACCCACCTCCGCCGACCCATCTACCTCAATTCTTTTCCCTCAACACCCACCTCCTTTCTTTTCCCTCAAGATCTAGGATTTTATGGGGTTCATATAGTGTGTTTTTATTTTGTTTACATGATTTGGTTGAGGTAGTAACAATAATTTGTTCTTGGTTGCAATTGATTTGTTTTTGCTAGGATTTGCTTGTATTAAGGTAAGGTTTTTGACAATTTTCTGGAAAATGTTTTACATGCAAATCCAAACACTGGAAATACTTTTTCAGGTGTATTTTACAGAACACAACCAAACAGGAAAAAATGTTTTCCTTTCCGTAAAATATTTTACACTCAGAAAATATTTTACATCTTGCCAAACGCTGCCTTAGTTTTTCTTTTGTTCATCCTGTTTTTCTCCCTTACACACGCTCACATAAATTTAATGTTTTTACATTTACTAACGACTAAAATGCAAATTGCACTGGTCCAATTACAAAAATTGTCAACTCATTTAAAAAAAAGAAGAAGTTCCTCTCTCATCTCCATTTCTCTCCCTTTTCTGTTCTCATTGCTGCTGCCCTCTTGCCTTCACACATTTTTCTTCTTTTTCCATTGAGCTCTACTACTGACCATTCACCTGGAGATTTTGGGAATTTTGTCTCATCATTATTGCGGTCTCATCATTATAAGGTCGTACACTATTTTCTTTTCTATCTTTGGCAACATAGCTCAGTAGTTAAAAGGAATTTCTTTCTTTTCATTTTTTATTGATTTGTTTTGAGTTTGGGTGGGAAAAGTTTATAACTCTGCATGTGGTTTGAGTCCATTGTCGTGATTGTGGATGTAGGGTTTTGAAATAAAAAATCAGAAGGTTCTAGGAAACTAGGTTTCGCTAAAAACAGCAAGATCACAGAAAAAGGTGATTCTTTTTGAATTCAAGATTGATTTTTCATGACAAAATTGGTGTTAGATTTAAGTTTATATTTTGAAGTGTATGGTGGCAGGATGATTTGGCGTGGTTGTGTTTCTGATGCGGTTGGAGAGGTAACTGGTGGTAGCTGGGGAGACAGAAAGGGAAGATAAATATCCTGGTGTGTTCAAAACGACATAGTTTTAAGCATCTCAGAACAACGTTGGTTTGAGTTAAACAAAAACAATGGATGTTACAAAAACAATGTTAAACATAGACATGGCAAAACGGGCGGGTTGAGTTCGGGTCGGGTCAATCGGGTTGCGGGTCAAACAGGTTGTGGGTCAAAAACGGGTCATTTTAAGCGGATTAAAAACGAGTTCAGGTCAATCGGGTTACGGGTCGGGTTGACCCGTATTTTTCACACGAATTTTTTTTTTTTAATAAAGAAAAAATAATGTATTTGCTATTTAGAAAGTCATGCAACAAATTACTTGATGTAAAATGAATTACTTTGAATTCACCACTTATATCAAGAATGAACTCAGTTAAACTTATTAATACTTAGGGTCCGTTTGGATACAGCTGAAAACTGAAAACACTGTAACAAAATAATTTTTAAATGTGTAAATAATACAGTATGACCCATTTTTAATGAAAAAGTTACTGAAAAGTGATGTTTGTGGGTCCCATAAACAGTGCATGGGTGCACTATTCATGCTGAAAAGTCAACAAAATCGGCTAAAAAAAAAAAAATTTGAAAACGCAAAACGCAGGAAACGCAATCCAAACCGCACCTTAGGGTCTGTTTGGGATACGCTTATTTTGTTGAAATTGAAAACTTTTTGCTAAAAGTACTGTAGATAAAGGTAAAAAACTTTTTGCTAAAATTGAAGCCAAACGCACACTTATTCAATAATTTTAAAATTATATAAATCCTAACATTGCTATCTAAAAAAAAAAAAAAACAAATACACAAGTTTTATTTCTACACAATATCAACATCCCAAAATATAAAACAAAATTACAAATGACTTATTGGATGGATAATCGATTTGACAAAGAATAAAAACATATAAGAAATTTACAATCTTGAAAATTAATTTTATAATCTATTATCAATTGTGGTTGGCATTTTATTTCAATTTGAGATATACATTAAAGTTTGATTGTTTACTTATTTATACATGGTCTCTTTTATGAATATCATATCATTGTTAAACAACACACACTATAGGAAATATCATAATTTATTTTGAAAAGCCGTTTATTTTGGACATAAATTGTTAAAAAAAAAAGGTTTAAGCATTCATAATTTATGCTAATTTGATACTTTGACTTCACTATTTTCACACTTGTAAATGTTTCTCACACATGTCTACAATTTTAAATTTATGTTTTTAACTTTACTGTAACCAGATTATCTTGGCATGTACTTTGCTATTTAATATCTAAAAATCTTTACTCATTACAGAATGCTCAACCATTCATCTTTCAATTAATTTGCATGCAATTATGTAAATGTCTCAATTGTTTCCTTAAAGCTCACAACAAACAATTAAACCAATATTGTCTTAATTTTATTTATTTTTTTGCCAAAAAAAATGTTTTAAAAAATGGTTCGGGTTTGAGTTGGGTCGCGGGTTGACCCGCAAAAAAAACGGGTCAAAAAATCGGGTTCATGTCATGTATTTTTTGGGTCGGGTCGGGTCGGGTCAGGAAATTCTTACATGTTTTGCCATGTCTAGTTAAACATTAGGGGCAAAGATGAAAATATTTAAACATCAGGGACCAAAATCAAAATGATCTCAAACAAGGGTATAGTTTACATATCTACTAATTTATCATTGATCAACTTGTGATACTCCTTTTTTTTACCTATACAAAAAAAAAAAACTTGTGCTACTCCACAATGCAGTAATTAGTAGAGAAGGTAGCACAGTACTCTGCTGTTCTCTTTTTTTTTTCTCCCCTCCTTGTGACTCATTCTCTATTAATTTGGTGGCTGATGCTTTAGCTAAAAAAACTAGATCCTTGTACAGTACAATTGTTTCTCTTTTAACTTATGATTGTTTGGGCTATTGTAGAAATCTATAAACATAAAATTTATTTCTTAGTCTTTTCTTCCAACCATGGCTGAGTTGATTTTACTTATGTTATCTTCTGAGAATTGTAATATTTATCAAAACAATAGGTGTGTGCAGAGACGATGATTCCACCACTATTCTGCATTTTGTGGTGCAAAACAGGCAATGTTTGAACTAATTTGTTGTATTTGCCACTTCATAAGTGGCAAATACAACGGATTAGGTCAATCTAAGACAACATTTGTCGTGGAGATTTAATTAAGTTTCTTGATTGATATCTCTAATATAATATGATTTTTTGTCATCCTTTTGATATTTCTAACTTCTGTCCATCCGATTTTTTTTAGGAAATTCCCTTCCTTTGTCATAGTTGTAGTGTACACATTGCCTAGAACACGGCCTTCCTTTCTCATGATATTGTGAAGAGAATCACATGTTGTAGTTGTTATCCGTCTTTGGTATCTGGAGGAACTTGATTTTACTACAGGCATGGGGATGCCAGGGTCTTTCTCTTGGGATTTAGGAGTTTGTTAAACTAAGATGATGAAAAACACACGTACATTAACTCATCTTATCATAGGGGACCATTTATTGGAGCTTCTAGTCAGTTGGTGTAGTCTGTTAGCCATAGGAGTGATTCTGGTTACTCTTTGTCAGTTGGTTCATCTTGCACAATGGTGAGAATCTTGAAATTTAACAGGTTGGTTTAGCAGAGAACTTTTTATCAAACTCCCCCCCCCCCCACCAAAAAAAAGGACTAATAGTAGATTACATGGAGACTTTTTAGCTGAGCCGTCTCCCTTGAACTGGCATTATTTTCAGGGTGCAGACAAAATGGTGACATGCTGTGCTCATCTGTAGTATGCTTAACTTATTATATCCTGCCATTCCTAATGATAGATTGCTAGTGACAATTTGAAGAACCGCCATTCAGCAGGTCCAGTTTTGTTTATTGATAATTTTTGAAATGAACTTGGTAGTGCTCATCGCTGTATATATGCTAATAGTTGCAGGGAATTGACATACGATATGATCGATTTTATCTAAACATTCGCTAAACAAGAGATGTGTTTTCCAGATTCCTTTACCAGAACTGCAGGTCCTGATGACAATATGCTGGTGTGTTGAATGAGATTCTCCTCGCAGTTCATTAAGACACCCATCTTGTATGTATTTGTTCATTCCTTTGTATAGAATTATTACTTTGCTTCCATGAGATGTCATGTCGAAAATCATGTCTGTACTTGTATGGTCACCCCAGGTAGGGTCTTCACGATTGGCGTCCCCAAATTTTGTATTTTACAAAATATGTAAAAGCTTCGTACCCAACAAAGCACCGTGTGCATGTGTTAATCAATTTTTCATGTTTCTCATGCATATGATCTAAAGATAAAAGATCCTGTTATGTTGTCATGTATTGGGGTTTTTTCTGAGCTTCCTCTTTCCAGTTGACTTTCATAGTGGTATGGCTACTGCTATACCCATAAGCCGTCACCTTTATGGTATTGGTAGGTCATGCTAAGAGTTGTCAATGCTTACAAGCAGTCTAAACCCATCGTATCGTGTCTTCTAATATTTTTCATTAGTCTAAGATAAAATGTTCATCATGTGTTTCAGTCGATTTTCCATTACTTTGTTGGTTGTAATATGTCAGATGAATGTGTTGTGTCATTGTTGGGCTTTGAATTTGCATAAACTTGCCAAGGAAAGTGATGATGTTAGCACTTGCATTGGGTTTCTCTGGCACCTACATTTCTAACTTATTGTTGTCATTTAAAAATAAATAAATCGAAAGGGAAAAAAGAAGGAGAAGAGGAGGAAATCAAGAGTATTCCTAGAGTGATGATACTTGGAACAAAACTTGTGTATAATGATAAAGCTCACCCCACCATTAGTTTGAAATATACTTAGCACGCGCTCGTGCACACACACAAACATATACATCAACTATCGTAATTTCAATTCCAGAATTTGAGATTGCTTCATTTCCTTAACTTGTTCTACTTCCTGACATGTTAAAGCAGGGTTGATTTTAATGGCTGAATTGTCACCCTAATTAACAACCTGTGTTGTGAGCACAGAGCTTTCTTTTAATTCCCTGATCCAGCTGAACTGTGGGATGGTCTCAAAATCATATTTTTAAATGGTACTCAAATCTGAAATTGCTCATAACGAGTTTGTGAGTTGTGGGTTGCATATGAGAATGGCCTTCCCAACGCCTTTATATAAAAGAAAGTTGGAAAATCAATGCCTGACTTGTGCACGACTGAAAATTAGAACACCTCCCACCCCGAACATCATCCATTGGCTCAACTAATTTTAGTTTAATTAGATACATCACATATTGTCTATTCCAGATGAATTCACTTGTATGAGGTTTTTGTATCTTTTCCTTTTTCGAACAAAGTATTGGAAAGAAATAACTTGTGTCTTAATCAATGGATGCTTGCCCCAAGAAGAGAGCAATATTTTATAAATAAAGATTAGTCACTTATTCATGTGCTTCTTCCTTTTATTATTATTATTATTATTTATTTTTGGGGATAAACATCTTATCATCTTGTTCAATGTAATGGATAATGGACCTTAATTTTCATGCAGAGAAGAATGGTGTGTAGAAACGGCAACCATTTATAATATTTCACATTGGGATATACTACAAACAAAAAGTTCATTGATTATGTGAACTGCAAGGGTGTAGTTTTGTTGCTGAAATTGTTCACCAAAAAAAAAAAGTTTTGTTGCTGAAACCTGAAAGTGGTCCTAAAGGTCTGCTCCGATCCTCTTATATATCAAAACCCGAGAACTTTAGGCTCAGACCAAAGTCACCAGGGGTCCAAGCTAGACATGATGGATTTTATAGCTTGAACAAATTCTCTCTTGATTTCATTTTAAATAATAATAAAAAAAATAAAAATAAAAACTTGTGAATCAGAAAAAGAAAAGGAAAAAGGGGAAAACATCTTTTACTTTTATATTATTTCACTCTTTGTCTGTGAGATATTTTGGGGAATCCCGTAAACCGATAGTGTGGTGGATTGAATTTGAAACCTTCAGGTTTATGTCATATCTCAAACTAATGAACCTACCACTAGAATACCCCTTTGGGTCATTCTAAAATTTGTTCTAAATAGAGCAATTCTACAATCACAACAACCAATAGAAAAATAAATTTCTTGCATGGCATCCATCTAGAATAAACCCTTTAATCAATTGCTAAATTTCACAAACAAAAAAGTACTTTGAGAATTCGATTACAAAGATTTTTTATTTCTTTTTAAGGAACAACATGATACACAAAGTAGTAAACATTATTGTTTCTGAGTCACTCTCACATAATTGCTCTACTGAAGTGGCTAGTAAGAAGAATATAATGCCTGCATAGAGCTTATGAACTTTCCCAAACAGGACCCTAAAAGAAGCAAAAACAACCCCTTTGAGGATGTTAATGTTAATGTTAATGATCAGATTCATAGCATGCTTTCCTCATAGATGAAAACCATTCCTTATAACATGTAAGACTAAAATGTACCTGCACTCTTGACCTAAGAGCATGACTTATGAGACACTCTTGGTGTGTTGTCACAATCCCATAAAACAAAGAGCTCACTTTGGACCTTATTTATTCTCTTGTTTCACTTTCATGATTGTGGTAGCTAATGCAAAAAGGTGTGAAATGTAGGCCATGAAAAGTATGCAAAGGACCACTTTCATTTTGGCCCCTACAATAGATCACATCCTTGCATGCCATAGAAGAAAAAAAGAAAAGAAAAGGAAGTCTCCAAGTAATGACTCTTTGCAATTCCAGATGTTACCTTTAATTTGTACAATGAATAATCACTATATATATCTTGCAACTTGCAGCAGAAAACGTGTCTTTTTTTCTTATTAGGGACCCATAAGCTTTGTGTACGAGTAGGAAAATCAAAAATGGCAGACCAAATGTTTTGTCACATGCATCTATGAAGTTCCTTTGTCACAATTATGTAGAAAAGTAAAATGCTTGACTATTGGAGAAAGTTATGGCCACCAAAAATATACAAGATTAAATTATTGATATTCATATTGTAATTTACTATAGTAGTTCTACATTTTGTAAACCAAACCATTATATTTAAAATTAACAAACCTAATGCACAATTTTTTATTTTTATAATGGCCAACGTGACTTATTATAATTCTTTTACCTAATAAAAATTGTATTTATAAGCGATAAAATTAAATGTGAAAGTGATATATTATACCTTACAATGACCTCCATTGTAAACAAGACTTCCATTTCACGCCAATGTAGGTACTCTTTGCACCAAGTATTTCCCTTTTTTATTTAGTATTTTCATGAATGAGTATATGAGTTTTTCTTGGGGTCTGGATTAGGTTCACTGTTTTCAGACTAGTGTCAGCATCTCAATGAATCCAATAATACCGGACACTAGATCCAAACTGTTCTCTTTTTCTTACCTCCTCCTTGCTTTTATATATTTGAAAAAAAAAAAAATTATTATATTTTTAAATAGTTAGTTAACAAATGTCTTAAAGTTACCATTAAAATGATACCATTTATATTTTATGTATAATATCGGCCAAAATGGCCAAATGGCCATAAAATCGTAAGTATATAGTTAGTAGACCCAGTTTATAAATATTATAACTTACTAGCATCTCGAGTCTCAAAGACTCGATTTATAGTAAAATTGAGTCTTTGAGGCTCAATTTGTATGTTTGGATCAGTTCTGATGTGGCATTTATTTCTCTAAGACTCGATTTCTAACCCAAAATTTTTTAAAAAAATTTTAAATCTGTACATGCCGAAATACCCAAAACAAATTTAAGAAACCTCACCGCTACTCAGATCAGAGGGAGAGAAAGAGCTCAGAGGGAGAGAAACTCACTGCTACTCAGATCAAATCAGAGGGAGAGAAAGACAGAACCTCACCGCTAAACCTCACCAACGTGGCCTGGGGCTCGCGTCGGCCAGCGTCGCGCGCGGCCAGGGGCTCGCGCCGGCCTGGGGCTCATGCGGCCAGGGGCTCGCTCGAGCCTCAGGCCGCGTGCGACCCAGGCTCGCGCGAGCCCCAGGCCGGCTTGAGCCCCTGGCCGCGCACGACGCTGGCCGGCAAGAGCCCCTGGTCGCCTGGGTCTCGCGCGGGCCTGGGTCTCTGGTCAGTTTTTGGTCATGCCGCGCGCGCCTAGGTCTCCGATCTCGATCTTCTCTCTCTTTCTGTTTCTGGTTTTCTTCTTTTTTTTCTTTTTTTTTTTTTCTCTGGGTTTTTCCTCTGATGCTCTGGTGTTTGGTCTGAGTTGGTCCTATATACAGGGGATAGAAATCGAGTCTTAGAGACTCGATTTCTATGTGGTCCACGTGGAAAAATATGCCACATAGGATGTAATTAGAGCATGGAAATCGAGTCTATGATGCTCGATTTATAGGCCAAAATCGAGTCTTTAAGAGTCGAGATGCTAGTAAACTATAATGTTTACAAACTGGGTCTACTAACTATATTCTTACGATTTTATGGCCATTTGGCCATTTTGGCCATATCGGCCAAATGGCTATAATATCACGGCGCCTGCCATTGTTGAATGTTGACTAATTCGTTAACCATTGGACTTAGTTTTATTATCAACAAAAAACCCCAGACAGGCTAGTCAATTCGCGCCCTGATTGATTATTAGTTTTCAAAATTAATACTATTTCTCCACTAGTTGCCTCATCTATAATAAAGTGCTCAACAACCAAAATTTTTTTCTTTTTTATTTTACACCAAAGGTGAAAAGCATGGATTCCAATTACAATAAAGTAATCTTATTTCTTAGCAATTAATTTAAGCAACTTTTGACTGAAATGGGATGAGAAATTTTGAGATGGGGTTTTCTAAATCAATTCCTTTTTTTTTTTGGACTAAAGTTGACCATTTTTCAATTGCCAATTTTGCAAATTCCAAGATAAAGTAAAAAGGAGTTACTTGCTCATGAAAATCTCAATGAACATGTAGATGAAAAATTGAGCATGCTGAAGCTGCTTTATTATTACACTTTCTTACAAAGTGCAAATGGACAATGACTTGTAATCATTTGAATGACCTAACCTGCTTTAAAGGAGTAACAATTCATGGCCTAGCCCAGCTAGATATTTTTTAACAACAAATTAAATTTCAGAAAAGTTGAAAATTTTTCTTTGTTTTATGTTCATTTTGTCTTTCTGGCCAAGAATATAAGAAGGAAATCTACCTAACAAAACAGGATAAAAAGAGAAAAGGATCAAGCTTAGCTTATGCAACACTGTTATAATGCACAGGGTAAAAATGAAAAAAAGAAGGAAACTTTAACTCAAATTAATTTAAACCATGCATAATCAAGAAAGAGTAACTTGAAGTAGCGGTAATAGTATAATAATGAATAAACAGGTTACAAGTAAATGCTTGATTAGAGATTGACCCAGAGTTTGGCTAGGTTTTACTAAAACTCAATCCAAAAGTGTTCTTCTTCTTAGACATCAGTGCAAAAAATGCAGAATTCATTGTTAGGTGTGAGGAAAGCCTATTAGATTTCTCATATTCAGCACAAGGAAAAAAAAAAAAAAACAGCAAAAATCAGATTTATCACATGCCAAACATTAGTTTTCACATCTAAATTTTGATTTGTCTTTGCATAAATAATAAGGTTGAGGTAATGATTTTCGAGATTCGTTAATAGAAGAGAGAGAGAAGGGGAAAAAAAAACAACTAATTTCTATCAAAAATCATTTGTCATTATTGCCATTCATTGCTTCTTCAATCTATTCCATAATTTACTTTTAATTATAATTAAGCCATATTCAAAATGTTTGACATGATAAGTAACAAAAAGAAAAATCTAATTCGCATTACGGTTGTTGTTTTGAAATCTCATCTCATATGCATTTGAATCTAATTTGAGAAAATAATATACTGCACGTGAAGAATTATACCTAATTTTGCCCTTTTGCATGTTTTGAAATCTAACTTAGATATTATTTTCAATTAATGAGTACATGTCAAGATGTTAAATCAATGATACAATTAATCGCTTAATTAACTCGATTTGTAATCACTTGCCAAGGAGAATAAAAAACACCAAAAGAGCTACTGGAATAGGTCGGTAATGGACTCTTTGATGCATAAGTTAATAGGGTTTATATCTACATGATTGTTTATTATGAAATGAGATCAAAACTGTTTATACATTTTTTTCCCATATAGCCTTCTGTTATGTTTGTTTTTGGGGAAAGAATCACTCGGTTATTTAAGCTTGGGATTTGAAATTCAAATATTGGTACTTCATTTCCTCAATAACATCTACAACAATAATGATTTATCCCAGAAATCTCAGTGATTAGTTAGGTTTTAAATGCCATTCATTGTGAGGAGCTAGTAGATTCTCGTCGTTTTCCCACTCAGGTTAGCTCAGCCATGCCGAGCTCTCCTCGCTTTTGCCAAGTCGCTAGCTTGGTATGGCTGAGTTGGTGTACCATCATTTTGTGACGAGTGTAATATCATCACATTGCTCATTAGAAATTTTGAATTCCATTTTAATGCCTTTTAAAATAATAATAAAGAATCCATTTTAGTAAAATATTTTTCAGTCCAAATTCAGGTGTGTCCGGACACAATCACACAAAAGATAAATTTGCTCACTGTGACATCTTCTAGGTGACTTTTGTAATACTTGGAGATGGAGTCTACATCGATTAATTTAAGATTGTGACAATATTAGATGAGCCACTATTGTGTTTCAATTTCACCAATTTTTCTTATAATAGATAACGATTGTTATTACGTAAATTATTGTGATTTATGACCAAAGTTTTGAATTCGGTAATATGTTAATGTTCACAATAAATACCGACATGCAATTCAACTATTTATTTGGTAGTTACATCTTACTTGACAAAACTGAAGTAGAGTTGGTCAAATACAGTACATTAATTTCCTCAACCAAATTCAAACACATGATTTGATTAAATTTAATTCTCATCAAAAACAAAAATACTGCTATTTTTCATGTATTGATTAATTTTTTAAAAAATTTTAATAGTTGGTGGTTATTTTATAAGAAAAGTCAAATAAATACACCTTCAACTCCATGATAATTGATATTTATTATCAAATCAATAAACTCACTCCATAACGATTGCTCTTTATTGATTTTTTTTCGTGTATGTGAGATTCGACTCCTAAATATTTCATTCGAAAACAAAACACTTTACTAATTGCGCTACCGCTAACTGTATTTCATGTAATTGGGATTCAGAATTTCAAACCCCCAATCTCTCATCTGAGAACAAAAAACTTTACAAGTCGGGCTAAACTAGAAGCCACATGTTAGTTATAGATAGGATTAGCATTAACATTTTTGAGATTCATGTATCTATCCTAACCAAAAAAAATCAAAGAGCATCATAATAATTAAACACAGTTCCTTCCTCACATGATTGGACTTAACAGTAACACCACCACCACCACTATATGCCCAACAAAAAGCAACCAAACTCATCCAAAGGAGACGACACCGTTTTTTTTAAAAAAAAAACCTAAACTCAAAGACTTGGTCTTAATCTGGAGAGAGAAAAAACAAAAAGAAAGACCTGAAAAAAATTCATTTATATAAACCAAAACCCAAAACCGAGTTTCAGTTTCTCTCAGTCTCACTTTCAAAACTTTTTTCTGTTAAAATTCTCAAAATCCGTAGCTCTCTCTCTCTCTCTGAGAAGAAGAAGAAGAAGATAAGGGCATTTGGGTAATTTTAATTATTTTCTTCATTCATTCATTCATGTTCTTCAACTACAAGAACAACAGTCCCGGCGGCGGCGGCGGTGACGGCGGCGGCTGGGTCTGGATAATGGCTATGGTGGCTCCGACGAACGCGGCGGTGGTTTTCACGGCTCTCGCCGGAGTCGCCTTGGTCGCCGCCGTAGTTTTCACTGCTCGTAGGTAAATTAAAATTAAATGCTTTACTTCCTACTTTTTTTGGTTGTTGTGTTTGACTGAGAAAGATACTGTACTGTAGCTGTTTGAAACCCTAGAAAATAGTTTTGAGAAAAAAAGTGTGTGAGTGTGTGTGTGTGTGTGTGAGTGTGTGTGAGAGAGAGAGAGAGAGAGTAGAAATAGATGAAAGCTCTAAGACGAAGTCACACTTCGTCGTCGTCATCGTCGTCGTCGAATTCCTCTCCTTCTTCGTCGTCGTCGTCGTGGATTCATTTGCGTTCGGTTCTATTCGTTGTTGCTTCTTCCTCACCAGCTTCTTGTTCTTCTTCTGATCGGTGAGTCCCTCTCTCTCTCTCTCTCTCTCTCTCTCTCTAGATTCTTCTGTGATTTTCTCTGATTGAGCTTTGATTTCTGTAAGGTTCACTGATTTCGTTTCAGATCTCAATCTTTTCCTGCTCAAAAATCGTGTTTTCTGTACCAATCTTTAGCTCAATCTACTTGCTTTTCGCTTAAATTTGCTCTTGTGGTTTAGTCTCCTTGTTTAAGCTTAAACAAGATTCAATGCTCAATCTGCTTGTTTGAGCTTAACCACTGTAGCTGCTACTAATTACAGATTTGTTGAAGTTGGAGTCTTGGTTTATTTATGCTTCTACTTGGTTTGGAAAGTAGATGAAAGTGGATCATTGTCAAAATTGGGTTAATTTACTTTGCTTCTTTTGTTTATATACATTAAATGTTGTGATTTTTCTGTATCCGCGAAGAAAATAACTTACACATGGTTTGTGTTACCAATTAAAGACATTTCTTCGAAATTTTCGGTGGCTTATAAGGTATTTAAGGTTTTGGGAGTTCCAAGCCGGGAACTTAAAAGTTGGTAATGAATGTGATAATCAATTTCTCGTGATCTTTATGTAACATGAGTTTTCCTGTGTTGTTCTACCATGTATCTCATTTTTATTTTTTTTAAATGAAAAGGTCAATGCTTTACATGTTCATCTGGAGTAATTCATGTCCTTCACCGGGGGTTTTTTTTTCCTCCACCGCACCCTCTAAAAGAATAGCATTTTGGGTGATTTAGGTTTCTAAGTTTTAATGTTAATCTTGAATAAGCTAAATGATGTATTTGGGATCTGAGGCTTTTTAGAGTTTAAAGACGAACTGAAAGGCACTGGGTGGTGACTAATTGTATGTGTTTATTTCAAATTTGCTTTCTTTCCATCTCTGAAGACTGAAAGCAGTAAATAAAAAAAATGATGTCTGATTGGAACCCCAATGAGCTTTTGATTTTGAACAAAAATGGTTGAATTTTTAATTGAACATTTGTATTACATTTTACCATAACATGTTTTGTGTGCAAGTTGGATGCTAGCATTTCAGGGTTAGGGTATTTCTTGTGGCAGATTTTGACCTCTAGTTCCGGTTGGAGTGATCTCATCGTGACCTCTCATTACAAATTGGTTTTGAATGGAAAATTAAACCAAACATACCATGCTTTGAGAACTCATTTCCTTATATTGCCCCAATGCTTTCATTAATATAATTTGACACTTTATATAAAGAAATATCCTTTTAATTTATATGTGATCATTTTTTTACTTTTATTTTCATCTGCTGGCTTCTCTTCGGGTACAACTATTAATCTTTTTCCTTTATTTCATTTTCAGGGGTCGTCTTAAGTCACCATGGTCACGCAGGAAAAGAAAACATGCCCTTTCACGTCAGCAATGGACAAGTTTGTTTACACCAGATGGGAAGCTCCGTGATGGTGGAGTTAAGTTTTTGAAGAAAGTTCGCAGTGGAGTGAGTTACCATCCTTCTCATTTCTCTGATATCTCTAGTCAACAACATAAATTTATATTATCCACTGTTACTAATATTGGCTTCCTAATTTCTGATGCAGGGTGTCGATCCAAGTATTAGGGCAGAAGTTTGGCCTTTCCTTCTTGGAGTGTAAGCATTCTCAGCCTTTTGTGTTTGTGTGTGTGTGTGTGTGGCCTGTGTGGAGTAAAAAGTATTTCTATCATTATTACATTCCTGTATCTGTGGGATAGCACTTGTTATCAATTCTGATTATTGAACTTCTATATATTTATATCTCCATAAGTTGAAGTTTGGTCTCTGGTCCTTGGCCTATACCTTGGGGAGAATTTGGATGGCCGTTTCCTCCTTCACTTTGGATGATTTAGCAATTGCCATAATTTTATGACCTTCCATGTGCATGTTGCTGTGGAATCTTTAAGAATCTATCTGCTCTCATCTTGTGGAATCACGACTTTTTCCTCCTTATTTTCCTGAGCTACCCTTTTGTTCCTTGTTAGTGGTACCTGATTTGGTGCAGTTGTCTTGGTAAATCTAGTTTGGTCGCTTAAAACCAACTCTTGTTCATTTTAGTGTTCCTTGATTTTCAAATCTTGTTGTTTACTGGTTCCTTATCTAGATCAATTGGGTCAGCAAAAGTTACTTTCGAGGCTATAGACTTGTTAATTTGTGTTTATTATTCATAATGGCTGTATATTCAATTGAGTAAAGTCCAGTTCTTGGGTTATGGATAGTCAACCTATGGTTTATGGTTGGAAGCTTTTCTGCCATTAGTAGTGTGGTTATTTTAAAATTTCAAAGCCTTCTTTTAAAATGAATCAGTTTTTTTCAGTTAGAAGTTTCATTCATTCCTTTCAAAACAACAGTATGAATTTTGGAAACTTTTGGCTTATAGAATTCATTAGTTTGAACACTGTTCCTTCCACTATCGGCAGTATCACTTATCATTTGAATATCTTGCTTCTCTCTGTGCTGCATTTTTTTAGATGTGCTATGCTGATTCACCAAACTGTATATTTATGTTGCCTTTGTATCTAAAGGTTGATTCATACCTCTATATGTTGACTGAATTTCTTTATTTCAACAGTTATGATTTGAACAGTTCAAAAGAGGAAAGGGATAATATAAGAACCCAGAAAAGGTACCTACACCAACTTCATTTAAAAGTTCCAAATTTCCAAATTATTAATTGCATCACTTCAGGATAAGTTGAGTGTGGGTATTAGACTGCATGATGAGATTCTTAATTCCATTCTCTTTAGACTTCTAACCTTAACAGTGGTTATTTTCCAATCTTTGGATGCAGAAAGGAGTATGAGAAACTTCGCAGACAATGTCGGAGACTCCTAAAACGTAGCAAAGATGACTTTAAACTGAATGAAATCGGTAGAATAAGCTGTGATGGGTACAGTGGGAGTCTTGCACATTACACAGATTCTCCGAGCTCTGAAGATGTGGTTAGCGCCAGGGAGTCCCTTTCTAGTGAGGAAAGGAGTCCAAATGTTGAATACTCTGACAATCCCTCTAGTGCAATGTTGGAAGGGGACGAAAATGCAGGACGAAACACAAATGCTGATGCTTCTACACTAGACGGCGAGTCATCAGACTCAGACTCATCTGAAAACCCTGAAGTTAGTCAGACTTTCCCCTCTACAGAAGAGAATGATCCTGACATGAATTGCAAAGAGGATTCTTCTCCCTCACGGACAGAAGTCTCTTCAAAACTCCACAAAGATGAAGATTTTTCCTCATGGCAGCGGATCATCCGCCTGGATGCTGTACGTGCCAATACAGAATGGATACCATACTCCCCATCACAAGCTGCGGTTTCAGAGGTTAGGGCACGGCGTTCAGCTGAGGCTGTGGGACTGAAGGATTATGATCACTTAGAGCCCTGCAGGATCTTCCATGCTGCCCGACTAGTTGCTATTCTCGAAGCTTATGCGCTATATGACCCTGAAATTGGCTACTGCCAGGGCATGAGCGATCTTCTTTCCCCAATAATTGCCGTAATCACAGAGGATCATGAGGCATTCTGGTGTTTTGTGGGTTTCATGAGGAAGGCTCGGCATAATTTTAGGCTTGATGAGGTGGGAATCCGAAGGCAACTTAACCTTGTTTCAAAGATTATCAAGTGCAAGGACTCTCACCTTTACAGACACCTGGAGAAGCTCCAGGCTGAGGATTGCTTTTTTGTTTATAGGATGGTGGTGGTACTGTTTAGGAGGGAATTAACATTTGAACAGACCATATGCCTCTGGGAGGTAATGTGGGCAGACCAGGCAGCCATTAGAGCTGGCATTGGCAAGTCTGCATGGGGTCGGATAAGGCAGCGAGCCCCACCCACAGATGAGTTGTTACTTTATGCAATTGCAGCTTCTGTATTGCAAAAGAGGAAACTGATCATTGAGAAGTATAGCAGCATGGACGAGATTATAAGGGAGTGTAATAGCATGGCTGGGCAACTTGATATGTGGAAGCTCCTTGATGATGCGCACGCCTTGGTGGTGACTCTCCATGATAAGATAGAGGCATCCTTCTGATGGCAGTGCAATTTTTGTGCTAATGTTTTAGGCCACAGTTCTTTCTAGGGATCGTGGCTCTTTGGCAGCATCTTCAAGTCTTTTTAGGACTGCAAAAACAATAACCTGAGGTGCTATCTGAATGGAGTGTGGAATTTATGGTGTTCATTTTGCTACCGCTTACTTTCAAGACACAGTTAAGTGAGGGTGGCAAACATTTAAGAGATGCCTTATTTAACTCAGCCAAAAAAAGAAAAAAAAAATGCCTTATTTAGATTTATTACTTTGTATGCACCCTTATTCTCTACCAGAAATCTTCCAAGGGAAGAAAAAGCTGCACAGGCTAGCAAGAGCCTGTTTTAGCAATCAGAATACCATTTCGGATGAGGACTAGTGAGAGTTTGGTAATAAGATCCCATTGATATTGTTATTTTAGTAGATTCTCAAAAAAAAAAAAAAGAGTTATAGAGAATGGACTATGCCTCTATGTCTTAGATAATCAAGGTGAAAAATGCTAGCCATTGATTGTAAAATGTTTTCAATTTTTGTTCATAGCTGTTCCCAATGATGAACCAACACTCGGGCACACACTCCCTACTTATATGTGCCCTCATTTGAAAACCCATCCCAAGGCTAGTTGAATATTGGATTTAATCTTATCCATGTGAGTGAATTGGATTTAATGATTTATTATCAAATCATTAGAACGGTCAATTTTTTATTTTTTTATTTTTTTATTTATAAATATTGATAGAATACGATAAATTTAATATACTCATTTTAAAATGAATTAATTGAAGAGTTAACTAACTCAGGGAGAATCTTCATGTGGGTCAGAACTCAGAACTAGCCCTTGAGAGAGGCAATGGCTGGACAAAAAAAATTGTGATGCATTCTCATTTTTTAAATTGTAGTGCATGCTGCCAGAAACGATTGACTTATGGAGTATAGGCAAAATTGCATACTCATATTGACCCAGAACCTATTAAAAAGCATAAGCAGCCAGAACAATAGTCCTTAACAGAAGGCACTCTTTTGGGGGTTTACTTTCAGTCTAGATGCTGAACAAGCTCTAACATTAGTGTAAGGTCATTCTCAAAATAGTATCCCAATTTGCTATTTTACCAATATATACACCCAAGATGAGTTTTACCCAGGTATGTATTTCTAAATTTTTTTAGCAACTGTGGATAGTGAATTCTCATATATATATATATATATATATAATGTAAAACCAAATATATTATTTTATTAAAAAATATCTCACTCCAAATATAAATAAAGAATAAAAAAAAATTTAAATGAAATGGTAAAAGAATATAGATTGAAATGTTGGGTATATTGTAAAATGAATTGGTATAATAGATAAAGTAAAATGGTAAAATACTCTATGTAAATACTGGATATGAATTCTCACCGAGTCTAAATTTTAAATCTCTCTAAAGACCAAAAATCCTGGTTTTATGATCAGGCCCAAAAATAAGCACCTTGAGTTCGGCTGGCACGAAATAGACACCACCAAGCTACACCATGTTGACTGCTTTTGTCCATTGCCAACAGTGTCAGCATAGCTGACATTTTTCTGATTTCTTTTTTTTTCTTTTGAAAATAGTTGGTGGCTGTTCAGTGCCCTTGACTATTAATTCAAGGAGTTTTTTTTTTTTTTGGTAAACTATTAATTCAAGGAGTTATGTTATAGACAAGTCCTTTCTCGCATAGACCCATCACTTGCACAACTTTATTATTCACCAGGTGGTTGTAAAATTTGTTGTGAAATATATTGAACTCTTTAGACTTAAAATTGAAAACAGCCTCTACCCTTGCTTATCGTCCAAATATAATAATACAAAGTCCAAGGCTTAATTGACACATAACACTGGCAAAAAGACCCTCAAACTATTGCTCAATTCTGACAATAACAGACACCAAAGAGAAATTTAAATTAAAACACGAGAAGCAACTGTCCTTTTTAAATTCTCAACTATTGAGGACAAATGACTCACCCTTGGAAAGGGCACATTGTAAACGGTAGTAGGCTACTCCTTCTTGGTGAAGTGTCGGACGGCAAAGGCTAAACCCAAGATCAACAGGGGAACAAGAAACTGTAAAATCTTAATCAGGAAATCGGGGGTCTTATCAGGATTGTAAGGAGCTTGTTGGGGTGGAATGTAAGTCCGTTTTTGTGGAACAGTGGATGCATCAATCTCTCCAATGTAATATTTCTCCATCATTTCTCTGGCAGAATCACTGTGGCCCACATCTTCAAAATCATTTGTTGCATCCTTCCCTGAAATATTTTGAGACAAAAATGGTCTTATATGGTTGTATATTGAGGTCCATGGGCATCATTTTGTATGCTGAAGTAAATGCAATGGTTTTACCTGTTGCGGATAATAGGACTTCATCACCTCCAGGATGATCTTCCATGAATGCTGTTACATCATACACCTAAGATTGAAACTCAAAACTTCAGTAAATAAGATAAAACAATTCCATATATTTATGAATGGAGAACAAGGAAAAAATAACTGATTATTTTTAGAGTAGGCCGAAGTCATTATTAAGAGGATTTTCCTAAACTGAATGTGGGCTCTTCATTTTCACCACAACTTGAGGATTAGATGATGCAACTTGGTGTACAAGAGTGCCGCTAAGACTTGTAAACCAAAATGATTTCATCATGGGTGGAATCATTGCACATAGATGTTTACTTTGCTGCATGTAAATGCCTTTTCATTGAAGCAAAAACTAAAAATTTTGTTGGTCATGTAAAACTATTATAAACACCGATCAAATTAAAGAGAAGAGGGGAAGGCGTAGTTGATGGACAGCAGGTGAATAATCCTGTCCTGCCCCTTGTTGGTCCCAAGGGATGGAGGAGGCTAGGTTAGTCAAAAGATGGTTATTAGTTCAAGTACAAAAGCTGCCACTGCTTTTTTCAGGGTAAGAAGGGGTAGAGAAAATGATTGAACCCAATAATTGAGAACCAGGCACTACCGGGAAGAGAGAGAGAGCCCCAATAATATCTATCATGAAAAGGGCACTTTCACGAACACCATAACATGGAAAGTGTAGACCATGCTCATACTACTGTAATTAGATGGCATATGTATGTAGATGTACTCCCTAAGCATCTAGATGAACATGAATTTTTTAGGCTGCTCTATGATCAATGCTACATCCCCTGGAAATAGGAATGAAGGAACACATATTGGAACAGTGACCACCATGGAATAAATAGGTTTGGTTTTCCCCTTCGTGATCCCCGACCAACAAGCCCCCAATCTTGGGCATGTAGCAGAAGATATAGGGTGGGCTTGATAGTACTTGAAAATGTACAGATGATCAAGGTCAAGCTTTGACCACATGGTATAAATAGGTTTGGTTTTCCCCTTCGTGGTCACCGACCAACATGCCCCCAACCTTGGGCATGTAGCACAAGATATAGGGTGGGCTTGATAGGACTTGAAAATGTACAGATGATCAAGGTCAAGCTTTGACCACAGACTACATGTAAGTTTTTGGTATCTATAGTGTAAAACCAACCCCCCGGGAGGTGGGGTGTTGTAAAAGTTTGACCATGAAGAGTGGAAAATCATTCTCTCTGCAATGGCATTTGACATAACCGAGCAAGACTCAGTGTCCGACAATTCTGTTGCAACTAGGAGGATTTTATAAAACATAAGAATTGAAAGCCAATTCATGGTCACTGGAATTGGGTATTAAGAGTTTCAGAGTTCTCCGGAGTATGCAAAGCACCAAAGCAACAAAATTCAGGCAAGGGAAATAATAAGATACAGTGAAAGTGAAAAAGAAAAAAATTATGATCTATTATAGAGACCAAGGTGAAACTTACACAAAGAAGCTTCTTAAATTCCAAATTATACATTTCCCTAAATTTTCTCATAAACCAAGCAGCTAAAAAAAAAATCCTAACAATAGGGGAAAAAAACACATCATGAAACAGAAACACAGAGTCATTTTATAACATACAATATTTCCCATATAATCAAATATATATTAGACAAGCTAACAATGAATTAAGACGAAAAGGTTTGAGATTTCCCATACTACAGACCAAAAAGTCAATTCCCTTTACACAACTGAGCTTAATCAGACATCTGCTTACTTAGTTTCAATTTCCACAGTTTTCTCAACAACCAAACGGATAGCTAATAAATCAATCCAGAAATTGAATAAATAAACGAAGAAAGATCTGACCTTCCCAGAAATTATAAGCCAACAATCCTTGGTCTTGTTGTGCTTTTCCACTTCTTCAAAAACGTGAACCTTTGGATCTGAAGCCATTTTTCACTGACACCAATCACAAAAACACCAAAACTTTAAAAACCCAGAAAAATTTAATAAACCAAAACCCCAAAAATTTACATTTGGGAAGGATCTAATAGGACCCAATAAGATTCCAAATCACCAAACACATAAGCACCCAATACCCATCAATGTTTATACAATAAAGTTCTAAAATTTATGTGTATATATTCGATACAAAGGATCTAAAATAGAGATTCTGAGTCAAAATCAAACAAAGTAAAGCACCTTTCAAGGTTTCTTTCTTACCTGAAAGAGATGAAAAAGGCTCTAACAGTCTCTCTGCCTCGTTCTTGTCAAACAGTCTGTCAAAGCTCAACCAGTCCTACGAGGGACCGTCAATTTATAACTCAGGTTCTTGTTCCTGTCGAATACCAAAATGCCCTTCACATCAGAACCAATTACAAGACTTTCTGCTTTGGAGAAAAAGTTGGTAGCAACAAGAAGGGCAATTCTATAATTTGCGTGTGGCATTAATTTTTTTTTTTTTGAGAATGATTTGCGTGTGGCATTACGTGTAAACGTTACATTTCCATTTGTTTATAGTATTAAAGTTTATTTATTTATTTGACTAATTTGACTAATGCCATTAAAGTTGGTACGTGTGTTTCACGATAAACTTATGTTAGTAACGGAGTGATTTGAGATTATCCAAAAAAAAAAAAAAACCAAGGGTGATTGATTGCAAGGTTTTTGTTTTGTCTTTGTTTTTTAAATGTATATGAGGAAAATGAAATATTCCAAAATTTGATTTTTTTTAACTGTATATAGGGAAGCACCGCAGCTTTTGGCTAAGACTATTGCACTCACTGTCTGTCCATGAAATATTCTGAAAATTCTATAAATGGATAGTGTAGTGCTAATTAGGAGTAAGATCCATATCAACCAATAATTTAATATATATATTATGTATTATATTAATAGACAAAACTTAGAAAAAATTCAATTAGAATTTGAAATTAGAATCCAATTTTGCGTCATATGACTAAATTTATGTGAAGATCATACTATAATTATCTACTTAAATTTGTGTCATGCGTTCACTTAATTTTTTTTTTTTTAATCTTTTTGTCAAGTGAGTTAATGAGTACAAAATACTAAGAATTTAATATTAATGAACTATAAAATAAAATATTAAAAAAATAATCACATAACTCAATAAAAATCACCACACAACAAAGATCACCACATGCTCTATCTTATTAAAAATTAGAAAAAAAAATGATCATAAGTAGTATTAAATTTAGGCAATCATTTTAATATGTGACTAATCACGTTTACTTTTATAAAAAAAAATAATTTGACTAAATTACTTATATTTTTATGATAAAAATTGTGTTTAATTTTAAAGGTATTTATACGTATTCGCATGTTACATACTTATTTTTTTAATAATTTGACTAATTATTTATATTTTTATAATAAAAATTGTGTTTAAGTTTAAATGCATCCATGCATTTACATGCTAGTATATATAAAACAAAAAAAGTTTAATTTTTGATTGACTTCATAATTAATTGTCACATATGTTTTTGGGTCCCCATGATTTTAAAACATTATTATTCTATTATATATATTAATTGATTTTAGAATTTATTTTATACCTAAACCCTCTATTAAAATCTTATCAAATCATATATTCTTTAAATAGTAAAATATGTGATTCCATGCACAAACACATTCATGATAAATGTGTATTAATAACTACTACAATTGTTAAATTTCATATTTAGATAACAAATAAAAAAGAGAAAAAAAATTACCAATATATTTTTGTTAAACTTTCCTATGCAATGCACAAAGTACTGACTAGTTATTCAATATTTTGAAAGTATAAAAACATGATTCTCACTCCTCTCACATAAATGGTAAGTCTCATTGATTAAATTCATAGTGAGATCCACTATTCATGTAAAATGAGATATTAACATGATGTTATACAATCCATAAAATTTTTTTTAAAAAAAATACGATGTTATACTAATAAATAATTTTCCTTGTCTAGGGCCACAAGTAAATATACATTTAATAGAGTAAAAATAATGTTTCTATATGTTTTTAAAAATATAAAGTCAAATTATGTACATGTGAAGAATAACACACAAAACCATAATGAATTTTTAGATTATTAGTCCTTAATTCCTTATTAGTTAACAAGATTCATAGTTTATGGTTATGTAAAACTTAATTTTTTTTTTTTTTTTGTACAAGTTATTTTCTAAAGTAAAATAAGTCAATAAAAATAAACACATGCTAAGACGCATTTAAAGGAAATTAAGGGAACATGATATGCTTTAAAAAAAAATTTAATAATTCAATAGTTGTTGTTAGTATTTTGATTGGTTTAACCTGACCAATAACTCATCCCCCCATCAATTGTCCACATGCTTTACCAAATAAGTGAGATTTATGTCGACATTAACACTTTTTGGAATATGAGTAATTTTAAAAAATATATTTTTTTTAGAAAATTATCTCATTTTTTTATATTTTGTAGTGACCTTAGAATGAGTTTGAAAATTATCTATTGACTTCTCTTATTTAATTTCACATAAATTATAGTTGTTTTTCAAAAACATTTAGCAAAAAATAACTTTATCTCATACCAAGATAAGTAATGGAAGTTATGAGATAGATTTCTTTCAACCAATTTTTATCCGATATTACCAAACATGAAAAATGTGAAAAACTATCTTTATCTAAGACTTTTCATTGAGTTTTAACAAACACCACACTAGTGTCACTCCAAGCTAGTTTATTTATATTTGACAAGTCTTCCAAAACTTATTCCAAAGATTCCAATGAAATTCTTATCATCTTCCATAACTATTTCCTAAGAAAATAGGATGTAATAATTATTTTCATGTTTAGAGTAACTCTTTTTTTTTTTTTTTTTTTTTTGGCAATAAAGGAAATTTACATGGCCTTGTGGTGAGCACAAGACAGGCCAGTTAAAATTCCCATTTTAGCAAGGTGTGTGGTGCGGTGATGACCTACCTTCTTTCCATGTGTAGGACTGATGGAGTTGTTTCCTTGTAATAATTGAACTAAATAAATACTCACAGCTTGTCTCATGGTCATCCATACACAGCTTATTGTGTCACAATCGTTAAGATTTGGTACTAATGATTCCCATCTGTTTTTTTTTTTTTTTTTTGGCTGAAACTAATAGTTCCCATCTCACTGATGGTCCTTGCCTCCTAGGAAGTAGAAATTGCCGTAGGACCTTTAAAATTTTTTCTTTATATATAAAATATATATATTTAAAATTTTTAAATCATATCTTCCATTCTATTTTCGCTGTAGATCATTCGGGCCTTTTTTGTTTGGGATCTTATAGTTTTGGATAGTTTATTTACATAGTATTCATAAAAAATAAAAAATTGTAACTTTTATACTAAATATTTGACAAAAAGCTAAAGATTAATTTTTAAAAAAAAGATAAACAACAAAAAAGCAAAAAGTTGAGCCAAATGCACACTTATATCTTAACTCCTAAGTGCATCGACTTCCAGTTAAATCACAAGTGAAGAGAGTAAGGTTTTGTTCTTAGACTACCGTTTTTTCGAGGTGCTCACAGGGACCTTTGTCTATTTTATACCTTAGCTTATTTTGGAGTTTTTTTTTTTCTTTTTTTTTTTTTGAGGAACAGCTTATTTTGGAGTTATACGATGTTATTTTCATTATTTCACATCAATCTTAATTTTCATCTTATATTAAAAGTACATTCAAGTTTCAACGTGGCTATGGTGTTATAACAATTGACAACTACTTCCTTTATGCATAAGGAAAATTATTAACTATTTCGAAAGTATTATAATTGCGTACTTTTTACTCTCATATAAATTATGGTGTTATAGGTATACAAGCCACACAATTGTTAATATTACCAATGCATTGACATACATTATACATTACGTCTCATTAAGGAGGGAGTATTATATGCATCTGGTACATATATTTCCTCCTCTCACACAAGATGGACTATTGTTAATATTATCAATGTATTAATTAACAAACGTTAGGCCTTAGGGGATTCACCCCATGTGAGAGAGATACATAATACATACGTTAAATGCGTGATAAATTTTTCCCTCATTAAGGAGGGGGCTCACTTCTTTCATTGAAGAAACAGTCCGAATTCTAGGCTTCATCCATGGATTCCAGTGAGTGCTTGGATCTTTCCTAATTTCTAGGCAATGAATATCTATAAATAGGAGTTAATTTCTAGGCATTGAATTCCGCTAGTGGGACTAATAGGACCACTATAGACTATTGACTATTGAGGAGTAATATTGGCTTTAAACCATACCTTGATCATATCAATGAGTCATGTATGATTTATGAATTCTTTCTTTTACTTCCACCACAAACAAGTAGAATCCTTTTCAAGTTACAGCTGAATGCTTGAATGAAATATGTTACAGAATATTGTTGCATAGTTAAAAGATTCACTTCTTTGTGGAGGAAAGAATGACAACGAAAGGTACGTTTAATAAAGTAAATGAAAATTATGTTAGGAATAATAAAAATATTTTAAGGAAACAATTATTAATATTCATAAGTTTGATTGTTATGTATGGAAAGTTTGGTTGGCACGTATGCTTTCATTGATGTCATAGATTGGGCATTGAACAATTTGAGATTGCGATTTTTTGCACACTCAGCTGGTTGTTTTGGACTAACAGAAATGAAAGGATAACTTCAACAGGGAATTCCTTGTTTTTCTCCTAACCAGCTCGCTAGGCGTGCAGTGGAAAATATGCTATGCAGTTGGGGTGGGTTTTCATGAAATTCGTTAAGAAATGTTCGTGGTTTTTGTGTGGGGATTCCCCTCTAACCAAAATTGAGAAAGTTGATGTGAATGACTGCTATTAAATAAAACATAAGGAGAAGTCGTTTAAGACAATTTAGAAGATGGTTTATTAATTCAAATGAGAAAGTGATTAGATGTGGAGATGACATATAATAGTGATTAATTCAACTGTTAATGATTGTGAATTGTGTACTATTCAACTGCTAATAATTGTACATTGTCATGGTTAGCTTCATTGCAATTTCAAAGGGGTCATCAATTACAACATGGAAATTGATGTTGTCTTGTAGCCATACATTATTGTATAAATAGATTGGGTGACGATGGGTTGTCTTTTGCAATAAGAACCAAGAAGCACACATACTTTGAGATGTCAACATTTGGTGATTTTCCATGTGTCCATATTATAGTTTAAAGAATAATATGGCTTTTCACTTTAGTCAATAGCTTGCAGTATTATCTCTTTGTTGCAAAATTGTGTGGTGCACTGAAATCTGGAATGCTCTTTTTTTACTACATTTTCAAAGTAGAATTATTAGTCACATCTGTGGGGGGTTTTTATCCTGCTTGTTCTATGCTGTCTGCATCACACTTTTGGACCGCCATCACATCCTTCAATTGAGAAATCCTATTTGTTCTTGTGGTATTAAATTAAATTTAGTTGCTTTTACGGCTATTCCTTTTTATCTAGTTGGTGAAATTATTTATAACTTGTATAGTGTAGGACATTTTAGTTGTACCAAATACCCAAAAAAGTGAGACCATTTTGAAAAATACACCCAATTATTGCAACCCCATACATTGATTCCAAAAGAAAACTCCGAGAATCCACTCGCAAAAACCAACAGCAAATGAAACTTTTACAACAAAGCCAAAACCAACTTGGATCGGTTACATTTTGTTTGTAACTTTGTATACATTAGACTGCCAAAGCTTCCCTGGCACTTGTGCTCATATACATATCCTATTGCAACGTTGGAACAATATCTTAAATACTCGATTATTGAAATAGGCTTATTGTCTAATGTCATCTTTATATTAGTCTAACGTTCTGTTTGTTTCGCTGAAAAACCTTCTATAAAGATAGTTTTCCACGTTTTCTAGCATTTGGTAACATAAAAAAAAAATTTGATCAACGGAAAATTATCTTTAGTCAACGGAAAACTCTAATAAAAAAGAGACTTATTTTTTATAAGTTGTTTTCCAAAAAAAAAAAAAAAAATTGGAAAACAATCTCTCTTTCACGTGGCATGTAACTCCTATAAATATTATCTTCTTCTGACTCAAGAAACAATATTTTCTTTCACTCATTCAGCCTTTCTCACAATAAAATTTCTCATTTCTTCTCTTCCCTTTGTTTTTTTTCTCTCTTCTCACATTCTCACTATCACCCCCTATGACCTCTTCTCTTCCCACAGATTTCTCTCTATTTGCCTCTCTTCTCTTTTTTTCTCTCTATTTCTTCTCCCCTCTATAACACTGTTCTTAAATAAGGTTTTTTTTTTTTTTTTTTTTTTTTTTCTCCTCACAGATCCGTCAACCGTTCTATAACAATTTTTGGTATTTATCAAACTATTTGTACTGGATTAGTTTGTAGGTAAAACTATTTGGCATATGTGGCATTTTGAACCATTTAAAATGGAACTTATGGGTATAATGGTTATTTTGCTCTTGATTTGTGCCACTATAGTACACTTCCAATGTACTTGGTTTTTTTCTAATAAAATTTCTTACATTACTTATCAAAAATACTGTTAATATACATGAACAAGATGAGTATTTGAGATCATGAAAATTGGACAGCTAATTTTGATTGTGTCCGTTGTCAAAATTTTAGTTTGAAAATCAAATTCATTCTTGATTATTTATTTATTTATTTATATTGATTACATTAGGTGGGTTTACACAATACACATATTATACATGTTTTAAATTATACAAGAAATGTTTTAAAACTTGTGGATACCAAACACCAAAAAACGTTCTTAAGCCTATTTTCAAGGTTGTTACCAAACACCGGAAAATGAGATAGTTTTCCAGAAAATGTTCTCTAGAAAATAAACAATTTTCCAGAAAACATTATTGCTGAAACAAACAGAGCGTAAGACTATGAGTTCAGTCTTCAGGTAAGATTATACCTCTGCACTAAACTTCAACACTTAATATGCTACTTGAAGCTCATGCAGATTGGAGGATTAATCTTGGCCAAAGCAAGGATTGATGCAGGGAGAATCCACAATCCATCTCCACATATGAAACCGGAAGCAACTGCAGGAACCATCAAGCTTGCCTCTTTGCTATTTAGCTTATGCCATACAAACACAATCAGACTTCCAACACACATATCAATTGCAAAGTAAGCACCAACAAGGAATGGCACAGCCATGGCCATTGGAAGTGGAACCCATTTCCCAATGTTAGTAGGGGTAAGATCTCTCAGCATATTGGCAGCCATGGCAAAGGCAAAAAATCCATAACAAAGCTGCAAGCAATGATGGGGCAGGGCAGAGAAGCCTTCAACACCTAGAATTGCCATGTTGCGATAAATGATGGCATAAGGGGCTTTGTATTCGCCATTTGGGTTCCCAACATCAAAAGCCTTGTAGAAAAGAAAGAATGTGAGAGGAGCTACCACGCAGCCTATGGCTGTCCCAATAGCTTGGCTTACAAGCATTGATCGAGGGGAAGTGAGAGTGAGATGGCTAGTTTTTAAATCATGCATCAAATCAGAAGAGATGGAAACCATGGATTTAATCAGACCACATCCCACAAGTCCTGCAACCACACCATTATTTTTTCCACTCAAGGCAGCAAGCACAAAAAGAGCCACTTTCCCATAATTATAAGCCATGTTCATGTCAGTTAAACCCGCACCATAAGCATTGCAGAAGCAAAGAGAGGGTGCAAGAATATAGGCAACAACTACAAAATACCACTTCAACTCCGGGAACATGAGTGGAATCACAATGATAGCAACTATGGAGAAGAGTATATACCCTGTACATGCCACCCAAAATGGTATGCTGTCTCTTATGAATACCTCATTTCGTCGCAGCTCATCAAGAGGCTGATTCTGGTTTTCTGGCCCTGCAGTAGTAAAAGAAAACTGTGTAAAGGTTATACAAAAATGAAATCCTCACTGAAAGTGTAATTGCCCCATGAGGGTAGTTCCTTGAGTCTAAACACCAATTGCAGGATGCCAACAACTTAAACAATCAATTAAGTGGATTGCTAGAGTTCCTCAGTTCTTTGGTGATATGACTGCATCAGCATGCTAAGCTGTAAGTGTGTGGAGTATTTGGCACACCCAGGAGATGTAGCATAAGTGACCCACTTACATGTTTTAGGGCCCTTCTTGTTCACTCTGCCATGGATGTTTCTAGAGGTGAAATATAGTATCTTGAGAAAATTGTAGAGCCCATCCCCAAGGATCATTGCGATGGAAATAAAAACCTGTAACACACATGAGGAGATATAAGACTGGATTTGTCATATTTACAATCACTCTTCAATATAATTTAGGATTCTGCTTAAGCAATAGTCTTAAAAAGTCCAGAACCCAGACCTTGTAACCATTAAGACTCTTCATACTGCTTTCGGATAAAGTTTCAGGGAACCACTCTCCTTTGAGCCCCCTTATCAGTGGCCACATTATTCCCCAAGAGAGCACAGCACCAAAAAGCAACGACAAGTTCACAAGATGGGAACAGATCATTCCTGCTCCAATATAAGTCATACTGAAATCAAAGTAGAATCTGCAAAATTCATTTTCATTAATCAATGATATGATCACTCTCAGATAAGGCTAAAAGATATGCAGAGAAAAATGTGAAGAACGCACGAATTTTTCCAAGCTTGCAATCCAAATGTAGGGAACTGAGCAAATCCGCATGTCTCTCCAGCTGAATAAAACCATTGAAAGAAACCCCAAAGGAAACTCATCGAAAAGAATTTCATGAACCCACGAACCTGCTTCCTGCAAATAGGATTGAAACTTATTAAGAGTTGTTTCACACTTAAATTTGTTTTCAATTAATTTGAGACTAGAATTATAAAATCAATGCGTACTTGGCTATATTGTCTCCTTTAGGAGTATGAAAGCCATTAATAAGAACAGCAGTTGCAGTTCCACTTGGATATGGTAATTTGCAGTCTATAATCATGATCTGTAGAAGAACACAAATTCCATGACCAGCAATTTCAAGTTCAGAAAGAGACAGAGAAACCTTGCCAGAAATTCAGATTATTATAATGCAAATGATCATATAGAATTATATATATAGATTTGGAGGACATCAAAACCCTTGAAAAATTAACTAGACTCCCAATATGCAAAGGTCAATTTCTAATGAAAATAATATAAAAAACACAAAGCATACCTTTCTGAGAGGAACCAATGCCAACAGCCCAACAAAGCAGCTTACAAAGAGGAAACCAGTCATCCAACCAATCCCAGGCTCCTTGGTGTTAGGAGTATTCCCATCTGTATCAACCCCTGCTTGCTCATATGTCCTCCTATTCAAACCCAATAGATAAGATCCAAAACCACCTGCAATCCCATAATTGATTACATATAAAACATATGCAATAGTAACTTGTAAAATATCTAAATTAACAAAAGGCAAAAAAAAAAAAAAATTGACTGTAAACAACAAAACAAGATCAAAATCACCAACCTCCAAGAGAAATGCTATAACATGCAACTGCACATGTCTGAATTATAGTGTTCTCCTGTCGAGTGAATGGAATTGAGACAATTCCAGCCTTCTCAAGTAGTGCGGTCCATGTTCTGATAAATACAAAGGCAAGGAGAGCAGCCGAGACATTGAGGTTTGGGACTAGACCAGTTGTGAGGTTTAATTTCATCACTATCACACTATACATGATTCCAATAGCTAAGCTTGCAACAAGTCCTCTAATTGTAATCTGTCTCTTCCATGGGGCAATTCTCTTCACGTCTTCTGGCTCTTCACGAGTCTCTTCGATATCCTCTCTCTCAATGTTCTCTATCTCATTTGATTCTTCCTTGTTCATGTTCCCCATTTCAATTATCAAAAGCTTCTACCCAGTCCTACACAATCCAAAAACAAAGAAAACTTCAATAAAAAATCCAACTTGATGAGAAAACATTCAAGTAGACAAAATAGTACACATGAATGATCTTACCTTTGCTCTTCTTCTCTTCTCCTTTGCTCGAGAACAAAAAGATCAGAACTTTGGAAAGCTTACAAAAATTCAAAACTGTTTCTTTGATTTCTACTTCCAAAGACCAATATATTGCCCGTGAGTGTTTGCCACCTTCTTCAATCTATACACCTAAATACCTTTACATGCCACGATAATTCACAAACCACCAGATGGGTAGTGGTGCTTCTGAGCGTTGACTCACAAGAACCTCTCAAATAACAATACAACACCCAAAAAACCCAATTGGGTTTTCAAATCCAATCACAGGAGTGTTAAGTTCCACACCAAAAAGATGTGAAAACCACACGATTCCCTTATTGGGTCAGTCAGAGAATCTCCTTTAGACCAAGATTACTCCTACATGACCGCATTTGCTGCAAGATGCCATATTTATATATGTTTTTAATACACCATGGAAATACCATAACAGGATGAAAGGATGAGCACCACAGGCCTTACCATCAGCACAGCTCTGCATGTACTGCAAAGAAGTACAACTTCCACAAGACGAGGTTTTTGTAGTACAACACCAAAACTTTCCAACTACAGCTTCATTGCATTGAACACATGTCCGGCTACAAAGGCTAAATCTTCTCGTTGACTCTTCTCTCTCATTGGAAAAGAGAAAAGTTGGTTATGATAGGAATACAAGTGGTTGAAAAAAATGGAGCTCGGTTGGCTCTCCCTTTTGAAATTTCTAACTTTCGATGCTAGCACTCACTCACCTATAAAAGGACCTAAACAAGAACTTGAAGCATCACTCAAGCAACAGGAACTTCTCTTTGAACTCTTTTGAAGGTCAACATTCCCACAAAGCGCACTAATATATTACAATTTTTTTTTTTTTTTTACAAGATAAAAATTTTAAGTATATGTGTGTAAATCCTTCTTAAATAGTTAAACCTTAGCATTTGTTCTCTCATACTTCACAAATACTTATACTTGTTACATTAGTCAAAATTTCACGATTTAGATTTTAAAAAAGTGTACCAATTGTATGCAATTCTAAGTGTGTGGTAATCAAATTTTACCCAAGTCAAATTTAAGTATATGTGTGTGTGAATCTTTCTTAGATACTTAAACCTTGGCCTTTGTTTCATCACACTCCATAAACACTTATACTTATTACACTAGTCAAAATTTCACGATTTAGATTTCAAAAAAGTGTATCAATTGTATGCAATTCTAAGTGTGTGGTAATCATTACTCTTGGTAAAATATAAATGATAAGGTAAGGTTTTTTGGAAAGTGGACATGCTACATTATCCAAAACTAAACATATATCTGAATTATATCATGTCCAATACAAAAAAGTAATAATATTGTACTTATTTATACAAATACATGTCCAAAATTTAACATGTATCTAAATCGTATCTTATCCAATAAAAAGAAAAAAGAAAAATACCTTCACCTTTGTATATAATGATGTACTTATCTACAGACAAAGATTGTACAATATTTACGGTAATCGAGAGCCAGTGAAGTTGTTTTTAGGTGGGGCCAAGAAAGTGTGGTGATTTTTTCATCTTGATCTTTTTTTTTTATATTCTCGTCGGATTGAGATTTATTTTGTTGAAATTGAAATTTTTTTATTAAAAGTATTGTAGAATATAGATAGAGGTAAAAGTTTAAAATAGTAATGTGAAACTCATAAATAGTAAAAAAAAAAATGTAATAAGAGTCATAAATAATTGTAAAAATAAAATAAATAGTAAAGTAAGTTGATTTTTTATGTTGGAGCCAGAAGCATACTTATCCATCGGTATCCAATGGAATGGTTAACTTTACAAGTCACTCCTGTGTCAAATTTTGATGGGATTTCACTACAATCGTGCCCTTGAGAATAGAACGTCTCATCAACGCGCTTTGATGGAGAGAGTGTATAATTCGGTAGAATTATTTAATTCTCGCAGCACTTTTTAATGTGACTTGTATCATATTTAAGTAATTTAAATATACAATTCCGTTTAGTAATGTTGTTCTAGTAACATTATTTAAGTGTTGTGAAAATAGTTATAGGTGAAAAAATATTACAGAAATACATGTTATGTTGCCTCAAAACTCAAAAGATAAGCACACAGCCTCTCATTTCATGTGCTTCTTTTTCTTTTTATTTATTTATTTTTATTTTTTTACTATTTCTTATATTTATTTAAATTATTGATGATGCAATTAAAAGGCCCGTTTGGTAGAAAAGTTCGAGTAATGTTGTTTGGGTGTTTTTGATATACGTGTGAGTAAAAATGTGTATAGAAATGTGTGTAATATTGTTTAAAATATGAAAATATGTGTTAAAGTTGAGCTATCAAACAGGCCATTAAGTCGTTCATTTCTTTGTTTTTATTAGGAGGAACATTTATGTATTTCAAAATAGATAGTATGATTTTAAGAACTCCATCATGGGATTACCTTATTAATAAGTTTAAAAGATCTTAATATGGGTTTAACGTATTCAGGACTCACATGTGACTCATTAATTGGAGTTGACCAATTGGCCAAATGCTTAGGAATCAGGATAATGCCAGTACTTTCCTTTGTATTGTTGGTTTTGTTTAGAGATCCAATTCTTAAGGAAATATCATTTAAGTTTTTTTTTTTTTTTTTTTTTTTCAAATACAAATGTGTATATATATATATATTGTCCTGTTAACCTCTTAGGGCATTTGTAAATAGACTATTTTAAAAAAGATTTGATATCACTTTCATGATAAATATAAAATGATGTCAAAAAAATTAGTTGTTTTTTTTTCTTTTCCCATAAAATTTCTAAAAAATTCCTCAAATCAATGTCCTTAGAACATCTGTTAACTTCTCATTTTTTTAATTTTTTTTATGTGTATAGGTTTTTAAAATTATCATCTTTTGCATAGCTGAAATGCAATTGTGTATTTACATTTCAAATAAAGTAAATAGTAAATTAGGAAAATTATTAATATTAGTCGTTAGTTTGTGCAATGCACAAGAAAGTTCAAAAAAAAATTATATATGATCATATTACACTAATAAATAAATAAAAATCTAATTATAGAATTTGTATAAATAACTTAATTTAATTAGTATAATTGTAATTTGTTTGGTGTTATTTTTTTTTTTGGTTGAGAATCTTGTTGGTGTTGAGTTGATAGTGAATTCTAATTCTTTTTATTTTATTTTTTACTTTTTTGAGAATCAAATTCTAATTCTCTTAGATTAACATAGTTTTAAAATGTTTGTAATTCAAAAAACCAAACTAATATAATAATGTGAAAATGTATATTTTCTATATTATTATATAGAATATAAATATAGATATAAATAAAGATAGATTATATCTATTGAATTTTCAAATAGTATCATAATTTGGGTCATTTTAAAATAAAATAGAGATTGAGAAAATGGGTGAATGGAGTAGCCTTTTTAGATCACAAGCTGGTTTTTTTTTTTTTGGTATTGTATTGTATTGTTAATTAATTAAAAAGTTTTTTTTTTTGAGAAAGAATTAATTAAAAAGTTTTTTTTTTTTGAGAAAGAAACTGATGGATTTTATTAATAAAATTCAACTACATCCAATTGTAAAATTGAACCAATATGAGATGGGACATCTTCCATCCATACTTGAAAATCTGGTATGCATAATGCATTTTTAGCCAGACTATGAGCAACCCCATTGTCGTTTCTCTTAATGTGAGAATACAACAATCCTTCTCTACGAACATGTGAAAACCTAATACAATGAAATAAACTTGCAAAATATTTAACATCACGACTAAGTAAACCAAAGGATTCCAAAGATTGCGAATCTGCATTCAAAGCGTTCATTGCAATCTCTGAAACTCCCTTTGGGGTGACATCTTCCAAACTTAGATTAGTAACAAACTGTAAATCCTTCGATATAGCCAAAGTTTCAAGCTCTATGACAGTTAGGGGGAGAGGGATGATTCCGACCATGTGTGCCAAGCCTTTTCCTTGGCATTCTCGGATGATCACTCCAATCCCTGCCCTATCTTCTTCTTGAAACATTGTATCGATATAATTTGTGCCCGAACCCTCCACAATTACATCAATAGTCGATCTCCAAAACAACACTAATCCACCTCCCATATCCAAAACAACATCCACAGAATTTTGTTCCCGGAAGATCGCATCATCAGAGTTCACCTTCAAGATCGGCCATGGAGGTGGTTTCCAAATGGCACGGTGTGGAGGCTGATTGGACTGATCTGGCTCATTACCCTTCGTTGTTGTTGTTGCGCTTTTTTCCTTGTTTGGAATATTGACCATATTAAACACTTGCCGTTGGGATTGCTGGGAATTAGAGTTAATAGGAGCAATAATTGGTGAGCTGTCATCATTCCCCGCATTTAATTGATCATATTGTTTTCCCCGTGTTGCCCTACTGCCAGCCTGGCTAGCTCTCTCCCTCTCATCAGACACGGTTTGATTGACTGGAGAAATTGAGTGGGAATTAATTACATCAAATTTAATTCTCTTAATTTCAGCGTTTTCCCCATACGTATTTAAAGCCTCATCATTTCCCCTTATTTGTAAATCAAATAAGTCAGCCTCTGAAACCGAATTAGGAACTGAAAATTCGGACTCCAAAGTAACTCCCTCATTATTAGGAGCATTAATAGGAGGTAATAAGGAGTCCGAAAGCTGTTGGATTCCTTGAATTGGTTGTAACGTGTCTGCCACTTCCACGCAATTAATTTCCTGCGCCTCACCCTCTTTATTGCCTTCAACGGTCTGTAACGTCTCACCATCAATGGTCTTTAGTGCCACATCATCATCGCCCCCTTCTGTCATCCCCTCTGCTGGCTGCACCACCACTGAACCTCCCTCCCCCTCTCTCACCGAAGCGCTTGACTGCGGCTGAACACCATGGAATTGTGCTGCCATGATGAACTCACCGAGTTGTTGATCTCTTTGAAGTACAAAACTCGTAATCTCCCTCTCTGATAGAGTAAAGTGACTCCATTTTTCTAATAAGTCCTCCATACCAGTGATAGGTAAAGAGCAAACCAACTGTGTTTCCCTACAACCCCAAAAAAACAGAACCCCACTAGCTCTTAAGGTAACCTGTTACCTTAGAGATACAAACTCTCCTTCGTTAGAAGGGACAAAAACACATCTACTGCCTAGGGGAAGAGAGCAAGCTCACTTCCTAAGACAAAGAGACATTTGACAATGAGCTTAATCATATACATTATACAACTACACTATCATAAATTTTCTACGAGCCAAATAAATCTGCTGATTTATAATTTATAATGAATGCACTGGTATACGAAACCAAGGGAAGTTGATATTAGGAGGTTAATGGCTTGTTTAGTTTTAATTCTTTAAAGTGACATTGATTTATTATATAATTTAGGGTAAATTACAAAAACTATCCTTGTAGTATACTCTTCAAACATAGAGTTACCTTGTGTTTTATTTTGTGATACTTACCACCCTTGTGGTTTGCTTTATAAGATATTTACCTCTCTTTTGGTTTGCTTCATGTAGTATTTTTACTAATTTATTAAAATTCGATGACATGGCATCGCAACACATATTGGGGAAAACTTAAAGAAAAAAATTGTTCTACCTTAAAGTTTAAGCCTTGTGAACATACACAAACTCTAATGAGAATTGAAGGAAAAAGTTAGAGAGAGAACCATTACCATGAGGCCATGGTAGAACAATCTTTTTCTTCAACTCCTTCTCTATATATGATGTTTTGACACTTACAATAAAATCAAATTCCATTAAAGTTAGCGGAAAAGTTTCATAAGCAAACAATTTTTTATAGATGAAGTGAAACCTCATCAAGTAGGATTTTTTGGACCCATCCTTAAGAAGTAAACCACAAATACATGACCTCCTATCAAAAACATCTCATAAGCAAAATACAAGAGAGATAAATGCCTAGTAAACAAACCACAAATGAGGCCAGTGTCATAAATAAACCACATGGTGATTTTATATATTAAGGATAAAGACAAGGATGGTATGTGTACTTTACCTATAATTTATTCCATCTGACAGTGATTTTATCAAATTGTCAAATTAAAAATTTGAATGTAATTTGCGTTTTGATTAAGTAACAATATTTTAAGGCAAAAAATAGATTATCAATTTTTAAGATTTAATCTGTTTGAGAAATCCCATAACAAATTGCTCACAAACCCTCTTCCTTTTTAAGTTAAAAAAGAAGTAAATAATGACAACACGGTAATACCATATACTCCCTACACATCACTTGAGTTGTTGATTATATTATAGTGCCCTTCTTTTATTTTAACAACAATCATCGTATTTTATTTTTTTAAAACAACAATTTCAACATATAACATATGTGATAATTGTTCATTATTATTATGTCAAAACACCAATTGGTTTTGTGGGGTTGGCAAGATTTAAACTTTAAATCTCTTATTCGATGAAAATAAATTTACTAGTTGAGCTGATTGAAATCCATGGTGTATTGTATATTTATAGTATTATTATCATGTTTTCATTATGTGGCACAATATCATCTTCCTATGTACATAAATCTGAAGGTAAAATCTAGGTATAGTAGTTTAGGTGATATATATTAAGTTCTTCAATTAAATTCAAACTCATTGTTGTATTGACTAATGAAATACAAATAATGTATTCTTTTCCTAGGACAAATAAATTCAATACATAATTTAATATCATGTCAAGAACATTGTAGTTCAACTGACACCTCCTAGTGTTTCTAATTGAGATATCTGGGATTCAAATCGTCCTACTCCCAACTATTGATGTATTAAAAGAGAAAAAAAAAAAGATTCTTAAGCAAATATATTTTTATACATGAATACATATAAACATATAGAATTGTATATACTTAATTTGAGTTCCATACTCATAAGTTTGTTCATCTGTTATGTTTTAACTTGACTCATTAATAGTCAAGTCTAAATTGTTGGGCTATTTGGAGTTTGATTTTGTGCTTAATTCGATTTCGACTTGACTTGACTTGAAAACATTACAGTTTTAAATGAGATTTTTTTGTGAGGTTTAATCCATGGAGTAGAGGCTTGGGTTTGACCCCCCCTTTTTAGGTTTATATATATAATTGCTTCAGAATTAGGGTTGGTGTATTATAAATTGCCTTTGTACTATTCTTTAACATAGTGAAAATCGCTACAATTCCTTGGACATAGTCATTTTGCAAAATCACATGAATTTTGTCTCGTGAGATTATTCTTTACATGTTCTTTTCTATTATGCTTCTTAAAAAAAAAGAAAGGGCAAATTACAACTTACCTATCTGTGATTTGGTTTGAAATTTAAGTTATCCATCTGTGGTTTAAAATTTTACACTTTACCCATCCGAGATTTCACTGAAATTTAAGTTGTCTATTTACGGTTTGAAATTCTATGATGCAAGTGTTTCACTGGATTTTTTTTTATCTTATATTTTTATGTTTTTTGTGTTTTTGGAGGAGAGAAACATAAAAATAAAGCAAAATCACATATTTAGCCATGTTTTTAACAAAAGTGAGTCTAACTGAATTAATCTCAGGTGGGTAAAGTATCAAATTTCAAACTAAATAACTTAAATTTTTGTCAAATCACAGATGAGTAAGTTATAATTTGCTCAAAAAAAAAAAAAAAAAAAGCTATTTAAAACTTTAGGAAATTATAGACCAAAAGCCCAAGCCCATAAATTTTCATAGTTTAGATTTCTGAGTTCCCATAATCCGAGCCCCATACAAACACAATCAACCAATTCAAGCCCAGCCCCTCAAATTTCCAATAACCAAAATTTACCAAAACCACCCCAAACCGACAAACCCTTTTAGGACAAAAAAATAACCCATTATTAAGGGCAAAAAAGTACTTTCAGTAATTCCCCAAATCCAGAATACCCCACCGTCTCTTTCTGTTTCACTTTCACCTTGCTCCCCAAGCGTTCTTGCGTGAACACCAATTATCATCTCCGAAACCCCAAAACAAAAACAAAAACAAAAACAAAAACAAAAACAAAAACTCCAATAAACCCTAAATCCCAAATACATATTCGCAGAGAAGAAAACCCCAAATTTCTAAATATAGTAGATAATAATGGGTGGGTCATCGGAGACGAAGTTCTTGCAAGAACTTGTGCTTTACGCGGCGAGCGCTGCCCTGAGTTGTTTGGTGTTGTTCGCGGGGCTCCGACACCTCGACCCGAACCGGGAAGCTTCCAAGAAGGCGCTCGAGCACAAGAAGGAGATCTCTAAACGCTTGGGTCGGCCTCTCATCCAGACCAACCCTTACGAGGTAAGCTTTTTCTATTAAAAAAAACGCCACCGTTTCGGTATGTGATTGTGTGGTTTCTTGAAGAATTTTTGAAAAAAGTTATCATTTTTATGAGTTTGGATTAATGGGTTTTTGATATTTCTATGGTGAATTTGTGAAAACTTTCCCAATTGCATAGTATGTATGAAAAAAAAAGTTGCAGTAAGTGTAGTACCTTGAACACAATTTTGGATAAAGGTTTTCTTTTTAATGAAGTTATGCATTTTTTTTTTTTAAAGATAAAAACACACTACTCAGACTGGCCATAGAGATAATATACTGCACTCACTCGAACCGGTGGCAGCATTGATAAATTTTTTGGGTTTCATGAAGCTGCCATTCTGTTGATGATTGTGGTTTTGTTATTGGCTTTGTTCGTATTGACGGGTTGGTAAATCTATAAAAAGAACATGGAGGAGCATGAATTTTTTGGTTATGAAACAATTTCTGTTGGGACAGAAATAACTTGTATGGATGCTGTATGGATTATGAATTAGGATATGTTTGGAACGGAGTAAGATGAGGGAGAGGGGTTGAGAGGAGAGATCGCTGGTTGCCTTCACCACCCCTCTCCCCTCATCAGTCATGTCCCTTTATCCGAACATAGAGTTAGATAGTTGCATAAGTGTTAAGAGTCTTGTAGCTTAATTGACATCTCTTAGTGTTTCCAAAAATCCCCTCCCCATTGAATTATCAAAATAGAGTTAGTCACACGAGTGTCAACGCTCGCATTAGAATGATAAGCTAAGGAATGTGGAATACCTTTTAGGTGCAACTTGTCTTTGCGCCATAGATTTTCTCGTCTTTATTGATTAATGTTGAAATAGGGAAATTAGAATTATGTGAAATGAACTCTAGTTTGTTTTTATGCTTGACTCGTGTTTCTTCATTATTTTCAGGATGTCATAGCATGTGATGTTATAAATCCTGACCACATTGATGTTGAATTTGACTCTATTGGGGGACTGGAGGCCATCAAGGAAGCATTATATGAACTGGTGATACTTCCCCTAAGGAGACCTGAGCTTTTTTCTTATGGGAAGCTTCTAGGTCCCCAGAAAGGGGTCTTGTTGTTCGGACCTCCAGGTACTGGAAAGACCATGCTTGCCAAAGCTATTGCAAAAGAATCTGGAGCTGTTTTCATCAACGTCAGGATATCAAATCTGATGAGCAAATGGTTTGGTGATGCACAAAAGCTTGGTGAGTGTAGATTATAATTACACTCCCCCATGCCACCCCTCTGGATTTGAGGGTTTTCTGTCATTGCCTTGGCAAACATACACAACTTCATGAAGTTATTTTGGCCTTGTATATATTCTGTTGTGATGGGGCTCATTATTTATGGGTAGTCAAATTTAGTTTGACTCGTGATCATAGAAGCATGAATGATCAACTAAGAACACATGACTTACTTGATGTATTAGGTTTATTTAGCTGAACAGAATAAGACAATGCATAGATGCTTTCAGCACAGTTTCTTTTGGTTAATGAGTAACGACTATATGGGAAGAAGATAGTTTAGTTGCATTCTGTTGTGGACGTTATCTTCATCCAATCTAATTGAAATGGTTTTCCAATCATAGGTTGATCATCTAAATTATAATATATTTTGCAATTTTTGTTTTTGTGCTATTAACATGAGCCTTAAATAATGAATATAAAAATAATTGGAATATATTTCATAGATATGTACTTTTATAAGAAAGTATGATTAGTATAAATGGAAGAGAATGTTGTACTTTTTGCAGGAGAGTGTATTGACAAGTATATACCTTGTTAATATTGATAGCAATCATACATAGATGTTGGGAAAAGATTTTCTGATCAAAAGTGTTGAAGTAGATCATACTATTTTTTTTAGTTGTTATTGTATTTCTTTTGCACAGTATAATGCTTTGATTTTGATGATTATTAATTTTTTACTATGGTTTTGCAGTGGCTGCTGTATTCAGCTTGGCTTATAAACTCCAGCCAGCTATCATATTTATTGATGAGGTTGATAGTTTCTTGGGTCAGCGCCGTAATACAGATCATGAAGCATTAACAAATATGAAGACTGAGTTCATGGCTTTATGGGATGGATTCACCACTGATCGTAAGTTTGTGCGTTGGACAGCACCTATGTCTTATGATTTTCTCGTTGAAAAATTGAATCTAAAGTAGGTTGTTCTTGTAGAGAATGCACGAGTGATGGTTCTTGCTGCTACTAATCGCCCATCAGAACTTGATGAAGCAATACTCCGGCGTCTTCCTCAAGCATTTGAGATTGGGATACCAGACTGCAGGGAGAGAGCTGAGATACTGAAGGTGATTCTGAGGGGCGAGAGAGTTGAAGACGACATTGACTATGTCCACATAGCTAGCTTGTGTGAAGGTTACACAGGTTCAGATCTTCTCGAACTATGCAAGAAAGCAGCCTATTTCCCTATTAGGGACCTACTAGATCAAGAGAAGAGTGGGAAAAAATCTTCTGTGAGTATATATATCATTTTCTTCTTCTACAATTTAGTCCTTTTCATTTTGTAATTAAAAAAAGAAAAAGGAAAAACACTCTCCAATTTGGTAGCATGCTTTGGTATGGCAATGAGATATTTTTCGATTGGTAAGTTACACATGCACCCGATGGGTCCACAACTTTAGCCTCCACCTAGCACTTATAAGGGTGGAGGTGCCAGTTGGGTCATTTCATTTGAATCTTTGGAACTGCCAACCCCACCTAACCAAAAAAAAAAAATTGGAATTCTCTTGCAATATGGACTAAACTTATCTTGAATACATGATGATGTCACCCTTTTAAATTTCACCGCATACCCAATATTCCATGAGTTCTTTTCAGATTGTAAACATAATTCTATTTGTTAAGTCCTGGTTTCATTTTCTTCCTTAATCTCCTTTGCACTGCTAAAAACCATGGATGTCCTTGGGAGTCAGAAATTTAAGAATCAGGACAATAAACAACATTCTGTTAGTATTGCATGACAGTAAAATTCATGGCATCAAGTAACTTTTATCTTGATCCTTTGATTGGCTTTTTAAATGTTGAAAAAGGTTAACATGCCTGGAGAATAAAGGAATTCAGGTATTCTTATTGTTTAAGTATTAAAAGAATTCTAGTTATTTGTATAATTTTTTTGCAAAATTTACCTCTTTATGTAAATGTAGGATCCGTTTGGATACAGCTTATTTTGCTGAAAACAATAAAAAAATAATAATAAAATTTACTGTTCACATGTGGGTACTGTTCATTGGCCTGTTTGCACTGTTCATGTCCCATGAACAGTGCAAGAGGCGCTGAGCTGAGGGAAAAAAAAAAAAGAGCCAAAAACGCTGAATGCGGACGCGCAAAACGCGCAATACAAACAGATACGTAATGTTCTGAAAGATACTCTTTTGTATGTGTGTTTTGTTCCAGCCACCAAGGCCATTGTTTGAATCAGATTTGGAGAGAGTTATTGCCACATCAAAAAAGACAAAGGTAGCTGCTAATGAATACACTGGATTGAGCTCACAATCACCAGGGTGGTCGAGGAATTCAGAATCAGGTGATTATCCTGTCCAAGCTGCAATAAGTGAGCTCTCTAAGCTTGTGGTTTCCCAAATCTTGAATATTCAATCAGATGCCCAGGAACCTTGAATTCATCACATTTGAAACCTACTCTCCTGAAGCAAATTTGTTATGTAGTCTAGAGCTGTAACTTCGTTAGTTATAGAGAATTACTATACATGTCTGAAATTTGTTGATGGGGTTTTCATATTTTTGGATGTCTTCCAGAATTCACATTTTGATGTAGCAATTGGAACCATCTTTTTAATGCAGCTCTGCTTTCAGTTTCTCTCCTCTTTATCTTTGAACTTTTAGAAGTTATGCTTGGTTTGTGGAATGTTATTATCACCTGAACATGATCATTGTGGTTAGTTTCTTTGATGTTCATACACACCTCAAAGAATTGAGTCCTCCTGTGGTTCGGTCTCTATGTGGGAGCATCCAGGGGTTCATTTGACAGTCGATTTATAAGAATTTTAACCCTTGTGAGTTCCAACTCGTTTGAGCAACAAGAAAATAAATTTATTTACTTTTGTTTTGGTTATTTGAAGAAAGTAGTAAGTAAATAGGAACGGGAAAATAAATTTTGATAGAGTATTCTTCTCAAGGCCAATCTTTCTTGGATATTAATCAACTTTGGAGAGAATTTATTTTCCTTTCCTTTTTCTCCTCTCATTTGTAAAGCCTACAGGAGATTGAAAATCAATTGTTAATCTGAGCACTTAATAATTATATTCAGATTCACCTCATGCACAATTCGATCTCACTAGTAACTAATCATGGATTGATATTAAGTTGGACATGATTAGTTCTTATCACTAACACTTTCTTACAATTGTGAATGAACCTAGTTTAACTCTTTTACATGTTTAGCCTAAGGCTGGTGTGGATCTTATTACTTCAACTTTCTGTACAAGTAGTTCAGCTGGGTTTTTCAAGAGTTCTTAGTTCATTTATTTAGCTAGGTTGCAACAGCCAGCCACCAATATTAATACCATCTAGGAAATAGTTGGCAGTGGAATCGGTTTGGTTGGGTTTCAACTTTCAAGTGTTGTGTCAAAGCAATACTTCCTAAAAGTAGGCAGGTCCAACTAATAAAGCAAGTGCAGGCTTATCATAAACTTTGGAAGTTGCTGCCTTTTCCCTGTCACATTCATTTACTATAGAGGCAGGACCACTTGTAGCTGTAGCAACATAATAGAACAGAAACTACAAAAGCAAATTTGGAAGATGTGATTTTCAGTAGATTTGAAATACCATCAGTGAAAGGAGATTCCCATTTCCTTCTATCTAAAACTTTGTATATGATATTGATATCGGCCTAGGTCCACAGTCTGAAATATGGGACAACAATCCATTTCCTTCTTTTTAAAGGGATTGAAAAATGAAAACCGTTGGAAAAAAAAACTAGTTATGGAGAAACGTCTCCACCAAATATGTTCAAGCTAAACCACTATGCTATTAATAACATCATGGGCCAGAAGAATAATTTGTATTCTTTCATGAAACAGAGCCATAAAAAATTATATGGTTTTTACAAATCGAATCACATTAGGAAATCGCTGTCTGCAGATTTTGTGGCTGATATGACTATGATCATGGCACAAAGACAATTGGATATCAGTAACCACTAACCTGTCCTATCTTGCAGCTTGAATTTGTGACACTGATTAATGGACATTCCTGTCCACAAAACAAGCATGACGTTAGGTAGTTTTGGCTGTTGATCCTTGCAAGTTAGTAACTTTTATACAGAGTCCAAAATTTTCCACATCAAGTAAATTTGGAAGCTGATATAGTCATGCCAATTTTCCAACTAGACCCCATTTGTCTTTTTTTTTTTTTTTTGGTAGAAGACCCCATTTGTCATACCCCATTAAACATTGCTCCTCATTATTCAATATCCGTATCTTGGGCAACTACAATGCTCAAATTCATATGGGTCCAATAGAGATCTACAATGGTTAAGCAGCAGAGCAAAGCAAAGCTCTGAGTGGTTTAGTACCTATAGACATATATAAAAGACACACGAAACAATATTTGCACATTAGAAAACTTGGAAAATGATCAGTTTACTTGTTCAAAGCTGAAAGCTGCCAACTTTATAGAGGTAGATATGCATGTGATTCTTTTAAACTATTTGTTTATATGTTTCTTACAAGGAAAGCCGCACACCTTGTGACTTGTGGGGTATAATAAATTTGTTATTGTTAGGCATGGAGGACTATAGGGTAGATGATGACTAGCAATTGCGTTAGGAACCAAAGCTGGCAAGTTGCTCGTTCAAAATTTTTTTGTTAATAGCGCAATTAGCATGAGATCCTATCAGAATTTTGTTAGATTAATTTTTATGTTCTCATTTTTTGTCTTTAATTTTCCATACATGATTGACTGCCTAATACCGATAGATTATTTCAATTAGTTTTTTTATTTTTTTATTTTTTTTTTTGTGGCATCTAGGGTGTGTTTGAGATATCTATTTTCCATTGCCTTATTTTATTTAAAAAATAAGCTGGGTAAAAAATAAAAATATTTATGAAAAATGAGGTTTTTAAAAAGAGTCAGCTTATAAGCTATACCCCCAAAAAAAAATTGTACATAAGGTTGTAAACAAACCAAATCTTTACTGTGAGTTTAGTTTTACAGTTTTTTGCTTTTTGTTTAAATTTTATTTAAAATAATTTAATTTTTAGATTTTTGAAAATTATAAGTTAGCTTTTGGTTTTTTGTTTCATGTTATACAAATAAGCTATTAGAAATAAATTGTTTCCAAGCGGACATGAACTAAAATTTAGATTTTGCCTATGTGACGAACCAAAGTATTTGAACAAATCCAAACTTAGATATATATATGCTTCCTGTAATGTGGATACGAAAGTTAATACGACTCATGATTAATATATTTCAACTTTGAAGAAAATTTGTTGACAAACGTATTTTTATTTTAAGTTTTATAAAACTATTACAACTTACAAGTGAGCTGTAAATGAATAGATTAGTAAACTGGCGTATAGTTTGGTGCTAAAATGTAACAACAAACGTAGAAATATAGGCTTCTTGGAAAAATTGTACACGAACAAATTTCGTTCAGGAAATTAACAAACTGAGTTTGAAAAAAAAGTATTAAGTTTGGCCATAAGCTTGGGTTTAGCTTGAGCTATGATGACAGAAATAAACTAATTAGTTAGAACTCATGATGTTTGGTTTGGGTCCACTCTTTATAATCTAAGCAACCATCAATGAATAGTTTAACAATAGCGCAATTAGCATGAGATCCTATTAGAAGTTTGTTAGATTAATTTTTCTGTTCTCATTTTTGTTCCTCTCTAATTTTCCATACTTGTTTGACTGACTAATACCGATGAAGAATATTATATAAAGATAGTTTTATGTGTTTTTCAGTGTTTGATAACATTAGAAAAATAATGACTTATTTTTAGAGATTATATTTTTCACTAATATTTTTTGGAAAATAACTCTATTTCACAGTAAACTAAACAAGAGAAGCTAAAAAGATTGTTTTTCAACTCGTTTAAGGTTACTACCAAACATAAGAAAATGAGATAGTTTTATAGAAAATATTTTTTAGAAAATAACTTATTTTCTAGAAACATTATTACTAAAATAAACAGAGCGTTAGTTAAACTTTTTTTTTTTTGGTGGCATCTAGGGTGTATTTGAGTCTTTGAGATATCTATTTTCCATTGCCTTATTTTACTTTAAAAAATAAACCGGGTGAAAAATGAGGTTTTAAAAACAAGCCAGCTAAGCTTATAAGCTATACCAACACAAAAAATAAAATAAAAATTGCACATCAGGTTGTAAACAAAAAAAAAAAAAAAAAAAATCTTTGCTGACAGTTAATTCGGTTTTACATTTTTTTTGTTTTTTGTTTAAATTTTATTTCAAATAATCTAAAATTATAAGTTAAGTTTTAGCTTTTTGTCTCACATTTTGCAAATAAATTTACTAGAGATAAATTGTTCCCAAATAGACATGAACTAAAATTTAAATTTCGCCTATGTGACGAACAAAAGTATTTGAACAAATCCAAGTTTAGGAATATATCATTCTTGTAATGTGGATACGAAAGTTAATACGTCTCACAATTAATATATTTCAACTTTGAAGAAAAATTTGTTGACAAATGTATTTTTATTTGAAGTTTCATAAAACTATTACAAGCGAGCTGTAAACGAATTGATTAGTAAACTGGCGAATAGTTTGGCAGCTAATATGTAACAACAAATGTAGAAATATATAGGCTTGGAAAAATTTTACATGTACAAATTTGAAATTTCGTTCAGGAAATTAACAAACTGAGTTTGAACAAAAAAGTATTAAGTGTGGCCATAAGCTTGAGTTTAGCTTGAGCTATGATGATAGAAATAAACTAATTAGTTAGAACCCATGATGTTTGGTTTGGGTCCACTCTTTATAATCTAAGCAACAATCAATGAATAGTTTAATAATAGTTTATCTTTTTTTTTAGCCAAAAAAATGTACGAACAACAAATATACTAAAAAAAAATGTTTTGTTTCCATTATAAGCTACCTATTCAATAAATGTTGAATATATTATTTTAAATTTTTATCTTTAGAGTAGTGTTATATATATTACAACTTCACTGCATAAGTTTTATAAATTGATATATCATTAATTATAAAAAAATAATTTAATTATTTATTTATTATATTATTGAAGTCGTATTACAATCGTCAATTTATATTAAAATTAATTAAAATTTAATAATTTTCTTATTTTAACAATAAAAAAATGAGGCATCATTAATTACATGCTTAATAATTGACATTTTACATTGGACAATAACGTGTTGGTTGTTACTATGCATGGATCATGTAAAGGCTAATTAATGAAAAAAAAATTAATACTAAAGAATATTCAATGTAAAAAGCTTTGAATTAGGTGGCATTAAAGAATTGAAGAAAAGTGTTTAAAATTCATAATCAAACCCACCATTTGTCAATCCAATTGAATAATTTGCCCACATGACCTACTACTAATACTTTTCATAATAATCATCACCCCCTCTCTCTCTCTCTCTCTCTCCATTAGTCTATAGTCATTGGTCGTACATTCACAGCCAAGCAAAAGAGACTAAATCCTCTCTCTCTTTCTCTCTCTCTCCACCATTTTTGACCTTTTAAACTCGCCGACTCTCCACCTCTAAACACCCATTAAATTCACCTCCATTTCTATAATTTCATTCTCAACTCCCCGTTCACTTTTCTTGCTTCCTTAATTTTCTCTCTATCAAAAAAAAACTCAATCTTCAACTTTTCTTACCATGTTTTTGGTTCTCTTGTTCGTCACCATTTCTTTTCTCCTACTAGTTCTTAGACTCTTGTACAAAACATCCGTAATTCACATTTTCGTAAAAGGGTTACGATCCTTAGGGGACAAGTTTCACGCATACCAGTCCTACAAAATCCCACAACACAATGAACACTACCAAGAAAACCAGCTATACCACAAGATTTCAATTTACCTGAATTCGTTGCTAGCCACAATTGACGATGACTCTGATTTCACAAATTTGTTTTCGGGTTCTTCTAAATCCAATGACATCTCTCTCCACTTCGATGACAACCAAATCGTCCAAGACACATTTTTTAGCGCCCGAGTGTCGTGGACAAACGAGGAATCAGAAAAGGAAGGTTGTACTAGCAGATCGTTTGTACTAAGAATACGAAAAAACGACAAGAGAAGAGTTTTACGACAGTACTTACAGCATATTCTTTCGGTGGCGGACGAGGTGGAACAGAAGAAGAAGGAGATCAAGCTGTACATGAATTTGGAACAAGGGAATAGACGGTGGAGATCAATTCCGTTCACTCATCCAGCTACCTTCGACACGGTGGTGATGGATTCTGATCTGAAAAACAAGGTTAAGTCCGATCTTGAACAGTTTGTAAAGTCCAAGCAGTACTATCACAGGTTAGGCCGTGTCTGGAAACGGAGTTATTTACTTTGCGGTCCGGCGGGTACAGGAAAAACTAGTTTCGTTGCAGCAATGGCGAGGTTTTTATGTTATGATGTGTATGATATTGATATGTCCAAGGTTCTGGAAGACTCGGATTTGAAGACGCTTTTGTTGCAAACGACTAGCAAGTCACTTATTGTGATCGAAGATTTTGATAAATTCTTCATTGGAAAATCATCCACGGCGGTTAGCCTGTCCGGGATGTTGAATTTCATGGACGGCATCGAGTCGTGTTGTGGGGAAGAACGCGTGATGGTATTCACGATGAGTGGCAAGGATGAGGTTGATCAAGCGGTGATGAGGCCAGGGAGGATTGATGTTCATGTGCAATTCCCATTGTGTGATTTTTCTGGTTTTAAGAACATGGCTAGTAGTTACTTGGGGGTGAAGGATCACAAGCTATTTCCACAATTGGAAGAGATTTTTCAAAGTGGGGCTAGTTTGAGTCATGCCGAAATTGGTGAGATTATGATCTCGAACCGGAATTCGCCAAGCCGGGCATTGAAATCGGTTATCACAGCTTTGCAGAGCAACATTGGTGGACAAAGATTGAGTGAGAGTAGTTCAGGTAGGTCTAGATCAGATGAGGCAAGTGAGCCAGCAGCAGGTGTGTTTTGTAGAGAAAGTGTTCATACAGTGAGGGAGTTTAGGAAATTGTATGGGCTTTTGAAAATGGGGAGTAGAAGAAAAGAGTCTGTGGATTTGAGTTCAGCTGAGAAGGAAGGATCACAACATGAAGTTCAAAATTAATGTAGGTTTGTTGTTAATTGTTACCTATAGAAAATTTTAAATTAGAGAATCGTAATGTATTTTGTTGTTTATAGTATTTGCTTAATGATGTAAGTAGTGTACCTTTAAAACCACTTCACAATTTTCTTTTAGTTTGTTATACTTATAATTGTAAATTCTTAATTAATGACAATATCAAGATTTTTTTTTTTTTGAGATAGTTTCAATTTATGACGTTCAATCCTAATAAATACTCTTTATCATCAAATTAAGATACTAATTGATTTTGGTATAGGTAAGAATCAAACATCAAATATCTTATTCGATAATAAGAGAGTTAGTTTTGTGATCTTTGGTGTAGCCGAGATTTTTTGAAGTTTGAATTTGTATAAACCTTGAAATTTTAGTTTTCAAGTAAGTTGGAGTCGTTTTCTATATATACGGCTGCCGTTGACAAATATTGCATGGACATGTGGTGAATTTCTAATTACATTTTATATTTATAAATGACTAAATGTAGCATTTTTCTTGAATAGTCTAAATTAATGAAAGTGTAACAAATTTTATCTCTTTGCGCTGTCTCTTGTTAAATCTAGTCTACGTATGTGATTCAATAGATGGACAAGGCACACTTTGACGAATATTAATATAAACATATGTACTAATTTTAGTAATTTTGTTCTATAAAATTACACTTTGCTCCTCCTATTAATATTATCAATTCTTTTAAGAGTAATCTACAACATTTCTACAAATTATTGAGGTAGCTAATTTTTATTGGTTCATATCTGGATCCACTTCTTACACCACTTTTTTTATTTACTAATAATCACTTATCACATCAACAATTTGTAAAAAAAAGTTTATATATAACATTTTCCTTCTTTTAAAGACTATAAAAAAATCTATAGATCCAAAATTTAAAACAATATATAATCCCAAAAAAAAAAAAAAAATATCCCAACAAAAAAAATTACGAATAGTGAAGCTCAAAAAAATTAAGCTCAATCAATTAATTTTACCCAAAACAAACAACTCGGTCTTTAAAAAATTTTAAACAAAATAATTGTCCTTACCACCTATTAATATATGAGTTTTATTTTATATTTAAGAAATATATTATAAATGTTTTTCATCTATATGTAAAATATTTAATATATTTAGTATATATTTGTAATATATATTTAATATATATGAAAACCAACCAAATTGTACAACATTGCATGGTCTAAAACCACATTGCACCGCACCATAACCGATATATTAAAGTGTGGTATAGTGCTAAATATAGCTCAAAACTGAACCGAATTACACCGTGAATACTCCTAACTAAATATCATAAACCTATTACAAAATTTCACCAATATAAGTGAAAATGGATAAAAGCCTCTCAATGTGGATGAGTGCTGCCTTATGTTGAGCAAAAAAAGAAGAAAAAAAAAATTAAGTATCACCTTACCATGTTTTATTATAGATAATTTTACAAGAGTACTAAGCAATATGTAATTTTGTTTATTTTATAGAAATATTATGATTTAAATCTTTATTCTCCACTTATTATTATAACAATAAAATATATAATCCAAAAGAAAGAAAAAAAAAATTATGTTGCAAACTGCAATGCAATGCTATGATGCATATGTGCAGTTAAGGAAAAAAATAAATTTCCTTAAAAAAAAGAAAAAGAAAAAAAAAAGAGTAGCTACAGCCTAAAAAATGACTGGTTCAACTTTTAATATAATGCAGTCATAAATCAATTCTAGTCTCTAGATTAGGTACATACAAAGTCTACTAATTAGTGCATTAATGCAAACTTCAATGAACTAGTAATTCATCCCTAGGTGTAGGGGTTCGTTTTGTCAACTAGAACTCCAATCATGATTACAAATACATACCCTAATCATGTTTAAAAAAAAATTGTCATTTTTGTCTTCATTCGGAGGTAGAAGAAAACAAGAAACCAATCCATTATGGCATTATCAATATTTTTTTTCTTATCACATGATAGGTTTAATGGCCAATAAGATAAACAAACATATTGTTCTTCAACCTTTGACTAATTTATTTAGGGAAATATTAACCGTTACCATAAAGTTCTCATTAAAAATAATATATTACAAGGTTCAACTAATAAAAAATTTGTATAAATTAATGAGAGGGCTGAAAATAGCACTGAAGCGACAAATGAAATTAAAAACGTTAGTTCTATTAACTTTACATCTTATAAAACTAGTCAAAAATTTTATATAAAACTATTTCTTAACGATAATCTTACGGTGCCCGTTAACACTGTCCACTCATTTATTTTCACGATTCTCAAAATAAGAAAAAAAAAAGTTTTATTTATTCTCTCAATAATAAGTTAGGGCACTTGGGCCTTGATTAAAAAGTTGGGCCTAGAATTAACAGTTAGGAATACAAAATTATTTGTGGAAATTCTCAGTCTTGTCCCTCCCATCTTATCGCGTGCATATCACGTGAGAAATGAGCTCGCTTCTTCGTCCCCATTTCGTAAAAAACTGTCAAAAATTTTCAGATCGATCAAACACACAGTTTCGTTTTTCTCGCTGAAAATCTCTGTTGTATTGCCCCAAATTTCCAATCCTAGGGTTCGTGTCCAGACTCGGTACTGTCCTCTCTTCCTAAGGTACGGAATCAATTTTCTCAATCTCCAACGCTAAATCGGTTCGAATTTCCAATTGATCCTGGTTTCGTTTCCTTTTTGGGCTTTAATTTTGTGATTGATTGATTGGGTAGCTAATTCTAGATGTACCCACTGAAATATCACTTGGGATTTATGTAAATTTGTTGTGGGGCTTTGAAAAACCTGAGCTTTGGTATTCCTGGCAGTTTTTCTTGAATATGTATGATATTCTGGGTATTGGGTATGTTTCATTTTAATTCAAACACACACACACACACACACACACAAACACTCAAATACACGTACATAAGCAATTTTTATGTATTAAGGTGGTGATGCAGGGTTTGGAAAAAAATGGGCTTGGGTGTTTTTGGTAATTAAGCAGTGTAGCTATTGTGTAATTTTGTTGTTTTTTAAGCTTAGTTTGAGCTTGGATTCTTTAATTTAGTGCACATGCATTGGTTATGAGCTTATCCCATTTCTGTCTTCCTTTTAGGGTTTCTATTTTAGCTGAAAATTCATTGACTTTTGAAGAAATTTAACTTTTGCAATTGCTGATTGTGCATGTTTAGATACGGTCTTGACATTGACACTGAATTTTGCAGGTGCATAGAGTAAGGCATTAGGATTTGGGATTGGATTTGATTTGATTTTGATCAGCATGGTAAGTTTGCACAATTAGCTTAAGACAGATCCGATGTTGTTTGATACATTTTTGAAAATGTGTCTTGACAATTTTGTTTGTCCCAGAATTACCTGATTGGAGCTTTCAAGCCAGCCTGCAACGTTTCAATCACATTTTCGGATGGAAAAACTCGCAAGCAGGTAGCTTATTGATTTTAACTTTGTATAGTATTCTACTTTAAGCACGAGCCAGGGTTGACTTAAAAAGGGCAGTTTGTTGATGTTGCCAATAAGTCTTTTTATTGAAAAATTGGTTTCTTCTGAGTGTTGATTTAAGGCATGGCATCAAGTGTATGTGAAATTTGGTTATGATGATGCATGGACTGTTTGAATCTCTCATGCTATTGTGATCTAAACATTTTAACGACGAAACTTACCATGTATGGTGTAGAATGATTCATCATTCAAATAAGTGCTTATGTTCTCTGCAACTGTGTGGGAGTATTACTTGGGACAATATTGGCTTATGACTGCTCAATTGGTGGCTATCTAAGATGCTGGGGTATGGATATGGGTATGGGTACGGGGATACAACATTTCTTGAAAAACTTAGGATACAATACGTCGAGGATACATTTATTAATTACTTATTAAATTTATTTTTTATATAGTGTTAAGCATTTGTTTTTTATATATTGTTATGCATATATCAATTTAAAAGAAATAATGGATAATAAAGTGAACCCATGACGATTAAATTTTGTATAGAATACAAACCATCCAAAAGAGTAAATAAAAGATAACTAGATAAGTGTTCAACATTGAAACCAATATATAAAGCATATAAATAAAAATATTTACAAGTTTGGGCTATCTCTCACTATCGGGGGTTGAGTTACAATAGTATCTAAGTTGTATCACTGGTGCATCTAGATGTATTGGCACTTGAAAAAAAAAAAAAAAAGATTGGGTATGTATCTTAGAGGTATCCAGTATGATACTGGTACGATACGTATTGGATACCGGTACATGAGCAAAAATGGAGTATCTGTGCATCCTAGGTGGCTATAACTTTTTTTTTTTTTGGGGGGGGGGGGGGGGGGGGAGCTTTCATTTCCAAGTGATTACTATTCAAAATTTAATTTCTACTGAAATTGAAACATTTTTTATAGTCTTACGATTTACCTTTTTTTGTTTTCTATGCGCTTACATAGGTCCCGCAAAAGAAGGAAAATGGTCAAACAGTTTTGGTCCCACTTTTCCAAAGTCAAGAAAACATTGCTGGGAAGGTATTTGATTGATAGCATAATTTTAAATGTTAAATTATTGTAATGCAAAATGTAAATTTATAGGAAGTGTCTACGAATTCTAGATTGTTAACAGCATTACTTAGAAAATATTTTCTTTCTGTGGTCTTATTTTCAGATTTCTATAGAACCATTTCAAGGGAAGAAGGTTGATCACAACGGCGTGAAAGTTGAGCTCCTTGGCCAGATAGGTGTGATTTTGTTGCAAAGTTTCAGTGTGGTACATTATCAATAATTTTGTGAAATGATAGGTTTAGTGTGAGAATCACAGGATAATAATTTTTCTTTACCAAGTTATTATTGGACTTCTTGCTTGTAACAAATATTCGAAATATTAAAAGCACAATGGCTGAAGGATTTTATTTTATATTTGCTAGTGCAGTATGTAAATCTTTAAATAATGCACCTCTTTGGATGCTTATAATTCGTTTTTGAGGATTTGGATTAGTCCTTCTGTTTATGATTTAGATGGTCACTTAATTACTATGTTACTGAATGAGTATGATATTTCCCAACGTTAGAAGGTTCAAGACTGTTTCTTGGGAATTCATAACTGATTTCTTTCATTTCAGTGTAAAGGGTGTGGATTGTTGTTAGGGAGACCAATTGCCCCAATTTGGCTTCCTTTTTTCTTACTTTTAAAGAATCTGTATTATTGACCAATTTATTTTGTGGTTACATGATTAGAGACCTTTTTAAACAAAATAAAAAAACGTTGAATGTTATACAAATAAACATGCTTGAAAGTGATAAATTTCTTTTAACTTGTTCTTCCATGATCTCAAGAGTGATACCATTACTAACTAAATATAACACGATATTAAAGTTGGTTAAGCTCTGATAGATTCCAGTCATGCGCAGTGACAGAAGCATCTACTTTACTAACTTTTTCATATTTTGGTCTTATTGTTTTTCTGGTTCCCTTTCCTTAGTTGCTAGTCAAAGGACTTTCTAGGACTAATTTTCTCTCTTATTTCTGAGACAAATCATCAATGAAAATTTATTTTGCTCGCAGAGATGTATTTCGATAGGGGAAACTTCTATGACTTCACTTCCCTTGGTGAGTATACTTTGGTTTCTTAGTCATTAGCTTTAATTATAAGCTATCAACGAGGCTTCTTTTCATTTGTTCGTTGTTCCTTATTAAATAAACCCCCACCCCCCCCCCCCCCCCCCCCACCAAAACACTCACACACACGCATGTGCAAAGAAGTTCCTTTTCTTGCAATTTGTATTATGCCAGGTATCATTCTGACATTTAAAAATGTGGAAATTTATTTGATTGCTTTTAATTTTTACTGCTCTTTGTTTGTAGTCCGTGAACTGGATGTTCCAGGAGATATATATGAGAGGAAAACATATCCATTTGAGTTTTCTACAGTTGAAATGCCATACGAGACATACAATGGGGTGAATGTGAGGCTTAGGTAAGCTATTTATCATATTGTAAAGCTTTCACTGTTGAGTATATTCGTACTTTCTGTTAGTATCTCCTGTTGTGACATTTACCATTTACCACTTGCTGTTGCTATAGTACTTACTTACTTGGAGCTGTTGAGTAAGATAGTAATTGTTTGTGCATCCTCTGCCTTTGGTCCTATATGTAATCACCTATTTTATGATTCTGGTTATGAACTTTGAATAATGCCTTAGGCTAGGGGCAGAACCTCCACTCCCCTACCCTATCAGCAGCATCCTTTTATTGTGTCTCATGTAATAAAACATTTAGAAACCTGTTTTCTTCTCATTTTGTGTATTGCTTGCTTCTGAAATTTCCTGAAATTTAATATGTTATTGTGTCTTAGCAAGTCTGCTGCCTAAAGAGAGAAGACTTATTTAATCTGTTATTAGATTATAAATTTTGGTAATAATTAATTGCATATTAGTTTGCCAACTGCAAAGTTGCTATGTATTTCATGTAATGAGTAGTTCTAATGGTAATCCTAACATTAATTTTGAGAACTTGTGATATTTGCCGTGACTCACTGCCTGCTATTGAATTCTATTGTGTCTATAATTGTTTCTTTTTTAAAGGACGACCAATTGTGCTTATCATTTCAATACCTTTGGCTGTCTCAATATATTATTTCTTTTATTCCTTCACTAAATTATCATTTAATCATAATTGAAGGATATGACTAAGTTCATGTTAGTTTGCCTAAGTAGATTGCTATGTAATTATTACTGGTGATAATTAAATAGGAAATGTGATGTTAGCGTTAATGATTTATGATATCCTGGAAATCTCCTTTTTCCAGGTATGTCCTGAAAGTCACAATCAGTCGCGGTTATGCTGGTAGCATCGTGGAATACCAGGATTTTGTGGTATTGTCTCTCTCTCTGCATCGGTAATTGGTGATTAATTTGCATGTAGCCTTAAGTAGTTGTTACTTCGCTTCTTAAATTTGGTATATAATTTAGTTTAGGGAGTTTGGATTGAAGAGGAAGCTTATATTTTCCTTGTCACCTGTCTTTTGTTGGTCACACATTATCTGCTTTCATGTTTCAACAATTATTTTGGTTCAGTGTTTGTGAAGATACAAAAGTTATACCTATGTACTTTTTCCGGTCTATTCCCTTTGGAATTTTTAACAAAAATTCTGTGCTAGTCTTTTTTCCTTTGTTATCTCTATATTCACTACTGTTGTAGCATCTCACTTCTGGTTCATATTTATTTATTTTAATTTTTTAATTTTTGCATCAGGTTCGCAACTATACCCCACAACCATCAATTAACAACAGCATCAAGGTGAGTGCAGCAACATAGCTTTGTTTGGTTAATTTTGCTGCTGTCTCAATGTCTTTGTAGGGATGCTATGGGTCATTACTTATTTAAAGAGGATTTATTACATTGATGAAGTGAAAAGTCTGGTTGTAGTTGCCCATTTGATAGTGTATCATTTTGGAATTATGTTGCATTTGTCTAATGCAGTGTTACAACTAATGTCACCGGGGATTCTCATTATTTTCATGGTCTATGCAGATGGAAGTTGGAATTGAAGATTGCCTACACATCGAGTTTGAGTATAACAAAAGCAAGTATGTCAAACATGTACTATGACTGGATTTTTAAGTTGCAATTGAATATTGGCTAACCCTGACTGTAGTTAGATCTGGCTAAACCTGGTGTTTAGGGTGGTCCATTTGTACATAGTTGCCAGTTCAATCAATAATTTATAGCCTTTTTGTCTAACTATTCAGGAGTACAGAGCAAATTAAATTGTTTTATGCATCATAAGTTGGAGGGGATCATCTATGTCATTGCTTGTTGGTGTTTTAAATATGCAGGTATCATCTGAAAGATGTTATTATCGGTAAGATATATTTTCTTCTTGTAAGAATCAAGATAAAAAATATGGATCTGGAGATCAGGCGTCGAGAATCAACAGGATCGGGGGCCAATACCCATGTCGAGACAGAGACACTTGCTAAATTTGAGTTGATGGATGGCGCTCCAGTCAGAGGTATTCTTTTAATTACCATGCTTATATGTACAATAAGGAAACACTTCTATTTTATTGGCAAACGTAAAATATACCCTACCAATTTAGTTTATTGGGATCATCAGGTGAGAGGTAATTAACTTGTTGGTTTCTGATTTTACATGTTGCACTTATATCAATTTATTGAATTGCCAATAACTGTAATGGCTTACAATCATGTGCTTGATTTTACAGGTGAATCAATTCCAATCAGACTGTTCCTTAGCCCTTACGAATTGACACCTACGTACAGAAACATCAATAACAAATTCAGTGTGAAGTATTATTTGAATCTTGTTCTAGTTGATGAAGAAGACCGACGGTATTTTAAGCAGCAGGAAATCACTATATATAGGCTTCAGGAAACTTCCTCCTGATTAATCATCTTACATGGTATGAACATTTGATTCCAGTTGGAAAGAAAAAGAAGACTAAATTGCCTCAGAGCAACTTGTAAAGCTTTGTTAGGGTTCATTTAGCTGGTGTGAGAATCTTGTTTCTATAAATGGCTATAAATAGCTTTGTATTCTTGCCAGTGACAGCTTTCATACAAAATTGTTGCAAATTATGTACATGGGCCATGCTAGGGCGGAGAGGATATCGGCTTTCTGTTATGAAAAATCAACTGAGATCAGCCATTATGACTTACTGTTGCAGCAAAGATCTACGCTTTTGTTTAAAACTATGGAGCATCTATTTATTTTATATATATTTTTTCTTTTTTTGCCTTTTATTTTGTAGTTTTAGTTTTTTTGAGACGTCTATGGTGTTTCCATAAGCATACAAGGATTACTCTTTTTTAATCGAGATTGTTCTTGTTTTAATAGATATTATGCAGGAAGATATAATCACAAGAAAAAATCTTGAATGTAGTGTTTGTATGACTTCTTTTTATTGGCAAATGACATAGTAGTCCTATGTCAAATTGATGATAACTAGAGTCCTATCATTTGACAAAGAAGAATCACAACCGTGTTAACCATATCAAGGGTTAAGAAAGGCATATGAAAATCGTCTTGAACCTTTGCAAATGGTAGAGAAAGCTCATGCAACACAACAAATAATAAAATTCACTATATATAATTTATTGGGACACCTGGTGGCCTTATATTCTTTTCTTTTTATCTTTCATGGTACCTAGATGTGTATGCATATACTATAATTTTAAAAACCAGACTAGACTAGTAAGTTCAACTGGGAACAAATCCTAAATCGGTTTGGTAAAAATTGAAAATCCGACTCTTTTTTGGTTATTTGACTATTCCAATTTTTAAAACTATGCATATATGTAATTCTTTCTAGATTTGATACACTTTTTTTTTTTGGCTGAATAGAGATTTGAAACACTTGAACAGACTATGAATGAACCATCACACAGTACTTTAAGAGTTTTAAAGCTTTTGTTTTTTCCCCTTTTTTTTTAAGAAATTATTTGGCAATTTTGCCAAAGAGCCTTAAGAGATTTCCTTATTCCTTAAATTCAAGACTAAAGTTGGTATTTAGAGTTTTTATTAGAGAAAAGTTATACAATTACATGTAAATCAAGATCTTTGAAGTTTTAAAGAGAGTTTTTCACTTAAATCAAGTTGAACTACTATAAAAATTCTACAGCTATAGCCCATACTCTCTACTCATAATACTGTTTTCTCTTCTTTGTATTTATGGTAGACCCATCGTGAATTTAATTAATATAATCCACCGTAAATTTCTTTTTTGATTGATGATTATTATACACCCGTGTGTACGTAGCGCATTTGAAATCTAAAAATATGTTGTTTTTTAAGTGAAAAGTAGTTATTCAGCAAAAAAAAGAAAAAAGAAAAGTAGTAACCATTCTCTACAATTGTAGTCGAACTTTGTCCGAAATATAATACCCGGGAAATTGAGAACACGCTGTTGGAAATTGAAAGCAACGAACTATGTTTACCACCCTGGGGAGACTGATGAGCCAGAATCTAAACCATCTCAGGGTTTGCGCTTTCTCTACAGCTACAAGAGTTGGAACCCACAATGGCAGCTTTCACTGTGACGAAGCACTCGCCTGCTTCATGCTTCGCCTCACTCACAAATTCTCTGCAGCCCAAATCGTTCGAACCCGAGACCCCAAGATTTTGGAGTCACTGGTCGCGGTGGTCGACGTTGGAGGACTTTATGACTCGACCCGAGACCGCTACGACCATCATCAGAATGGCTTTGCCGAAGTGTTCGGTCCTGGCTTCACTACTAAACTCAGTAGTGCTGGCTTGGTCTACAAGGTGCTTGATTGAATTACTCATGCTTCTGTGAATAACTTCTTTGATTTTATGTTACTTAAAAGCATTTTCTAGTCTTGTTTTATACAATGCCAATGCATTTCTGATATGGGGTTGTTCAAAGTCTCTAGTTTTACTTTTACCTCCTCATTGATTATTATGTAATGTTGATGTTATTAGTAGAATTTTGTCATGATACTCATTTGGATGATCAAATTTTTTTCATCTCTAATATATGTTCAAAGTTGGAGCCTCATGTTCTTCGAGTTTCATAAATGCCCATTATTGAAATAAGATTACAGACCTCATAAAGTAACATGCTTCTATGAATAACTTCTTTGATTTTATGTTACTTAAAAGCATTTTTTAGTTTTATTTTATACAATGCCAATGCATTTCTGATATGGGGTTGTTCAAAGTCTCTAGCTTTATCTCCTCATTGATTATTATGTTGATGTTATTAGTAGAATTTCATTTTTACACAATTTTGTCATGATATTCATTTGGATGATCAAAGTCGGAGCCTTGTGTTTTTCAAGTTTCATAAATGTCCATTATTGAAATAAGATTACAGACCTCATAAAATAACATGCTTCTGTGAATATCTTGTTTGATTTTATGCAACTTAAAAGCATTTTCTTAGTTTTGTTTTATGCAATGTCAATGCATTTCAGATACACGGTTGTTCAAGTCTCTAGCTTTACCTCCTCATCACTCATCAGTTCCTTGCACTTTCTACTTTGATTATTATGTTGATGTTATTACTATAATTTCATTTTACACAATTTTGTCATGATATTCGTTTGGACGATCAAAGTTTTTCATCTCTAATATCTGTTCAAAGTCGGAACCTTGTGTTTTTCAAGTTTCATAAATGCCCATTATTGAAATAAGATTACAGACCTCATAAAGTAACCAAGTTGAAGTTGACTCATTTGCTTGAGTTTGTTTCTTATTAGTCTTTTTACTGATATATCCATGCAATATTAACATTTTATAAGCTACTAATAACTGTACTTCTTCATTTTCTTGCAATCTAATTAAATTTTTGTTTTCCTTTAGCATTATGGGTTGGAGATAATTGCCAAGGAGCTTCAGCTTGATGAAGGACACCCAGATTTGTATCGTTTATACCTAGCAGTGTATAAAAGCTTTATGGAGGTACTAAATTGTTTTAGCTGATATATAACATAATAGGAAATTTTCCTTGCTTTCTTTAATGGTAAAGATTTGTGTCTTCTATATGCAATATGCACTGCATTACATTTCAAATTCTTTATGCTTTTCAAGTTTTCCCACTCCTTATCAAAATGAGGGAAAGGAGGGGGTGGGGGGAATATCAAATTATCAAAAGAAAAAAAAAAGGTAAGGTGGAGTATGGCTTATAAGTCAACTATTGGGAATATTTATCAACTGACAATTATAATTTGTAAAATGATAGAAAGACTTGTTGAACTTCTAAATCACATTACCAAACAAGATTAACTGAAGTGTGGAAAATATACTTGTTAGTTCTTCCTGTAGTACGTAATGTTTAATTTATGCAAGATATAAGCCTTTTCTTTACTTGACACAGTTTTCATTTTGGATGCGCCTAGGAATATCTATTGAAACAGTCGTTTGAATTCTCTCTTTCCATCAGTGTGTGTGCTTTAGTTGACTTAGCTTTTTATGTTTTTCTCTTTCTTTTTCAACATCACTCATTTTTAACAGGCAATTGATGCCATTGATAATGGAATCAATCAGTATGACACTGAAAAACCTCCAAAATATGTAAATAACACAAACTTGTCTTCAAGAGTGGGAAGTCTAAATTTGGACTGGGTGGATCCTGATCAATCATCTGACACAGAAAATGAGGCCTTTCAACGAGCAATGACTCTGGCTGGCAGTGAATTTTTGGAGGTATCTCAAATCTCCTTTTGTGTGTGTGTGTGTGTTATGTTAAAATAGTTTCTCAAAAACCTGTTAACTGACTGGCAGCTCTTTCTTGAGCATACATTGTGATGTATGATTGAAGAGCAGACTAAAAGGCATCAAGCATATTCATAATAATAACCAAATCTTTACTTTTCTTTAATCACAGAGTGTTCGGTTCCATGCAAAATCTTGGTTACCAGCACGATCAATTGTAATGGAGTGTATTGCAGCAAGAGATAGTATTGATTCTAGTGGCGAAATCATGGTGCTGATGAGATCTTGCCCAGTAAGTTGGCATTACCTGCTTACCTGCCTTTATTGATAGCCTGATGAAACTTACTTTTGTTTCGAACCTCTAGTTCCTCCGGTTTTGTCTGTCTAAGGGTTGGAGTGGAAGGGACTAGGTCTTAGATTTCGATTTTAACCAGCCTAAAATTAGAAATTATATAATTATGATTATTTTTAACAATATTGATTTTTTCCAGTTTTACTTGGGTCAAATTCTGTTATACTGAAATGTTGAATATCTCTGTTCTGTAGGTTTCATACTGAATATATGTATTTGTTGCTCATTGTAAGTGTTAATTTTTAATTAACATGTTGCTGAATTTTCCATGGAATTGATATTTTAAATAAGCATGGCTTACTTTCAAACATCATAAAAAATCATTAGGAAGCCACGTTGTCTAATGTATTTTACAGGATGATCTGTTGAAGTTTACAAAATCTTGCTGAAGTCTATACAGGGAGCTAGGAACTGATCGGGGTTCTGATGCTTTATCCATGTGATTGGCTTTTGACATTTATATGACAATTAAATCTCCAATATCTGAATTTATTGTATTTGGTACACATATGTTTATGATAATATCGCCAAGAGCCTTGTAGCTCAACTAGTTGGCACCTCTTGGTGTATCCAAGCCCCTTCCCTCATTGTAATTATTGAATTATCAAAAAAATTTGTTTATGATACTTTCATCACCCCCCCCCCCCCCCCCCGGTCCCCCCCCAGTGTGTCTTGCACATGATGGTGTAGTGTTTAAATAAAAAGGGAAAATAAGATAAATGGCTTATGGTTTAGAGTTGATATTGCAACAAAACATAAAATGAAAAAGAAAAGCAACTGACTTTGGTTTTTGAATACCAGATTAAAAATTAGAGATGGCGTGTAATAAATTGTATTCATATTTGATATCATCCTGCTTGTTATGGAACATTCTTGCTGAATTTTCTTCTTTCAACAGTGGAAGCTTCACATTTTTGAGCTTGAGGAGGAAATGAAGATTGATCCGTCCATCAAATATGTCATTTACCAGGTACCTATAAGTGATACTTGTCTTAAAATATTTCATTTCTCTCCATATGGTGAGGACTTTTTGAGAAACAAGGGACTGTTTGACTGTATTCTTTGTAGATGAGTGGCTTAGACAATATATTAAAATATTTATATTACTCTTTATATACAGGATGATAGGAGTGGAAATTGGCGGTTGCAGGCAGTGTCAGTGTCACCTGACAAATTTGAGAGCCGGAAGCCTCTACCATATCTCTGGAGGGGTTTGGAGCATGACAAACTCTCTGAGGTTGCAGGGATACCTGGTTGCATTTTTGTCCACATGAGTGGGTTTATTGGTGGAAATAGAACTTATGAGGGTGCTCTGGCAATGGCAAGAGCATCTCTCAAGGCCTAGTAAAAGCTATTAATTGGAGATACTGTATTCACAGCTTTTGAATGTTATCTGGAGCTATTATATCCCTGATCTCTGTGACTAAGCCTCTTATGATAATTTCAGGGACCTTTCAGATATGTGTTGGACTAGCCATATGGCATACTCAATCTAATGGAGTGCTTAAAGATAAGCGTTAATCCATCTTTTGAATGAGTACACCAAGGCATTGTCACACTAATTATTACTTTGAAGAGGTACATATGATAAAAAGTAAATTTATTAGAATTGGAACCCTTTTTTGTCAAATGAAAATTGCATTTTGTTCAAGATCATGATTGGGTTGAGTGTCAAAAGGTTAAATACCTTGTCGTATAATTTTTTGAGTTTCTTTCTAGTTAATTATTGCTGCTGTTATTTTTTGAACCAGTTGGTATGCAGACTCATCATTTATATTGGAATTTTTTGCTAGTAATCTTTGGTGCTCCTCATGTATTACTGTTGACTCTAGTTCTAGATTTTATTTAGCTTTGAGTCTTGTAAAACTTGTCAAAACATACTATTTTAAATGAATAGCTTCTTTTTGTTTCACAGAGCATTTGACGGCAAAAATTTATTTCCAAATTGGAGCCCTTATCGCAAATGACAAAAAGATATTTAAAGAGTACTTAAATCTGCAAATTTTATATTGAGATGAATTTTCATGTTCTCGTTTGCTGCTATAACAGTGTTGATACTCAATTTAATTGTAATTTGCATGCCTCACAAGAGACTTGAGCATCAATAGGGGTAAATGGAGGAAAAGCAAATATCACTAGAGGGGTTTTTTTATTCAATAAAGTTGAAGATCACACTACTTGTGTCTAGTCGTTTGAGTTGAGGGTGTGTCCAAGTTCAACCTCCTAGTGAGAAATAAATGCTGCTTCCATATTAACAATCAGTTTTATTATTATAATACATTTAGGTTCCAACTTCCAAGTAAAAATGGGTTGATTAAAATATTTCCTACAGATTTCAACAAAAGCATCCAGTATGAATACAACTTGATCTTCATACAAAGAAGTTAATGTATGGACAAAAGTAGATCAATCATGATGAGAGCTCACTGACATTCTCATTTGGGACAAAACTGGAGCTACTGTGGAAGCACCATCTATTTCTTCACTCTTCTGAAGTTATTGGCAATTCCTCTTTCGACCATTCATATAGGCCCCCTTCTAAGTGGAAGACATTGGTATAACCATTGAGGACAAGCAAGTAGGCTGCTATAAGTGACCTGCATCGAGTAGCACAGGTAAATGTTAAGATCTCTCAGTTGAGCATTGAAGATGCAGAAGATAACCCATATAATAATAGTAATGCTGGCAAAGATGTATTACTAATTTACGTTTGCCACAAATATGTTAAACAAAGGAATATGCAAGACTGGACAAGAGACTAGGCTGACCCCATGCTTAGCCCAGTAGATGAGCATCATGAATGTTCTTCCCGCTATATTGAGCTATACACTACAACTACAAGTTTCTCTACTCCTATAAATACGTGTCTATCCACATCTGAATGCCAAAACATAATTGCTTCTTCATTAAGCAGAATGACTTTAACCAGATAACATAGTATTAATATCTTTATTGACACCTCTCCAATTAGCGTGAAATACAAATTTTGCACAAGAATGCCTCTAGAGGGAAATTTGAAAAGTAGGCCACTTTCTAGCTTTCTACATGACCTACTTTACATTAATTTTATTATTGAATTATCCTCATCTTAATGTACTTTAAATTTTGAATTTTTTTTTAGAAGAAAATTTTGAATTTAGTATAATGCACATGTTGAAGTTGTCTATAGTCTATAGTGCATTGCAATGAAATCTCAAAGGAGAAAATACAGGAAGAATTGATAAAATTCACCTTGACTGTTGACCTTCTGGGAGATTTTGGGTTGGTTTCATTGTACCCCCAGCTGAGCAGGCTACTATTATCTTTGCATTTTTATCTATTTTTGATTCCACACCTGTTAGCATATGTCAAACAGTCAGTTACTTCTAAAGCTCTTACATAGTCTAAACTCTAAAGTCAATGCAAAGAAGGGAACCATGATTTGACAACTATGTCATACTCTGTATGAACTCTGGATTTTCTTCTGTACCAGAGAAGATTCCAAAGAATGCAAATGCAGCACGTCTAGCAATGTCCCATGCTGTCCACTCCTTTATAAGCCTATATATTTGCACATTAATAGCTCCTGGTGGATGAGCCTACACCCAAAAGATTTGTAGTTATAATTGAGCATAGAAAAAGAGTATTACTTTAGCATCATATTTATTGCTCCTGTCCATAAACGATCTACATTGATAGAATAAAAAGTGAAGAATGCTTTTTTTGTTAATATAACAGGCTCAGTTGAGGCAGTTATTAAGTCTTCTCTACCATTTTCTTAAATCCATCATTTTGGGTCCTTCCAAGGGTGACTTGGGCAACTTGATTAGTAGAAATCCATATTCATCAATGTAATAAGTATTAATTATTACCAAAGGGTGGGACTTGCAGTAGTTTTTCCATAATTTTCAGTAAGCATGCCTAATTATTACTCCAGGTCAAAACCCAGGTCACTATAGAATTTCTTCTATTATTTCGACTTCTCTTTAGTTAATTTAGTTAAAAATGTAATAAGCAGATTACCTCTTTGAATTCTGCTTCAGGCCGTACATCAAGGATCACAAAGTTGTTTTCTTTCTGGAGGCGCAGAGCCTCCTTTACATCCACACTTCTTACCTGCAAAAGGAAATATATAATTGAGAATATCCATCTTATGTTCCAATAAGCATCACCGTATTCCTTCTGGTTTTTGTCTACCTTGATACCTACATTTCATTCAACCAGAGTGATAAACTTGTGTTTCTAACCTTTTTCATGATGAAATACATGTTCTCTTTCCCTCATATAAACACAAGATACATGATCTCATTCTCATTCTTCATTTCATGATGAATTATCTCACTCTATCCATTATTTTCTTTTTTAGCTTTTATGCAGTTGAAAAAGCTGTAGTGGTCGTCGTTGCTCTGTTGATCTGTTTGTCCTCTAAAATCCTTTAGAGGTATGGATACAACACTAAACTTTGACTGATCAGATCATGGAATGTGACAGTGTATCAACAATTCCGCAAGACCTTAATTTTGTGATTACTGTTGCTAGTGGCAAAAATAATTCCCATCCACTTTGAATGTGCTTTGTGTGCTTTGAACCCCACACCACATGTACTTGAGAGTGCTGTTTCATAGACCTGTTACATAAGATACAACCTCCTACTTTACACTTTAGAATTGTAGAATTAATATCTTCTTTTAGGTCTCTGTGTGTATGGCTGTGTGCTTAAGAGAGAGAGAGAAAGAGAGAGCTGAAGCTGCACCTTTTTCTGTAGCAAATATTCCCTCTTAATCTTCCAGTCTTCTTCAGCTAACCCCTCCAACAGAAGAGTAGAAAAAAAAACAAATTCAGTTTCAAACTAGGAGATAAGCATATCAAAACAAACTTATAGCTATTTCAGTGATCGTATTTTCTTTTGAATGTGGGGGTCTTATCAATTAAACATAGCCTAGAACAGGAGTACCTGGTGATTTTGCAGGTTTTGTGGCTGCACTTCGGATACTCAGGCCCCTTGGCACAGTATGTGACAACATTCTTTTCCTTGTGGAGCTGACTGATCTCACTGCTACCCAGAAGGAACTATGATCATGAGTATGTTTTGGAGAAAATGTTAGCAGTGATGAATGGAAATTAGGATGCAAGGAGGATGTAGATGAGTGTAGGGTAATTGAAGTTATAGTAGCCATCCTTCAAAGCTTCAAACAGCAATGAAACTTTTCAAATATTAACAAGTTGTTAATAGTTTGTAAGTGCTATAATTTGAACTGCTGCTGCTGCTGCTTATTTTGCTTCTGTTATGTTGATGGATTTTTGGATACTTGGGGAGCTGGCCAGGTCATTGGACATTTTGGATATTTAGTTCTGTGGGAATCTGAGTTTGTGGTGGATATATAGAAGGACCAGTTCCTTTTGGATATCTTTCAACCCCATCACTTTGTCTTCTTTCGGGGCTTTAGTAGCACTTCATCCGAGCTGGCTGCTAGCCTTTTAAGACTTTGTGTTCCCTCTTCTACATTATGTAAGATAGTTCTATTGGCATTGAGTCTCTATCAAAATTAAGTTATTGCATTGTGTTATATTACCGACACAACTATTTTCGCATTCAATTGTGATTGTGAGTGGTTGATGAAATGTGGTAGGTCTGACAAGACTATAGTAAACAGAAAATGTCCTGACTACTCACAATTGCACAAGTCAACAAGTTGTGAATTTGGGTATGCGATCGAGTGTCTCTAAAATTATTCATGTTTTTTAAGCTAAATTTGTCACCTCCTACTTTAGGGAGTTTTTAATTTAATTTTTTAAATAAAAATTCTAGTCTTTAAGTTCCATTTATTATTCATTGTAGTCCTTTTGTCCAAATCAATTCAATATGTACTAATGTACCATTAAGATCACCAAAATGATGTCATTTTAGATAGCAAGTGTAAAATAGTAAAACTATTGGTGAAATTAATCACCAAAATGGTGTCATTTTAGATAGAAAGTGTAAAATACTAAAACTAATGGTGCAATTAAACAAGCGGACTAAATTGAAATTAACCTATTTTCTTATTATTTGTAATTTAACTTTTTTTTTAAATCAATGATAAAGTTTTGATTTTGTAACTTTTTGTTTACTTTTTATTTTTTGTTTAATTAAGATGGTGAAGGACTGTCTAAATCTGTAGAATTTTTTTTTATCCGAGCTGGCTGCTGGCCTGTTAAGACTTTGAGTTCTCTTTTCTACATAATGTAAGATAGTTCTATTGGCATTGAGTCTCTATCAAAATTAATTGCAGTGTCATATTACATACAACTATTTTCACATTCAATTGCGATTGTGAGCAGTTGATGAAAAGTGGTGGGTTGTACAAGATTGTAGTGAGCAGATAATGTCCCGATCACTCACAGTCGCACAAGTCAACAAATTGTGAAATTGGGTATACGATTGAGTGTGTCTCTAAAATTATTCATATTTTCTAAGCTAAATTTGTCACCTCCTACTTTAGGGAGTTTTTAATTTAATTTTTTAGGATTTTTTTAAATAAAAATTCTAGTCTTTAACTTCCATTTCTTATTCATTGTTGTCCTTTTGTCCAAATCAATTCAATATGTACCATTAAGATCACCTAAATGATTTCGTTTTAGATAGCAAGTGTAAAACAGTAAAACTAATGGTGAAATTAATAACCAAAATGGTGTCATTTTAGATAGAAAGTGTAAAATACTAAAACTAATGGTGCAATTAAACAAGCGGACTAAATTGAAATTAACCTATTTTCTAATTATTTGTAATTTAACTAATTTTTTTAAATCACTGATAAAGTTGTGATCTTGTAACTTTTTGTTTACTTTTTATTATCTGTTTGATTAAGATGGTGAAGGATTGTCTAAATCTGAAGTTTTTTTTTTTTTTTTTGAGGTAAACGATATAAAAAGAAAGATTTCTCAATTCACCAAGAAGAAAAACATTTGCCAAAATCTAAAAAAGACCCTTGTTTTGTGATGAGTAGTGGGTCGCCATAAAAGGTGGGAAAGGTTGAATACTAATTTAAATTGGGGTCATGGAGTCACGTTATGTTAGGACCATGTTGGCATCGTTAAATAAAGATACTCTTCTTTGTCAACATCAATCATGCAATTATGCAAACACATGAGCCTCAACCTCACATGCCTCTTAATTTGTGCGTTACGACTTAAAAGGCATCAACACTTTTGTGCTGGAAGTCGTATGATGTGATCTTAAGTGAGAATGAAAAAATGAATTCCTTTCAATTTCAGTCAAAGAATGAGTTATAAATTAGCTTAGCTTCCACCAAAGCTCAGTCAGTATTGGTTATTTGACTCACTAGTTCTTCACTTATTAAGAAAAGAAAAAAACGCAACTCTAAATGAGTTAAAAAAAAAAGTGCGTGTTTATCAATGGATCCGCGGCTCTAACTGCGGCTAGCAGTTTTGAAATTGGCATGTTATTATAAATGTGTGTTTTACTTTTTTATCAAAAGAGAAGAAAAAAACCTAAAAAAGTCGATGAAAATATTTCTTAAATTAATACTTCTAAGGCATTTGTTAATATTTTCCATATCCTTAATGAATTTGGTAATTGATTATTTTAGGAAAGTTTTGATACTACTCTTATGAGAAATATAAAAAATTATAAATAAAAAAAATGGTTACTGTGGGGCCTAAGAATTTGACAATCCCGGCCCGCTTTATACTAAGCCTAAGGCCCACACCGAGGAGGAGAAAATGGCCGAGGATGAATAAAGAAAGCCCAAATGGCCCAGAATCATCGCCGAGGACAGCCCAGTCCTCGGCCAACTCGGATCCCAAAAGGGAAGAACGACACGCCATCGAAGGTAGCCTCCCAGAGCATCCCAGGAGAAGGGGCAAGTACAAGGGGTCAGCCTTGAGAGCATGGTGGAGGAGCAATTCAAGGAGAAACTGTCACCTCCGCGTTAAATGCCCACAACTAATGTTCTGGCTGCATTAATGAGGAAATGGCCCCTAAACAGTGCTCTCTTGGTTGCTGCAACTCACAGAAGGTTGAGGAAAGCGGCTGATGGGACAAACACTCGAGTAGTGACATGCATGATCAACAAATGGAGGGTCAAGATTAACTGAAAAAGGGATATATAATGTAACAAATCCTCCATGAATGGAGGATCGAGAAAAAAAGGAGAAATAGAGAAGACAGTAGCAGTTTGTATCATCTCCGGAACCTTTGTAACTAAACATTGAAGAAATAATAAGAACCACAAGTTCCTCGAATAGGGCCGAGGGCAGAAGTTCATATTTTAGTTCGAGTCTTTGCCATTCAATCCTCTCATAACCATGCCTAGTTGTTGTAACCCTCACTAAGGCCTAGTTCTTGAACCCATTTCTCTATAAATTTATTGTATTGGGCGAATTGGGCTTGAGTCTACACATCTGATAGCTGAAGTACTCAAACCCAGTCCCTACAGTTACTTTTTTCTTTTCTCATAAAAAAAGTTGATAAAAATATTTCATAAACTAATACCCTTAAAGCATCCGTTAACATTTTCCATAATAAAAATAATTGTAGCTATTTTTTTTAGAAGAAAAATAGTGATAATTAGATGCAATGATATTGTTTTTATGCTTGTCAAAAATGTTGTATCATTATGAAAATATTCCAATTATAACATGCTATCTTTAATTATAAAAGAATTTTGTGACATTTTTGGTTGGGGAAAGATTTGCTAGCAAATTAAGTTGTAGCAACTCCTGCAAAATACACACGTGCTAATGCCTCAAGTAGACCCCATTTGGTGAAAAATTCATTCTTGACACCGAAAAATATAAAACTGGACAGGTGTCTATCTTAGTTTGCAACAAATCCTTTATCTTTTTCTTTTTCTTTTTCTTTTTGTTTTTTTTTTTTTTTTTGTTTTTTGCTAAAATTATCTTCTTCTTCTTCTTTTTTCTTTTTTTATTTTATTAAAAGGATGAATATATATTAATCAAATGGCAACAACCATTACAAACTGACCATAGAGGCCAAAGTATTGGCAACACGCCTATAATAGTACAACCCGTTTTTATCTTACTCTTTCAAAACATTCAGATTAGAAGAGGGGGGGGGGGGGGGGGGGAAATCAAAAAAACTAAATTTTCCATCATGGAACAACCCTTTTTGGCCAAGAAATCAGCGCGTTGATTCGCCTCTCTAAACACATGCCCCACCCGAACCTGCACTAGTCTGGCTATGAGGGACCTACAATCATTTAACAAAGGAGAGTAACTACGGTTAGGACATTCAGCACCATTGAGCAACTCCACAATCACCTTGGCATCAAGTTCCACCTCTAGCTAGTTTATGCCCAATTGAATGGCCAAGATCAGACCATCTCACAATGCCCACCATTCAGCACACTAGTGGTATATCCAATTGATCTTGAGTGCCCCTTACCCAAACTCCATGACAGTCATTGATTCGCCTCTCTAAACACATGCCCCACCCGAACTTGCACTAGTCTGGCTACGAGGGACCTACAATCATTTAACAAAGGAGAGTAACTACGGTTAGGACATTCAGCACCATTGAGCAACTCCACAATCACCTTGGCATCAAGTTCCACCTCTAGCTAGTTTATGCCCAATTGAATGGCCAAGATCAGACCATCTCGCAATGCTCACCATTCAGCACACTAGTGGTATATCCAATTGATCTTGAGTGCCCCTTACCCAAACTCCATGACAGTCCCTGATTACTCCTCCACCACCCGCCTTGCTAGGATTTCCAATAGAAGCACCATTAATATTTAATTTGTGCCAACCAATTGATGGCTTATTCCATCCCACAATGCCCACCATTCTTAGTTTTTTTTAGTTGTTAACTTGTTATAGTCTATTATAATAACATTATAGAGCATTGTCGACATTAATAAGATAGCGTTCCATGTACAGTTCAATCTAATTGCTCAACTAACAGTCTTGAGCACTGAGTCACTTTCTTAAACTATGGCTAATTAATACAATTCCACCAATCACGTCAACTTAGGCTTACCCGATTTGTACATTGATCGTATTCGTATATTTTAGGACAGTAGTGATATTTGAACAAGATCAAACGGTTCAAAAAAAAAAAACCTGACAAGTGGGTCCCACAATTCCCTCTGAAGTCGGTACAAGATCCAGTGCGTGCAATTTTTTTAAGGGAAGTTTTGTAATGTGCTCTGCCTCGCTAACAGTAGCACCGACAGCTGCTATCATGCTTTCTAAAAATTGGACATTCTAGATCTCGCCACGTGGCCCATCACAGCAATTTGGATTACATTAAATGAATCAATCCTAAAGCCGCGTCCTCTGCACGTATCCTCTGCATCTGATGGTTGTACCTTTTGACTTTAATTAAATTATTGTATATGCAATTTTATTAAAGGGCGTAAATGCACTTTTAGTCCTTACATTTTAGCCTCATTTTTATTTTGGTCCTTACATTTTTATTTTACCACTTTTAGTCCATAAACCAATTAACATGTTCCATTTTGGTCCTTACCGTCACTCACTTAACGGAAATATTCTATGTGGCAAACGGAGTGTACTGTTGACATAGTAAATGCTAATGTGTCCATTAAAATAATATTAAAAAATGCCACATAACGAATAAAATAATATTAAAAATGCCACATCAGCATCTAATTTTTTTTAAAAAAATAATTTATCAATTTTAACTAAATAAAAAAACAACAGAATTAAAATTTTAAAAATACATAAGTCTAAATCTGGTTTCATCTTCAACAAGAACACAAACCCAGGTTTGAATATAAGATGAACACAAAATGCTACCTAATTTTCATTTTCTTTCCTCTCCTCTGTGCCGAAGCTCCATGGCCACCATGGCCGGAGCTTCCTCCACCTCCAATCTCTCTACCACTCAAACTAAATCTCACACACTTCAAACACTTGAGACCCAAAACCTGATCTGGGTCCATCTCTCTCTAGACCTCGACTTCTCTCTCTTTGATCCAAAACGAGGCACAACCTCCCTGTTCCACCATGGAACTCAACCAACACCACCACGAAACCCAACACTCACAAGACTCTCGACCTAAGCCCAAAATCAACAAACACTCTCTCTAAACCCGAATCTCTATACTCCCAAACCCAGAAGCTACTCTCCGATCTACAAGCTAAGAGCATCTTTAACGGCGCTTAATCCACAAAAATGAGATGTGGAGGTTAAAGGGCAAAACAGAGGGTAAGTGTTGGGTATATGTGTTTGTGTGCTTAGTGTTGTAAGGCTTTGTGAGCATGTAACATGTGTAATAACATGCACAACCATATCGGGTTGGTTAGGTTTGATGGCTATGCCAGATCGGTGGACGTGGAGAGAAAGGGTTGGGTTGGGTTGGTTAGGTTTGATGGCTGCGCCAGATTGGTGGAGGTGGAGATCGTGGTGGCTAGGTCAGATCAGTGGTGTTGGTTCAATTTTTTGGGGTCGCAGGTGGTGGGTAGATCTGGGTTTTCTGGGTCTGGATTGGCTAGATCCATTGGTGGGTTTAAAGAGAGGCTAAGATATTTTGCTTTGTGCTGGTATGGTTGAGGGATTGAGCTGGTTTTGTTCAATTTTGTGGGTATTTTGTTAATGATTGTATTGATTTAATTTTCGAATTTAAATCTATTTTTTCTTTTGGATAATTTGGTTTGTGTATATATATGGATTGATTTTTTTTTTTGGTACAATATTCTTTTATGATTTTTTTGTGTTTGATTTGTAGGTTTGTATGATTTTTTTGGGTTTGTGCTCTTGTGTGTTCTTGATGGGTTTGTATGATTTTCTAGATTTGACGTGGCATTTATTTTGAGAGTAAATAGTTTATGTTTGTTATTGTGTTCTTTGTATTTTTAAATTTGAGTTTGTGTTTGGTTTTGAGTTTGTGCTCTTATGTTTTTGTGTTGATGTTTAAATCTGTGATCATGTTCTTGTGTGTTCTTGTTCAAAATGAATTAGATTTAAATTTATGTATTTTATTGTTTTTAATTCTATTTTTTCTTTTTTTCTTTTGTTAAAATTGATTAATAAATGTCTAAAGGGGCGGGAAACCCATGTGGCATGGGTGATGAGTGCTACAATAGATTTTTTTATAATATTTTAATTCCTCCATCAGCCACCTCAGATATTTCCGTCTGTTGACTAATGAAAATGACAAAAATAACACGCGTTAATTGGTTTAGTAATTAAAAGTGGTAAAATTAAAATGTAGGGACCAAAATGAAAAAAAACCAAAATGTAGAGACTAAAAGTGCATTTACGCCTTTATTAAAATTAATAAATAGAAAATACTACCTCTTTCACCCAATTGGCAAAATCATGACATTAAGGATGTGTTTGGACACCGCTTATTTTGCTGAAATTGAAAAATTATTGCTGAAAGTACTGTAGATAAAGGTAAAAGTTAGTTAAAATAGTACAGTGTGACCCATGAATAGTGCCAAAAAGTGCAGTGGACCCATGAATAGTAGCAAAAATAAGCTGAATAGTGAAATAATTTTCATTTATAATCCCAATCCAAACGCACGCTAAAGCTTCGTTTGGATTGCACTGAAAATAGGGGACGTTTGCGTTTGACGTTTTTTCCTTGGGTCCCATGCACTATTCACAGGACCCGCAAATACAGAATTCAGCAAATTTTGCTTTAAAACTGGGTCTCACGATACTATTCACACATTTACAAATTATTTTACTACAGTATTTTCAATAATAAATTTTCAGTTTTCAGCCATAAGCGATATCTAAATAGACCCTAAGAATTAGCTTCATTCGGAATATAATTTACAAACCAAAACATGCCTCTGTATTCTGTACCCATTTCTTAGCAACATATATTTATTTTCACATTGAGAGTTTTTTTAAGTGAAAAAGAAAATAAATGAATGAGTATATTGAATTTTATTTAAAATTGATCTATATATATTAATAGGTAAAACTCGGAAAAAGTTCAATTAAAATTTATAATTGGAGTCCAATTTTCTACCATTTATCTCTACCATCTATCTTTAATTATTCCTTAATTTTGGTGCTATGTGGGGACCGCATAATAATATTAATTTAGGTGTCATCAACTCAGAAATTACATATGGATTTACTTTGACTGATTTAATAATTTACTCTTTCAAAACTCTCTTTCCTTTTCTCAGCTCTTCCCCTTCTCAATTGCACGACTCTTCATTTCTCCAATTCTTCATGCCCCGGTTCAATTGCCTCTACCCTAAAAAATCAAAGAGCCACAACTATTAAATGAAAAAAAAAAAAAAAAAAAAAAACAGATGTTTGTCCTTATTTAGAATTAAATAATGAAACCTTTAAGGGTCATAACTCCATTAATTAATTTGTCACTTCTATTTATATTTCACTAGCTGATTTCCCGCACAATATGCAGTGCAATTTATTATTAGTTTTCTTTTCCAATATTTCAATATTGTAGCTTAACTGATTGACCCATAAACATTATTATAAAAAATAAAAACATAAAAAGGTTCAAATCCCCACCCTAACTATCAATGTATAAAAACAAAATTAATAATTTTTATTCTAAAAAATTGTATTATTTAGTTATTTTATATACAAAATAGAAAGAGACAAAATAGAAAGACAATCAGAGTAGTGTAGTGATTTGATCATACTATATATATGTGTGTTTACAAATTGAAAAATTGTATGATATAGTAGTTAATATAGATAGGCATGTTCCATGCTTACTAAAAAAATACAAATATCCTTCAATTATTTTTTTTACATTCTTGATTGTGTGTTACTAATTTTTTTTTTTTTTGGTTGGACATTGTTTCAATTGTTGCAAAAACAACTGAATTCGAGAAAAAAAAAATACCATAATTCATATCAATTGTTTCTCACATTTAAAAAAAAAAATTCAATTGCTTTTCATATAAATCTTAGAAAAATGATATTAAAATTTTATTATGCTTAAAATAATTAATATAACAAATAAACATATTTATTCTATTAGTAATCTTTCTAATTACATAAAGATTTAGGAAATATAAATGTTTAAGATTAATTTTAGTGAATTCATAATTATTTATTTTTCTATGGCCTTTGTGTCAATTGTTGTCAAAGCAACTAAACATGAAGAAGAATGTCATATTGTAAATAAATTATTATTATTCCAACAAAAAATTACTATTTCTTATATAGATTTTATAAAAATAATTATATAAACTCATTTAATATAAAATAATTAATGCACAACTATAGATGCATTTACTCTATTGGCTAATTCAATGAGTTCATGTTCTAATATAAATGCAAATTCTGTTGAAGTAAAAGTCTAAATAAAGATTGTAAGGGGGCAAATTGATCCACGGCCCAAAAATGACCCAGAATATGACCCAATAAGCCCACTACGATAGATTGTTAGAGAATGAGTTGGATATTGATTGCTTAACAAGTTAACATTAATTACAATGAGAAAAGATGCCAATGAGATGACTTAGACCACAAATTATGAAGAAAAAAGGATTCTCAGTCAGGCCCGAGGAATGTCTGTTTTATATATACATATTTCTTTCTTCTTTGAACCAATATTTCAGTTCTTCGTTCCAAAGCTCTCTTTTCTCTCTCCCTTTTCTCTTTTTTTGGGGATTCCCTCATAAGGATCTTCATTTCTCTTTTATATTTACACATAGATTATCTTAGTCCTACACTTGGAGGGCTAAGATCGCATTCCCAAGACTTCTATCTCATTCTGAATGTATTAGTAAGTTTCTTCAGTGCAATCTGAGTTGTGCCACCACTGTTCATAGTCATTTCCTCATTAATGCGGCTGGAGGAGTAGTTGCCATACATTTAATGCGGAGGGGATAGCTTCTACACCCTTCTCCTTTCATCTCCCTCGTAACTCGTGCCGAGTCTACTTTCTTCCTTCTGCGATATTTTAACTTCATGCACTTCTCATGGTCATTGCTCGTCCTTAAGGTCAGCTAGTGCTCGTCTCGTGGTTAACCAATGGTCATCCCGAGGTCTGAGATGCATCTTCGGAAATGATCTTGGCAGTCCATTTAAATGAGATTACAAACCTCGTCCACACAATGATAATCTCAAAGAATGTGCTACGTGGCACAACCGGTTTATACTTTTATATACATTGACAGGTTGATTTCTAATTTCAATCATTGTATTCATTAAATATTTTTGAGAAAAAAAATCATATTATAAATTGGCTCACTTTAATAGGCTTGTAGCTTGATAGGCTCCTCCCATCCTTAGTTCATGCCTCCCTCTTCTCCTTAAAGAAAAGAAAAAAACTTAGTTTAAATCTTGATTCAAATTAATTTGATTTTTTTAGTTAGAGTGCGTTTGGATTGGGCGTTTTCTGCCCAATCCTGCGTTTGCGTTTTTTTTTTTTTTTTTTTTTTTTTTTTTTTCACGCGTTTTGGGGCGTTTTGGGTGTTGCGGCTACTGTTCATGCACTGTTCAATGAACAGTAGCCGCAAACTTTGACTTTTCAAATTTTTTTGGACCAATCACAGCACATTGTGTACTGTTCACGGACCCACAAATTTCACTTTTCAGCAACTTTTTCATTAAAAATGGGTCTCACGATACTATTCACACATTTAAAAATTATTTCGCTACAGTGTTTTTCAGTTTCAGTTTTCAGTTTTCAGCTGTATCCAAACGGACCCTTAACCCCACCTACATAGAATAATATTCTCAGATTTATATAATTGGCAAAATATACAATAATACTTTAAAAAAAAAAGATTTAAAACTATGGTTATTTCACGATTATTATTCTTACCATGAGTTCAAGACATCAATTAATTTTTAACGTAAATAAGATTCTAATTTAAATCTTTTAGTTATAGACAATTTGTTTTTACCAATTTAACTAATTGAAATTTATCTATTCAATTAAATACTTATGTGCCCATATTAAGCCTTTTTTTTTTTTTTTTTTTTTTTGAGAATCTTGCCCATATTAAGCTTGTTTGCCAAAAGATCAAAACATATAAGGAAAAATTTAATGGGTGCCTTAAGTCATTGATTTAGGAACTATTCATAAAAACTTTTTATAGGAAACTAATTTTTTTGATAGTTTTTTATATTTATCACATGACATCAATTAATTTTTAATATAAACGAGATTCAAATCTAAATATTTTAGTTATAGACAATTTTTTTTTTTATCAATTTAACTAATTGAAATTTACCTTTTCAATTAAGAGTAATGCTACAGGCACAAACTATTTTACAATATTTTTACAAAATGTTGATGTGGAAAACTTCTTATTGGTTTTCATCTAGGCCCATCATTAATATCATTTTTTCATTTACCAATAATCACTCATCACATTAACAGCTTGTAAATTTTTTTGTAAAATAATTTATATTTCTAGCATTATTCTTCAATTAAATACCAATGTGCGCATATTCAGCTCCTTTGCCTAAAGCTCAAAACATACAAGAAAAAAAGGTTAATAGATGCTGTAAGAGCATTGATTTAGAAACTATTTATAGAAATTTTTTATAGAAAAAGAAAAAAATAACTAACTTTTTTGACAACTTTCTATATTTTTTATGACAACAATATTAAAACTTTCTTAAAATAAGTAATAACAAATGTTCTAAGAGGATTGGTTAACTAACGAGAGGAGAGAAATGAGCACACAGCGTAACTTTTTTTTATACCAATAAAACAAAGTCATTACACAAGTTCTGGAGTAATCCAGCTATGATTTCCTGGGATGGTAGCTGCTAGATCAGCTGAGCACACATCATAACTTGGACATTCTTTAATAAACTAAAAAAAACCAAAAGTCAAAAGTACAACAACAAAAACATTGTACAACTACGAAGGAAAGCAGAGGATAAAAACCCCAATCTTCTTCCACCTATATATATACCATACAAATCTCTCTTCACACGTATCTCACAGTATATCTCACTCTGCACAGTACACATCACATTTTGCTCCGCCATTTCCATTCTTTCTCTCTAGTAACTGACTCTGTGAAAACCCAAAAAGCAAACCAAAAATGGAAATTTTCTACTATTTGGTGTTTGGTGGATTGGGAGCAGTGGTGGCAGCAGTGGAGCTAAGCAAAAATAACAAAGATCGAATCACCACCACACCTGCTTTCAATTCCTTCAAGAACAATTACCTTCTTGTTTATTCTCTCATGATGGGTGAGTCACAGTTCCAAAAACCTGAGCTTTACATTTATAGTTCATTTATATATCATCTGGATCTTATTTTGTATACCTCTCTTCAGATCTCACTGTATCTTTTTTAGTTACTTTGAGATCTCAATGTGTGTGCTTTTTTCTATGTTTATGTGTAATTATATGTCTGTATGTATGTGAGTTTGGTGAATTTAGATCTGATCTGGTCTTTGTGAATTACAAAGTCCCTTTAAAAGAAGAAAAGAAATTCTGGGTCTTTTTTGTTTTTTAGATTTGGGATATGTTGGCATTGTGTTTTGGTGATCTGGGTTTTGTTGATTGAACATTTTGGGAGTGCTTTTGTTGCTTTTGAAATGTGGGCAAAAGTGTTCTTGAAAGTTTGTTGCTTTGATTTTGAAGTGGTTGAGACAGTGGATCTGGATTGCATTGCTGAAGTTGATGGTATCTGGTGTAGATTAGGAATTAAGAGAACAGAAGGTTTTGCTCAAACTGAGCTTTGTACCATTACTTGGCTTAGTTTGAAAGCTTTTACTTTTTGAGGATCCATAGCTGACCCAAAAAAATTTGGGACATGCACCAATGGGTTTTGAACCCACAACTTTGCCCTCCACCCAATATTGTGGGAGGACGAAGTGCCATTTGAGCCACAGCTCTCTTTCATTGTTTTCTTGGGAACCAAGAGGAGTGTTGATGTTTTTGGACATCCTCTGTTCCTGTTGTTCCCTATGGTCATTGGTGTGGTATTATTATGTTCTGGTCTGTGAATGATTGAGTTTGTTGGATCTAGTTGGTTTCTAAACCATAATACATGCTCCGCAGTGGATATATTCTTATTTTCCTCATCAATATGTACTTTTTTGGTTTATGGTAAGCACTCTTATAAATCGACATTATTTTGGCTTATATTGAGTCACAGGGATTCATTAGGAAGAAACATGAAGTGGATATAGATAAAAATTTGAAGATCTAACACTAGTTACTCTAGACAAAAATAAGTATTCAATATTGGACATTTTAATTTCTAGTTATGTAGTCACATGAACCCGTTTAAATTTTGATAACAATTTTTTTTGTTTAATAAATATTGATGAATGAAAAACTATCTTAAAAGCAAATCAAAGTAAAGGGCTGAACTAGCCAAACTCAGGCTCAGGGTTTTACAGCCTACCAATTAGACTTAGCCCAAAAATAGATAAATGAATAAAAAGCTTAATGAATAGACAGGTAACAATTATTACAGAGAAAGCAACCTAAGGGGAATCCCCTAATTCATACAAGGAGTCCTATTTCTTGTTGGAATCTTTTGTTCACCCAAAACTGGTAAGCCTGAATATTATATCTGCAATATTAGACTTCATGACTGCATCTTCATCATTATGGTAATCAAGGTGAATGATAAATTGATCTTGCATGTAATTATGAATATCAATTCTGGTTTTAGTTGAAAAGGAAAAAAGTTGTTTATGTTGAAGTTTCTGGTGATAGTTGTAATTCTTTGCCTAATGGATTACTGTTTATGCGGCAATAGCTGGGGATTGGCTGCAGGGTCCTTATGTCTACTATCTTTATAGTCAATATGGTTTTGGAAAAGGGGAGATCGGACAGCTGTTTATTGCTGGGTTTGGTTCATCCATGTTATTTGGGACAATTGTTGGATCTCTGGCTGACAAACAGTGAGATTTTCATGGAACTTTGTTGTATTTTGTCATGTGTTATTGATTGAATTCATTTGCTCATGATATTTTGACTTCATGTACTTAATGCAGGGGTCGAAAGAGGGCATGTGTGACATACTGCATAGCATACATACTGAGCTGCATCACCAAGCATTCTCCTCAATACAAGGTTTTGATGTTGGGCCGTATTTTGGGAGGTATCGCCACTTCTCTCCTATTCTCAGCTTTTGAGTCATGGCTTGTAGCAGAACATAACAAGGTGAGGGGTTGTTGCTTTACCCTTTCATGTTGATTGTTAACTTGCAAATTCACATTCAGTTGTATGGTTGATATAAATGTTCTGCTGGGTAGTCAATGGGGACTGCTTATCACTTTCAGCTGATAATGTGGAGCCATTATGCTCTCTTTGTGTTTGAAGGTAGGTGAGTAATAACGTAAATCGTAACTTGTATGGTTTACCCTCCAGGTATTTTGACTGACCAAGCAGAGTATACAGATTTTGAATTTTCCAAAATCTACGTAGTCTCTATTTACCTCCCCCCCCCCCCCCCCCCCCCCTTTCCCCCAACAGGGAACCGGCAGGGTGGTCAGTGAAAAATTAATTTTGGATCTTTTCAATTCCATATTGACATAAAATTCTTTATATAATACCTATCAAAAAAAAAAAAAAAAACTTTATATAAGCAGATTTTCCATCCCTATAGTTAATCCAAGCGTCTGGTCTGATGCAGTCCTCGGCAGTAAGATACCCAAAAGAGACCGTAAACATATAATTAATGAGAGTTCTCAATAAATTCAATGTAATTAGCAGAAATAGATATTTATGCTACTTGTCAAAAAAGAAAACATATTTATGCTGCTTATAAATTTTCCACACAATTATTTTAGAATTCCATTTGCCCACAAGTTGTTTCAAATTCTAGAATATTGTAATTAGAAGGAAAATAGTACTAGTACTCCAAGGAGGAAAACAAAAAAGAGGAAGAAAGATAGGTTGCTTCCTTTCATGGGTGTCTGAAAGACTGAAACCTGGAAGCTGGACTGTTTGAAATTTCTTCAATTTAACTGCCTCGTTCTGTCCTAATTTAATTATTTGGAAACTCTTTCACAATACGATATTATCAGTGTCAGTGTCCTGCTCCTGCTTCTACTTCTACTTCCTGAATTCATTATTTGGTGTCTGAAGGATATAGTTTGGAAATTATCACATTTTCAGCTTTTTTTTTTTTGTTAAAACCAACTTCCAGTATAATTAACAACCTATATTTGATATCTTCTGTGAATGTTATCTTCTCATATTAATAAATATTAATTGTGTTTTCCCCTTAATCTGTGCAGAGGGGCTTTGAACAACAATGGCTGTCAATCACATTCTCAAAGGCAATATTTTTTGGCAATGGTCTTGTTGCCATTATTTCTGGGTTGTTTGGTAATTTACTAGTTGATACGTTTGCTCTTGGCCCTGTGGCACCCTTCGATGCTGCTTCCTGCTTTCTTGCTATTGGTATGGCCATCATTTTATCATCATGGACAGAGAACTATGGAGATCCTTCTGAGAGCAAGGACTTGCTAACCCAATTTAGGGGTGCTGCTGTGGCGATTGCTTCTGGTAAAGTTCCATTTTTGATTATACATCTGTTTTATTCTTTTTAAATACAATCATAGCATGTGGATACTGAAAATAGATCTTCAAGAGTACATATCTTTAGAGAGTGTTTGAGCCTGCATCAAGGGCATATCTTCTGATTATTCCACCCAGCAATCAATTATGCCATTCAATTCTTGTTCAAAAGATTGTTATGCTTCTGATCCTTAACATGTCTTAAGATGGTCCCGTTTACTGTGGCAAGCTGTTGGGCCTGGTTAGCTATTAGCTTGCCATTTTTTCTTATGGTTTTGTTCAGCCTGTGCATGCATTTTATAAATACTTTCATGAAATCGTCACCTTCTCTTGGATCCAGGATATTGTGAATTAATAAGTCAATTTTGATAAAAATAAAAGATCATATAGCAGGCTAATTTTGGTTTCTTTGCCTTGCTTGTTCTTCTGTCCTCCTTTAGTATTACCTTTTGTGGTTTAGATGAGAATATTGTGTTGCTCAGTGCAATACAGCTTGCCATTTTTTTCTTATGGTTATGTTCAGCCTGTGAATGCATTTTATAAATTCTTTCATGAAATTGTCACCTTCTCTTGGATCCAGGATATTGTGAATTAATAAGTTGATTTTGAGTAAAATAATAAATCATTTATCAGGCTGATTTTGGTTTCTTTGGCTTGCTTATTCTTTCGTCATTCTCATTGTGTATTTATATCTTTCCATGAAGTTCATTTTCTTTATTTTGCTTCATTATGTTTCTCCCTCATTTAGTATTACCTTTCGTGGTTTAGATGAGAAAATTGCATTGCTTGGTGCAATACAGTCACTGTTTGAAGGTTCAATGTACACCTTTGTGTTTCTCTGGACTCCTGCTTTGAGCCCAAATGACGAGGACATCCCTCATGGTTTCATCTTTGCGACATTTATGTTGGCTTCAATGATGGGAAGCTCCCTTGCATCTCGGTTGATGGCCCGCTCATCACTCAGAGTAGAGAGCTACATGCAGATTGTTTTTGCAGTCTCTTCTGTCTCTCTCCTGCTTCCCATTGTAACCAGTGTATGTCATGTTTCCATTATAGCACTTTGATATTGATGTAGTCTTATACTCTTCTGGTGTCTTCTAACTTCAGTAATTCAAAACAGTTCATGGTGGCACCTTCCAAGGTGAAAGGTGGAAGCATCTCATTTGCAGGCTGTATTCAAGTTGTTGGCTTCTGTGCTTTTGAGGGTTGTGTGGGAATATTCTGGCCGTCCATTATGAAAATGAGGTCCCAGTACATTCCTGAGGAGGCCAGGAGCACCATCATGAACTTCTTCCGCATTCCTCTCAATATTTTTGTGTGCATTGTGCTGTACAATGTATGTTTGCTTTCCTCTAAATACTTAAATATATTGCTTGATTTGAGACTTTATTGGCTAGGGCATGTGTAGATAGCCTCCCACTGTTTGTCACTGACTAGTTCTTTTGGTTTGTCTTTAAAGGTTAATGCGTTCCCCATCACGGTTATGTTTGGCATGTGCTCAATTTTCCTCTTTGTAGCATGTTTGTTGCAGAGGCGGCTCATGGTGATAGCAGAAAAGCCAAGTATAATTCCTAAACTATATAGTCTTGCTACTTTTATTCAGCTTTAGAATTGGATTGTATCATACTTGATTCAGGCTTGTGTTGTGTTGTAATTGTCCAAAATAAAGTCCATGAATTACAACATAACCTGAATTCTAATCCAAACTCTAAATGTATATTCCTGGATCATCTGATTCCCGTTACTTATCATGGTATTTTGGTGCTTATAGTTGACTGTGTTTGTATTTGTTACAGAGACACAAGACTGGACATCATTGAAGGAAAAAGATACCGAGGCAGACCCATTAAACATCTAATTGATTTTGAGCAACAGAACTAGGAATTTTCGAGAGGTCGGAAGCGGCTGATTGAGGGTGTATTCATTTTATAGTGATGGCTATGTTATGTAAAGATAGTGCTCCACCCAGCAAAGGAAGGGAGAAGGGGTAGTCAATCTTTCTGTAATTGTTTTCTGGCTGTCACTAAATCAACATGGCAGTGGATTAGTTATCTCTTCAACCATTCTTCAGGGAAGAAAAGATTTGCTTTTCTAATGTTGATACTATTCTTTTCTAATAGAGATCTATAGTTCTATATAGTCTGTACTGATGGAGAGCAATATTTGTTTACATTTTTGTCCATTAATATGTTGATTGAAAGTGCACTCATGAATTAATGCTCTCAATATTTTGCTTGAATAATGAGTAAATGTATCTTATCTTAGGTGTTCAATTCAATGTGGATGTCATTATTTTTTATGTACAAAAATTTTATTATAAGTGGAAGGGAGATCACAATTCTCCCTTGGGGTATGCCTTATCAAACATTGACAAGTTTCATACAACCAATCATATATCATATATAATTATAAATCGCTCAATTAAGAGCACTTTGAATTTGTGTCATCTATCCTTCTAATGCCCTATTATTTGGAGCAAAGTGTGTTTAGATTTTGAAAGCACCCAAATTTTCTACCAAGTGTCCTAATTATACTCTAATTGTTTGTTAATTGTATTTACATGCAAATTCAAGTTTCTTAATGTAGAAAATATAAAAAGACTATTCGAATATATTATGCTTCTATGTAATACCATGAATGTGTATAGTTTATTGTTTATTAGGTAGAGACATTATATATATACAATATATATATATATATATATATATATATATATGTATGTATGTATGTATGTATTGCACCCTTGCATATATAGGGATTATAAGCTTGTCTTATATTATATATGAGGGCAACATCTCGGTATACATAGGACAAATTCTGAATAATTTCACTATTATTAAATCAATTATAATATTCTTTTAAGTTTATGTGTAACTTTAAATCCACACCAAATACAATAATCCATCTCCTTCGAAATTTATGTGAACTCACCCTAGATCTTCACCCACTTTGAATGCAACCACTTCCTATGGTTGTAACATCCAAAAACCTTCTCTCAAGAGAAAAAAACCCCTCAAATTATCATCCTTGGATATGCTTACGGCTAAAGAAAAATCTCATTGGAATTTGAGGCAATTTTCTAACAATCTCCACCTTAACTCATATTCCATCAAGTCGTCTTCTTCTTCTAGGATTAGCTCCGCCTTAATCAAAGCAAACTTTTCTTAGACAAAATAATCATCACTTCCATAACTAAAGCCATACTTATTCACACTTGGATCAAATTCCACTAGGAGGCACCAGTTCAATCATGGTTCTAGATGTCTCATCCATCTTTAATTCACACAAACCACCAACTAATCAACCAAGCTCTAATACCACTTGTTAGGAGGTAAGGCTTAGGTTCGAAGATCTTTATGGGTCCAATGCAATTGGACACTAAACTCAATCCAAGTCCCTTATTCGGGATAGAATACTGGAGATATTATAATTAAGTAATTAATATAACATATGTGAACATCACTTAACCCGAAAGCCTAAGCCAATGAGTGTGAACTTAACTATGTTATATTAAACACTCACTCTTTTCATTATTATACAATGTGGGACTTCACTCACACGTGCATTAGGACAATGTAACCTTTTTTTTTTTTTTTTTTATATACCGATTTGACATAAGCATGAACTTCTTGTGAAGTTGTCTATGCAAATGATTCAGACAAAAAAAAAAAAAAAATCTCATTTGGAGTTTTATATATAAGATGTTAAAATAAAAATCAATACAGCAAGAATTTTACACTACCACCAAGCTGGTTTTTTTCAAAAATCACACTGAAAAGGTTCCACAGTAATGCATACATACAGAGACTTCACATCAATTTTTTTGTGAAGTTCAGATTTGAAATCCATTTATAGCACCCGGCCATGTTTTGCATCAGTAGAGGCAACTTCCAAATCCTCTACAGGATCCCTCTTCTTGTGATCCTTCACCATTGAAATCTCTTTGTGAATCTAGAGTACAACTAATTGCACCTTTCCTTTGCCTCCTTGGACCCAGATAGCGTTGGATTTCACCTTGGTGAACAAGATAGTAGTCACCACCTTCTCTTATTATCTTCAGGCCTCTGGTAACATAAACAAGCATTATCATACGAGTGCGCCCAAGAATTAGAGCCAGAATTGTCGTATTAATGTCTTTGAAATATAGTATAGATTAGAGCCAGAATTGTCGTATTAATGTCGTATTAAGTTTTCAAAAATATATTTATTTCCAAAGTTTTATATTGTACTATTCATTTTGTTCTTGCAACATATTTATCCATACATATTCATCCATATTTCTCTCTTCAATCATTCTTTGGGCCTGTTTAGGATCTGTTTATTTTGCTGAAACTAAAAATTTTTGTTAAAAATACTGTAGATAAAGGTAAAATTTAACTGAAATAGTATATATAGTAGGACTCATGAATAGTACCAAAAAGTGCAGTAGAGCCAAGAATAGTAGCAAAAATAAGTTAAATAGTAAAATAAGCTGACTTTTTAATTTGAAACTAAACAGAAAAAACAAGAATATGATGCGCCTCATTTGGTATTTTTTTTTAATCGGTTTTTTTGGATTGTAATTGAAATTGGTAGAGACGTGAAGAGAAGAGCAGAGAGAGTATTGATTTTTAGTGACAGAGGAGAGTCAGTTGTTGTTGTTGGTTGTTGCAACAGATTTTGTTATGCGGGTTCATGGAAGAGGTGTGACCTTTATGAGCAGTTTTCTGCCAAATTTCTAGAGTTGGATCTTGGATCTTGCCTTTTCAAAATTTTTTTTTCAATAATATTTTTACAGCAAATACAAATTGTATGCGTAATTCATTTTAGTGCTATAACTTTATTTTCGTTTAATTGAATTTTTTAAGTATCAAATTTATTTAAATTCAGGCATTTTGCCTAATTTTGTTTTAAAAAATTACCCTTAAAAAATAAAAAATATAATTTCACATGAAAAAAATCTATAGATTTAATAAAAATATTTTATAGATTTTTTATGTAAGAGTTTTTTTTAAAAAAAAAAAAAAAAATCAAAGCCAAGTTCTCTTGAAAATTTATATTTATTGATTTTGTTAGTGATTTGTAATTTTATGAAAGAGTGAAATGACTTGTTTGGTTGTGTTATTTAAACATGCTGTTTAAACAACACAACACGTATTTTCACAACACTTTTTCACCTATACGTATTTCTATAATATTTACATAACGTTACTAGAACAACATTATTAAACAGGAAAAGTTGCCCCTACGTTGGTGAGCACGAGTCCATTGGTTAGTCTATTGTTTGAGATTGATAGTTTAAGATGGTCCTGTTAATGGTCCCATAAGATAACTTCATTGAGTCATTCTAGACTACATGGAAATTGATAATGTTTAACCATGGATTCCCAATTACATTTCTAAAAATCAATCTTCCAAATGGACCAAACATCACCGGCAACATTAAACTGAAAATTCAATTAACTTCATTGGATACCGCTTATTACTGAAAACTGAAAACATTGTAGCAAAATAATTTTTAAATGTGTGAATAGTGCCGTGAGACTCAATTTTTAAGTTAAGTTTATATTTTTTTCCAAGTTATGGGTCCCATGAACAGTGCCCATAGACCGACAAAAATGAAACATAGACGTACTAAATAGCGCAAAAATGCGCCATCCAAACTCATACTTAGTGTGCCAGGTGAGTCACGAAAACAATGATCCAAAACTAAACCAAACAGATAGTCATCTGTGATATCCACTCACTTTAGATGATAGATTATAAAAACTGAGTGATATCACTCCGTTTTCATGATATTCCTAACGTATTCATTCATGTCGTGCGTGAGTTGTATGGTTCCTCTCTTTCTCTCAGATATCTTTTCTTTTTACGTTCTCTCTCTTCACCTGCGCTTCTATAAATTTCCGGCTAGCTAGTCTATAACCCTGCAAACCCACCAGCGCTCTAAAAAAATAATAATAATGCACACAAAACTCAGCCCCCATGACTTCTCTCCTTTTTATCTTTCTCACATCTCCCACTGTAAAAGCACTCTGACTCCGACTCTCACATAATAGATGGAAGTAGGATAATGCTTCCTGTTAATTGTGTTGAGTCAATGTGTTATAGATGTTTGTTATAATTTTAACGCCTATATATGTCTACTAGCTTCCTTGGCATAGTAAGACTGTTTGTAATTCTTGGTAGTAGGAGTCCAATATATAGCCTATAGTTAACTATTGCTTTACTTGTGTCCTAGTGTGTTGAGTCTCACTTTGTTTCCACGTTCTCTTAATGCAGGTTGGGTCCGCCGGTGATCAAAACCCATTGACCCATAAGTCCTATCTGATTCGGTATTGGAACAAACAGACCGGAAACAGCCACACCAAGCCAGTGTTTCTCCTATCCAAAGCGTCCCCATTAAGCGCAGTTGAGTCAGCCAGTTTCGCCAAACTAGCCAGCACCCACAACCACAACGCCCTCTCCTCTCGCCTCTCAGCCTTCTGTGCGTCTGCCAACCTCCTCTGCTTCCCTGATTCTTCATTACCGACTCACTATGACGCCTGCAGTTTCATCAGTTACTCCCTCAGCTGCCCGCCAGTGCCACCCACGGCCGCGGCAGACCAGAGATCCCATACCACCGGTATTTTCTTTCGGGAGTCGATGTTAAAGAAAGGGACGGTGATGCCAATGCCGGACATTAAAGATAAATTGCCAGAAAGGTCCTTTTTGCCGCGCTCCATTTCGTCCAAACTGCCGTTTTCTACGTCCAAAATCTCTGAGCTGAAGTGGGTTTTTCATGCGGGTGATAATTCCCCCACGGAGACTATGATAGTTGACACCTTGAGTGATTGCGAGAAATGGAGCTTTCTCGCAATCAGTCATGGTCTCAACTATCATAGTGGTGGCAGCAGTGGAGCTGAGCAAAAATAACAAAGATCGAATCACCACCACACCTGCTTTCAATTCCTTCAAGAACAATTACCTTCTTGTTTATTCTCTCATGATGGGTGAGTCACAGTTCCAAACACCAGAGCTTTACATGTATAATTCATTTATATACCATCTGGATCTTATTTAGTTTACCTCTCTTCAGATCTCACTGTATCTTTTTTAGTTACTTTGAGATCTCAATGTGTGTGCTTTTTTCTATGTTTATGTGTAATTATATGTCTGCATGTATGTGGGTTTGGTGAATTTAGATCTGATCTGGTGTCTCTGAATTACAAAGGCCCTTTAGAAGAAGAAAAGAAATTCTGGGTCTTTTTTGTTTTTTGGGTTTGGGATATGGTGGCATTGCGTTTTGGTGATCTGGGTTTTGTTGATTGAACATTTTGGGAGTGCTTTTGTTGCTTTTGAAATGTGGGCAAAAGTGTTATTGAAAGTGTGTTGCTTTGATTTTGAAGTGGTTGAGACAATGGATCTGGATTGCATTGCTGAAGTTGATGGTATATGGTGTAGATTTGGAATTGAGAGAACAGAAGGTTTTGCTCAAACTGAGCTTTGTACCATTACTTGGCTTAGTTTAAAAGCTTTTACTTTTTGAGGATCCATAGCTGGCCCAAAAAATTTGGAACATGCACCAATGGGTTTTGAACCCACAACTTTGCCCTCCACCCAATCTTGTGGGAGGACGAAGTGCCATTTGAGCCACAGCTCTCTTTCATTGTTTTCTTGGGAACCAAGAGGAGTGTTGATGTTTTTGGACATACTCTGTTCCTGTTGTTCCTTATGGTCATTGGCGTGGTATTATTATGTTCTGGTCTGTGAATGATTGAGTTGGTTGGATCTAGTTGGTTTCTAAACCATAATACTTGCTCCTCAGTGGATATATTCTTATTTTCCTCATCAATATGTACTTTTTTGGTTTATGTTAAGCACTCTTATAAATCAACATTATTTTGGCTTATATTGAGTCACAGGGATTCATTAGGAAGAAACATGAAGTGGATATAGATAAAAATTTGAAGATCTAATACTAGTTACTCTAGACAAAAATAAGTATTCAATATTGGACATTTTAATTTCTAGTTATGTAGTCACATGAACCCATTTAAATTTTGATAACAATTTTTTTGTTTAATAAATATTGATGAATGAAAAACTTCCTTAAAAGCAAATCGAAGTACAGGGGTGAACTTGCCAAACTCAGGCTCAGGGTTTTACAGCCTACCAATTAGACTCAGCCCAAAAATAGATAAATGAATAAAAAGCTTAATGAATAGACAGGTAACAATTATTACAGAGAAAGCAACCTAAGGGGAATCCCCTAATTCATACAAGGAGTCCTTGGAATCTTTTGTTCACCCAAAACTGGTAAGCCTGAATATTATATCTGCAATATTAGACTTCATGACTGCATCTTCATCATTATGGTAATCAAGGTGAATCATAAGTTGATCTTTCATGTAATTATAAATCAATTCCGGTTTTAGTTGAAAAGGAAAAAAGTTGTTTATGTTGAAGTTTCTGGTGATAGTTGTAATTCTTTGCCTAATGGATTACTGTTTATGCGGCAATAGCCGGGGATTGGCTGCAGGGTCCTTATGTCTACTATCTTTATAGTCAGTATGGTTTTGGAAAAGGGGAGATTGGACAGCTGTTTATTGCTGGGTTTGGTTCATCCATGTTATTTGGGACAATTGTTGGATCTCTGGCTGAAAAACAGTGAGATTTTCGTAGAACTTTGTTGCATTTTGTCATGTGTTATTGATTGAATTCATTTTCTCATGATATTTTGCCTTCATGCACTTAATGCAGGGGCCGAAAGAGAGCATGTGTGACGTACTGCATAGCATACATACTGAGCTGCATCACCAAGCATTCTCCTCAATACAAGGTTTTGATGTTGGGCCGTATTTTGGGAGGTATTGCCACTTCTCTCCTATTCTCAGCTTTTGAGTCATGGCTTGTAGCAGAACACAACAAGGTGAGGGGTTGTTGCTTTACCCTTTCATGGTGATTGTTAAATTGCAAATTCACATTCAGTTGTATGGTTGATATAAATGTTCTACTGGGTAGTCAATGGGAACTGCTTATCACTTTCAGCTGATACTGTGGAGCCATTATGCTCTCTTTGTGTTTGAAGGTAGGTGAATAGTAACGTAAATGGTAACTTGTATGGTTGAACCTTCCAGGTCTTTTGACTGACCAAGCACAGTATACAGATTTTTAATTTTCCAAAATCTACGTAGTCTCTATTTATCCTCCAGCCCCCCCCCCTTCCCCCAACAGGGAACCGGCAGGGTGGTCACAGTGAAAAATTAATTTTGTATCTTTTCAATTCCATATTGACATAAACTTCTTTATATAATACCTATAAAAGAAAATTCTTTATATAAGCAGATTTTCCATCTCTATAGTTAATCCAAGCGTTTGGTCTGATGCAGTCCTTGGCAATAAGATACCCAAAAGAGACCGTAAACATATAATTAATGAGAGTTCTCAATAAATTCAATGTAATTAGCAGAAATAGATATTTATGCTACTTGTCAAAAAAGAAAATATAATTATGCTGCTTATAATTTTTCCAAACAATTATTTTAGCATTCCATTTGCACACAAGTTGTTTTAAATTCTAGAATATTGTGATTAGAAGGAAAAATAGTACTAGTACTGCAAGGAGGAAAACAAAAAAGAGGAAGAAAGAAAGGTTGCTCCCTTTCATGGGTGTCTGAAAGACTGAAACCTGGAAACTGGACTGTTTGAAATTTCATCAATTTAACTGCCTCGTTCTGTCCTAATTTAATTATTTGGAAACTCTTTCAGAATATGATATTATCAGTGTAAGTGTCCTGCTCCTGCTTCTACTTCCACTTCCTGAATTCATTATTTGGTGTCTGAAGGATATAGTTTGGAAATGATCACTTTTCAGCTCTTTTTTTTTTTTTTTTTTTTTTTTTGGGGGTTAAAACCAACTTCCAGTATAATTAACAACCGATATTTGATATCTTCTCATATTAATAAATATTAATTGTGTTTTCCCCTTAATCTGTGCAGAGGGGCTTTGAACAACAATGGTTGTCAATCACATTCTCAAAGGCAATAGTCTTGTTGCCATTATTTCTGGGTTGTTTGGTAATTTACTAGTTGATGCGTTTGCTCTTGGCCCTGTGGCACCCTTCGATGCTGCTTCCTGCTTTCTTGCTATTGGTATGGCCATCATTTTATCATCATGGACAGAGAACTATGGAGATCCTTCTGAGAGCAAGGACTTGCTAACCCAATTCAGGGGTGCTGCTGTGGCGATTGCTTCTGGTAAAGTTCCATTTTTAATTATAAATCTGTTTTATTCTTTTTAAATACAATCATAGCATGTGGATACTGAAAATAGATCTTCTAGAGTACATATCTTTAGAGAGTGTTCAAGCCTGCATCACGGACATATCTTCTGATTATTCCACCCAGCAATCAATTATGCCATTCAATTCTTGTTCAAACAATTTTTATGCTTCTGATCTTTAACATGTCTTAAGATGGTCCTGTTTACTGTGGCAAGCTGTTGGGCCTTGTTAGCTATTAGCTTGCCATTTTTTCTTATGGTTTTGTTCAGCCTGTGTATGCATTTTATAAATACTTTCACAAAATCATCACCTCCTCTTGGATCCAGGATATTGTGAATTAATAAGTTGATTTTGATTAAAATAAAAGATCATATAGCAGGCTAATTTTGGTTTCTTTGCCTTGCTTGTTCTTCTGTCTTCCTTATTGTGTATTTATTTGTTTCCTTGAAGTTCATTTTCTTTATTTTGCTTCATTATGTTTGTCCCTCCTTTAGTATTAGCTTTTGTGGTTTAGATGAGAATATTGTGTTGCTCAGCGCAATACAGCTTGCCATTTTTTTCTTATGGTTTTGTTCAGCCTGTGAATGCATTTTATAAATTCTTTCATGAAATCGCCACCTTCTCTTGGATCCAGGATATTGTGAATTAATAAGTTGATTTTGAGTAAAATAATAAATCATTTATCAGGCTGATTTTGGTTTCTTTGGCTTGCTTATTCTTCCGTCGTTCTCATTGTTTATTTATATGTTTCCGTGAAGTTCATTTTCTTTATTTTGCTTCATTATGTTTGTCCCTTGTTTAGTATTACCTTTCGTGGTTTAGATGAGAAAATTGCATTGCTTGGCGCAATACAGTCACTGTTTGAAGGTTCAATGTACACCTTTGTGTTTCTCTGGACTCCTGCTTTGAGCCCAAATGATGAGGACATCCCTCATGGTTTCATCTTTGCGACATTTATGTTGGCTTCAATGATGGGAAGCTCCCTTGCATCTTGGTTGATGGCCCGCTCATCAGCCAGAGTAGAGAGCTACATGCAGATTGTTTTTGCAGTCTCTTCTGCCTCTCTCCTGCTTCCCATTGTGACCAGTGTATGTCATGTTTCCATTATAGTACTTTGATATTGATGTAGTCTTATACTCTTCTGGTGTCTTCTAACTTCAGTAATTCAAAACAGTTCATGTTGGCTCCTTCCAAGGTGAAAGGTGGAAGCATCTCATTTGCAGGCTGTATTCAAGTTGTTGGCTTCTGTGCTTTTGAGGCTTGTGTGGGAATATTCTGGCCGTCCATTATGAAAATGAGGTCCCAGTACATTCCTGAGGAGGCCAGGAGCACCATCATGAACTTCTTCCGCATTCCTCTCAATATTTTTGTGTGCATTGTGCTGTACAATGTATGTTTGCATTCCTCTATATACTTGAATATGTTGCTTGATTTGTGACTTTATTGGCTAGGGCATGTGTAGATAACCTGAATTCTAATCCAAACTCTAAATGTATATTCCTGGATCATCTGATACCCGTTACTTATCATGGTATTTTGGTGCTTATAGTTGACTGTGTTTGTATCATCATTGAAGGAAAAAGATACCAAGGCAGACCCATTAAACATCTAATTGATTTTGAGCAACAGAACTAGGAATTTTTGAGAGGTCGGAAGCGGCTGATTGAGGGTGTATTCATTTTATAGTGATGGCTACGTTATGTAAAGATAGTGCTCCACCCAGCAAAGGAAGGGAGAAGGGGTAGTCAATCTTTCTGTAATTGTTTTCTGGCTGTCACTAAATCAACATGGCAGTGGATTAGTTATCTCTTCAACCATTCTTCAGGGAAGAAAAGATTTGCTTTTCTAATGCTGATACTATTCTTTTCTAATAGAGATCTATAATTCTATATAGTCTGTACTGATGGAGAGCAATATTTGTTTACATTTTTGTCCATTAATATGTTGATTGAAAGTGCACTCATGAATTAATGCTCTCAATATTTTTCCTTGAATAATGAGTAAATGTATCTTATCTTAGGTGTTCAATTCAATGTCGATGTCATTATTTTTTATGTACAAAAATTTTATTTTAAGTGGAAGGGAGATCACAATTCTCCCTTGGAGTATGCCTTATCAAACATTGATAAGTTTCAAATAACCAATCATATATCATATATAATTATAAATCGCCCAATCAAGAGCACTTTGATTTTGTGCCATCTATCCTTCTAATGCCCTATTATTTGGAGCCAAGTGTGTTTAAATTTTAAAGGCACCCTAACTTTCTACCAAGTGTCCTAATTATACTCTAATTGTGCGTCAATTGTATTTACATGCAAATTCAAGTTTCTTAATGTAAAAATTATAAAAAGACTCGATTCGAACATATTATGTTTCTATGTAGTACCATGAATGTGTATGGTTTATTATTTATTAGGTAGAGACATTATATATACAATATATATATATATATATATATATATATATATATGTGTGTGTGTGTGTGTATGTATGTATTGCACCCTTGCATATATAGGGATTATAAGCTTGTCTTATATTCTATATGAGGACAACATTGTGAGTGGTTTGAGGGCAACATCTCGGCATGTATGGGACAAATTTTTAATAATTCCATTATTGCTAAATCAATTATAATATTCTCTCAAGTTTATGCATAACTTCTTTTAAAAAACAAAAAATTATGCGTAACTATAGATCCACACCAATTACAATAATCTCTCTCCTTAGAAATTTATGTGAACTCACCTTAGATCTTCACCTACTTTGAATACAACCACTTCCTATGGTTGTAACACCCAAAAACTTCTCTCAAAAGAAAAAAACCCCAAAATTATCTTCCTTGTATATGCTTATAGCTAAAGAAAAATCTCATTGGAATATGAGGCAATTTTTCAACAATCTCCACCTTAACTCATATTCCATCAAGCCATCTTCTTCTTCTAGGATTAGCTCCACCTTAATCAAAGCAAACTTTTCTTAGACAAAAGAATCATCACTTCCTTAACTTAGGCCATACTTGTTCACACCTAGATCAAATTCCACTAGGTGCCACTAGTTCAATCATGGTTCTAGATGTCTCATCCATCTTTAATTCACACAAACCACCAACTAATCAACCAAGCTCTGATACCACTTGTTGGGGGTAAGGCCTAGGTCCGATGATCTTTATGGGTCCAATGCAACTGGATGTTAAACCCAATCCAAGTCCCTTGTTCGGGAGAGAACACTGGAGATATTATAATTAAGTAGTTAATATAACATATGTAAACACCACTTAAATTGAAAGCTTAAGCCAATGAGTGTAAGCTTAACCATGTTATATTAACCACCCACTCTTCTCATTATTATACAATGTAGGACTTTACTCACACATGCATTAGGACAACGTGACATTTTATTTTTCTTTAATTTTTTTACCGCATGCACTTCTTGTGAAGTTGTCTATGTATATGATTCGGACAAAAAAAACATCTCATTTGGAGTTTTATATATAAGATGTTAAAATAAAAATCAATACAACAAAAATTTTACACTACCACCAAGCTGGTTTTTTCAAAAATCACACTGAACCGGTTCCACAGTAATGCATACATACAGAGACTTTACATCAATTTTCTTGTGAAGTTCAGATTTGAAATCCATTTACAGCACCCGGCCACGTTTTGCATCAGTAGAGGCAACTTCCAAATCCCCTATGAAGAAAAGTATTTTGTCCAAGATCCCTCTACAGGATCCCTCTTCTTGTGATCCTTCACCATTGAAATCTCTTTGTGAATCTAGAGTACAACTAATTGCACCTTTCCTTTGCCTCCTTGAACCCAGATAGCGTTGGATTTCACCTTGGTGAACAAGATAGTAGTCACCACCTTCTCTTATTATCTTCAGGCCTCTGGTAACATAAACAAGCATTATCATATGAGTGCGCCCAAGAATTAGAGCCAGAATTATCATATTAATGACTGATTTTACTGTAACTCAAGCTCCAAGTCAGACATATTCAATCTGACTGAACCTTGAGATAGATCAAAGAAGATATGCACAAAACAGAAAAAGATCAAACTACTATGATAATTACTTTGTC